>CM070500.1:15757890-16462196 GCA_036346375.1 Guadua angustifolia | reverse complement strand
AGATATGCATCTAGCTATTCCTAATATGAAGATATGCATCTAACTATTCCTAATATGAAAATATGCTTCTGGTGGCCTTCCTTGCACGCAGCTTCCTACTAGGCCATGGCTACCCATGGGCCCATGCCCATTACACTTCACCACCCTTTCAAGTAGGGTTGTAAATGAGCCGAGCTCGAGCAAGCCTGGCCCTCCAGGCTCGAGCTCGGTAAAGCTTGAGCCGAGCTCGAGTTGGAGTCCGAGCCTCGACCTGGCTCGGACCTAGGCTCGAGGCTCGGACCCCGGCTCGAGCTCGACTCGAGTAAGCTCAAGGAAGCTCGGTCCAAGCTCAACTAAGCTCGCGAGCTATTCGAACTTAGCTTGGTTAAGCTCGTGAGCTCGAGTTCGGCTCGTTCGGAGCTCAAACCGAGCCAATCGCGAGCCGAGCTCGAGTAGCTCGTGAGTCTCGAGCTTTTTTTACAGCCCTATTTGCAAGACAGCTAGGACGAGCTGTCAAGTGACGGCCAAGGACGAAGCCCGTCATGACCCCACGTTGAAGACAAGCTACATCGTCGAAGCTGCATTAAGCATGGGATCTGCAACTTTGGTAAGGAGGTGGTGGCGCTGGCCAATGTTGAGGAAGAGACCCACGGCATGAGAAATCGATGTGGGATAGCAATGTTACTCTTCCCATCATGAAAAACTACCATGGTTGGCAGAATGCGAGAACATCGTTGTTCCCCACATGACACTCGTCGTGCTCCACACCTCAAAAAGCACGGTGCCAATCAGCAACGAGGAGCAAACAGTTGCAAACCCGTAACGGTCTTCTCCTTCAGCAAAGGAGCCAAGGGCAGCGTGACCGAAAGAGGAGGTTTCGTCGATGGTGTTGTCGTCGATGATGGTGCTGGCACAGGAAGCAACGTCGACGGCTCCACACAAGCACCCTGGTTACTTAACCTCATCGTCAGGACAACCACCACTCCAGCTTTCTCACCGAACTTCGCTTTCACTAAGTGTGCAAGCCGCACATCGTGGTTGTCAAGGCAATTGTTGATGATGACAAGTTGCGCCATGATTCGATATAACTTGGCGTTGAAAGTCCTAGAATCAAAACCCTCGTCGCCCATCATGGTGGAATGGGCCACGATTGGCTCTGATACCAAATTGTTATGATCTTGCTTTCATAATGGGCAAACACCGCCAATCGAGGAAGCACCGGCGACGCGGAGAATAAGAGAGGAGATGACGGAATTTCTTTATTCCATGATTAGAATAGTGTGGCTCCTCTCTTTATATAGATGAGGTTAGCCCCTAACAATATGAAACTATCTTATCTAATGCAACCAATCAATAAAGATAAAACAATATCTATAAAATCCAAATATGAAGATATGAATCTAATCATTTCTAATATGAAGATATGCATCTAGCTATTCCTAATATGAAGATATGCATCTAACGACTCCTAATATGAAGATATGCTTCTAGTAGCCTTCCTTGTGTGCAGCCTCCTAATGGCTCATGGCTACTCATGGGCCCATGCCCATGATAGTCAGGTTAGTGAAAAAATAAAGGTAGATGCATGCATGCATCCATGTCAGCCTGCATGCATCCACGTCAGCCCCTGCACATACGAACAACACGGGTGAGACTAGGGGCCTCACATACAATGCGAAAGAAAAAAAAAATGTAACACCACCCCCACCACTTCCTAATCCTCACTGTCTCCACCACCTGCGATCAACAATGCCCTCACTAGTCATCAATACTCCTCAGCACCACCTCCATCACCACCCATCTCCATATCATGTCTACTTGCCACCAAGCACGGTGCCACCTCACCACCCCATCAACTCAGTTGCCATCCATGCCATACCTTCTTCTCCAACCCCGACCCCTTGCCAGTTTGCGTGACCCACCACCACTGACCACGAATCCCACTGCCACCGAGAACCGCCCATAGCCAATGGCACCAATGCAGCCTCACCACCCAATTTACCCACCAGCCGCTACTGTGACCATCACCTTCTTCTCCAACACCAAAACCCTTGGCAGCCACATCACAGGCCAGCCCAATGAACCTAGGCTCTAAGATTGGAACAATTGACCAAACGAATCAGGAAGGGAGCCTCCTCATGCCGAGTGTCCAGTGACCAGGGGCGGATGTAGGCCCAGGGCTGGGTGGGCTCCAGCCCTGGGCGTGGAGTTTCTAATTCTTCCAACGTCAATTCTGACCGCAATTGATCAAGAGTAATCCATGTGCACACTTGGTTGTCAATCTCATGAGTAATTAATCACGGTTTAATGTCCGTAATCTTTGCTAGTTTCCGTCGGAGGCATCACGTGAAGAGACCATGCCGACCACGAGCATCTGCTCTCCGCCAAGCTCTATCTTGAGAAGAAGAGGAGGTGCAGCATAATCAGGGGCGGATTTAGGGGTGTGGAGTTTCTAGTTTGTGTATGTATACCGTATAATACATTCAGTCATGAGTCATCTAGATTTTTTGCTAGTTGCAATAGTAACAGTAGAGAGGACCTTCTCAGCTATGAATATTATTAAAACTAAGCTGCAAAACAAGATGAATAATGAATGGATAAATCATAGAATGATTTGCTATATTGAGCGAGGTATGTTTGAAAGCATTGATGAAGAAAAGATTTTATAGCATTTTCAAGGGACGAGGTCACGGAAGTTTGATCTATCTCGACAATCTCGTGCTAGTGGTAAGTTAAAATCTTATAATTACAAAATTCACACGATTTGTTATATATTATGCTCTTATTGACTTTATGTGGTAACTTTTCAGGTTCACGTTAGTGTGCAATTGATGATGAATAAACTAGATGGTAGTATGGACCTAATCTTCATTATTTAGGTAAACATCACACCCTCCAACTCGATGTTTTATTATGTTTTATGTTATAGTGGATTATATGGTTAAATTTACGTACCAATTATGTATTTGTGTTTCACTTTTTTTAATTTCTTGGTGTGCTTGGTTTTCGCTGTTTGTACATAATTTAGTGCATCATATTTTAGCCCGGGGCTTGACGAGATCCTGGCTCCGCCACTGCCAGTGACCACGGCAGCGTCGAGGATCGTTTTAGCATCCTGTGACCGTTGACGCGTCTGGCTTCAAATGGTTATCATTTCCCAAACAACATCTAATAACACTATAGACTGGTGTGATGTAATTACATCTCATAATCGAACTGGGTTTTAGCATCAAACAAGCACGCGTGCTCCATGTAGTATGAAACAACCAAAAAAATTACTCCTTAAACTGAAACATCGCACCAAATCACTTATCTAAGCTTGATCACGCTTAGTTATTATACACCTTGACACGACAGAAGCGCCTTACTCCAAAAGGCGCAACACCTAAGACCCCGAAACATCCAAAATCCCCGAGACGAACGCAGAACATCCCAAAAATTCTCAAAACGTATCCGCTCCCGATGCAATCCAAAACCCTAACCTAAACGTAACCCCCCGCCCAAGCAACTCCGCCCACCGAATCGGATCCGACGAGCACAAAAATACCGACAAATAATCGAATTAGGGAAAAGCGGAGCGGTCAAAGGCACGCACCCCAGGCTGCTGGTCCTCCCCGTCCTCAGGCGGCGGGGACTCACTCTCGAGGAAGGCCATGAAGTCGCCGAGGGGCATGGACAGGTTGTCCTCCCCGGCGACGAAGGCGTCGAAATCCACCGCCGGCTCCTCTGCCATCATCCACCGCGGCGCGATTCGATCATATACTTCTCCGCCTGACGAGCGCCACGAGGGGACGAAACCCTCCCCTCGTTTTTTTAACTGCGGCTGCGGGGCGGCGGGCTAAGAAGAAAGATGCCGTCCGCGTCGAAGTGGTTGTCGACGAAGGGAAGGGGAAATTGTCTTTTCCGGGTGGGGATTTAAAAAGCGAAGGGACGGCGTGGGGGTGGCTTGGGAATGGCCGAACGAAATGGGAACCGGAATCGGGTGGAGTCGGGATCGGCATGTGCACAAGCGGTGGAAATTGGAATCGCGATAATTTCGTGGTAGGGATTGGGCATGTGCACAAGCGGTGGAATCGCGGGGACGGTTGGCTTCGTTCTTGGATGCGGTCTGGACTCTGGGAGGGGATTGACCGGCTCGATTTTTGGATTCGACGGTGAGAAGACGGGGGCCGTGGGTCGGGCCCGTGTACCACACGCACCCGCGCGGCGCGGCGCGGAAAGGCAGCGTTTTGCGGGGAAGCGCCTGGAATATGTGGATTTCGCACTTGTCGATGCTAAGAAAATAGTGCTGTGGTAGGACACCGTCTATCTCTCTGCTCCATGCTCGGGCTATGGCCCAAATATAGTAGAGAGTTTGCGCATGAAATCTTCAGGTATGCATAAGATGATACATAATGGTCCGTCTAAACTTATGCTGTGCTATTTATTTCTGGTGCCTAGGTAGGGCAATCTTGCCTAACAATCTAATTATCTATGGATAAAAACTCTAATAGAAGTTGGTATGTTTCTATTTATTTATCGGTGGGTATAAATTTTCATTTGATAGGTAAACGGGCATGGATATGAGTATCTCCCACCATACCGACTTTACTTTATGACATGTGAGTGCATTAACAGATAGCTTATCCATAAAAACCCTAAAAGATGATAATTCAATTGTCTGACCATCTTCTCCAATCATACATCGTCTCGTCCCCTCCATCATCAGGCACCACCACACAAGTACACTACCTCCCAATCTTGCACAGTCACACTCCCTCCCGAGCTTTGTTCCTCACACTCGGCGGCTGGCTCCGTCCCTCATCGCCAATTACCAGCCCCCAAATCTATAACTAGATGCGCTAGCTAGCACCTCACCACCTCTACCTGCACTCTGCCATGCTCCATCCACTCAATCTCACGTTCAAGCACCCTTGGTAGAAGAGGATGTGCTGCCTCTAGACCTTGAAAAGGCGTTGGCAGTTGCCAGACCTTGAAGATGAACGCCGCCGCCCTGAGTTCACTCTAATGTAGCTCCAAGTTAGGTCAAAGTTCTTGGACGTAATGCTTCTTCGGTCTTTGTTTCTTGTTGAATCCTTAACAAGCATCTGACGGGCGATAGGCATAGGCAAATATCTCTACCTGTTGCAGATGGTGGCTGTAGATAGAAAATTCTTGGGGGCATGGATATAGAGAGCTTCACTTGTACCCATTACGTCTTATTGCCATCCCTAGGCGGTGCACTCGAAGATTTGTATCATCAAATATATTTCCATGATGAAAAATGTATGAAGTCGCCAACTTAACCTATACATCCATTTAACTGAGAGGCTATGTTTGAAACATTTACACGGAACCCAGCGCGAGAGCATGCACTAGATTTGTCATTGCACAGAACCAAAATCAAATTAGCCTGGACTTAGCCAGATAGCAAGGATTTGAGATAAATAAGGTTGAATATCTGCCTTAGTCCAAGCATAAGCATGGATATCAACACTAAACACACACGGTGGACCGAAGCATAATTTGATTTTGTGTTGGGGTGTTGATAGTCCAACAGTTTTGCATGGTGAATTGTGGATTGACAGTGGAGTAACTTAGCCTTTCAAAAAATGACAGTGGAGTAACTTACTGTCAAATTGTACAATGCAACGCTTATGGCTTATGAGCGCCAAAACACCTGGAAGAAATTTTGTCGGTGCACATCATGTGATAACATCATAGATGAAAACGAGCGCTTGTGGTACTAATTAACAATCCATGTTGGAATTAGAAAAAGGACTAATTAACTATCAAATGGAACATAACAAGGACAAAGCAAAGGTGGAATTGAACACTCGTGATTCGCGTCATTCTATACTCTGAATCACCCATATGAAAAATGAATGTACGGTATTGTTGCATACTTGATCCAGCCAAGCCAGTGCTTGCTTCCTAATTCCTGCGTGTATGCGGTCGCAGGTAATTGACACACTTGGCTGGGGGGCTACGTGGAAGAAGGGAAAGGAATTCTCATTCCCTTCGCCGCCGCAGAAGCGCAGTGCGGTCTGACGCTGCCGATTCTGATTCGAGCGGGGGCAGTTGGGGGAGTCTCGGATCTGGTGGAAGAAGTTGCTTTGATTTCTCGCGGATTCTGCATTTCTGCGTCACTGCGGGCGTCGGTGGAGTACCACGGCCACGGGAATTATTGGAAGCAGTAAGCAACGCGCGGAAGGAAAAGTCCAGACAAGGCACACATGTTCACACTTGACACTGTCATAGAGCCGTACTCTCCTCTCAAGAAAAGGTAGCTGCACTTCTCTGAGGCTGGGACTCGAAACAGTGATCGCTTTGGTCCTGTGGAGTGTGGAGTCAGTGCAGTGCCATGGCACTGACACGGGTGAAGCAGAGGCATTTCTAAGGAAAATTCCTATCAGGAAAAGATGCCTAGAAAAAACAGGGCATTTAGTGGCGTAGTGTGACAGGCAGCCAAGGTAAGTAAATAATTGTATATATACGTATAGTTGGTCTTTTGGATATCAGTGTGGTATCTAAAATACAACTTTGACTATTGATATATATTATAATATTTTTATAAAATCTAATAAAATTATAATATTATGAAAATGCTTTTCAAAACAAATCTATACATATGATTTTAATATATCTAATTTAAATATGTAAAAATATATTACCAATCAAAGTTTCAAAGTTTGCCTACAATAATGTTCAAAACTACAACTACCTGTGACTGCTGGGAATATGTAATAGCTTTATTACTACTAGATAATAAGCGCAAGATGTCACCAAGTGAACTAAAAACAAATTTATGTTTTTTTCGGAGAAAAACGGATCACTTAAACAAATTTTGTCACAGGAACGAAAAACAAATTTGTGTTTTTCTCAGAGAAAAAACGGACCACGAAATTTTTTTTGAAAAGCGAGGAAAAATCGGACCACGAAAACATTTTTTCCTGAAAACTGAGCACAAAAACATTTTTTCGAAAAATGGAGAAAAGATTAAGCGCCAAGCACGTCACAGTGAACGAAAAACAAATTTGTGTTTTTCTCGAGAAAAACGGACTACTTAATTTTTTTTGGAAAAGCGAGGAAAACGGACCACGAAAACATTTTTTCCGGAAAAACGGAACACAAAAACATTTTTTCGGAAAAATGGGAAAGGATTCGCTGCAAACAAGACGTCAGCAAGCGTGAACGAAAAACAAATTTGTGTTTTTCTCGAGAAAAAAACGGACCACGATTTTTTTTGAAAACGAGGAAAAACGGACCACGAAAACATTTTTTCCGGAAAACGAGAAAAACGGAGCACGAAAATATTTTTCCCGAAAAGAACGGAGGGAAAAAGTCTAGAGATAGAGCTGAACACATTTTTCTGGTGACGAAAACATTTTTCCCGAGAAAAACGGAGAAAGGACCTAGACGTAAAGAGCAAGGACCTGAATGTTACGTTTTTGGACCTGTCCGCTATTTTGAAAAATTAGAAAAGGACTTGTTCGTGATTTGAATTTAACGGAGTTTTTTCAGAAACGGCGACGAGGACCCAAACGCGATTTCAAAAGGAAATCTTTCTCACAAAAATTACAAAGGACCTATTCGTAATTTGCAGGGACCTATTCGTAATTTGAAGAAACATAGGGAGTTTTTCGCAAAATGGCCTGAGGGGACACGTGGATCGGCTCTCGTTGCGGGAACTTTGCAGGCTTTAATAGGAGGATGATTTACAGTGGACAATGACTATGTAAAATGCAGGAATTTTTAAAATAATCCCCATGAGTTTGAGAAACACGAGCCTCATGCCATGTGTAAGTTATTTTGGCAGCAATTTTTCTCGTCGGTAGTTTTTCTTCTTCTTCAACTCTGTTCCTATTTGTTCAAAAACCTAAAAGCAATATATTTCTGCAAGTTCATGCTAATGGATTTGTACCTGTTTTTAGAAACCAGTTGAATACATCACTACGGAATCCAGTTCTGGGCCGAGTGTGAAAATAACAAACCGAGTGCACACTCGGAGTATATGAGCCTATGCCGAGTGTGCTCTCGTTTTAGCTACCTCTCGGACAAAGAACTCTATTCTGAGTGTGCTCTCGCAATATACAATATCTATTCCGAGAGGACACTCGAAATATAACGTTTTCGTCTACGTAGGACACAATAATGCGAGGACACACTCGGCATAGATTACCAGCTACCATGTTAGCAAAGGCAGTGCAGTCTATTCCGAGTGGGCACTCGGCGTAGATTAAGACTATCCCGAGAGGGCACTCGGGATATTTATATACCGAGAGTGCACTCGGCATATGGTTAGGGTTAGGGCAACCGCCGCCGCCGCTCTGGTCCGAGAGTGCACTCGGCGTAGGGTTATACCGAGAGTGCACTCGGTAAAAATTCTCGATTAGCACTGCTTTCAATTCACCCAACGCCCAGAATCGCCACGCCACTGCCCGGAGACGCCCTCCTTGCTCCCTCCTCCGACCGGCCGCTAGCTCCTCTACTGCCGCCGCACCTTTACTCGCTCACTGGCTCGCGCTCTCCCTCCTCTCGCTTGGACGCCGCCACCGCCTCTCCCAGGCCGCCTGCGCTTGGCCGCCCACCTCCTCCGCCTGCCCGAGCCGCCCCATTGCTTCCCCGACGCCCGCCAGAAGCCGCCTCCCCACCGGGCGCCTCCCCATCGCCTGGCCTCCCTCGCCACCACGCCACCGCCGCCGACGCTGTCCTCCCCACCGCCGCCAGACGCCGCCCTCCCCCGCCCCATCGCCGGGGCCTCCCCACCCCCACCGCCACGCCTGCCCTCTCCGCCTCATCGCTTCATGACATGCCTCCCCGCCTCCGCCCGCCCCTCGCAACCTTCTCCCTACTTACTTTTGGTGGTATGTATGAAAATTTTGATTACTAGACTACGTGGATACCGTCATATATTATTGAACGTGCTTGCTTTGGGTGATTTCTAGGTGAGTCCCCGAGAGTGCACTCGGCGTAGCCTTGCTCTATTGTTGTTGGAAGGAACAATGTAAGTTAATGAATGCTAATTTGTGCTTTACTTTTGGCATTATTTATATTTGTTTTATTGTGGTTTACCACTGTGTATGTTGATTTGAATGTGATGAGACTAAGTTAATGAATGCTAATTTATGCTTTACTTTTTAGCATATGTATATTTGTTTTATTGTGGTTTACCACTGTGTATGTTGATTTGAATGTGATGAGACTAAGTTAATGAATACTAATTTATGCTTTACTTTTGGTTTACCACTGTATATGTCAACGTAACAATTGTGTTCTCTTTTTTATAGTGATATTTAGGGATGAAAACGGATATCCGAATTTCTGAACAAATTCGACATTTTAAATAGATATATAACGATTTTGGTTTTCATTTTTAACACTTTAGCAAGCTCATTATAAAAATAAGATTATAAAATTAGATAAAAAAATTACGCATTATTTGCTTCCCATAAATAAAAAGGTGAAAAAATATCCGAATCCATATCCGATTGATATCCTAATTTTGTTTCTATCATTTAAATAAATATATAATGAATTTGAGGTTCATTTTTTATGAATTTAAATAAGCTCAACACCACAAACAAGAATATGAATTCGGATAGAAAATTCTATATCCTATTTGTTTCCCATTGAAGAACAAAGACAAAAAAATTGATATCCGAATTACTATCCGTTTTCATCCCTAGTGATATTCTTTCATTATATCATAGAAAGTAAAAAATTACAAATGGTTTTTTTTGTTTAGTTTGTTCGAAACAATGACTAAAGATCGCTCATGGATGTATATGGATTGGGAGAATGGGAGGTCAAATATTAATTGGTTTAGAAAAATAAGAGAGTTTCTTAGTATCGCTTTTCCTGGGCCAAACTCTAATCAAATGTTGTCTAGTTGACCTTGTCGAATATGTGGAAATTACAAGAAACAAGATCTCCAAATGTATCAGGTCATTTAGTGAAGAATGGCTTTACACTGAATACCTCGTGTGGACTTCACATGGAGAGGCAAGACCGTCTGTCCGGCCTCGTCAACATAAGGAGGTCGATGAATCTCACCACATGAGTGACATGCTGGAAGATGCCAGGGATGCTCATGAAGCATCAGAGTACACAAACGCATCTATTGCAGCAGATTCTTTCTTCAAATTGGTCGAGTCCACCATGCAACCAGTCCATAAAGACACTAATGAGATCTGCATCTCGCGCGCTTTCTCGTTTGATGTCTATGAAATCTCAAGACAACCTTTCAAATGCTGCATATGATGCAAATCTCAGTCTAATGCATGATCTTCTACCGGTCACGTTGGATTCAAAAATGCCTCGGACATTTAACGAGTCTAAACGACTGTTAAATGGTGTAGGTATGTCGTACAACAAGATCGATGCTTGCGTAAAAGGATGCATGCTTTTTTGGAAGGACAGCATTGAAAAGACAAAATGCGATGTGTGTGGAGAAGCACGGTACGTGCAGGTGGAGAATGATTTCGAAACAAGCCGTCAAAAACCAGTTGCAAGAAAAATTTTGCGCTATCTTCCACTCATTCCTCGACTTCAAAGGTGCTATATGGATGCCAACACTGCCGCACTAATGCGATGGTATAGAGATGGATATAGAAACCTGACATGATGGTCCATTAATGATTTGCCTGCTCTTGGAATGGTATCTGGGAGGCAACTTTAGAGGCGGCTTGCCAATACCATGCTGAGCAGCTAATGTATAACACTCGAGTAGCAACTGTGACCAAGTACTATAAGGATGTGTGTGAAGATGAAGACATTAACACAAGAGAGAATCCATTGTTTCTCACTGCTGCTGAGTATAACCAAGTTAAACCTGCATGGATCGATGACGAGGCTTGGGGGCATCTCATTACACAATGGTGTGATCCAGCATGGCAGCGTGTAAGTGAAATGAAGCGAAATCTTCGTGCCACTTCAGGGGCAAGGGTGAACCGAGGTGGATGTAGTTCTATTAGTCGAACCCAGCAGGAAATGGTAATAGAAAGTCTGTATTTTCAAACCATCGTTTCTGACACTCGGACTTAATACATTTTACTTGTTTTGTTGCAGGAGAGGAGGTTTCAAAGATCTGTGACACCTTTAGAGGTTTATGCTGTTTATGGGGGGTTCGATGCAAGACATGGAAAGCTTTGAGGGTTCTGAGATTCCATCTATCACTAACCCACATGTCCATATGAACTTGGTGCGTAGTACTAACATGTAGCTAATTTTGTTTTTCAGACTAGTTGTGGCATTTCAATGTTTTCATACCTTTCCAGGGGAAGTATCGAGATGCATATTAATAAAAGCATGGACCTGATGTTAATTGGCTACATGGGAATTTTGATGCACAATTGATGTACCAGAATACGGGTGGGAAGCCTCATGGCCGTTATGCGCTTCTTGATGGTGCATTTGATGATAGGAATGTGCGCTTGACTTGTGCCCTATTTGGCACTTCAAGCAATGCTTCTTCTTCTACGAGTCAAAGCGATCAAGCGTTGAGACGTGAGCTTGCGAGCGTGCGGGATGAGAACCGAGATATGCGGAATGCTATGCATATAGGATTCACGGCCATGGCACAGTGGATGCAGGTAAAAAAGTAATTGACATTTATGTTAAATTTGAGATGTTCATAGTAGTCAAATGGTAACACTCTTGTTGGTAGGATTATACTCTAGCAACCTCTTCAGGAAAATCCACCTCCTCCACCGTCTATATTGAAGTTTAACTTCAATCCATTCTCGATGCCTCAACATCAACCGAGACAAGAGGTATGTATATAACTCATGTTGGGTAGATATATGAAACTATGCATTATATGTACTAAATTGAAATTTCTGCTTAGGACATCCAAAACTCTCATCATGCTATTAACATTGGATAATCATCGAGGAATAGTCCAGGAGATGTCTTATTGGGTGAAGGTAATGTCGGGATTCCAAATCATGAAATAAACTGGTTTGCATCTCCAGGTGAGTAATCATATCTGATTTGGTTGATGACATGTCATTCAAAAAATTTGCCCTACTTGATGTTATGTATGGATATATCGTGTGTGCTAATACGTTTAACTTATATGTCTTTTATATAAATATGTAACCATGTATAATATTGAATGGAAATGACATAACATGTTCTATTCTTCAAATGTAATATGCAGAGGATGAAGAAACAAGAGACTGAAGCTAATTGGATTCATCTAGCCCTCAAGGAGTGGTTTTGGATTTGGTATGAATGTGATATGTAAAACTTCTTATGCTTTGTGTATGTGGACTTCATTTGTTGAATTTCGGACTTGTTAAATTTCGAACTTCGTTTGTGATATGTGCACTTATGAATATGTTGGAGTCATGTTGAATTAATGTAAAAATGTTTGTGATATGTGCATTGTATGTAAATGTACGATAGAGTTACGTTTTGTGGATGGATTATGGCGTTGTTTTCGTTATATTGGTTTAACGTATGATGTGAATTGATATCGTGGATGCGTATTATTGAAATGTGAATTGATATTATGGATTTGATAATGTTATATTGTGGATGTAAATTGATAATATGAATTTATTAAAAATTTGAGCTGGCTGTTTTATGGCCAGAGTATGGTACCTATCCCGAGAGTGCACTCGAGATAGCCTATGCCGAGAGTGCACTCGAGATAGCCTATGCCGAGAGTGCACTCAGTATAGCCTATCCCGAGAGTGCACTCGGTATAGCCTATGCCGAGCCCGGTATAGCCTATGCCGAGTGCCCACCCAGTATACATGTTGACGTGTCGCTACCCTGTCCGCCACGGGAGCGGGAGTGGCGTCCGGAATCTGAGAGCTATCCCGAGAGTGCACTCAGGTAGTATTTATTTTTTCCGAGAGTACACTCGGCGTAGCCAACTTTTTCCGATAAAATAACACCGAGTGCACTACGCCGAGTGTGCCCACTCGGGATAGGGTATCCCGAGTGTTTTGTCCCCTATCCCAAGTGTGAGAAACACTTGGGCCAAATCTGCAACCTTGTAGTGCATGTGCTTTGCTATGGATAAAAAAAAATCATATTGTCCCAGCAAGTTGGATCGATATTGTTAGGATCAGTATACCTGGCCCACACCCTTGGCTTCGCCTCCACCTTCAGTCACCTTGCACCTCCACGCCCTTAGTTCCATCATTTGCCCTGTACAACTTCATTGTTTTCATCTTTTTCTGGTTAGAGAATTTGTACAAATTTAAAACATCATAGTACGTCAGCATGTTAATTCAGCATCATAGACGATCTACCAACGTCGTATTAGTAAATGAACCCTTTTCCTCTTGAGGTTGGAGGGTTGATCGGACCTGAGCTTTGATTATTTTTTGTTAGAGTTTTTTAAAAAATGAAAAAAAATATAAGGAAGGGTGGACGATCGTATCAACATCATATTAAGTGAAGAAACCCTTTTTCCCTTTAGGTTCGGGGGTTGACCGACCTGAGCTTTACATTGGGAGCGGGACGACAATGACGAAGTTTTGGCGCCTCCAACGGTGTAAAGAACACATAAAGTCGCCGTCGAACCGCGCAAGTGACGCGGCGGGGCCCGAAACTGTCACCTAGTTTCGCGATCAGTTCGAGATGCTTAGCCCGTAAAGACGGAGAAAGTCTCGTCAACACAAGCTGCACGCACGGCACCGACACATACACACCGCGTTTCGATCGGTGTCTAGGAAGAAGATTCTAGAGTTTTGGCTCTTAGCCAAAGCATCTTTCCACGCGCTCGGTGTGTAGTCCTGGATAGATATTGAGTCAAGCATCTTTTGCAGTCGTCTCGCTGGGCAGGGGAGCGTGCTAAGACAGATCGACGTACAGAGGACGGGAGAACCGTGTCGGGCTTCCCCGGAAATACCGTCCCCGTTTTACAATCGTGTGCGAGCAAAACATAGGACGTAACTCCCCATCGATTGAACTTTTAGGTAAAGTTTTGCTTACCTCGGCGAAGTTTGCAATGAATTTGCGGCTCTTGTTTCTGTAAAACCTTGATTTGGACGTCTCTATTTACTGCTCGATGTAAAGTAAAGCGTACGAGAGAAAACGAATTCATTTAGTTGGGCCATGGTGTCCATCCGTATTTCAAGTTGTTGAGCAGTGAGCTAAAGCCTGGTCTGTTGTCAAAAACACTACAGCGGAGTCCAGTCCAATGAAAGGGCCCAAATACAGCCAAGGCATAGTTCCTTGTCTCCAACACTTCATTGTCATGGACAGAAGAGCACACGCACTTGAGGGCATATATAATAAAGCTAATTTAGTTTACTTTTAGTATAGTATGTATATATTAATTTTGTCAAAAAAAAGAGGAAAAAGAAGAGAGGAGAAGGAAGAGAGTTGACTCTTATAGTAGCAAGTATTGCACGGGATAGTTATTACACAACATTTAGAACCAACCTTGTACCTGTTTTAGAAACTTGGGCAGACTGTTTCTCCTAGAATCTGAAATAAATCTAACCAAACGGAATAGGACTCGGAACGTTTCAAAGCGAATCGTTTCGATTTTTACACGCCGTGGTCGAATCGGCTAGCAACCCGTTCCTCCGGATTCTGATTTTACTCAAACGTTTCTACCAAGAATCCGGAACCGTTGCTTTCTACTAGAATCGGAACCGTACCAAACGGGCCTTAGATATATCTATTGTATAAGTTAGTTTTTGTGTTTACTCTAAATGATATTTTTTTTGGATTAATACTCTAAATGATATGTATTTGTTATTGTAATTGCTCCCAGTAGCCGCACCGGGCATGGATTTCACCGCAGTATTTTATAGCACCTGACGGCCAAGGAAGACGACGCTGCACTCCTTTTGAGGAAAGAATTGGGATGGGAGGTTTCGCGTCCAAAATCTTCGGATTCAAGCAGAATGGAGACGAAATTCTCGATCTTCCACGGGCGTGAATTAGGGAACGCTGATTTGTACGCTCGGCTAGGAATAGGATATACTTTCGGCTGTGGTCACAAGGCAAGTGCGGAAACACTACCGGGAAACCATCCGCCAGCCGCCGGTCTCCACCATCGGAGCCCGGTTAGTGCTTATGCCTCCGGCGCGGTGAAAACAAAGGCCGAAGCCCATATGTCCGCATGAACCAGCTGCATGCTCCGTACCAGCTTTGCCCGGCTTTTACAGCGAGGCAGGCAGAGCTGAGAAGATCAGATGATAACACCGTGTTGGGACAGCCCTCACCAGTGATTACGAACCACCCTGTTTATTGTTCGGTGTGATCATTCCTCTTTCTGGTCGCTGGCTGCAAAGATAGGTTAAAAAAAAGAAAAATTTTATGGTGGATAACACATGTAGTAAGCAGTGATGGTAGAAATTAAATTTAATCATCTATTTCTCAACGACATTTTAGATTTTTCCTATTCATTCATCAGGGGTATTTTAGATTTTTTCTAATTCGTTCATAGTTTTGGATTCACCGAATACCTAGTGATCTTCAGAGACTTCTTATCCATTCATCCGCCATTCATCAGGATTTCAGGACATGTTTTACCGTAGAGGACAAATAGTATAACAGAATTTTTTACCCTTTTACCCCTCTCTGAATTTTGCTATCAATACTATAGATGATAGTATAACTAGGTTTAAATTAATTTCAACCATTAGATTAAAAAATAGACGGCTTATATCTATTTTAAGCTACAGTAAAAGAGCTCCCCAAAAATCTGCACAACGTATCCCAGCCTTGCCGTGCAAAACCTGATGATCTGATTTGCAGGAGGAAATTCTCGTGGGCCTGCAGACAACAGCGACGGGCTTTCGGCTTCAATCAACTCCTCGTACTGCCATGTAGTACCGAGAACTGCAGTTGGATGGTGAGAGTCGCGAGCCAGCAGTCCAACACAGTCGTCGTTGCGCTTGCGAGCATGCAGACAACACCGTGAGAGAGAGACGAGATAAGGCGGGTTCCGGTGCAGTAGCACTGCATGCAGCGGCTTGACCGACCGGCACGGCGGCACGTCTGGCCTCGTGAACGGACGGTGTTACGGAAGCAAAAAAGCACAGCGATCCCGTGATCTTGCACAGCGATTCCATTCGTCACGTCTGCTCGCCTCGCGCCATTCATGATGCGCGTGACTCCTTGCTGAGAATTGAGCAGCATCGCCATTTTTTTAACGCCGGCACGGATCTATGCGTGGGCTGACGGGCTCGTTGCAGTCTTGCGGATCTGGTTCTGCCGAATCCGCTGACGAGATCAGAAAAGGCGCTTGGATGTTCCTGAATTAGATGGCACCATATAGGATGGAGCAGCGGTGCGGCAAAGGGAAAGCACCCGATGTCTGAACTTTGAAGCACTTCACAAGCGTGGTTCGGGAAAAGATGGCCGATCCGCCAATGTGAGAAATGAGAATACGTGTTTCATGAAGAATTGAAATTACTTCGAACTTCGAAGCACTTAACAAGTGTTTCCTGAGCCCCTTGACAGGCTCCATTAGCTCTAAGAAGATACTGAACATATGAAATTAGGAATAAGACATGACGATTAGTAAAACAGCTCTACATAATACAGCGAAGACCCCCAAAGCCAAAGAACGTCCAGCGTTCCAGCCCCGTCCAATTCCGATCAGACGGCCCCTCCTATCTCCTAACCCAAAAGTCAAAAAATATTACTTGTAGTGTTTCACCGGACATAAGTTAGCCGGAAGATATGACACCACCACACCTGCTTAATTAGCACATACTGACACCTGAGCCTGATTAGCCAAGACTTTTAAAGGAAAATAGCGGGAGAACAGATCAGCGCAGCGCTGCATCCCTAGAGGAAGATGAAGCATTCCAAGGACACAAGACCGTTCTCCAATGGCTCCTTCCCGTCGCCGTCGCCGTCACCTTGACCAACGCCGCCAGCTCTGGCCTCCGCAATGCTGAGCTCGCCCGCCGCGGTGACCGCGCCCTCTACCGGCTGCGGTGGCGGCGAGAGCGGAGGAGGTTCTTCCTGCACCCGCCGCGGTGACGGCCTCGCCGGGACAGACGGCTTCCGCTGCAGCGACGTGGCCGGGCTCGCGGCGCGATGCTGCTCCGGCGGTCGCTTCGCCGCCGGCGACGGTGACCGCCGGACGGAGCGATCCCGTGGTTCGCGCCGCGGCGGAGGGGACGGAGAAGGGTGGCCGCTGCGAGAGGGGACGCCGTAGGCGTCGACAGCGCGGTCGCGCTGGGCTAGCCCCAGCTCGCCGGACACTGGGCGCTTCCTGGCCGGCTTCCTCGGCAACCGCTCCGGCCCAACAGCCGAGGTTGCGCCCGACGACTCGGAC
Source organism: Guadua angustifolia (assembly GCA_036346375.1). Classification (NCBI taxonomy): domain Eukaryota; kingdom Viridiplantae; phylum Streptophyta; class Magnoliopsida; order Poales; family Poaceae; genus Guadua; species Guadua angustifolia. The sequence goes on along the minus strand of CM070500.1, from coordinate 16,444,972 downwards.
GCCGCCTCGGACATCTCGTCCGTCGCGAGACATGCAGCTACCAAGCTCGATCACCGCGGCGTCAGCTGCACTAGTAGCCTTCGCTTTCTCCACTTCTTGCTCCTCCACAGCCACGACATTGGCGACGGGCTTGACCTCGGGCCTCACCTTAGTGTTCGGTGTCTCCGAAAGCACCTCCTTGACCTTCTCCTCCTCCGGCGACGGCGGTGGCGGCGGGTCGCGGTCCTCCGGCTTGCAGCGGCGCGCGAAGCCAGCAGCACTGGCCGGATGCTTCCTGCGTTTCTTGCTGAAGCAGCAGCCCATATCTCCAGCTGCCGCCGGCGCACTAACTAGGTGGCCACCGGCAATCGAGTGACCACTGCGAGCTAGTACTGGTAATTGGGTTGGGAGGACGGGTCTCTGGGGTCCTCGCCGAGGTGCTTCGATTTGGGAGAGGAGGTGACGGGAATGGCAGAGTGGCGTGGGGACTATCGCTTTTCTAGCGATTGAATATTTTTTTTAAATATGCTCTCGTTCTAATTCTAATAATAATTATATAAAAAAAATTCTCGTCCCTTGCCCCAGAACATTGTAGGCAACACCACGTGTTTACCTTTGACGCCATAGAAGGAGTTACCGAACCTGTATTGTTCCACAGATCACCGAAGTAATCGAAGCGCCATAAATCGGTACCTCCTTCGTAATATAAAAACATGAGTATTATTTTATGGTTTATAACGAAGTTATTTTTATAACTATGTGTATAAAAAAAAAGGTAAAAAGAGATCCATCAAGAGGATAAAAGCGATATGTCTAGGACTTAGGGTCTCGTAGGCTCGTACGTGGCAGGTAATAATGACTTATGCTGTTGCTCTTCAAAGTACTGTAACAAAAATGCAGAGTTTTTCACTGTAGCACACTTTCGTCTATTTCTTTATCATGTTTGCTTTTATTTCCTCAATTTTCTCACATTCGTCTGCTTATCCCTGTACTTCTTGTCCAATATTTTCATCATTCTCCCTAACCTCAACTTGTTCATCGCTCTGCTAAATGATGTCCTCCTTGTATTCTGTACATATGCTCACGATTAAATTCTCTAATTTTGGTGTTACCATAATCCATTTAGTACTCATACCATGGGTATTTCAGCGGCCCGGAGACAGATTTAATGGTCTGCCTAAACCCGGCTGGCCGAAAGCTCATTGGGCCACGATGACACTCTGTCCCAAACCAAACCAACGAGGCGGTCAGGCCCCGCCATGGGTCAGGCGCCCACAAGCTCCGACCAAGCTAAGACAATCTCCGCCAAGGTCGGGTGTCGACCATCACCGGGTTGGCCACACCGCGGACCTGACGGCTCAGAGTGACTGAAGTGTGAGGGCAGTGGCTCTTCCCAAGGTGGCGAGGAGGTTGCCGGTCAACACCGATCTCATCGTCCGGCCATGCACAATGAGAGGATGCGCCTCCCGAGGCAACACGAGCAGCGCCACGGCGTCACAAGACTGCAAGCAGCGTAGGGTAGGTGCGCCACTTCCGGCCAAAACAAAACTATGCCACTCGATGTATCTACTGACTCCAAAGATGGGGTGAACAGACACCGGTCAATCGCCAAGACCCAAGACCAGACTCCCGAGCGTAGGACACCCCATCTTTTCTTTTCCAAATTTCCCTGTAACCTGCCCCATCCGTCTATATAAAGGGAGGCAAGACCATCAGGGAAAGGGACAACTTTTACTGACAGTTCTTACTTACACACACGAGAACGCCCCCGGCTTCGAGCCCTTAGCATCTTCAAGCTTATGAGCTTTCCCACTCATCGAGGCACTCAAGGCACTGCCCTTAGCCCTCGCTTGTAACACTGCGATCATCTGCACCCAAAGCAACTGATCTACCACACGAACTAGAGTAGGGACATTCGCCCAACTAGTATACTTCTTGGCTCCCGAGTCGTGCCATTCAAGGAGAGAAGAAACGCGACCTCTTGACTAAAATTCACTAGCCGGTATTCGAAACACCGACAGTTGGCGCGCCAGGTAGGAGCTTCGCGCGTCATCATCGTCATCTCCGGATTCCAATTCACTTCCTTGATGGCTTCCTTCACCCGCGACGGCGTATCTGCGTCGAGGAGCTGGATCCGCTTCGGCGCCCTCGACCTCATCGCCACTTCGGCGGGAGAGCTCGTGCTTATCCCCGCCACCTCTCGGGACCAGGCATCCGCTAGGAGCTTGGACTCCATCGCCAACATCCTTGGCAACCTCCGCCGAGGCCCGGGCGACCCGACGCCGAGCCCATCAAGCGCCGCACCATCTCTCGGCGGCAGCGCGTGAGCTCAGCGGCGGCGGCGTCGCCCGAGGCTCACAGCTCGTGGCAAAGACCGGCTATGTGCCGGCCTCCATCCACGACTTACTGGAGGACTCCTCCAGCCACGACTCTAGCTCCGACATGGAGCGCATTGCAGACGGACCGCACTCCCGTGAATGCAACATGGCGGGCGTGATCGACTTACCGCAACCCCGCAAGTCCAGAACTTCCCCTGGCGCCGAGCGTTGAGGGAAACGGAGAAGCAAGATGTAACGCGCGAAGCAGCGGCATCCAAGCTCACCGCGCTGAGCTCCAACAACAGCGCGGTAAGCTGGAGGCTCGAAAGGCCGAGCTTGACAAACTCCAGACCGACCTAGAGCAGCGTCAGCCCGAGCCCCCACTCGCATCTGGCGCCGCGCGCGCACGCGCACGTTAGGTATATCATCAGCTGGCCGAGGGGTCCGACGGCCTTCCGTTCTTCCCCCACGCAGCGAGCGCCGCCAGAAGTGCAATCTTTGCGCAAAGATCCCCAAATGGGATGACCAAGGCCAAGGCTCGTGCAGAACCTCCGGGGACTGGTGGAATGTGATGCCGTGCAGCACATGCAAGTCTCCGGCTCCCACCACTCGGGCGCCTCCTCGGGCCGTCCGAGCCGCGCTGCCGTTCGGGATCAGCGGAGTTCGGCGAAGATGGCGCCACAGCCTGAGCGGCCCTAGGCCTCACGCACTCCGGTGCGCCAGCGTCTAGGCAACAACCACGACGTCCGCACCACTCTCGAGGCGCGAAAAAGAGCGATAGACGAAGCGGCCCAATCACGGGTCGTGAATACGGCGTAAACGACAATGCGATGCCCGAGCCCCGATGGCCCAGGGCCACGGGCGTTCTATCAGGGGATCCGCAACGCGGACTTCCCTGCCAGGTTCCGGGCACCAGCCGAGCTCGTTAACCTCCGGAGGGAAATCACTGAGTCTGCTCCCGACTCCGGCAAGTCGGGGCCAGGTTCCTTCAAATCCGCCGAGGACACAAGGGAGGTCACGGTCGATCCCGAGGTGTAGGGTCGAGGACGCGCCTAGAGGGGGGTGAATAGGCGATTTACAAAATTTGATCGCTCACTAAAATAATTCGCTCTAATCAACCCCTATGTCAAAACCTACACAATTATAATGCGGAAGCGATAAACTCGGTTTTGACAATTAAGGCCTAAATCAACTAGACTCACTATGTGCACTATCTAAATTATGTCTCTACACAAGAATTGCTAAATTGATCAACTAAATAATACTAGCAATTCTAATTCAAGCAATTGATAAATATTCAACAATGTAAAGTGCTTGAATATAAATGAGACAAGAGACAACCGATATTTTTCCGTGGTGTTGGAGACTTGCGGTCTCCCTAGTCCACGTTGAGGTTAGCCCACACTTGGACCGGCTCCGCCGAGCACCGCCTCTTTCCACTAGTCGTGGTTTTTCACGCCGTAGCGTAGGCTCAACCCGAACCTTCACAAACTTGCAGGGCTTCTCACACCTCGAGAGCTCCGCCAAGACGACGCCTTCGCTGCCTAGGAGTCGGCAACCTCCAAGAGTAACAAGCCGCTCCTCCGCTTGAATTTCACCGAGCACAACGAACGCTCCCCGGTGATCACCAAGTGCAACACATGCACTAAGCCTCCTCAAGGCAACACATGCACAAGAGGCTCTCAAACCACTCCCTAATTGCAACACATGCAATTAGTGCTCACACTAAGCTCAAGAAGCAAAGAGAGAAGAGCAACACATGCACAACCCTCCCACACGAACAACAACACCAACTATTGCCCCAAGCCCCTCAAGGGGGTATATATAGCCCCCACCAAGAAAACTAGCCGTTTGGGGGCAAAATGGGCGAAATCAGCAAAGTGCGGTACTACCGCCCTCTAAGGGCCGGTAGTACCGCCCTCACTCCAACGGTCGACCATGTAACAAATTCATGTGCATTACAGCCTCTAAGGGCAGTGATCAGATTTCTATGACCTACCGCCTCCCACACGGTAGTCTTGGTGCCACCAAGCTCCACCAGAAAACACACGATCGGAGAAAAGCTACGCAATAATATTGCCGTGTAGTATGCCATAGCGGTACTACCGCACCTCCATCATGATGATCAGGCCTCGAGGAGAAAACCGAATTTCAACTCCAAATCCGATTCTCCAAAACCAAACTTATTCTTTGAGCCACAAAGATGATCAACACATGATCATACACACGTGCAAAACACATTTGCACCAACTTAGCTCATGCTCAAAGAATTTCAACCAAATTGCAAAAACACATTTCAAGAATCAACTCAAAGACTATTTGCAAAAGCGTATTAAGCAAATCAAACTCGAGTTTATGAGATTAATCCCCTAGCCATGTGAAGGTCAACACAAGACCGGTCAACTTGCCAACACCCGTTGCAAGCCCCACTCACATGCTCTCGAATTCCTGGACTCATAAACCTCGGTTTATTCGCACAACGAACTTGCAAATAACGCAATAAACACATTTCATGCTTGAGCACTACTCTTTGCAACACATGCAAAAGTCTAGCTCCAAGCAACCACACGCGGTTTTATAAAGATTTGTTTTGCGAACAAAGCATGAAGCTTCAACTAATGCAACACATGTAAAAGTGAACTTCACGCGAAAAGCCAACGACTAGCTTATCACTTCTTGCAACACATGCAAATCAAAGCATAATGCGAAAACCAAATGAAACCAAGCATAAGTTTAACCCATTCGCAACACATGCCAAATGGTTAACCCATATGCAAAAACCAAATCAAATAAGATTTGAGCTTGAGTGAACGCGAATGAGATCACCAACACATGATGAAGCTCAAGCAAAGGAACGACCCTCTTAATAGCACGCGATAAAACCTTAGACTCAAAGACTACAAAGTCCTTAGCCTATCTAATTATACCTTCATGCCACAAGACAAGCAATCCCTTTGGGGTCTTTATGAACATTGCTTTGATACTCCCCGGATCGTTACCCTTCTTTATCTTCGGGATCCATTCTTGACGCCCATCAACTCATGATGCCGCCATTGTCCCGTTCTCATCATCTCATCCATCTTTGGACCTAACTCAATCACAACTCATACAAATAGTTAGTCCAAGATGCATGGTTGTCTCAATTTTCTCTTGCACTCCATTAACACATAATGGATGCCTTTAGATCAATTGAGCGCAACCTAAATCAATTTGAATGATTAATATGTGTCTTAAGTACAATAATGCAACTCATGCTTTATTATACTTAAGATCTATTCATTGTCCTTAATTAATCACGGAGCACCATCAACACATGATGAAGTGTTCTTTAATGATTAATAAGACAAATGAACTCAATTTAAATTATCATTTAAATTGATATGAGTATATATCAACTACACAAGTTTTCATATACTCATGTTGATGAAAAGTAATGATCCATTGTATGTAAATTATATGGAAATGACCATTACTCTAAGTCATCAACTATAGAATAAACCCCACATGTATATGTGCATAAATATAATTGTCTTGAAGATAATATGCACATATTCAATTTGATTATATTGGAGTATATCCTATATTACCATGAGTATACTATAACTAGGCAATTCAAATATATACTCAAAGATTTAGTTTCTTTGTCTTGACTCTTGATCCTTATATGTGTCAATAACTAATTGATCAATACAAAGAGACTTTCAAGTTAAACTACAAACTCCCTAAATATGTGCATCCATGTAATATATGGATTGAGAAGCATAATGCACATTTTGTGGTTAATATAATCGGGACTTCATATTTCAACTTGACTCCAAAGTATGCAACTAATATTGAATGAATATGCATACATACCTCGGGTTTTCTATTTTTCAATGCGATGAGACTAAACAAAGATATTCTAAACAAACATGTTAGTCTCGATATAGGATTTGTCATTAAGAACAATATCGCATTAGGATAAACTTAATATTTGATTTGTCATTAACACAAGATTAGATTTGTCATTAACACCAAAACCATAACTAATGAAGGTTGAACTTACACGAGGATCCGGCCAAGACCGCGCGGGTTGAAACCACGCCCCGCCAAATAGGAAAGCACGCTCGTTGACTTTCTCCGCGCTAATCGAGACGTCTTCGCATAGAGACCCTCGACATGTCGAGTCCTAAGGAAGTCACAAAGCACTCATAAATATCCAACCAAAGCTCAAGGTTTGCCGCCAATGCCCGCACCACTTCGACGAGGAGGGGCGCAAGGTCATAGGGGAGGATATTGCCAAACTTTTGGTCATAGGTTTGTAAAAGAGTACGCTACCCCGAGTGGTCGCCAACCTGTCTTTCTAAAAAAGAAAGAACCGCTTCTGAATCGGCACCGACTCGGCGACGGCGCTTGACAATGAAGCAGGCGAAGAAACCGACGGTGAAGAAGTTGACGGCGAATTGAGCAAGCGGATGGTGATAAGTGGACGACGACGGCCCTCGCCGTGTCCGATATTGAGTTAGGGGTGTCGAAGAAGACATGCCGACTCGAACGATGTCCAAGATAGTATTCGACACCTTCAGCGCAGAGTCAAGTAAAGGATTCTTGGCCGGCGAGATCGATGTTGAAGCATCGCAGAGCTCACGAATTCTATTGTTAGCATGGATGAAGCGATCGACATCGCAATCGCTAGGCGCCTTAGCCTCTACCGAGGAGTGCACGACGAAGTTCCGACAAGAAGAGCAGAGGTCGCCAAGTTCATGTTGCCTTTGCTTGTTCCTCGCTTGTATGGAGACCAAGATGGTGATGCCCGTGATGTCGCGGATCACTACTTGCAATCGCATCGGATGACCTGATTGCAAAATTTGGTAAAGTTTTTTTCATTAGTGCAAACTTTGTTTTCGATGCAAAGGAAAATATGTAGCACTCGATTTCATGCATGATTTGCAATAGCAAAATATCCTCAAATATTCTAATGTTCATGACAAACAAATGGTAACCTAACCGACAAATTGCAATGCTTCATTGTAAAGCTCTATAGGACATCGCAAACTAGTTGGAAGATCACCCGCATCTCCAATGTTTGCTTTTTCATGTGGGATGTTATAGTGCTCGCCTCCATTATGTTTCATGATCTCCATCATGCACGCTCATGCTAGAAAGATACGATTGGCCTCTTTCAACCTGCATCGCTCAAAAGCTTGAGTAACTTTTGCCACAATTTCATCGACATTTGTTGGAGTTCCTCTCAAACAATGCCGGATTGGCAAAAAACCAAGATCCAACACATTTAGATCGTGAGTTTGGAGGCGGCATGTTAGTCGATGTCCCAACCATCTCGCTGGGCGCTTTTGGATAAAACTGCTCATCAACGGCAATGTGCGCCCGGCGTTGTCCTCGCCGATGAAGATGGGCATCCTCTTTCTTGGATCGCCACTTCGCCTTTGATAGCGGCAAGACTTTGTCCATAAGGTATTGTCGGCTAGTTTCTTGGTAACCGACGCCATTGCCTTAGTTATCAAGGTACCTATATGCAAGCAAGATTAGTGTATGTGCCATAATTCAATTAATTAAAATATGTAAATTCTTTTTATGCATATCGCACTCTATCCTTATTTGCGCCTCCGCTTTGGTCGCTCAACATATGTGAAGGAAATATGCCAATTTTACCATCAAAATGCAAATATGATGCTCGTCAAATATGGGTCGAGTAACCACAGCAAGGAACATCACCTTTTCTATAAAATTTTTGCTTTTAACCTCCCTTTCTGGTCTTGGTTCCTCAAGGTGCAAATAATATTTTTGGTTTCGCCTTGTTCTGTAGAACCACTTTTCATCAATGTATACAATGTTATATATTGATTTGAATGTAGGAGCATTCGGTATAGTATGTGGTTCTAGCATCGATAGGCAGTACCGCACACGAGCGATCTTATTTTCATCGATCAAGCTAAATTTCAAGTCATTGGTGTGCTAAATTTACCTTCCTTTAAACGGTTATGAAGTGTGCTCTTCTTCGCACTTAGTGCTTCAGCAAGATCTCTGAGGGTTGTACGCCCTCAAAGGCACATTTTTATTGCTTCCAAGTTTATTTCTACTCTTTATGCCAACGTTGTTAATCGCCTTGTTAACAACACCATCTATCCCTCCCTTTTCTTGCCCATTTTGCCACACTCTGTAATAAGCCTTTGAGGCACATCATATTTCAAGGTAACATGTTTAGAAACTCCTCATGAGCATGTGGATCTGTTTCGCCAAAGCACTCCATATATATGGCGATCTTTAGTTCATCGAGTAGTACTTCCGCTTTCTCACGTTAGATCCTTTAAAAGACAAAGCAAGATGCAAGGATAAATCATGCATCAAGAAAGCAGTACTCTAAATGATATGTATTTGTTATTGTAATTGCTCCCAGTAGCCGCACCGGGCATGGATTTCACCGCAGTATTTTATAGCACCTGACGGCCAAGGAAGACGACGCTGCACTCCTTTTGAGGAAAGAATTGGGATGGGAGGTTTCGCGTCCAAAATCTTCGGATTCAAGCAGAATGGAGACGAAATTCTCGATCTTCCACGGGCGTGAATTAGGGAACGCTGATTTGTACGCTCGGCTAGGAATAGGATATACTTTCGGCTGTGGTCACAAGGCAAGTGCGGAAACACTACCGGGAAACCATCCCGCCAGCCGCCGGTCTCCACCATCGGAGCCCGGTTACTGCTTACCGCCTCCGGCGCGGTGAAAACAAAGGCCGAAGCCCATATGTCCGCATGAACCAGCTGCATGCTCCGTACCAGCTTTGCCCGGCTTTTACAGCGAGGCAGGCAGAGCTGAGAAGATCAGATGATAACACCGCGTTGGGACAGCCCTCACCAGTGATTACGACCCACCCTGTTTATTGTTCGGTGTGATCATTCCTCTTTCTGGTCGCTGGCTGCAAAGATAGGTTAAAAAGAGAGAAAATTTATGGTGGATAACATATGTAGTAGCAGTGATGGTAGAAATTAAATTTAATCATCTATTTCTCAACGACATTTTAGATTTTTCCTATTCATTCATCGAGGTATTTTAGATTTTTTCTAATTAGATTCATAGTTTTGGATTCACCGAATCCTAGTGATCTTGAGACTTCTTATCCATTCATCCGCCATTCATCGATTTCGGGACATGTTTTACCGTAGAGGACAAATAGTATAACAGAATTTTTACCCTTTTACCCCTCTCTGAATTTTACTATCAATACTACAGTTGGTAGTATAACTAGATTTAAATTAATTTCAACCATTAGATTAAAAAAAATGGAGAGCTTATATCGATATCAAGCTACAGTAAAAGAGCTCTCCAAAAATCTGCGCAACGTATCCCAGCCTTGCCGTGCAAAAACCTGATGATCTGATTTGCAGGAGGAAATTCTCGTGGGCCTGCAGACAACAGCGACGGGCTTTCGGCTTCAATCAACTCCTCGTACTGCCATATAGTACCGAGAACTGCAGTTGGATGGTGAGAGTCGCGAGCCAGCAGTCCAACACAGTCGTCGTTGCGCTTGCGAGCATGCAGACAACACCGAGAGAGAGACGAGATAAGGCGGGTGCAGTAGCACTGCATGCAGCGGCTTGACCGACCGGCACGGCGGCACGTCTGGTCTCGTGAACGGACGGTGTTACGGAAGGAAAAAGCACAGCGATCCCGTGATCTTGCACAGCGATTCCATTCGTCACGTCTGCTCGCCTCGCGCCATTCATGCTGCGCGTGACTCCTTGCTGAGAATTGAGCAGCATCGCCATTTTTTTAACGCCGGCACGGATCTATGCGTAGGCTGACGAGCTCGTTGCAGTCTCGCGGATCTGGTTCTGCCGAATCCGCTGACGAGATCAGAAAAGGCGCTTCGATGTTCCTGAATTAGATGGCACCGTATAGGATGGAGCAGCGGTGCGGCAAAGGGAAAGCACCCGATTTCTGAACTTTGAAGCACTTCACAAGTGTGGTTCGGGAAAAGATGGCCGATCCGCCAATGCGAGAAATGAGAATACGTGTTTCATAAAGAACTGAAATTAGTTCGAGCTTCGAAGGACTTAACAAGTGTTTCCTGAGCCCCTTGACAGGCTCCATTAGCTCTAAGAAGATACTGAACATATGAAATTAGGAATAAGACATGACGATTAGTAAAACAGCTCTACAAAATACAGCGAAGACCCCCGAAGCCAAAGAACATCCAGCGTTCCAGCCCCGTACAGTTCCAATCAGACGGCCCCTCCTATCTCCTAACCCAAAAGTCAAAAAAATATTACTTGTAGTGTTTCACCGGACATAAGTTAGCCGGAAGATGACACCACCACACCTGCTTAATTAGCACATACTGACACCTGAGCCTGATTAGCCAAGACTTTTAAAGGAAAATAGCGGGAGAACAGATCAGCGCAACGCTGCATCCCTAGAGGAAGATGAAGCATTCCAAGGACACAAGAGCGTTCTCCAATGACTCCTTCCCGTCGCCGTCGCCGTCACCTTGACCAACGCCGCCAGCTCTGGCCTCCGCAATGCTGAGCTCGCCCGCCGCGGTGACCGCGTCCTCTACCGGCTGCGGTGGCGGCGAGAGCGGAGGAGGTTCTTCCTGCACCCGCCGCGGTGACGGCCTCGCCGGGACAGACGGCTTCCGCTGCAGCGACGTGGCCGGGCTCGCGGCGTGATGCTGCTCCGGCGGTCGCTTCGCCGCCGGCGACGGTGACCGCCGGACGGAGCGATCCCGTGGTTCGCGCCGCGGCGGAGGGGACGGAAAAGGGCGGCCGCTGCGAGAGGGGACGCCGTAGGCGTCGACAGCGCGGTCGCGCCGGGCTAGCCCCAGCTCGCCGGACACTGGGCGCTTCCTGGCCGGCTTCCTCGGCAACCGCTCCGGCCCAACAGCCGAGGTTGCGACCAACGACTCGGACGCCGCCTCGGACATCTCGTCCGTCGCGAGAGACATGCAGCTACCAAGCTCGATCACCGCGGCATCAGCTGCACTAGTAGCCTTCGCTTTCTCCACTTCTTGCTCCTCCACAGCCACGACATTGGCGACGGGCTTGGCCTCGGGCCTCACCTTAGTGTTCGGTGTCTCCGAGAGCACCTCCTTGACCTTCTCCTCCTCCGGCGACGGCGGTGGCGGCGGGTCGCGGTCCTCCGGCTTGCAGCGGCGCGCGAAGCCAGCAGCACTGGCCGGATGCTTCCTGCGTTTCTTGCTGAAGCAGCAGCCCATGTCTCCAGCTGCCGCCGGCGCACTAACTAGGTGGCCACCGGCAATCGAGTGACCACTGCGAGCGTTAGTACTGGTAATTGGGTTGGGAGGACGGGTCTCTGGGGTCCTCGCCGAGGTGCTTCGATTTGGTAGACGAGGGGACGGGAATGGCAGAGTGGCGTGGGGACTATCGCTTTTCTAACGATTGAATATTTTTTTAAAAAATATGCTCTCGTTCTAATTCTAATAATAATTATATAAAAAATTCTCGTCCCTTGCCCAGGCAACACGTGTTTACCTTTGACGCCATAGAAGAAGTTACCGAACCTGTATTGTTCCACAGATCACCGAAGTAACCGAAGCGCCATAAATCGGTACCTCCTTCGTAATATAAAAACATGAGTATTATTTTATGGTTTATAACGAAGTTATTTTTATAACTATGTGTATAAAAAAAAAAGTAAAAAGAGATCCATCAAGAGGATAAAAGCGATATGTCTAGGACTTAGGGTCTCGTAGGCTCGTACGTGGCAGGTAATAATGACTTATGCTGTTGCTCTTCAAAGTACTGTAACAAAAATGCAGAGTTTTTCACTGTAGCACACTTTCGTCTATTTCTTTATCATGTTTGCTTTTATTTCCTCAATTTTCTCACATTCGCCTGCTTATCCCTGTACTTCTTGTCCAATATTTTCATCATTCTCCTAACCTCAACTTGTTCATCGCTTCGCTAAATGATGTCCTCCTTGTATTCTGTACATATGCTCACGATTAAATTCTCTAATTTGGTGTTACCATAAGCGGCGAGTACTCATACCATGGGTACCCCATGACCGGGAGACTGACAGATTTAATGGTGCCTAAACCCAGCTTCTGCCGAAGCCCATTGGTCCACGAAGACACTCGTCCCCGACCAAACCAACCGGTACGGTCAGGCCCGCCATGGGTCAGGCGCCCACAAGCTCCACCAAGCTAAGACAATCTCCGCCAAGGGTCGGGTGTCGACCATCACCGGTCGTTGGCCACGCCCCACGGACACGGCGGCTCGAGTGGCCGTGTGAGGCGAGTGGCTCCTTCCCAAGGTGGCGAGGAGGTTGCAAAGTCAAGCACCGATCTCATCGTCCGATCATGCACAAGGAGAGGATCGCTCCTCCCGAGGCAACACGAGCCAAGCGCCACTGGCACAACACAAGCAAGCAGCGAGGGTAGGTGCGCCACTTCCCGGCGAAACAGAAAACTATGCCACTCGATGTATCTACCGACCCAGCATGGGGTGAACAGACACCGGTCAATCGCCAAGACTGAAGACCAGGACTCCCAGGCGTAGGACACCCCATCTTTTCTTTTCCAAATTTCCCTGTAACCTGCCCCATCCGTCTATATAAAGGGAGGCAAGACCATCAGGGAAAGGGACAGCTTTACGGGCGAACAGTTCTTACTTACACACACGGCTCGAACGCTCCCACAGCTTCGAGCCCTTAGCATCTTCAAGCTTGCGAGCTTTCCCACTCGTACGAGGCACTCAAGGCCTGTCCTTAGCCCTCGCTTGTAACACCGTGCAGTCATCTGCACCCAAAGCAATACAGATCTACCACACGAACTAGAGTAGGGACATTCGGCCCGAACTAGTATACTTCTTGGGCTCCCTGAGTCAGGCCATTCAAGGAGAGGAAACGCGCGACCTCTTGACTAAAATTCACTAGCCAGATTCAAACACAAGCGGTTAGCGCGCCCGTAGGAGCTTCAGCGTCATCATCGTCATCTCCGGATTCAATTCACTTCCTTGATGGCTTCCTTCACCATGACAGCGTGATCTGCGTCGAGGCTGGATCCGCTTGGCGCCCTCGACCTCGCCACTTCGGCGGGAGAGCTCGTGCTTATCCCCGCCACCTCTCGGGACCAGGCATCCGCTAGGAGCTTGGACTCCATCGCCAACATCCTTGGCAACCTCCGGCTCGAGGCCCCCGGGCGGACCCCGACGCCGGAGCCCATCAAGCGCTGCACCATCTCTGGCGACAGCGCGCGTGAGCTCAAGCGGGCGGCGACGTCGCCCCCCGTAGGCTCACAGCTCGTGGCAAAGACCGGCTATGTGCCGGCCTCCATCCACGACTTACTGGAGGACTCCTCCAGCCACGACTCTAGCTCCGACATGGAGCGCATTGCAGACGGACCGCACTCCCGTGAATGCAACATGGCGGGCGTGACCGACCCGGCCGCAACCCCCGCAAGTCCAGGAACTCTCCCGCGCACAAGGCGTAGGAAGCGGAGTGTCAAGACGAACGCATGAAGCGCATCAAGCTCACCGCTACCGAGCTCCAACAATGTGAAGGTGGAGGCTCGAAGGCCGAGCTTGACAAACTCGATCCGACCTAGAGCGGCGTCGGCCGAGCCCCCACTCGCATTCGGCGCCCGCGCTGCACGCGACGTTAGGTATATCATCACCGCCGAGGGTCCGACGGCCTTCCGTTCTTCCCCCACGCAAGCGAGCGCCGCCAGGCGCAATCTTTGCTCGCGGCATCGGCCGGATGACCAAGGCCAAGGCTACGTGCAGAACCTCCGGGGCTCGGTGGAATGTGATGCTTGCGTCAAGACATGCAAGTCTCCGCTCCCACCACTCGGGCGCCTCCTCGGGCGTCCGAAGCCGTATGCCGTTCGGGATCGGCGGAGTTGGCGAAGATGGCGCGCGGCTGGCGGCCTAGGCCTCACGCACTCGGTGCGCGGCGTCTAAACAACAACCACGACGTCCGCACCACTCTCGAGGCGCGAAAAGAGCGATAGACGGCGGCCCAATCACGGGTCGAGATACGGTCGGCGTGACGACCATGACTCGAGCCCCGATGGCCGAGGCCCGCAGGCGTTCTATCGAGGATCCGCAACGCGACTTCCTGCCAGTTCGGGCACCGGTAGAGCTCGTTAACCTCCGGAGGAAATCATCGAGTCTGCTCCGACTCCGACAAGTCGGGCGAGTTCCTTCAAATCCGCCGAGACACAAGGAGGTCACGGTCGATCCCGAGGTGTAGGGTCGAGGACGCCTAGAGGGGGTGAATAGGCGATTTACAAAATTTGATCGCCACTAAAATAATTATCTAATCAACCCCTATGTCAAAACCTACACAATTATAATGCGGGCGATAAACTCGGTTTTGACAATTAAGGCCTAAATCAACTAGACTCACTATGTGCACTATCTAAATTATGTCTCTACACAAGAATTGCTAAATTGATCAACTAAATAATACTAGCAATTCTAATTCAAGCAATTGATAAATATTCAACAATGTAAAGTGCTTGAATATAAATGAGACAAGAGACAACCGATATTTTTCCGTGGTGTTCTGGAGACTTGCTTGTCTCCCCTAGTCCACGTTGAGGTTAGCCCACACTTGGACCGGCTCCCGCCGAGCACCGCCTCTTTCCACTAGTCGTGGTTTTTCACGCCGCGTAGGCTCAACCCGAACCTTCACAAACTTGCCGGGCTTCACACCTCGAGAGCTCCCGCGCAAGACGACGCCACGCCCAGTCTAGGAGTCGGCAACCTCCAAGAGTAACAAGCCGCTCCTCCGCTTGAATTTCACCGAGCACAACTAATGCGCTCCGGTGATCACCAAGTGCAACACATGCACTAAGCCTCCTCAAGGCAACACATGCACAAGAGGCTCTCAAACCACTCCCTAATTGCAACACATGCAATTAGTGCTCACACTTAAGCTCAAGAAGCAAAGAGAGAAGAGCAACACATGCACAACCCTCCCACACAAGAACAACACCAAAGAACTATTGCCCCAAGCCCCCAGGGGGTATATATAGCCCCACCAAGAAAACTAGCCGCTTGGGGGCAAATGGGCGAATCGACAAAGTCGCGGTACTATCAGCCTCTAAGGGTTTAGGTACCGCCTCACTCCAACGGCCGGCCCAACACCATATTCACAGATTAGCCCTCTAAGGGCCTAGAGTACCGACTTTTACAGATTATCGCTCCCACACGGCAGTAGTCTTGGCCAAGCTCCACCGAAAACACACGCGATCGGAGAAAAGCTACCATAACAATATTGCAGGTAGTACCGCTAGCGGTACTACCGCACCTCCATCATGCAGATGCTATTGGCCTCGAGAGAAAACCAATTTCAACTCCAAACCGATTCTCCGAAAACCAAACTTATTCTTTGAGCCATAAAGATGATCAACACATGATCATACACACGTGCAAAACACATTTGCACCAACTTAGCTCATGCTCAAAGAATTTCAACCAAATTGCAAAAACACATTTCGCGATCAACTCAAAGACTATTTGCAAAACGTATTAAGCAAATCAAACTCGAGTTTATGAGATTAATCCCCTAGCCATGTGAAGGTCAACACAAGACCGGTCAACTTGCCAACACCCGCTGCAAGCCCCACTCACATGCTCTCGAATTCCTGACTCATAAACCTCGGTTTATTCAAGACAACGAACTTGCAAATAACGCAATAAACACATTTCATGCTTGAGCACTACTCTTTGCAACACATGCAAAAGTCTAGCTCCAAGCAACCACACGGTTTTATAAAGATTTGTTTTGCGAACAAAGCATGAAGCTTCAACTAATGCAACACATGTAAAAGTGAACTTCACGCAAAAGCCAACGCACTAGCTTATCACTTCTTGCAACACATGCAAATCAAAGCATAATGCGAAAACCAAATGAAACCAAGCATAAGTTTAACCCATTCGCAACACATGCCAAATGGTTAACCCATATGCAAAAACCAAATCAAATAAGATTTGAGCTTGAGTGAACGCGGAATGAGATCACCAACACATGATGAAGCTCAAGCAAAGGGAACGACCCCTCTTAATAGCACGGCGATAAAACCTTAGACTCAAAGACTACAAAGTCCTTAGCCTATCTAATTATACCTTCGCCGCCGCGCACAAGCAATCCCCTTTGGGGTCTTTATGAACATTGCTTTGATACTCCCCTGGGATCGTTACCCTTCTTTATCTTCGGGATCCATTCTTGACGCCCATCAACTCATGATGCCGTCATTGTCCCGTTCTCATCATCTCATCCATCTTTGGACCTAACTCAATCACAACTCATACAAATAGTTAGTCCAAGATGCATGGTTGTCTCAATTTTCTCTTGCACTCCATTAACACATAATGGATGCCTTTAGATCAATTGAGCGCAACCTAAATCAATTTGAATGATTAATATGTGTCTTAAGTACAATAATGCAACTCATGCTTTATTATACTTAAGATCTATTCATTTGTCCTTAATTAATCACGGAGCACCATCAACACATGATGAAGTGTTCTTTAATGATTAATAAGACAAATGAACTCAATTTAAATTATCATTTAAATTGATATGAGTATATATCAACTACACAAGTTTTCATATACTCATGTTGATGAAAAGTAATGATCCATTGTATGTAAATTATATGGAAATGACCATTACTCTAAGTCATCAACTATAGAATAAACCCCACATGTATATGTGCATAAATATAATTGTCTTGAAGATAATATGCACATATTCAATTTGATTATATTGGAGTATATCCTATATTACCATGAGTATACTATAACTAGGCAATTCAAATATATACTCAAAGATTTAGTTTCTTTGTCTTGACTCTTGATCCTTATATGTGTCAATAACGAATTGATCAATACAAAGAGACTTTCAAGTTAAACTACAAACTCCCCCTAAATATGTGCATCCATGTAATATATGGATTGAGAAGCATAATGCACATTTTGTGGTTAATATAACGGGGACTTCATATTTCAACTTGACTCCAAAGTATGCAACTAATATTCGAATGAATATGCATACATACCTCGGGTTTTCTATTTTTCAATGCGATGAGACTAAACAAAGATATTCTAAACAAACATGTTAGTCTCGATATAGGATTTGTCATTAAGAACAATATCGCATTAGGGGATAAACTTAATATTTGATTTGTCATTAACACAAGATTAGATTTGTCATTAACACCAAAACCATAACTAATGAAGGTTGAACTTACACGAGGATCCGGCCAAGACCGTGCGGGTTGAAACCACGCTCCCCGCCAAATAGGAAAGCACGCTCGTTGACTTTCTCCGCGCCAATCGAGACGTCTTCGCATAGAGACCCTCCGACATGTCAGGAGTCCTAAGGGAAGTCACCGAGCACTCCTTAAATATCCAACCAGGCTCAAGGCCGGTCGCCCAATGCCTGCACCACTTCGACGAGGAGGGGCGCAAGGTCATAGGGGAGGATATTGCCAAACTTTTGGCCGCAGGGTTTGTAAAAGAGGTACGCTACCCTGAGTGGCTGGCCAACCCTGTCTTTCTAAAAAAGAAAACCGGGCAATGGAGAATGTGTGTTGACTACACGAGCCTGAACAAGGCATGTCCCAAGGACCCGTTCCCGTTGCCTCGCATCGACCAAGTCGTTGACTCCACCGCAGGTGCGAATCCCTGTCTTTTCTGGATGCCTACTCGGTCTACCACCAGATAGCAGTGAAAGAGTCCGACCAGCTCGCGACTTCTTTCATCACTCCGTTCGGCCCGTTCTGTCACGTAATGAAGCCATTTGGTCTAAAAAACACGGGTGCTACATACCAGCGATGTATGCAAACGTGCTTTAACGACCAAATAGGCCGTAACGTCGAGGCGTACGTTGACGACATCGTCGTTAAGACTAAGAAGGCCGACGACCTCGTCACCGACCTGAAGGAAACTTTTACGAATCTCCGACGGTTTCGTATAAAGCTCAACCCCGAGAAATGCGTTTTCGGGGTCCCCAAGGGAAAGCTACTCAACTTCATCGTCTCCGAGCGTGGCATCGAAGCTAATCGGGAGAAGATCTCCGCGTTCATGAAGATGGGCCCAGTCGGCAACCTGAAAAGAGTCCAAAGGTCGACAGATGCCTTGCGCTCGAAGCCGTTTTTGTCTCGCCTCGGCGCGAATGCCGCTTCTACAAGCCGCTTCAAGAAATCGATCGATTCACCGACGCGTGAGGCGCAGAAAGCCCTTAGTCGACCGAAAGCGTTCTGACCACCCCCAAGATCGGGTCGCCTCGGCACTGAAGAACCGCTGCTCCTCTACATCGCCGCCACGACCTAGGTCGTCAGCGTGGCACTTGTCGTAGAGCGAGCAGAAGAAAGCTATGTGCTTAAGGTACAATGGCCAGTCTACTTCATCAGTGAAGTACTCTCCAAGTCCAAGGCTCGGTACCCGCAGGTGCAGAAATTGCTCTATGCGGTGCTCATCACGAAGAGGAAGTTGGTCCATTACTTCGACTGGCACCCCGTCTCCGTGGTGACCTCCTCGCCGCTCGGCGAAATCATCCACAACCGCGACACCTCAGGAAGAATATCCAAGTGGGCACTCAAGCTCAATGGCCACGACATATCATACGTCCCCCGAACGGCAATCAAGTCGCAGTCCCGCCGATATCGTTCTTGGAGTGGATCGAAGCCTTAAGCGCCATCGGCCAAGACCCCAAGCTTCGGACGATGTACTTCGATGGGTCCTATACCAAGAACGGAGTGGGTGTTGGAGTCATCATTATTTCCCCGCTCGGGAGCAAGCTTCAGTACGCCATCCGACTAATCTTCGACGCAACCAACAACGTCGCCGAGTACGAAGCCCTTGTCAACGGCCTCCGGATCACTGCCGACCTCGGCACGCGCCGACTCTACGTACACGGCGACTCCAAGCTTGTCATCGACCAAGTCATGAAGGCCACGGAGCCTTGTGACGCTCGCATGGCGGCATACTGTCGGGAAGTGCGCAAGCTCGAGGAAAGGTTCAAGGGTTTCGAGCTTCACCATAACTACAGATGCTACAACGATGAGGTCGATTACCTAGCTAATCTCGCCTCCAGCAAAAGACCGGTCCCACCTGGGATCTTCATTTGCGATCTTCACAAACCTTCCATCCGGCTGGACTCGACAACCGAGCAGGCGATCGACCTGCCGGACGCGACCGTCGAGCGGTCGGACGCGGAATCGTACGAGTCGGACCGCGACGTCTTGATAGCCGACTCGACCGAGGAAGCCCTTCATCGACGGTTGATCGACAGATCGCTCGCCAACCCACCGAGGTCTTGCGCCTCGCTCAACAGCGAAATCGCCGTCTGGTCGGAGAAGACCTCTACAAGAGGAGCCCTCCGAGTCCTCCGAAATGCATTTTGGCCGACCAGGAGGCAACCGCCGCCGATATCCATGGCGGCGTCGCGCCACCACGCCGCACCACGATGCATCGTCAGAGAAAAGCCTTTCGACAAGGCTTTATTGGCCAACCGCCGTAATAACGCCGAAACAAATCATTCGCACTGCTGAAGGTGCCAATTCTTTGCCCGGCAGATGCATCTTCCGGTGCAAGCCTTGCAGACGATCCCCATCACGTGGCCATTCGCGGTCTGGGGACTCGATCTGGTTGGGCCCTTCAAAAAGGCCCGGGGGCTTTACCCACCTGCTTGTCACGGCGGACAAGTTCACCAAATGGATAGAGGCCAAGCCAGTCGTCACCATCACCTCGGTGTAAGCGGCCAACTTCTTCCGCGACATCGTTTATCGGTTCGGAGTCCCGAACTCCATCACCGATAACGGGACGCAGTTCACGGGGAAGGAATTCCTCGAGTTCTACGACGACTTCAACATCCGCGTCGACTGGGCAGCCGTGGCCCATCCGCGGACCAACGGCCAAGTCGAGCGGGCAAACGACATGATCCTCCAAGGGCTCAAGCCCGCGAATCTTCGCCGATCAAGAAATTCGGCGGGGCGATGGGTGGCCGAAGCTACCTCCGTTCTCTGAGCTCGCGGACCACCGACCTTGCCGACGGGTTTACACCATTCTTCATGGTGTTCGGTGCTGAAGCTATCTCGCCAACCGACCTAGAGTACGGCGCTCCGAAACTACAAGCCTTTAACGAGGCACAGGGGCTTGACTCACAACAAGACGCCATCGACTAGCTCGACGAGGCACGTGACGTGGCCATTCTGCGATCGGCCAAGTACCAACAAACGCTGTGACGCTACCACAATCGTCAGATCCGCGGCCGGTCCTTCAACGTTGGCGACCTGGTCCTGCGCCAGGTTCAGTCCAACAAAGATAGGCACAAGCTTTCCCCCCCCCATGGGAAGGCCCCTTCATCGTCGTGGAGATCCTCCGACCCGGCACCTTTCGACTCAAGGGTGCCGATGGCAACGTCGTCTCCAACGTGTGGAATATAGAGAAAAGTTAAGGCGATTCTATCCCTAAAGCTCTTTCTTGTCCCCGCACCTTTTTACCCTTCCTCCAAGTTCAAGTGCTGCGTGGCGACCACAGCCTGGTCCCCACGCACCACTCGGGGGTTACCAGTTCATACACTCACACGTGTCGGTTACCCGATTGGCCATCGGGTTCCCCCTAGTGGTAACCTTCTCGACCCAAGTGCTACGGCCTATGCTCCAGCGGCTACGGTTGCTAAGTAGTGCTTTGTGGAAGAAGGAAGGGCCCATATGGAGCGGTCCATAGTCGGTCGGGAACACTCCTTTCCCGCGCGAACACAAGTGAGCGTTTCGTATCTAAGTTACTGCTCTCTTTGCGCTTCCCTCAAAAATGTTAATATACCAACCTACACTTGAACAACCCCTGCGGTTTCTAAGGCCATGGTCGTCAAGTGTTCATCACAGTAAGAAAGTGCAAAAGACAAAGTCGAACTTACGGTCGCCCCAACCAGCCAAAGCATTAAAATAAACTTTAGTTCATTACATGCTAAGGTTATTACATTGCAAAAAGCAAAACATCTAACATTTCTCCTACTCTCGGTGGAGGACGCTCCTCGACGGTATCATGTCGGCTATCACCTGGGCGCACGGCTCGACTTGGATCTCGAACCCGTCGATCTTCTCATCAGTCTAGTTCCCGGCGATCCCACTGCTGACGGTGTCGAGGTCGATACCATCGTAGTGGGAGATGATGCAGACAAGCGCCGAAGAGGCCCCGAGTACGACGCCGTCGCTCACCAAGCTCTCGACGTGCTCGAACACGCGGCTAGCTTCGATGGCAGCGAACTCAAACCGCAGACGATCCGAGCACCCAATCAGACGTCCCGGCCGACCCCTCGAAGGGTCGCCACTCGGCTCCGCTCGAATCCTCCCCCTCCGCCAGCTGCAGCGCTATCAAGGCCACGTCCCGCGCCGTGACCGCCATGTCACGCGCCTCCTCCGCCAGTCTCCGCACCTCTGCAGCGCCGCTGAATTTCTTCTGCAACTCTGCAGATCGAAACAGTGTCAAAAGAGCGCGCTCGGCAAGCTGCGATCGTGAAATCGATCAAGGGGTTGGGTCACTTATCAGCCGTGGAGTCCGCTAGAGTGCGGAGCTCCTCCTCAGCCCTGGCCCAGGCCTGCTCATGCGCCTCTTGGTCGCGCGCAGCATTCCTCCGAAGACCCTCAACAAGGACTACCGAGTCCTCGCCAAGTTTCTTTGCCGAGGCCAACTCTTCTGGCGGCGTCCCCGCTTCGGCGGCGCATTGCTTGGCGTCCTCTCGCTAAGTCGCTCTCACCCAGGCGGGTCGCCGATCGACCGTCTGATCTTCCAGGCGGCAACTTACGTCTTTGGCGCTGTTGGCCCCCGCCAGGAGAGACTCGAGCTCGGACACCTTTGTCCTCAAGGATTTGCTTGTCCGGCGCTCCTCGAACAAGACCTGTGCGATCTGACCCAGCTCCTGGCGGGCCTTTTCCGCCTCCGCCTGCTCATGAGCCAAGGCCTCCCGAAGGCTCGGGGCCTGACGCACGCATGCCTCGCCTCCTCCTTGGCGGCCGTCCTCCGGCCGTACAAACGCCGAAGGAACTCGAACTTGTCCTTCGATCGGGCCCGCAAGTGCTGCGAAACACGAACACCCTATTAGCCTACCACAAACTCATCAAAAACTGTAAGGACGGGGTTTTGTTTGGCTTACTACGCCGATCGGGCGAATTCCCCCAGTGATGGCATCCAGCGCCTTGCCGGAGGACTCGAGAGCGAGGGCCAGAACCTTTCAGATCTGGTTCACCTCAGCCTTAGCTTACCGGGCGCCCTCTTGGAGGGCCTCCCACTCCCCGCGCTCCGCCGTGTCGTCCAGCACGAGGGATGGCCTGCCGGACGGATCGTCGCCCGGCCAGATCAGCGCGGGCAAAGGTGGCCGAGCGGACTCCCCTGGGACCCAAAACGAGCTGCGCTCAACGGAGGAACGGATGTTGGTCGGGGCAAAATGACAACGAGCGAGATACAGCGGATTATACTGGTTCGAGCCCCCTGAGGGTAATAGCTCTACTCCAGTCTTCTTCTGAGGTGGAGGAGTTCACTATCCTTGGGTACAGGGGTGGTTACAGATCGAGCTTTGAGCGCTCTGGCTATGGCTACTGTCCTATTGCTTGTGTGTTTATGTCGTGTCGTTTGCCGATCTGCTCCAGGAGATTTTATACCCCTCCCGGCCGTTACCAGAAACGGCCGGGAGAGATTCCCAGAATAGTGCATGGTGCGCATTGAGGACGTGTTGCAACCGTCCCGGATCTCACGCCCACGTCCGCCTTAACTCCGGGATTCTCGGTCTTGGTAACTGTCGAGTAAGCGCACACCTCTAAGCCAAGGTCAAAGTCGTGCGAGAGTTGAATCCTCACTCCCTAAGCTCGAGGTCGTGCGGAGATCACGCGGCTTAGGTCGTGGTCGAAGTTCCATGCTGCTCAGCCCCGAGTTAGGGACCTTGTTGACTGCACGTTGACCTGCCAGAGATTCCTCAATTCTCAACAAGATCTATCTGTAAAAATTATCTAAATTCCTAAAAATATATATATATTTATCTACTTCTATCTGTAAAAACATCTACCCTCTTAAAAATATATATCTATCTACTTATATCTCGTAAAAAAACCTACACTCTTAAAAATACAATCTATCTACATGTATATGTAACAAATATCTACATTCCCAAAAATATATTATTTTTTTAACAATATATATTTATATAAATGCATTTGTACAAATTAGCTAAATTACTAAAAATATACTAAATTTATCTGTAACCTCTAAATTTAGGTAGATCTATTATTTTTGATATCCTGCCATGGTATATTGCTAAACAAAATAAACAGAAAAATTTAATTGCACAATGAGTAGAAACTTCAAATCTGGCTTTCTCCTCTCCCCTTCCCTTCTCTCCCTCCCTCCTTTTTTCTCTCCTTCTCATTCTCTAAACGGCGAAAAAATGAGAGCTCACTAAACAAAAGAATCGCTCATGGATATATATATACGATCTCGCCGCCAGCTTGGTTTGGCAACAGGCGGCGCTACTCTCGTCGTCAAACCAATCTCGATTTTTACGCTATCGCCATATGATTTGGCGCGAGGAGGCCAATGCTTTTTTCGTTTCACGTGGCAATCGACGTGGTTGTTTTTTGTCAATTCAAATGGCGACACGAGTCTTTGTCGCCATATTAGATGGCGATATTTCTCTCTTATTGTTTCAAACGGCGACAGAGCTATAGTTTTATAATATTTTTCAATCAAGTATATTTTTGTAATTTGAATAAAAATGCATTATTTAAAAAAAATCGCAAGACTAGATAGTCGTATCAACTCCTTAAGAAAGAAAGGATACGGTTCCACCTTTCATTACTCGTACAATCAGATTTTGGAATGGAGTACTGATACACCCGTACCACTTTAGAGCATGTATAAATCCAGTAGGAGTCGACAAACTTGTACCAGCGTGCGCGACGGTATGTTGACGTCAGATCGCCTCCTCAGGTTAATAAAACCGTCGAAAATCAATCGAAAACCGCGATTTTGACTTTACCGTTCTGGTTCGAAATTAAAAGTCGCTCGGTAAACTGTTCTAATTTAAAAAATTAAAAATTTTGAAAAAATTTATGTGTGCAGTTTTCCGTGAAAAACCACGGTTTTCGTTGAAAAATCGCTCAAAACCGTTTCGGAAGAACATTCAAATAGTCGGGTCGGTTTTTCGTTGAAAACTGAGCGCAGTTTTAGGAGAAAATCGAACGGTTTTCGATTTTTTCAAATTTTATTTTTAAACCTTTCGGTTTTTTTAGCGGTTTTTCACGCGATTTTTGCGAAAACCATACCGCGAATTTCGGTTTGGTGAACCCTGCTCCTCCTTGCTATTCCCCATGCTTATAGTAGTATACACTACATTAGGCCCTGTTTGTTTAGGCTTAGGCTTTTTGGTTTATAGTTTAAAACCAACCTTTTGGTTTAAACAACTTAAAAGCTAATGACTTTTGTACGTGATAGAGGTGTGTAATATTATCCAACTTTAGTGTTATTAGTTTAAAACCAACTATCAATAAGCAAAAAAAGTTTCTCTCTAGTGATTTTTGACTTTTAGTTATATAAAGGCTTATGGCTTTTGAAAAACTTAGATAAAAAGTTACCCTTTTATATAGACTTTAGTTTTTTAACTTTTAAATCAATGAAAAAATTCAAACAAACAGGACAAACTTAGCATCGGCCACCAGATGATCAACAACTCAAGGCCCGAGACATGTGGCGTTGATGTAAAATTAGAAATACAAGAGGATGTGACGGGACTGCCCCTATTGCTAGAATGCTAGGACGCTACTCCCTTCCTATACCGATGCTACGGCTTGTTTGGACGAAAACAACAGCAGGTAGCCAGCTATGTGGTGGTAGCATGCATCGCAACAGTAGGATGGCCCAGGAAATTTCACATTCTCGTAGCACGGCAAACTCTTGTTGTGGTCTCGTGCGCGATAGGATCACTGGCCAATACTAATACTGTAGACCTATCGTGGTTGCTTTGCACGTAGGACCTGCTATGGTCCTGCACCAAGATAGGCTTGTGAGGCCCATATCTACCGCGCTGGTCAAAGCATATGCCATATTCGAGATAGTTACCGTGCTGTTATAGCATAAAAATATAACAGGTGACACATTTCTAATTTCATAGATTTCATAACGATAAAAAAGTTTGGATTTACAATTTGATTCGCGTGCCATGCGGCAAATAAGCCAAATCCTTCCCCCTTTACCTGGGCCTGGGGATCACATGTGTGTGTGGGTGTGGCGCAGCGCGGTGGGGCCCTGGATCTAGTAGCTTTGGCTCTTTGCCAACCACCAGGCGTCCCCTGCAACACGCTACCAGTCTACAGTGCTTGTGCTGCAACTGCAAGACCATGCCTTGATCCCTTGTTGCAGCAGGTCAGCAGCAGCACGATGCAGGCTGCGGCTTGCAGCTTATGCTGCTGTGTTTGAATATGTCGTGCAAACATTCGAATGCGTACAATGAAAATGGAAGCCCCAAATGCACGTCTGCATCACAGAGCAGCTCATTCCGCAGGGTATGCGTTCATGTCGTTGTACATTTACCTGAGACGAACTGGCTCTCCTTGCTGACCTAAGCAAACGGCATGGCCTTTGTTTGTTGGGGTATCTAGCAATCACACGACTATTTTCTGGTTAAATGATAGTTAATTTTAGACTTTTCAAATCTAGATCTAATTGATAAATAAAATCAATTTACTTTATCTCTTCATGTTTGAGTAGTCTATAGTTGAAAAAATTTGAGTTCTCGTAAACTAAAAAGACATTAGAGTGTCACCTAGCAATTTGCTTATTTGTAAGCACTCGGGAGAGGGGATAGGCTATATAGCAGCGCGAGCCGGGGCCCACAGAAGGCTACGCTGGCTATGTACCTTTTTCAGAGTCTGTTTGATTTTAAGCTAATTTTACCATAATTAATTGTAGGTAAGTGTGGTTTATTATACTTTTCATGGTAACAAAACTCAGCATCTCAAGTATGATAAAGCTTAACAAAAAATTAAGTTTGTGATGTATGGAACATAAGATTAAGAAAATATAGCAAACTACAATTGTAACCGCAAACCAAATACCCATATAAGAATATGCAGCATGCATAAACTTAGACATGAAACTAAATAGGTCCTCAGATTTCAGCTCCCGATTTGTCCCGGCAAGTCCGCAACGGCTGTAAGCGTATTGTGCACGGCAACAACTGCGGCCGTGTCACTGCAGCGGCCGGATCGACATAACAGCATGTGTGCCCTTCGCGCCCTTCACGATCATACATGTTGCACACCGTTGGACAGAGGTAGGCACTTGGGCTGGGCTCTTTTAGGTCGGCCTGAGGCACGCTAGGTACGACACGGTCCAAGCCCACCAAAGACGAAATGGCCTATCTTGCCCGAGAAAGCAGACGACGGGCAAGACGGCCAAGACGACATCAGAAAGTACCGCCGCGTGTCGGGCCCGATGATCCAGGGCATGAGGAAGAAACTCAGTATGAAGATCACCGACCTATAGAGAGTGAGTGTTATGGACGTACCCAACAGCATGAACGGCACCCCACCATCGACACCTGAGAGAGACAGGTCAGTTTTCTCTCTCACCCGTCTCTCGTAATTTCACCCTCGATGATCCGTCTCTCTCAATCTCCATTGCCTCTCTGCCTCACTCTCTCGTTGCCCTATCTCTCGTTCGTGTTTAGCACATCCCCCTCGATCTAAGAATAAATAAATGTTAGTTCTTTTTTCTATAATATTTGTGTCTACTATTTTAACTTCATGTGTCTCTGGTTCCTTTCTTCTTGTCACAGTAGTGCAAATGGGCTGGGTTTGGGCCGGCACGGCATGAAGTAGGCACGAAGCGCAAATGGACCGTGCTTGAGCTCGTCGAAGGTGAGTCGGGCCAACCCAGTACGGCACGATGAGCACGACGGGCTGTCGCTGCCCGACACGATTTAAGCACGAAGCACGATGGGCCCGTGCTAGGCCAACCCGGCCCGGCACGACGCCCACCTCTACCAGCAGGTCCGCCTTCCATGCCCGGCCATTGCCCCGACCTCCTTGGTTGTGAGCCATGTGGGTAAATTTTAGATCTATCGTTGTAAACATAATAAAAATGAAGTTTTTATAGATAAACTTTTATTATAGACCTTCGAATAGCTAGATTTGTCTATCTTTCAGAATTTACTGGCTCCGCCACGAGCTGTACCGCATTAGCCCCCAGGAACGTCAAAACACTGGTTCATCTATGCGAGGATGGGTCGCAAATCTAGTAATTCTACAGGGTCGTTTGATTGCGATATGCACGTCAAATTCGGATTTGCACGTCGACTGTAATTCTACAGGGTCGTTTGATTGCGATATGCACGTCAAATTCGGATTTGCACGTCGACTGTGGATCTAACCCCTTCTGCTGTGCGGTAGACCGCACAAGGTAGTGTAGTAGTTACGACGCATGATTTGTGCTTTGAAGAAGCACTCGCTAGGATATGCTGTGTTTTGGCTGTTGTCTGCACGATATGTTCAGTTCCCTAATGCTATGTTTGTTACAGCTTCAGATCTATCAGATTCATAGATCTGGTGGAACTGAGTATTTCTAATTTCATCAGATCCGTGAAGCTGGAGCTATAAATATATTAATAGTGTTTAGGTGAATCATCTTGTTTACATTTTAAAATAAAAATATAAAATTAGTTTATTATATTTTAATCTATAAATTTTAAATCTAAGATAGAATTAAGATATGAGCTTTACCAACAGGCCTCAAGACTGTGTACTTTGCAAGAGCATCTTGTGTGTGCTCCTCGACGGCTGGACCGACCGCAATCAATTCAGCCCAGTACAGTCCGAAAACGAGTCTGGTGGCAGCTAGCGATCCCTGCATAGTCTCTGCTCTGGTTTCGTTTTGTACGATAGTTTCGTTAGCCAAGTCCGGTCCACGAACATTCACGAGCCTATATTAGACTATGATCAAGCAAAAAATGAAAACAGTGATCCGTTTTGCCAGGCGGAAAAAACATTGATCCTATTAGTAAATAATCTATGTTCCACTTGGCTGTAATTCGATTGAGTGTGAAACTTTAGAGGGACACCATGTGTTTTGGTCGGCGGCGAAGAAACGTGAACTAAAAAAAGAAAGTGACATAGCTATCATAAAACACTAAATTAAAAAGTATGTTTCTCAACAATAACGCATCTCCTGGGCGGCTGGGCATCATGAGCGTGCATGTTAAACATGCTTGGTTCTTTTGGCACATAGATCCAGCATCTAATCTTGCGAAGCGGCTTGGGATCGATCTGTCCCTGACAAGAGAACAGTCCCACCAAGCCGGGAGAGATTTCTTAAGACGGAAGTAGTAAGATTTTTTGCTGCTATTGAGAAGAAAGATGGAAGAGAGCGAGAGAATGTAGCTGCACGAGGTATTGTCCATAAAAAATACTTCAGCTAACAAATAAGCTATTGTAGAATTTATCTTTAGTTTTATCTCTAAATAACACAAAGAAATACATAGACATCGGTTATCACTGCTACCACCGTATGCTCTAATAATCGGTTTAAACACAATCATTGTCATTTGGGCTGATCCCGTGTCACTCATTTGTGGGCCCCGGTATCCGGCTTACGTGGGCGTCACATGCCCGTGGTGGAAGCCACTCCCGGCTCCCTCCGCTGGGCCCCCGCGCACGACACCACACAGGCATGTGCCCATCAGACCGTGTGCCGCGCCTCGCCATCGAAAGGCGCGACCGGCCACGACGTCCCATGGCTACTGTGAAACTTCCCCGCAACGTCACAACCTCGCACACGTTTTCCAGGGCCACCGAGTACCCACTGCCACGTGAGACGCGACCGAGCGTGTCGCGTGCTCGATTGCTCCAGGCGCGGCGCGCGCTGTTCTCGCTCGGTTCGGCGGCCGCGGAACAGGAAAGTGGTTTATGCCGGCTCTCTGCCCGCGAGCGACCTCTCACCAGATTGCTTTCCTTACCAGACACGCCGAATAATCAATTTGTGCTTGTTTAGGTCTTGTCCATGGCGGCGGCTGGTAGGCCAAGCTGAAGTTATGGCTTATGTGTTGCACGCTTGTACTGTCTGTGCCCTTGTGATGACATGGCCCAGCTCATGCCAACTCTTTAGTAGTAGTCTACTAGTAGCATAAAAAATCGGGGGGTTTGGTGGATGAAGCGCGTATCAAAGGGCCTGTTGATGTTTCCTCGTTCACTGAGGTATGTGGTGTATTAACAAATCAGAATTTTAGTGCTATAGACAAGGAAAAATGGTTGCAAAAGCATGTAATACTATTGTATAAATAGTAGGCTTTCAAGCATTTACGTTGCTTAAGAATTGAATTTTGGGTATTTTTATCCCGTGGACTCTGTCATCTCTCGTCCTATTGCCTCTTCCACCTTGATACTTAAGCTCTGCTCTTACCTCTTACTCTCTTTTTCAACCATTGTTCTCCTAAACCCTAACTCAACATGTGGATTTGTAATACGCTAGTCTATTAATATGGTGGCCTTTATGAAGTTGTAATAGTGAGATTAATCTGATATTGCTTACCCTGGTCTTAAAGTGAGTTGTAATAACATATAATGTCTGCTAGATTTAAACATAGCACCTAAACAGATGTTTTATGTACACAAAACTATCCTAAGCGAGCTAGGTATTAAATGAATTTTGAACAAAGATGTTATAGGATCATTGCATCTCTCTCCATGCTTTACCACCCGCTGCTTCCCCGCCTTCTTGTAGCGGGTGGCGTGTTTACCATCTACTATTAGGGCATGACAATAGTGTGATGTCAGGTATCTATATGTTTGCCATATATGATTTTCGCGGATACGAGAAGAGAGGGCATCACTATCTATTTTTGAAGAGAAGACCGTACAGACAACATAAAACACTATTATATAAGTTATTGTCTACAATAATACCTTTTTATGCCATAATTAAAAAGATCATAGGATCTCATAGAGACAACGTTAAGATACCATCTATTGTAGTAGATATATTTAGTTTTTTCTTTATATAATATAGAAAAGTATATAAACAACAATCATCTCTACTGTACATGCTCTTAGACCCCTTGGAGTCTTGAGATCTAAAGCACGAAAGGCATGATGAGTACTGCAGATTTGCTATCGTTACAATTGTCGCCAAGGCGAGCATTTACTCCTAGCATTTGCTACGGCCTATGTATAACAAGACGCACAATAGACTCGCTTGTTGCTGTATATGGATAAAACTGTAGAGACAGCCAGTGATTTTAATAGGGAGAGGAAATTTTTTTGGGATAACTGAAAAAACAAAGAGTGCTATTTTTTTTAGAAAAAATCTCTAATATTTTTTTAAAAAATATTTCTTTAAAAGGTTTTGAAAATACAGCGATATAATTTTTCTACGGACATATTCTCAAGACTCTTCTAACAAATTTAAAAAAAATTTAATAAATTTAGCAGCATAATTAAACCAAATCAATGAAGTTGCTTTACCATCTTCGTGGAATTATTACATCCACAACGACAGGTCCAGGAGGGAGTTCATAAGCCTGATTCATGTGAGCGTCCTTCTTTCTTTCTTCCTCGTGGAACGCGAGAACGACGAGAAGAGAACCTTGCTTTAGTTCCGCTTTGGTACAGAGGGAAAGAAACGAGAACAAAAGCGAAGCGAGGAACAGAAAGGGGCGAGACGACAAAAACTCCGCTCCTACCCACCCACGCCGCTCCACACCTCTCGTTTTCACTGCCTCAAGGAGGAGAGAGAAAAGAAGGCGAAGCGGCTCTCGTCTCGGTCTCGCCCACTTTTGCTGCACATACCACTCGGATCCCAAACCCGCTCTACTCGTCGTCGACGACACGACTACTCCGCGGCCAACGCTCCCGGAGTGGGGGAGAGACGGAGGGATGGACCCCGAGAAGCGCGGCTACAAGCTCCGTATCCTTTTGCTTCTGCTTCGAGTTCCCCTTTTTTTCTTCACCCGGTTCTTGATCCGATTTGGCTCCCAAGAAGGGGAATAACCGTTTCTTGAAGCAATCTGGGTAGGCATTTGCGCAAGCAGTAGAGGGAAGAGTATTATTTACCCCCAAATTCTTCTCTTTTGTTCTTCTGGGTAATTTGTTGAAGCGACGGAAGTAGATTCTCGAAAATTTTTACCACCTTTTCCTCATTTTTGGCAATCTACGCTAACGAAGGCAGCCCTTTCTTGAAGCAACTAAGCTAAACCTTAAGCGGTTGCAAGTTACAACTGGTTTGCAAACTAGTTCCCCTTTTGCTCCCAATTTAGGTTAGCTATGCCAAATCGCCAAGATCTATTTTACCTTCGAAGCAACTATAACTAAATGCTGATACATTTTGGATGATTCAGCCAAAAAAACAGCTATTTTTTTTGTGCTGGTTTAATCAACTCTTCACCCAGTTTAGTTAACAGCGAATCATAGTTCCGGGAACTGCTACTAGTTACTATCTGGAAATGTGCGTTGCTCAAACTTGGCTTCTCCTTAACTCGGAGTCCAAAACTAGAGGAGTTTGTCGCGCATGATGGTGAAGTGCGGTCCTTGGTTATCGGCAAGAAATCGAGCCGTGTGTTCATCACCGGCGGCAATGATCGCAAGGTCAACCTGTGGGCAATTGGCAAGCAGACTCCTCTCCTGGTTTGTGCTCCTATGACATTGTGACAGTGACACTACCTTGGTTCTCTTGGCTATTGTAGAATTTGACTCATGCTGTGTTTTGAATGGGTGCCTTGTTGTTTGCACAGAGCTTGTCAGGCCACACAAGCTCGGTCGAGACTGTACAGTTTGATACAGCAGAGGTGCTTGTGCTTGCTGGCTCATCAAACGGCTCCATCAAGCTCTGGGACTTAGAAGAAGCTAAAGGTGTCGTTGGTGCTTATATAAGGCCCCAGAAGTGGCTTATACCCTAATGGCTTGTTTTTTGTTTTCATGTATATGTTTGTTCATTATTCAACAATTATAGAACGTGTGCATTCCATTCTGTGATATCATCGTGTGTTCGTCACAAATTTACTTTAGCTTCTGCTACAAATGGAAACACTCTGCCAGGAAAATCTTCCCTCGGATTAGGGCCACTTTTGTTTTTTTGATGGCTGTTGAGGAATAATGTTTATAGGTTCAGGGGGGGTTCTGAACCCTTGTCAAAATTTCTTCAATGGTGACATAAAAATTGTTTATGCTGTCGTATTTGGATAAAATGGTCAGCTGAGCTAATGTAGATTGTGGATAGCAGCTAAAAACATAACAAATAGTTTTAACCCAATATTTCTCACTATGCTCTGCCTCACGGCTAATTAGTAAGCTTCTTATTAATGTTGTGAACTATGCTTTTGGGTAAAATACATACCTGATTAATGTTTCTGAATTGAGATGTAGTTGTGCGGGCTCTCACTGGGCATAGATCGAGTTGTACTGCTGTTGAATTCCATCCATTTGGCGAGTTCTTTGCATCTGGTTCTTCAGATACAGATCTTAAGATCTGGGATATAAAGAAAAAAGGATGCATTCACACATATAAGGGTCACAGAGGAGCAATTAGAACAATCAGGTTTACACCTGATGGACGATGGGTTGTCACCGGTGGAGAAGATAATATTGTGAAGGTGTGGGATCTAACAGCCGGAAAGCTTCTACATGATTTCAAGTTCCATAGTGGACAAATCCGCTGCATTGATTTTCATCCTCAAGAATTTTTGCTTGCAACAGGTACCTACTTTTCTTTCCAGTGCTTTAAGAGTTGTCATTTTTAAAATATCATCTTTTGTTTTTGTAGTATAAATTTTCAAGAATTCTAATTTTGAAGGCCAATATACCATTATATGATCTAAGAGCAATTTGATTGTGTGGAAAATCTCAGTTTAATTGTGCAATAGTTAGAAATATTGTTGGATATATCTGCAGTAAGTGAAGTTTTAAGAAGCTGAAGTGTATTCACAGTGAGTTTACTCATATTTTCCAGGCTCAGCTGATCGAACAGTGAAGTTTTGGGATCTTGAGACTTTTGAATTGATAGGTTCTGCTGGACCCGAGGTGCTTGCAAGTGTTTTTCTTATACCAGGCTACTTTTTGGTTTTTGCACAAGTTTAACTCAATGATTTGATAAACCAGATTACGATTCCTCAGTTCGTTTTTTTTGCATGTATGTGGTATGCGTTGTAACCACTGCAGGTCTACAGCACATTCTCTCTGCTGCCCCTTTGTTTTACTTTCTTTTACTTCTTTGAAATTAGCACCATAAGAGCTCCTCAAAAGAAAGGTTGATGTAAAGACATTATATTCTATTTGAAGCCCTTGAAACGGGTTGATAATCCCCCTTTTCACCTTTCCCTATGGTTTTTTTAATGGATACACACTTATTTGTAGTTTGTTTTTTTTGGTGGGGTTACATCTATTTCGAACATGCTTACCCTCTTCTACCCTTTCTTTTGTTCCTGTATCAAAATGAGCATAAGATGCGCATAAGGGGGACATGCATCTTCCTGTTCTCATGTTGTTTCCATGCCTCTTCCCTCCCAGGGTACTGGTGTACGCTCTATGGTCTTTCATCCGGATGGAAAAACCCTATTCTGTGGGTTAGACCAAAGCTTAAAGGTAGGTCTGATCTTGATATATGATTTACTGATATTGTTTTCTTGGTGCTTGCTTAACTTTATGAGCATTTTTAGGTACTCTCTTGGGAACCAGTAAGATGTCACGATGTTGTTGACATGGGGTGGAGCAATTTGGCCGACCTTAGTATTTATGAAGGAAAACTCTTAGGATGCTCCTACCATGAATGCCGTGTTGGTGTTTGGTTAGCTGATATATCGGTGAGTGTTATTTTTGCATGCAATTTGTATTTTTTGTATGGTCTAACTTTTATCTTTTGACCCAGCTCATTGGACCCTATGCTCTTGGTGTTTTGCCGAAAGCAAATTTTTTTGCTGAACTTGTACATTCTATAGATGGTGATTCCGTGAAACCGATTGATAGCACTGCAAAGTCCATTCCTGCTGTAGCAATGACACATCCAAAAGGCTTATACAAAGTCAAGGAACCAGGGATTGGTATGGCTTCAAACTATTCATATAATTCCATTATGTATTGAATTATCTTACTTTGCCTCAATACTCCATAGTGATGATCTCTCTCTCTCTCTCAGCTGAAAGCGGAGTTCGTGGCTCACATTTGACTCCAGCAAGTACAGATAAAATCAAGAAAGATAAGAACACTACCATTCCTCGAAGACCTGATTCATCTTTTAAATCATCTGTTCAGAGTTCTACTCCCATGAGGCGTATGAAACTTGTAGATAATTCTTCCACAAATCCAAAAACAGTGGAACGTAACTTTGGACAGAGGGACATCTCATTAACATCTCGTACCGGAATAGCTAATAATTCAACTTTTAAAAAAGGTCATTTCACAGAGTCCGTATCTGTGAAAGATATTTACACTACGTCGCAGGCTGCTTCTGTGCCTGTTGTTGTACCCAGAGACATTTTAGAGGACAAAACAGGAGGCAGTGTAAGTAGAGGAACTGGAGGCAGAACTGCAGTCCCAGATGATTTTTGCAGTCCTGTTCACTTAATAAAACCCTCATTTAATGGTGGTGCTGGTGATAGTGACAACTTAGTAAGATCCATGCTCACTGAACCAGATGTTTGCCCAGAGGGTTTGTCTAGCCTAAAATTCTCCTTTGGGCTAACTCCATATTACAAGAAAGATGAATCTGATGATATGGATAAAGGAGATATTGCACAAATGGCAGAAAAGATGGACAGAACAGTGTCTTTGGAGCATGATGATAAGTGTATAGCTCCTTTTTCTTTGTCATTAAATATTAAAGCCCTGCAGTTTTGCTCATTTTTGGCGATTTAACACTAGAGCTCTCTTTTACTGTAGCCTTTGAATCACCATGCTCAACTACAGAAACAGCCAGGGTCAAATATGTTAGAGGAGGTGCGTGTGTATGTTAGCTGATGTTGTCAAGGGCATAGTTTTGTATCCACTCTGAAGCTGGGGTCTACTATCACCTACAAATAGTTTCTGATGATATTTACTCCTTTTGCAGTTGCTGTGCCTCTAGGAAAGACAAAATCTCTCGTCGAGAGGTGGGAAAAGAGAGAGGCTTCTAACATTGATTATGCACTACCAACTGGTTCTTATGGTGATCGTGCAGTCACTGCAGTGAGAGCTGACAGCACTCCCTCCCTTCTGGTCTGTATTCATAATTTGAGTCTAGTTAATTTCAACATGATTTGACCTTACTGTCTGGTTCCTTTTGCTTAAACCATTGCTGCTATCTTGGATATTATTTAGTTCTCAATGCATAATTTCTTGCATATTTATTGCTACATGTTATGATAAATTAAAATTCTTAATCCTTTTGGCTCAAGTCCCTACTGCTACATGTTGTCGAGATAGAAGTAATGATCAAGTATTTTCAAAAACCAGATACAAGATACATGGGGACAGTCATGATATAATGTTTTATGGACCTAAAGTATGCTGCTGGGAGATTGAAGTATTTTCAGAAGCTATATACATAATATAAGTCAAACAAATATGAGTTTACCTTTGCTCAATTTTTGTTTGTTCTTGCCCTCTAGTGTTTGTGAAATTTCTTGTGGGTGTTCAATTTGTTAGATTTGGTTGTGACTGTAATGGACAGGCAGAAGAACCAAGCCAGACATATGAAAAAGACCTGTCAACAGTGGACGAGGTGATGACTCCAATCAATTTGATGCGGAATCATGATGAATTCATAAATGCTATGAAATCTCGGTTGACAAAGCTAGAGGTGATGCCTTCTGCTCTTTACTTATGGACTTCTGTTTGTTATCAGCCTCATATGCATCATGGTATCCTTCCATGAGCTTACACCCATCAAAAAAGAGATGGTCTTGCAAAACTTCTATAGTTTATTTGTTGGTACAACCTGTGATTGGCTAAACTTTACCTGGCAATTTACTACATATGAAGAAGCTTGTCAATACTCTTTTAAGAATTTTGAAATCTGGGGAAATTGGGCTGGCTTTCTATTGGCTCTTAAATAAAATTAGAAAGCTTAACATCAGTTTCTGTTTTTTTTTCTTTCCAATTTTAATATTTGTCATAAATGATTGATTTCTGAAAGACATGTGATGTGAAATATGTGTTATCAAAATGGAGTTGAACACAGTCTGTTATATACATATTCTTGTGAAGTAGTGTTGATCAATCACCTAACCTTAAATATATTATTTGTGATGGCACAATATAGTATTAATGTTAAATATGTCCAGATGATGCGGCATGTCTTTGAGCAAAATGGTATCAAAGGAGCAATTGCTGCTGTGGCAAAGCTGCCTGACAATGCTGTAAGTTTTTCTTGAGATGTTATGATGGTTTTACGTGGTTGTACACTTGTACTTCCTATTGTTTTTAAGCAACTAATGTTTGAGTTTACAGGTTCAAGCTGATGTTGTTAGTACTCTCAAGGGGAAGCTTGATATTTTCAACCTAGAGATTTTCTCAAGCTTTCTACCTGTTCTTGCGGGGTTACTGAACAGCAAAACTGAAAGGTAATATATTGAATGTTTTATTTAACTGCATGCTGGCTCTTAGTGGACTGTGTGGTAAATGACAATACATGTGCACGCCCAAGAGAACGCCCATGCGTACAACTACTTGTCCATATCCGTGCAATATGTGAATGATGCAAATATTGGAATTTTACAGTAGAAAAATGATTGGTTTAGCAGTAACTATGTCTTGTGCTTACTTTGCCTCACATCTGCAGGCATGCTACTGTTTCTTTGGAAATGTTATTGGATCTTATAAAGATTTTTGGACCAGTTATTCATTCAACATTATCAGCAAATTCAGCAGTTGGTGTTGATATTCAGGCCGAGCAGAGGTATGCACATCAACTGTTGTGGGAAGGGAATGTTTGCTAGGGGACACTGCAAAACTTGCAAATTTCTAAAATACACTGGATGTGAGGTGACAGGTGGGCCCTGTCCCTATGTTTCAGTGAGACACCATTGTCCTAAAGCAAACCGCATACTTATTGCCTAATGACTTGTGCCCGGATGTCCGAATTTTTTGGATACATTGCAACATTTTTTCCCTATGCGTGCAACATTTTTTACCGATGCATACAACATTTTCCTTCGATAAACAGTGAAATTTGCTACAGTAAACGGATGTTGCAAGCGTTCAAAAAAATGTTTCACGTGTCGGGAAAAAAAAATGTTGCACGCGAAGGAAAAAAATGTTGCAAGAGGCGTCCGATGGGATGAACAGTAATCAGACGTCCGAGCGCTAGCTTCTCCCTACTTGTTGCAGTGTCCTGCAGCCTATTGCCCTGGCTGGGGCCTAGATCTGTCAAAGATAGACTGGGTAGTTACTAACTTCTCTAATGTAATGCAGGTTGCAGCGTTGCACCCGGTGTTTTAACCATTTGCAAAAGATTCAGCAAGTTCTACATCCATTGATTATGTAATTGCTTTCCTTTCTTTTTACCACATGCTTCATCCTTTGCTTTATCAGATGCCGCCAGTTGTTTTTATGCTTCATCTTGAAGTCTTTTTGTATCACCGTAACTACAGATGTGCCACTATGAGGAACTAGTGTTTCTGATGTTCTGAATTTTTTTTCACCTGTTTCGTTGGCACAGGCGGGGCGGTCAATCGGCGCAACTTGCTCAAGAACTAAATTTGTCTTTGCAAGACCTGGTGGTGATCTGAAATTAGCCGGAAGTTCAACCATACTGCAGAGTGAGAGTAGAGATACCATTCTTTTTGGCAAAAAAGCGCCATACAGTTTGTGTAGCTTGTTGTCTTTAGCTTTGCAAGTGAGCTTTGTAATTGGGTTTTGACTGGGCCTGGATTCGGCGTTGTTCCCCCGTTGTATATGTGAGCTTGTCTGTGCATCAGTCTGTAATTAATCGCATTTACTCTATGGGCCAGGGTTTCAAATCTCGCCTAGAGGCGAGATTTTGGATTTTGGCCGGGCCGAGTTTGCAAATCTCGGCAAAATAAAAAAAAACTTGAAAATTAGGGTTAGCTGCAGTATTTTAGGTAAATTTCGTCCTCACTGAAAAAGTTTGCCCAAAAAAGGTACAAATTATGTAAATCTAAGCCCTAATTTGGATTTCAGCCTAAATTCTAAGCCCTAACTCGGATTTGGGTTTAAACTCTAAGCTATAACTTGGATTTTGGCTTGAAATTGTATTTCGGTCTAAACCCTAATTCATAACTTGGATTTCGGTCTTGAATTGTATTTCGGTATAAACTATAAACCATAACTTGTATTTCGGTTTTAAATGATGTATTTTGGTCTAAACCCTAAACTCTAACTTGGAAATTTTATGAGAAAATACTAATATTTTGTATTTAAACAGATAGAAAATGCAGATAAATGTTTACATGATTCACAGGGGTTGAAAATTATTGAAAATTTGGCCAATTTTGCCGAAATTGTAGTGATTTTAGTTTAGGGTTCTTAAAAAAATTATGGATTTGAAATTTGGTTTGTGAATTATGTTTGGATTTTGGTCTAGATTTTCAATTCTCATCGAAATTTTAGATTTCGGCCACCCAAGACGTGCCCCGAAAACGAAATTTAGAATCTTGCTATAGGCAGTCCCGAACGAGGGAGAGGAAAGGAAACAAACATTACGTTAGTTTTGTTTGGTCAACTCTTTTGTCACTTGACTCCAGGCGGTGGGAGATGTAATGAATTGTTTCCACGCTATCTCTATTTGGTGCTGGTCAACCATTATTGGCGTGGTTGAAGTCTGAAAGCTGCCAAACCAAACAGCTTCTTCAGCGCTTGGTACGGTTTAAATATATGACCGATGCTTTGTTTGACGTCAAAATCACAAGTTGGCCACTAATGACTTACCATTTCATTATGTTCTAGAGACTATTTCCTTCGCTCCTATGAAAACAATCTAGCGCATTATGTTTACTAGATCAATGCCCCTGCGTTGCTACGAAAAATAAAATTAAGTATCTAAACATAAAGGTCAAGCAATAAAAGAAAATTGTGCTACAAGATCAAACATCTATTTCTCTCGACACAAAAGTTTTTATTGTTTCTTCTCGGTATGAATTAAAACCAAATGTTGTATTTAGCATTGCAACATTTTTTCTTCACGCAACATTTGTTATAACGCGTGCAACATTTTCCTTCGACAAATAGTAAAATTCGCTACAAAGAAATAGATGTTGCAAGCGTTCAAAAAATGTTTCACGTGTTGATGTAAAATATTGCAAACGTGAAAAAATGTTGCAAGAGGCGTCTAATGGAATGAATGTAATCGGACATCCGAAGCTAGTTTCTCCCCTTTTATAAAGGATTCTCTCTCGTTCTAGAATCCTCCTATTGAAGTACTTGCCGTAAAATGTAACTTTCGGCGGCTGTAAATCAAATCAAATCTTTGTAATAACGATGAATGATATTGTTTCTAGATAATCCGTGTGCTAATATTTGGTAAGTGTAGATTAGTAAAGGAATTTTTTGGAAAATGATTCGACTATATTTATTCTCTTTGAAATCCTACCCATGCAAATTTCTTTCTTCCTTTTTTTAACAGTAGTACTTCCGTCATGAACCTCGGTACTCGGCAAACTACAAAGTGGTAAATTGATTTCCTTGGAATGATAATTCAGTTCCAGTTGGATTCAGGTGACATGTGTGGCGGCACAGGAAAATGGAAGGTCCTCAACCGAAATAGAGCAAAAGATGTTTATGAATTCACAGAATGCCCGAATTGCTATGGTATGTTCCTCGTTCTGGTGTACTATGATTTTTGATCCATCGATTCTGGTACATGAAGCATTTGTAGCTCGTTCTTGCACTTGTCAAAGGTAGACCCATATTGCGTGGCTATGCCGTATACAGTTGTCTTTTTTTTTATTATTATTTGGCAAACCATTGGACATTCAGATTTACTCTAGATGATATTACTTTTGAAGTTAGCTTCATTTGTTTACTTTGGATTTCCTTTTAATTAGTTTTGCTGGGTTAGTAGAAGGCATAAGCTTAAGCTGTGTGTTAATCACCCTGCTTCTGACCAATGGTATATTATCATGTAGGCCGGGGGAAGCTGGTCTGCCCAGTTTGTCTAGGAACTGACCTGCCGAACAACAAAGGGGCTCCTCCGGCGACCAAAAGCCAAAAAATTGCTGGACAAGATGTACAACGGCAGGATATTACCGAACTCGTAGGCCACCTCTTCACACGGCTAGGAGAATTTTGCTTCTTGAGTAGAAGTAACTTGTCTTGGAGATACTTGTAGAGCTCGGAATGTTTGATCACTTCTGCGTGTAACATTTCTAAGGAGTGTAATGCGACTGTATAGTTCCATGACGGAGATTGGTACAATGGTACGTAGGGGTGCAATCGGCTCGGATTCGGTCGGATATCGCTCTTTCCATATCCTAAACCATATTTTTTGTCGGATTCGAAATCGGATTCGGATAGTACCGGATACGGATACGGCGCGGATAATATCGGTCGCGGATTCGAATCGAATACGGAGCGGAATCGATACGATATCGAATAATTTTTGTCGGATAACGCACGAAAACAGATACCGTATAAAGCACACATATAATACTAATTAACCAAACGTATGAGTTCAACGTGCAACAAGATTATCGCAGTCTGACAAGTTATTTTACCGGACAATCCAATAAAGTCACAAAAGTACACTAAATCTGAGCACTCAATCATTATCAGCCGTCACCATAATTTCATCCTATCAATGTTAAAGTGTAATTACGCAACATGCTTTGACGACTTGAACAACATTTACAGCTAGTCTGCTACCAAGACCAAGTGACAACTACATATCGTACTTACAGGTTTGTGACAGTCTTACTATCGCACATAATATGTGCAACCAAAATCCCTTCTGTAAGATTGCTAGGTGGCCTTGTTGCCAATTAAGCTACATTAACAATCCTGGATTTTGATTACAGATATTTCATAACTCAAGCAAATTGCTCAGCTGTAAACAGAACAACAGAAGGAAAGTCTCAAACAGTCAGGCCAAAGTAGTACCTTCTTCATGGAATGTAATTCCCGTCCAAATGGTTCCAAGAACTTCAACTCTAGATCAAGGGGCAAAACCTACATAGAAAGAACAGACTACAAGGTACCCAGGCACAAAAGCCAAGCACTACATGTGCAAATGGAAACACTTAAATAGGTTAAAAGCACAGTTCATTGAAGTACTCAAATACCGTAATGTGAGAGCCAATTTTAGAAATGTAGAACTTGGCAACTAAAAGGAGTACACGACAAAAATGATTGGAAAATCACAACCATTATTCCTTCCGAACAAAAACAACACTGCAAAACTGTGACATTTCCAAGCAAAACAGGGTAATAAGATTGTGTATCCTTGTTTTACTACTTCACAGAATAGCAACCTTTGTCAGTGAATACTACAAACAAGAGCATGAAACAAGCTGTAGAGTATCAGACTCACGGTCAACTTACCTAGCCAATAGCAAGCAAAGCAAAAAACAACAATTAACGATCAAATTTAAATGATCAACCACAAGCATCGAACTATCCAACCGTGGACGCAGAATTGATCGAAACTACCCAACCAAGTCGCTGAATTGAAAGAAACCAACCACGCGTCCCCTCACAAAACAATCTTCACACCGTCCAATAACTATTAACTAATACTACATCAATCACACATGCATAACAATCGGATTATAGAAATATTGCAAGCAAGCGACAGATCTGTACCTTAAGCACCAGCAGCCGGAGCGGCACCTGCTGCCCGGGCACGATGCACTCTGGCCCGGCCGCCTCTGCGACCGCCTCCATGGCCAGCCCCTCCCCTATCGGATCCAGATGCTGCAGAGCAATCCCAGAATTAGGCCTCCCTCACCTAACCAGATCAAACCACACCGAAATTGAGCCAAGCCGGACAGGTATGTACCTTCATGACGGCGAGGGCGTAGGCGGATGAGTCGTCCTGGGAGACGCGGAGGACGGGAGCGTGGTGGATGCGCGGTACGGGGTGAATTCCGGCGGCGCCGGTGACCGCGACGCGCCGTCGCCAACGAGGTGCGGCCGCTTGGTGGAGGCGGGGAGAGGGACGAGGCTGGGGCGGTGGCGGAGGGCGGCGGGCGAGGAGGTGGTCGTGGTGAGGGACGCCATCGGGAGGAAGCGAGGGGGCTCCGGTCTGGAGAGGATGAGGGGGGGAGGAGGAGCCCCATTTCCGTTTGCGTGTGGAGAGGGGAGGCGAGGCAAGAGCGCGCATTTCGGTAGGAGATGAGGACCAGCCAAATACATCCGGATATCCGAATCTACTCATTCGGATATATCCGAAAATATTTTCGGAATATACCGATCCGACGGATAGTACTCTCCCGAATCCGAATCCGAATCCGAAATAAAATATCCGAAACCGAATCCGAATCCGAAAATTATCCGAAAAAAATATCCGAATCCGATCCGAAACTATCCGGTCGGTCGGTCGGTCGGGAATTATCC
Source organism: Guadua angustifolia (assembly GCA_036346375.1). NCBI lineage: Eukaryota > Viridiplantae > Streptophyta > Magnoliopsida > Poales > Poaceae > Guadua > Guadua angustifolia. The sequence continues at coordinate 16,402,188 of CM070500.1, read as the reverse complement.
GATCCGATTGCACCCCTAATGGTACGTGTGTATCATTCCAAAACACCCTGGAAATGTTCGACTATGAATGGTGAACTCCTTCATAGAGCTCTGAAATGTGAATGGTAAAGCCTTCATAGATCATACCAACGCTGTAGTCGAATTCCAAGGCCCGTTTGATGACCTTTTCACCGGCTTCTGACAGTTGAACACAATTTTCAGAATTCCGTTATTTTAGATTCTTTTTCCTTGGAACAAATCTTTTTCCTTTAAAAAATAATTTTTCACATCTAGTTTTAGATTAGGGCAGAGTATACCTGGTTAGCCTTCTCTGTTGTGCATTGCAAATTTGCAAAAGATCCATGTAAGTCACGGAACACCGGGATCTAGCAAGAAACACATCGATTTAATGGGAGAAGAATGTGTCGGCAAACGGGATGCACAAGCCATACGGCAGACGACGCATGCATGATAACATATTCCCAACTCTCTCTCGGCAACGTACAGCGCTGAAGGCGCTACGGGTAGGAGCGCATCAGAGACTCTAATTTGTTGCCTTTGTGCGACGTAAACAAGAAGCTTAACAACGGAGATCAGGAAAGAAAATAAAAAGCAATGCAGACATGTTGATCACTATTAGTACGCAGTAAAGGCGCAATAGAGTTCAAACAGGGGCCTCAGAGATAGGTTAGCAAGAGGTGAAACATCATAGAAGAAGCCTCAGATGGTATGGACAAATTGATCTCCAATCGTAGGCCCCAAGATCGGAGAGCGAAGACCCAAGGAGGGATTCAGGGAAGAACATGTGGGGGCGACGCTGCAGGGAAGCCCGCCTCGAGATCTCACATCGTGTATTCTCGGCGAGGTGACTATGGCGGCGGCTGGTGGCATTGGAGGGAAGGGCCGAGGGGGTGTAGGGGTGCTTATATAGTGGTAGGCTCTAACCCTAGTCCCTTCCGTTCGTGGGCTGTGGTGTGATTGGCTAAACTTTACCTGGCAATTAACTACATATGAAGAAGCCTGTCAATACTCCTTTTAAGAATTTTGAAATCTGGGGAAATTGGGCTGGCTTTCTATTGGCTCTTAAATAAAATTAGAAAGCTTAGCATTAGCTTCTGTTTTTTTTCCCTTTCCAATTTTGATATTTGTCATAAATGATTGATTTCTGAAAGACATGTGATGTGAAACATGTGTTATCAAAATGGAGTTGAACATAGTCTGTTGTCTCCTTTTAGCCCTGCATACAGAATGTACATATTCTTGTGAAGTAGTGTTGATCAATCACATAAACATCAAATATATTATTTGTGATAGCACAATATAGTATTGATGTTAAATATCACAATATAGTATTGATGTTAAATATGTCCAGATGATGCGGCATGTCTTTGAGCAAAATGGTATCAAAGGAGCAATTGCTGCTGTGGCAAAGCTGCCTGACAATGCTGTAAGTTTTTCTTGAGATGTTATGATGGTTATACGTGGTTGTACACTTGTACTTCCTATGGTTTTTAAGCCACTAATGTTCGAGTTTACAGGTTCAAGCCGATGTTGTTAGTACTCTCAAGGGGAAGCTTGATATTTTCAACCTAGAGATTTTCTCAAGCTTTCTACCTGTTCTTGCGGGGTTACTAAACAGCAAAACTGAAAGGTAATATATTGAATGTTTTATTTAACTGCATGCTGGCTCTTAATGGACTGTGTGGTAAATGACAATACATGTGCATGCCCAAGAGAATGCCCATGCGTACAACTACTTGTCCATATCCTTGCAATATGTGAATGCTGCAAATATTGGAACTTTACAGTAGAAAAATGATTGGTTTATCAGTAAACTGTCTTATGCTTACTTTGCCTCACATCTGCAGGCATGCTACTGTTTCTTTGGAAATGTTATTGGATCTTATAAAGATTTTTGGACCAGTTATTCATTCAACGTTGTCAGCAAATTCAGCAGTTGGTGTTGATATTCAGGCCGAGCAGAGGTATGCACATCAACCGTTTTGGGAAGGGAATGTTTGCTAGGGGACACTGCAAAACTTGCAAATTTCTAAAATACACTCGATGTGTGGTGACAGGTGGGCCCTGTCCCTACGTTTCAGTGAGACACCATTGTCCTAAAGCAAACTGCATACTTATTGCAGTGTCCTGCAGCCTATTGCAGTGGCTGGGACCTAGATCTGTCAAAGATAGACTGGGTAGTTACTAACTTCTCTAATGTAATGCAGGTTGCAGCGTTGCATCCGGTGTTTCAACCATTTGCAAAAGATTCAGCAAGTTCTACATCCGTTGATTATGTAATTGCTTTCCTTTCTTTTTACCAGATGCTTCATCCTTTGCTTTATCAGATGCCACCAGTTGTTTTTATGCTTCATCTTGTAGTCTTTTTGTATCACTGTAACTACAGATGTGCCACTATGAGGAACTAGTGTTTCTGATGTTCTGAATTTTTTTTTCACCTGTTTCGTTGGCACAGGCGGGGCGGTCAATCGGCGCAACTTGCTCAAGAACTAAATCTGTCTTTGCAAGACCTGGTGGTGATCTGAAATTAGCCGGAAGTTCAACCATACTGCAGAGTGAGAGTAGAGATACCATTCTTTTTGGCAAAAAAGCGCCATACAGTTTGTGTAGCTTGTTGTCATTAGCTTTGCAAGTGAGCTTTGTAATTGGGTTTTGACTGGGCCTGGATTCGGCGTTGTTCCCCCGTTGTATATGTGAGCTTGTCTGTGCATCAGTCTGTAATTAATCGCATTTACTCTATGGGCCAGGGTTTCAAATCTCGCCGAGAGGCGAGATTTTGGATTTTGGCTGGGCCGAGTTTGCAAATCTCGGCAAAATAAAAAAAACCTTGAAAATTAGGGTTTGCTACAGTATTTTAGGTAAATTTCGCTGACCTTTCGGTTTTTTGGCCGGATTTTGCATCATTTTTTTGGAGAATTTTATTGCTTTTTATGAGGAATACATTGAAAAAGTTTGCCCAAAAAAAGTACAAATTATGTAACCCTAAGTCCTAACTTGGATTTTGGTCTAAACTCTAAGCCTTAACTTGGATTTCGGTCTAAACTCTAAACTATAACTTGGATTTTGGCTTTAAATTGTATTTCGGTTTAAACCCTAAATCATAACTTGGATTTCGGCTTTGAATTGTATTTCGGTATGAACTATAAACCATAACTTGTATTTCGGCTTTAAATTGTAATTCAGTCCAAACCCTAAACTCTAATTTGGAAATTTTATGAGAAAATACTAATATTTTGTATTCAAACAGATAGAAAATGCAGATAAATGTTTACATGATTTTTTTCATAATTTTTTAGTCTCGAGAGACCATTTCACAGGGGTTGAAAATTACTGAAAATTTGGCCAATTTTGTAGAAATTTTAGTGAATTCAGTTTAGGGTTCTTAAAAAATTATGGATTTGAAATTTGGTTTGTGAATTATGTTTGGATTTTGGTTGAGATTTTCAATTCTCATATAAATTTCAGATTTCGGCCACCCAAGACGTACCCTGAAAACGAAATTTAAAACCTTGCTTAGGCAGTCCCGAACGAGGGAGAGGAAAGGAAACAAGCATTACGTTAGTTTTGTTTGGTCAACTCTTTTGTCACTTGACTCCAGGCGGTGGGAGATGTAATGAATTGTTTCCACGCTATCTCTATTTGGTGCTGGTCAGGTCAACCATTTTTGGCGTGGTTGAAGTCTGAAAGCTGCCAAACTAAAACAGCTTCTTCAGCGCTTGGTACGGTTTGAATATATGACCGATGCTCTGTTTGACGTCAAAATCACAAGTTGGCCACTAATGACTTACCATTTCATTATGTTCTAGAGACTATTTCCTTCGCTCCTATGAAAACAATCTAGCGCATTATGTTTATTCTTGATGCCATTTCCAGGTTCGCATGCAAACCATTGTGGCAAGTGCTATATACTTTTCGCAATGTCAGTCCAATCTTATGTTTCGGTTCAGTTCTCGAATGCTATGCCAGGACAAATTTGTGTTCCATTCGAGAATTTCCATCGGTTTAACTTTGAGATGCGGCGCTCGTCGTGTTTGTAAAATATGGAGTTTGGAATTTTCCTTCGTTAAAACAAACAGATTTCACTTAAAAACAGTAAACTTGCCCATAAACACTGACGCTTTGGTGTATCAGAGAGAAGCCACTTCGCTTCCACCAATATTATCAGAGAGGCCCGGTGAAGACCGCCATGTGGAGCATGGGCAGTTTTTTTTCCTTTTCTTTTGATTCATTTAAAGCGACACTTTGTTTTTTTTTTCTATATCCATTTTAACAGATTTTGAAACATTTAAAGTTTATTTCTATAGAGTGTATTTTGATTCAAATCTGTTTTGAGAGTCATCCGTGGTAACACGCGAGGTTCCATAAGTCTAGTTGTTTTTGTGTGTCGTGCGACTCTACCACCCACCTAGCCCCACCTATCGGTCACGAAACCAGTACAAGCAAAATCACATAAGTGGTATTAGCATTAGCGGAGGCTATAAAATCCCTTTGAATGAAATTGTAAATAAGAGACCGCGACTACTGCACATGTCCATTGCTTCTATGGTTAGGGTTGTGTATATGGTATTGGTAAATATGGTTCGGTAAACACAGTAATTAAAATGCGATACCAAATAGAACTTTGGTTTGATATCGGTAATACCATAATATTTCGGTTCTATATCGGTAAATACCATATTTGCTGAACTAACATGAATTGTTCCTTTTTACTTGCCGTTTTGGATATCAATACGATTTCTAATACACACATTTGACTATTACTTTATCTAGTTATACGTTAGTAAAAATTATTACACACTTTTAACCATTACTTTGACAAATTTAGTGATATTATTTCTATATAAAGTTATACTTTATACACATTTGACCATTACTTTATGTAATTACACGTGTATTTGTTTTTTATTTCGATATTTGGTTTATTTCGATTTACTAACGTTTTTTTTAAAAAAAAATTGTATAAAAAAAATCAGATTTTCACTCTACCGTACCAAATATGATGTACCATCAAATTAAGTTGACTGGTTCGGTCTAGTTTTTTTTAGGTACGGTTTCGTAAGTACAACAATAAACAATTCCTTTAACAAATCCAAATTCCAAACCCACTACGTTAAGAAAAGATAACACCGACTAAAGCGGCAGTTGGTCGCCCCCGCCGCGTCGGACTCCTCCCTCTCCCTTCTGCTCTCCCCTGTGGCCCTGTCCTCGCCGGAGAGCCCGGCACCGCCACAGCCGCCGCCGCTTCCGGAGGAGGGCATGGCGGGGAGGTACGATCGCAACCCCTTCGAGGAGGACGACGTGAATCCCTTCGCGGTGAGTTTAGTAGCAGTAGCAGGCTTGTAGCTCGCTCGCCGTACCCCTGCACCGCGCCTCGGGGCACTTGGGTGCTTGGATCTGTCCGAGTTGTTTGTGCTAGGGCTAGTGATTTAGGATCTTCGGCGAGGGGGATCCGATGGCCGGATGCGGTGAGGGGGTTTGTGCTTGTTCCGTGGTGTTCGCTGATTACGAGGTGCAACGAGTGTAGGGTTATTCTGTATTTGTTATGGGTTTTCAAGGGAGAAATGATACTTAAATTTGGAAATTGGCACTTGACTTGGTGTTTGTGGTTATATTAAGAACTGCACAGTGCGGTGGGTGTGTAGAAACTTTTGTGAAATGGGGGATTTGCTCTTGGAGGTGTTTGCAGCATTAGATAAACGGGATAATTCACACTCTATAGGTGGAGTGTCGATGACGAGAGGAGATTGACGGTTGCCTGTAGCAATATCAACATATAGTGTGGTAACTGGTGGTTGCAGATTGGCGGGTGTGAATGTGTCTGTGGGCCTGCAAGTGCGTGCATGTGTTCCATATAAGACAAGAAACATTTTATGTAGTGCCAAATTAGAGCTTTAGGCCAATAATTTTATACAAGGATAACTGAGTTGCCCAGAAGCTTCTAACTTTGGAGTTGTTTTCTTCAACTATTGTTTGGTTGATTGTTGAAGTGTCTCCTGTTCTGCAGGGTGGAAGTGTACCTCCTGCTTCTAATTCTTGGATGCCACCTCGTCCTCATGAACCAGCTGGCTTCTATAATGATCGTGGTGCCACAGTGGACATACCTCTTGATTCAACTAAGGTACATGTACTTTCATTGAGCTTGTTAGTAACTTAGTATTATGGAATTCCATATTTAACAAGTTCTATGCTGCCCAAGAAATCAGATTGTACTAGCTACCAAGCTCTTTCACTGCAATACTTTAAAGCTGTAACTCCGGCACATATGCTAACTTTTCAATGATTTTTTCAAAAGGCCATGCAGAATGCAATTGATCAAGTAGTGTTGATCACACTATTCTTTTTAGATACTATTGATTCCAAAATTAATTCGGATGTCTTTTCATTGTTGTGTTTGTGGTTGATTGCTTATGCGTGCATGTTTATATGCAAATGTAGGATGTAAAGAGCAAGGAGAAAGAACTGCAGGCAAAGGAGGCTGAGCTAAACAAACGGGAAAGGGTATGTGCCTTAGGCTTGAAACAAGAATTTCTAATTGAGTTGTCACATGCTATCTTATATGCCATCTGATTTATTGCTTTGTTCAACAGTATACGATTAAAACCATGGGTTTATGATTCAAAAAACGTTATAATGCATTCAATGGTCAACTTCCCCTGGCTAAAATCCTAACATCTGCTCTATGATATCTTGCAAAGCTCCAGGAATGTTGTTGTATTATTGTGGTTGAATATGTGCTCCACATCCAACAGAAGTTTCTGTGAACTATACTTTTTCCGGAGTTATTGAAACAGTAACCATGATGCAGTATGGAAACGAGTGAGCTATAGCTGACATGGACTTACCGCAGATATCAGAACTTAGTAGATCTCACCACTCTAACCATTGATTGAACATTTAAATCATCGACAGTGCACCTTTCGTTTGAAATAATGAGCAAACTTGGGATCTCTATTGTCATGTGCACGTAGTGCAGAAGGCAACAACAAAGGAGGCATGCGGCATAGGATTGGGGTCCAAGCCAGTTTACTTGCAAGTTATGATTAGTTAAGATAAGATCCTTAAGATTGTATTAGTTTGATCCTTAAGATCGTTTCCTTTTAATTAGATATGTTCTGTTAGGCCTTCTCTATTTAAGGGAGAAGTTGCATGAATAAATCAAGCAAGAAGAAGAAAGAAACAAGAGTTCATCCCCGACTATGTCTATCTTCCTCCTGTGAAGTCTCCCCATTCAAGCTGTTGCTGCTGCCTGGCCTTCCTTACCGTGGTGACTATCCCTTAATGACCTAGGATCATTACATCTATGCTGACACTTATAGTGCTATGAAATGAAGGGTGATAGTGTTGGGAAATCAGGGTAGAAAGACCTAGTAAATTTCAAAAATTTATTCCCTTCCTGGACCAATCGTATGCATTAGAACCAAGATTTAGAAAATACCAAAAGCAATAAATGTGTACCGTGGTCCTGAGAGCGCAAATACAACACTTTTGCAGAAGCTCTCTGTGAAACTCACAGCTTCAATGCCTGGACGTAGCAGCGGAAATGGATACGTCGGATCTTCGCGACAATAGCAGCTATGACCTTCAGGTATCCACACGAACAGGCGAACAACACCGTATGCCGGTATACTAGTATCGTGCGATATGACTCTCGTGACTTTTTCTGGTTCACGTGAAACTTTTTCACCTTCTTGATTTTTCTCACATTTTCCGAACTCAGGAGGGTATATTTATAGCCGCGCTACAGCAGCAACCACCTTGCTACAGTAACCGCGCGTGGCACTGTAGCAAGCCGGCTGCCACAGCTGGCGCTGTAACAGCCTGTTTGCTACAGTGCTGCCGACGTGCTACAGTGTTTCAGCCTTTGCTACAGTAAATTATCGCTGCTGCAATGATTTCTGCAGAAAAAATCATATTTTTTGCACATAGATTCGCTGCTATTTTGTAAACAATCAGATGTTATGTTCAATCGCATTGACATGTATGCCATCTGTCTTATGACTATTTTTGTGTGTGACCCTTTAGGTTCATGCTATGTTGGTAATAAATCGAAAAACTTATTTTCCAATTTATTAGTTGCAAGTGTCTCTTAGCTGAACATAACGACTACCCAAATAGTAAGAATGTCATTTATGCAACAAACCTTTAATGAATACATATTGATCCCTTTGTTACTTTGATATCATGGTTTAACTCAAGGTTGATGAGGTCTGCCATCCTTGTACTGTTAAACCAACTTTCTTGATTCTCTGAAATAGACTAACAAGATCGATCGATTAACAACTTAATCGTTCGGGCATGGCCATGCACATTTTTTAGTCTGTTTCATCGAGTAGCCTATTGATATCATTCCCTCGGTATGAGAAGGATAAATTTCATCTTGATCATACACTTTCCTCTGCATGATTCAAAGTATACCCGAGTGTTGTCCTTATGATGATCCAGCTACGGACAATGTTAGACAACATCAAAACATACCATCCTCATGTAGGAAACTGTGTTGATCTCAGGTTTGAAGATCAATCATTATCATTAATATTAGAAACAACTTATGACATTAATCAAATCCTCAAAAGGTGTTTCATAAGCTGGTCGGTCCAGTATCATGTATACCTACATGATATCCACATGATTGCATTGATATCACATATCCATAATCTGTGAAATGGGATTATCACAACAACTCATGTGTTTGATTATATTAACCATTTATTGATGTCCCAGTCAATAAAAAATCAAAGGACAACTTTATAATAATGTCATTACAACATTATAGAGTTTCACGATCAAGTCACGCGCTTGACCATCTATAATATGACATTATTAATGGAACAACAAAAGCATATTACATTACAATCACCACCATGATTGGTCTCTAGGGCATATCTCCAACAGATAGTGCCCGTCCAAACTTTTTATCGTTATAAAAAAGATCTTGTCTGGATATCACTTTGTTTTTCTAAATGAGTTGTTGTGTTACTAAATCCACACAAGAGAAAACTTTCAACATAAATGTACAATATGCTGACAAGAAACTTTGCTTTGACAGTGTTTCACATAATTGAAACAACCAAGATGTGCTAACAAGCATTCACTTGTATTTTCTTCTTTAAATGCGCTACCTGATTTTTCATGTTCCCTGACACCCAGGAATTGAAAATAAAGGAAGAAGCTGCAGCCAGAGGTATAATTCTTCCTGTAGCTTAGTAGTTGCGATTAATTTTTGTACATTTCTAGCAAAAATATTTGAAGATAGGAAACAGATATACAGGATATTGTTCGTATCAATTGGTTAATGACCTGGAAACTGTTTTCTAGTCAAGTTTAATTTCGAGCTTGGAATTTTAACTATATTTTCAATATCATGGAATTTGCTGAAACGCTCCCCTTTTTTGTATATTGATAATTTAGAGATGCTCCTTTTTATGTTATATGTTACATTGAGTGTACCATTCTCAAAAAGTCTATTTCAGCTAATTTAGTACTTACATGTTAAAGTCCATTTTACTTGTTATTTCTGCGTTTCAACATCATACTTTCTTCCCTTTCTTTTGGCAGCTGGTATTGTCATTGAAGAGAAAAACTGGCCACCCTTTTTTCCCATTATTCATCATGACATTTCAAATGAGATACCAATCAACCTACAAAGGATGCAGTACCTTGCATTTTCTTCATTGTTGGGTAAGTGTTGGTTCTGGTTTTAACTCTTCTTCCCTCATGGGAAAAAAACTGACACAAGGAGTAAAGTACCTGGCCAAACCACCATTTTTCTAGATCCTTTTGTTCAAATGTTGAGAACATAATGCTGCCTGAAGGCCTCACATACTGTCCAACTAATGAACTTCCACTGAATCAACGACATTGCCACATTATCTTATAGGGTGTGAATCTGCCATTATCATCTGAGAAGTGCCATGTGAAAACTGAAGCATATTTCGAAAAAAAAGTTTAATTTCAGCAAACTTCTCTTATGTTGATACTATGTACTATTAAGGAAGAGAATTTTGAGCAAATTTGCAGTCTCTGCCTTGTTGCCAAAAGATAGTTCTTGGTAATGTAAACCGTATTACTTAGGTATAAGCATTTGGTGCCTACTCTTCTTTTGAGGTTGGGCTTGAATTTCCAAGCATCATAAAAAAAAGTCCCAAAGCAATACTAATAATAAGTCCCAAAGCAATGCTAATAATACTTAGCACCTTGGAAACAGAAATACCATTTAGTGGTGAGCTCAGATGATTAGCAGACATTAAAATTAGGAGATGAGAGCTAGAGGCTATCGTGCATTGGTGTACCATTGCTCCACCAAGGTGCTTATTGTGCAAACTTTGATATCATGCAGGATTGACGGCCTGTCTTTTTTGGAACATCATTGCGACTACAGCAGCATGGATTAAAGGGGAAGGTATGGCTGAGTACCTTACTGCCTACTTCTTGTGGATCAACTGCAATCTAATCTGATACTTGAAACTAATTCAGTGGTTCACTTCAATAGGTGTTATGATTTGGTTGCTAGCCATTATCTACTTCGTCTCTGGTGTCCCTGGGGCCTATGTGTTATGGTATCGCCCACTTTATAATGCAATGAGGTTGTGTATATGCTTCTACTTTTGTTATTTATACATATTGTTTCTTCATATGCTTCACGCCATGTGTTATTGAAATGCATGCTACAGGACTGAAAGCGCTTTGAGGTTTGGATGGTTTTTTCTGTTTTACTTGGTAAGATCCTTACCATCTGGAGTATTAGACTAAAGGTTTTCACATACTGGCTGCATAAATTGCTGATATTCCTCTCTCTCTCTCTCTCTGAAGAAAAGCTGATATTCCATTCATTGCTAATGATATTTGCCCCTTCCAGATCCATATACTATTCTGTGTTTGGTCAGCTGTGGCTCCCCCATTTCCTTTCAAAGGAAAATCATTGGCGTAAGTATAATATATATTTAGCATTAGCTTGTTTGCGTCATGCGTAGATCTGGACTTCTGGTTGTTTGAGGCTAAGCAGCAAAGTTGGAGCACTGGGTATAAACCTAAAAGAATTTTCAGGCTGTTGTTATTCTTACTAGTCTTAGTAATACTATTAGGTTACTAATAGAGGTACCACTCATGTCACATGTCAATTTTTGGGGCTGTTTGGTCCACTATCCCGCCAATGTTGGACTGCTTTTAGGTTACATCTTCATAGTTATCAGGAGTTGCTGCTAATTTTTAGGGTGGTAAACCTTGACCAATCCTATTTCTGCTTAAACTGTTGAGAACTCTGTAGCAGCTCTATTTCAAACTGTCCATCCTCTACTTCCAATCATAAATACCATCTTCTCCATATCTACAACTCATTGAAATTATTTAATTTCTAATTACCTGTTTTCCCATTTTTGTTGCTACAGTGGGATTTTGCCGGCAATTGATGTCATAGGCAGAAGTGCTATTGTGGGGGTAAGTCTACACGGCCTAACTTATCATTGCTCTAACTCAAGTTAATTTGGTATGATTTTCTTATGTGGTTACACAGTAACCTGTAAAATATTGATATATCAGGGTTCCCTATCTAGGCAGAACCCAATCTATGCATTTTGTAATGGACCTGCTGTATCAATCTTGCTTTTTCTGATTTGTTGATCAAACGTCTTGATGAATCAGCCTAAGTTATTTGATTTGCACTTCTCATTTAATTGATTGGTCATTTACACTGTTATCACACTTAATTTCGACAGATATTTTACTTTCTTGGATTTGGACTGTTCTGCCTCGAATCACTGCTCAGCATTGTTGTCATCCAGGTGGGTTTATGCTTTAAACTTATGCTATGCCTGAAACTAATGAGTAGACAAAGCCAAAAGAAAACATTGATGCCTATGGTCGCAGCTACTCTCATGCATCAATCATCATAGGATTCCCTTCAGAATAGATACTCTTTTTATGGAAGATGTCACCTTTCCACTACAATACGCTAATCTTATTTAAATTTTTATACATTTTTTGATAAAATTTATATCGCTGTTACGTTTTTTTTTCTCCGAGAGAGATTGTCATTCTGAACTTGGCCATTTGAAATGCAGCAAGTATACATGTACTTCCGTGGAAGTGGGAAAGCTGCAGAGATGAGACGTGAGGCAACGCGTGGTGCCATGAGGTCAGCCTTCTGATAGAGCGGCCTCTTGCTGGATAATAGAGAATAGGATGCGCCAATCGGTGGTGTCGTCTTGTACATCCCTATACATATTCTGTGCGTCTCAGAGAATACTTATAGCTAAAGATCTTCTTGCCTTCCTGTAATATATACGATAGCCTTGTGTGGATGGATATCTCAAAGCTTTCCGTGCTTCATTTCTTACGTAGCTACGTTCAGCGGTGCTTGTAGTTAATTTTTTGGGAATACACTCCCTACCTGATACGTACTCTCAACAAGTTGCAACATCATTATTGTTCCTTGGAGCTTAACAGTTGCACCACTGAACGTAGCTACGTTCAAATATGAAATGAGTTGAAACGCAAATGGTTCACATATGAAGAGCAAAAGTTCTTGGAGAAAACCAGAGACAACAGAACATAGGGGCACTGTGTTAAAACTAGTTTAATAACCCTGTAAATCAAAAGCACATTATTGCATTACACTAGCTAGCGCAGCATGGCTAAAGCTCAAAAACTAACAATAAATTTAAGAACGGAAAGGAGGAGCCACTGCAAACAAATGAAACTTGAGAAAATTCTAAGTCGAACTTAGGCTGAGATTTCGAAGCGCCTCTATTTCTATTTGCCGCTCATGGCGGGCTGTGCTTGCTGCGCCTTGGCGCCGAACCCGCACTTCCTGGTGAGGATACTCCACGGCCGCCTGGGCTTCCCGAGCCGCCGGATCTCCTGCTTCATGCTCAGACACTCCTTCTCCAGCTCCAACACCCGCTCTTTCACGTCGGTGATGGACTCGCTCCCCTTCCCCTCGTTCCCGTCGGCGTCGGTTTCTACCGGGCCGCCGGCGGCGGCGCCCTTGGGGACGATGGCGCCGTTGCCCGGGTGCGGGTGCGCGCCGTCGGCGGCCGCGTTGTCGGACACAAAGAACCACCCGGCGATGGACGTGCGGAGGCGGAGCTGCTCAAAGAAGAGCACCTGCACCACCACCCGCAGCGGCAACCGCTCGTTCTGCGCCGCGTGCGTGCACGCCTCCAGCGATAGCTTCTGGCAGTTCATCAGCCGGCACAGCTGCTCCCGCTCCGACTCCGACAGCCACGGGTGCGACTGCACGCAAGGATGCCCGTGCATGCATGGACGTGTCATTTACATGAGATCGAAGAGATCACACAGAACGAAATGCTAATGCAGCTAGCGATGTGTCTGTCACCTTGAGGTATATGTCTAGGGCGCGGTAGATGCCGTCGTCGACGGGTCGCGCGTAGTCTGGGACGACGGCGGCGAGCGCCTGGAACTTGGGCAGCTTCAGGTTGGTGTCCGGTGCCACCTCCGCGAGGTACCCGTCCATGAGCTTGGCCACCATGGTGATCGGCGACAGGGCGGACGGCGTCCCGGCCTGGGGCACCCGAGGCTGCCCTCGTCCGCCAGTACCGCCGGCGACGTGTACCCCGTCCCGAGCCCGTCCGTCGACGACATGAAGTAGTCCAGTATTCTCTGCACGCAGTCGATGTCGTACAGCGTCTCGACGGTGTAGCCGAGGTTGGGCACGAGCAGGTCGTCCAGGCAGGCGTCCTCGAGCTGCGCGCCGATGCGCCGCTCCAGGTTCTCCCGGCACAGCGGGCTGGCGTGGAGGAGCATCGCCGTGCGGAGCATCCCGAGCAGGAACTTAGTGGAGGCCACGCCCTTCTTGGTCGGCAGCAGCGCCACGATCTCCTCCAGGAAGTACCTCTGGTCGCTCTCGGACGGCGTGGAGACGTTGGCGGCGCGCGGGGTGACGCTGCGGCTGCCGGCGCCGCCGAAGTCGGCGGCGAAGCTGGCGTTGCTGAAGCTGGTGTTGCGCTTCAGGCCCGGGAGGAACCGCCCCGCGTAGAACATGATCGAGCCAGCGATGCTCTCGGCGCGCATGGCCTTCCCCTCCATCGCCTGGATCAGCCGCTTGAACATGGGCAGGCTCAGAAACGACACGTCCTCGTACCACCAGTCCATCCCGGACGCCGCCGCCGAGGCAGCGCCCCGCGGCGTGTCCCCGGAGCCGATGCCGTTCCACAGCGCGTCCCTGTCGATGCTGGCGTTCTTGGGCGGCGCAGCGGCCTGGGACCAGGCGGCATCCGAGGCGCAGGCCTTGGAGGCGAGCGCGGTGATGCAGCGGGAGACGATGTGGAGATCCTCGGCAGTGGGGAGGACACCCTCGCACGTCTCGAGAGCCTTGATGGAGTCCTTCCAGTTGGCGAGCACGTCGGCGAGGAAGGACTCGGTCTGCGTGATGAGGTTGCCCTCGGCGTAGTCGTCCGTCATGCGGAGGTACTCGGCGGCGCAGCGGAGGCACACCACGTTGAGCGCGTTGAGCTCGATCTTGACGTCGTAGCAGAACCTGGCCGCCAGCTCGAACGCCTTGGCGCCGCCCGGGATGTCGTCCAGCTGCAGCGTGCACATGCCGCCGCCGTCGGCCGGTGGCTGGTACTCGCTGATCATCCGCTGCAGCACGCCGCTCCGGCTCAGCAGCGGGAACTGGCGCAACAACAGCAGTAATGACGTACCATTAGCCGGTCAAGTAACTGTGATTTAGAGCAAAGACGTACACCAACTAACCTTGTGGAGGTAAAAGGACATCTCTCCTACTTCGACAACAACATCACTCTCAAGCTCGGCCATGCACTTCCTGGGAGAAAGTTCAGATGAAGCATGTAAAAATCTGAATCATATGCATGCTCATAATTTGTAAGTATATGGATCTGGTAGCTAGTAGACAAATGGTCGAACTGAATTGAATAAGCCAAGTGACGATAAGATAGAACGTAGCACATGGCACACAAACAGTGTTGTAACGAGCGAGAATTTCTTCGTTATATACATAACCTGCACACCTGCAATCTCGATCCAATTGAGCGTAGATGTGAAAAAGGAGTGTTTTAATACTTCCTCCGTTTAAAAATATAAGCTTACAGTTTGAATGATCTTGTTTAAAAATATAAGACTTACATGTAGATTTAATAAGGCTTTTTCTACTATATCTATATTTATTCTCTCTTAACTACATGCATTTATTCATTACCATTATACATAAACTATTATCCCTCTATCTTCCAAGACAATTAAATCGAAGAATTTAAGTTATTTTTACTTACACTTTTTTTAATTTCATCTCAATCTTAGTCCTTGTGTAAAGTTAAAATACGTCTTATATTTCCGACTGAGGGATTAGTCCACTATCTTTCACTACAATTAAAAACTTAGGGTCATACAAGTGGCGCACGAAAGCGTATAAACACAGACCCTTTAAATTACGGTGAGATAAACAGAGTTAAGGACGCAAATTTCCCAAGGGGCAATGTGATCCATTGTGCCCTAGAAAGATTCTTTTAGAATTAGAGCTAGAAAATCTCAATACTTTTGTTTTCCAGAAAATGGACCCCAGTGAGAATAGATTTATTATCCTATCACAAAACAAAGGACAACTATAGTGATCTACCCATCAATTTTTATCGGGTGCGATTTGATTTAGCCTGTCATTGATTTCTTTTATGGTATATTGTCCACAGCTAGAAATCATGATCACGTGGAGATACTTCGGATATGAATCCAATGTACAACTTTTGTGGAATTAAATTAACCTATATATTTTTTGACTAACTGTTGGTCAAATATTACAGAGTTCGAATTCCAAAATACGTAGGCATCTTACAACGAAAAAAAAATCAAAGTACGCCTATATCATTAATCAACACATTTTTTTAAAAAAAAACAAGGAATCGAGAATATGGAGATCAGAACCATGTGAGGCCTTCAAGGACGAAGATTTCCGGCTTGGAACCTAACTTCATGGTCGCCATCCTCTCCTGCAAATTATTCTAGCCGATCGATCTCTATGCCAGACTAGAAGATGCTGAGGGGAGCCGTCGACTACGCGAGTATTTTTGAGGAAATGGAAGCGGAGGGAGGGAAGCGAGGAAGGATTTAACAGAGAAGATAGCCTTGTCGCTCTGCTCGTGCGTGCAGGAAATACCATACCTGAGGTGGCATGCAGGCAAAGGCCAGAGGACCAAAGATGCATGGACAGTTCAAAGGTTGGCCCGGGTCCAAAGGAGAAGGCAGAAATCCGCGGGCCCGAGCCAGCATCTCTTCCTGTTCCTCCCAAGCAAAGTAAAGCATCACCTTACAGTTTGCATGAACAAAAATTCTTCTTAGCTCTTGCCTACTGATGGATGGACCTCCCTCTGTTTCGTTCACTTGTTCGGGCCCACCTGCCAGTCGCAGGTGCATTGCGGAGTACATGTTTAAGGCTGTATTTAGTACAGCTATAGTTCTATTAGATCTGGTGAAACTAGAGCTGTGGATATATTAAGAGTGATTTAGATAAATCATTTTATTTACATTTTTGACTAAAAATATAAATTTAATTTACTTTATTTTAGCTTATAAATTTTAGATCTGAAATGAAAATAAAATCCAGAGCTCTCCCGTTGGTCAGGCCCTCAAGTGCTGTGACGGATTATCCCTCTCTGCAAAACGACCAAGAGGCCATGCCGATGCCGCTGCCGTTGCCAGAAATGCTCGGCCGCTGTCTCCCTTACACCTGGCCGGCCAGATCGATCCACGTCTCAGGGGGCTGCCGATCCGTTCCCATGCAACGATCGATGCTGCTAGTTGGAAGTGGGTGGTGATCCGGCCTTGTTGCTACACGCTCGCGTCGCGTATGACTGTATGTGCGAGATCGCATATACGATCACATGGTGGTATCATGCGGCATGGGGTTGGGACCTTGAAATATTTTTTGAAAACGCAGCGCCTGCGTTTTAATTAAAAGGAAGGTGAGAATGTATAATTGGACTGATACAAGGGCTGGCCTCAACACACCCAACTGGGTAAGGTATTGAAAAATTTGCTCCAGCCTCTCATTTTTGCTTAGCAAACAAACATAGAAACAGAAACACAAACCGACGCCAGACATGGTCCAAAGCACACTACACGCCTTTTCTTGCCCTGACACGGCCTTGAAAACACGTCAGTACCACCAGTGGAGATCCTCATCCTGCCACGGCCTCCCGATGGGAGCATTTTCAGTGAAGCCGCTTGGGCAAATGAACAAATATGCCGAACCAGGCACATTCACGGCTCTGAAAACTGATGAATTATGAATTCTGAAAGCTGAGATCTGAATGGTTGAAAAATTAAGTACCGTGCAATGCACAAGTGTAGTGTATAACTGCTGCTTGCTTCGGTGTGAGAGTTCTATTGCAATTCTTTCTGAGATGATGCTGCTATACGTCGATGCGAAAGTGTAAACCGCCTCTTGTTTTTCTTTTAGTACCGCACTTTCTAACGGCGTGGGGCTAGCTTTTTCTCGGGTGCAACGCGTGTCAGTCACTCCCATGTAAGCGAGACTGGCAGGCTGCATCAGACTCCATGTTTTTATCTCTTTCTTTGTATCTTGCCAGTTTGCCGCCTTTTACCGGCGAGCGATTCTCGAAGCTTTGGCTTATTTGAAATTGTAAATTTGGCTGTCTTTCTGGTTGTCAGAGATGTCGTCTCTTTTCTGTCGCACTCTCCTAACATAGGAGGTGAATTTGCTAAGTCTCAAACTGTCACAAGTGACCTACTGTTGGAAGTACAACAAGTAACCTATATCATCTTTATGGTTATGAAAAGGTCTAGATTTACAATTTCGGATAGACTAAAAGTGAAAAAAAGAATGTAGCTAGCCAACTCTATATTGTTGGAAGTTTTACCAATGGTATAGCAAAGTTTCATTGAGTTTTAACGGTGCAACAAGTTTCAACGTTGTTCCGTTGAAGTTTTGGGTTTAGAAAAATTGAAGTTTGAAGAAGGTTCAACATGACTTTTGAGTAGATCTCAACAACTTTCAAAAAGTTTCAAGGAAGTTTTAAAAATTCGAGCAAAAATTTCATCCTTGTTTTATCAAGTTTCACTACGTTTCAGAGAGTTTCACTACATGAATTTTTAAAGTGTTTTCCATGAGTCTAACAAAATATGAAACTTCATTGAAAAGTGAGTTTCTTGGAAGTTTCAGGTTTAAAAGGTCATAGTTTCAAGAAGGTTTTGGTATAATATTTTGTAGATTTCAACAAGGTTAGTAAAAATTCGAACAAGTGACAAATTTTATACAGTTTTGGTAAATTTGAATAGAATGTTTTTGAAAAGTTTCATGTTTCAGTGAGTTTTATACTTTCTAAAAGATTCAGACCCAAAGATTCAGCGAGTTTCAGATTTTAGAACTCAAATTTCAAGCGATGAGTTTCAACAAGTTTCGCCAAAAGTTTCAAGAACTTTTAACAAGTTTCGACCAAAAGTTTCAATAGGTTTCAAGCAAGTTTCAAGAAGTTCCGCCTATCCTCAATGAGCACACCTGGCAACAAATGGTACTACCACACTATCGAGGGTTGCCCGACATTGTCCGCTACCGATGCATCATCTTCTCCAGCTCTGGCCCTAACTACCGCTAACGTCATGGAGTTGATCGATGTTGCTCGGCACCGAATACTTGCTTGAGCTCTACGAGTGACACCACAAGTTGTGTCACTATGCCGTCTAGTCGCACCATGTCAGATCTAGCTGGATCTGAGGTTGACATCGCTAATCTGCTGGATCCTGTCATCGGCAACGAAAACCATGGTCGGAGCTGCAATATTCATCATCGGATTTGGATGCAAGGCTTTGTAGCCAACCAACGACCACCGGTTGTGAGCTCGTTGGACCATAGACAATCCTTGCGCTCGCGGCCCATTCCATATTATCAGCGTAAGTTTGTGTTGCTACCTCTAACTACGAGCCACGTCGCCACCTTTCTATGAAGTTGCTTGGCCTCCTCCTCCAATCGAGACCACACCATTGCTAGCTTCTCTTTCAGCTGCGAGGTGAGTTGCAGTTGCTCGTTTGGCTTGTTGGACCATAGATGAATCCATGCGCTCGCGCCCATTCCACATTGTTATCGTAAGTTTGTGTTGCTACCTCTAACTATGAGCCATACCGCCACCTTTCCGTGGAGCTGCTTGGCCTCCTCCTCCGATTGAGACCACACCGTTGCTGACTTCTCTTTCAACGACGAGGTGAGATGCAATTGCTCTTTTGGCCACAAGAAGATTAGGAAAGGGGAATGCAATGTTGGAATTATTTGGGCTGGGCCCATTAAATTCATAAATAATTCTTGAAAAAATTCAAAGGCCTATTAGGCGAAAGAGAGGTGAAAAATACAATAGTCTCATATTGCTAGTGGAGGTGGATGAAGACCACCTTATAAGGTGGGGTTCCCTCCACCATGCTAGAGCACAAGGAGAGAGCACACACGTGCGCTCGCTCGCCTTGCCATGCCATGTCAGGCGGTGCGCGTGCAGTATGGGACTAAGTAGTCAAGCAGCGAAATTGGGTATGACGACTTGCGCAGGCGTAGTTCTCTTCTGCAATTTTGCAATATGAGACTAAGTAGTCAACACGGTTACATTAACACGGTATTAACTGCATGAACGAATCTGTAACTAACCCAAATCGTGGAACGAATTCTATGCAAAATTTGTAACCGACTCATGTCGTGTCTTTGTTATATATATACGGAGAACAGAGATCAGATATCTCTCTCAAACCTTTTGCCTTCTCTTAGTATTGCACTGCCTTCGTCTTCTCCGTCCCTTCACCGGCGTGCATCGACTGTTGAGAAAGCAGGTCTCTGAAATGTCTTCCTTTAATATCCTGCATCGGGAGAGGGCGAATCACATTTTTGGAAGCGTCTTCACGTGACTACTCGCTAGCTTCTTCACTGACGATCAGCTTCACCTACATCGCCTTTTGATCTTCATCGACATTCACGTCATCTCGGTAATGCACACAAACAACATCTATGTTTTCTTTATCTAGTAATATGGATAAAATAGACATTGCAATTGGCATATTGCTTCTGTCTAGTTTATTTGTTTCATCTATTTTATCTTCAATTATCGTCATATCTTATTTTCGGAATAGATTCATCATTAATATGCCTAATAATCCAATAATCCAAAAACGTGATAGGCTTTTCATGGTGAATATGATAAAAGCATCAGGTTTTGCTGAGGCAATGAGACCGAATAAATTTATCGGTTTTCACTTTATGAGATGGCAGATGTGAGCCACTCTGTGGCTCATAGCTATGAACGTCTACTGAGTTGCTGCTAGCAAATCTGAAGGAACCCTTACTGCTAAGTAGGAAAAGGAGTTCAAGGATACCGCCACAATCTTTGTAGGATGCGTTCTTAGCGTTCTTTCGGAATGCCTTTGCGACATGTATATGCACATGTCAGATGCAAAGGAGCTATGGGAGGCACTCAAAAATAAATTTGGTGCCTCGGATGCTGGTAGTGAACTGTATGTTATGGAGCAATATCATGACTGCAAAATGGTTGATGGCCGTTTCGTGGGTGAACAAGCTCATGAGATACAAGTCATTGCGAGGGAACTTGATCACCTCAAATGCACATTACCCGACAAATTTGTGGCTGGTGGCATCATTGCCAAATTGCCTACCTCATGGAGGAATTTTGTCACATCTCTAAAACATAAGAGGCAAGAAATCTCTGTTGAGAGTCTAATTGCATCTCTTGATGTTGAGGAAAAAGCTCGAGCGAAGGGTGTGCACATAAAGGTGGTTGAGGGACAATCCAGCGCCAATCTTGTGCAGCAGCCTAGTTTTGGAAAGTTCAAATCAAAGGAACAAGTTGTTCAGACTACCAACTTTAAGAAGAAGCAGCAGAATGACAAGCCTTGCTTTGTGTGTGGTGAGATTGGACATTGGGCAAAGAAATATCCAAGTCGCAAACAAGGATCAGTAGAGACAAAACACCAAATCTATCAATGTGACTATTGGCAATGCCGAGAAGGAGATACCTGGGTATGGTAATTTACTCACTGTTCTTTTGGCTAGTCAATCTATTGATTGGTGGATTGATATTGGGGCTAACATTCATGTTTGTGCTGATGTATCATTGTTTTCTTCTTACCAGGTTGCTCAAGGTTCCTCTATGTTGATGGAGAATAGGTCACATGCTTCTGTTCTTAGTGTTGGCACAGTAGATCTGAAGCTTACTTTGGGAAAGATCGGGAGGCTAAAGAATGTGCAGCATGTCCCTTCAATTAATAAGAATCTTGTTAGTGGTTCCGTTCTTTGCAAAGATGGGTATAAGTAGTTATATCAAAATATGGACTATTTATTGGTAAAGGCTATGATAGTGGTCTGACACCACCGGTGTCGCCCGTGCGATCTGGTCCTCTGCTGCGTCTGCATGGTGGGAAGGAGGGCGACCACGAGCGGCGTCTCGGCTGCCTCTCCTCCTCGCCCGCAAGATAACGATGGCGAGAGCACCGAAACTATCCCGGGCGGGGACCCGGCGATCGTCCACCACCAATCCGGTGGCGGAGCTAATCTTGGCGGGAGAACCTCACGAGACCCGATTACCGTTCCCGGAATCTGGCGCCACCGCCCTCAAGGTCACCTCCGCCGCTCCTCGGGCGCCTTGCCGCCAGCGCCATAGCAGCGATGCGTGCGGCCTCGAACTTTGCTAACCAGGCGGACCTGGCGGCCATGGGGGCCCTCGTGGCCGAAAGCCTGGAAAAGCTCGCCGCCGACATCGGGCTCCCAGGACCTTCTGACGTTCAAGGGCCTCGGGATGTTTCGGGACCTTCGCGCCATTCATGGCAGGGGCCTCCGAAGCCTGCTCGGAGAACCCGGAAGCGGCATCGGCCGTGAGGATGTCCGGAGTACTTCCCGGGCAGCCTCGCGGGGTCACGGGCATGCCCGGCCCGCCCGTGAGTGCTCCGTATGTTCCACATCAAACCCGCCACCGTCGCACCGGCATGAGGGCGTGTTCTCTCGCCTCACCTTGCGCGCCAAAGACCGCCTGGGCCCCGGTCCCCGCGACCGTCACACCCGAAGGGCTCGCCATGATGGCCCGGCATTTGGATGCCGGGCTTTCTCGGCGTCCCTCCGCGACGTTAAGTGGCCAAGCAAATTCAAGCCCGGCCACATTGAGCGCTTCAACGGGACCCAAAACCTCGACGAGTTCATCTCGATCTACTCCACCGCCATCGGTAATGCGGCGAAGATGAGGGGTCATGGCTAACTACCTCCGACGGTCATCGGCGGCTCCGCCAGACATGGCTCTTTAACCAAAAGGAGGATCGATCCGCTCGTGGAGGCGACTCTCGGAGGCCCTTCGGCAAACTTCAAAGCTGCTACACCCGCCGGGGAACAGCAGCGCGACCTCGGCGGCTCATCCAAGCGGACAAGGAGGCGCTTCTGCGACCCGTCCAAAGGTTCATAAAGGTAAGAAACTCCATCCCGAGCATCTCGGACGAAGCGGTGGTCGGGCCTTCAAGTTCGGGTCCGTGGCGTCCGCTTCACACAAGATTTAGAGATTCACCTGACACTGCCGACCAGCGAATTGTTTAAATATGGCCGGCCCAGCTCTATGACGCCGACGAAGCGATACAATGGAAGAAAGCGCTTCGATGAAGGCAAGCTACCGCCTCGGCCGGTCAGGAAGGCGCCTCAAGCAAGACCCTCGGGCTCTGCGAGAAAGGTCAAGAAGAAGAAGAAGTCGCACTTGGCGGACATGGTCGCGACCGTCGAGCAACAGCCGCTCGTGCTCACGCCCATTTCGGCGTATGGGCGGGCGTGGTCGGCCAAGCCCATGCCATATGCGACGACGCAACACGCCGACCAAGGCGAGATGACCAAGGTCGCGACGACCGAGGTCGCGGCGAAGAGGGCGCGCACTGACGCACCGCTGCCGCTCCATCTGTAGCCGATCACGACCTCAAGCAGTAGAACTTGGGCATATCGCTGGAGAAATTCTCTGGCGAGGGCTATCTTAGGCTCTCCCAAGCAAGGGGAGAGCGGCAAAGGCAAAGGCCCTCGCGGCAATGACGACGACATGGATTACCGGGAGCCCCATAATCACATCGCCGTCATATTCGGGGCTCCTCGGCCTATAGATCCCGAAGGATTTAAAGGAGGCCGCGTGGCGGTGGTCGCCACATCGCCAAGCCAGGCCCCGTCTGGCAGCTCGGTGGTCGAGTTGCCCATCACATTCTCAAGGATGATTGTCCTTGGAATGACTAAACCCGAAGCTCCGTTGGTGCGTGAGCAGGCCATCAACAACGCAAAAGTTGGCCGGGTCTTTGATCGATGGCGGGAGCTCCTTGGACCTCATATCCATTTCGGTCTTGGGCGAGATCAGAGGTCCCTCGTTCCAAGATCAAGAGTATCACCGTCCCGTTCTTCGGGATCGTCCCCGGCACCTCGATTAAGCCTTTGGGCGAGATCGTCTTGCCCGTAACGTTCGGGGACACCGCGAACTTCCGGACCGAGCTAGTCAATTTGAAGTCGTGGACTTGAATTGACCTATAACGCCATCCTTGGCGGTAGGCCCTCTCCAAGTTCATAGCATACGCATCCGCCTACCGGTGCCTAAAGGTCCCCGGACCCAAGGCGTCGTCACCGTGAAGGGCGACCATAGAAGCGACCTTGAGTCTGCGACGAAGTCCCTCGATATGGTCGGGCAACTGCCTCGGCGTGGCCCGACCAAGCCAGCGCCTTCCCGACCTAAAGTTACCCTCGGCCGGAGGAGAAACCAAGCGGTCCCTCTCAACGAGGCCGACCCGGCCAAGGTCCTCCATTTGGGGTCCTCCTTGGACCCCAAATAGAACTCGAGCTCATCACCTTCCTCAGGAGGACTTCGGACGTGTTCGCTTTGAGCCGTCCGATATGCCGAGGTCCCAAGGGAGGTGATCGAGCCTGTGGTTGTTGACGACAAAAGACTTTGTCTTGAAGCTCGGCGATTTTCCACTGGAGAAAGCAGGCAATCATCAGGAGGAACTTGACCAAGCTCCTTAAGGCCGGCCGTCGGGAGGTCGGGCTGCAGAGTGGTGGCGAATCCGGTCATCGTCAAAAAGAAGGGGGGCAAATGGCGCATGTGTGTAGACCACACTGGCTTGAACGCCGCGTGCCCGAAGGACAACTTCCCTCTGCCGCGCATCGACCGGTGGTTGTGCGCGGCGGAATCCTGTAATGAGCTTTTGGGCGCCTATTCGGGCTATCACCGGATTAGCTTGTTCCTAGGGGCGAGAGAAGACTTCCTTCATCACGCCCTTCAAGACGCGTTCGCTACACGACCATATCTTTCGGTCTCACGAACGCAGGCGACTTTCCAACGCTTGATGCAAAAGACTTTCCGGGAGGCGGAGATAGGCGGAACACAGAAGTATATGTAGATGATATCGTAGTTAAGAGTAAAATTCCCTCGGGCCATGTATCAGGCCTTGAGGAGACCTTTTGTAATCTCCGTGACATCGAATAAAACTTAACCCGAAAAGTGCGTTTTTGGTGTAGAATCGAGTAAAATACTCGGGTATATCATCGGTACGCAGGCATCGGCGCCAACGGGAAAAAGATCGAAGCCATCGAAAGAATCGGCCCCAAGCTCGGTAAGGAGGTTCAAACCACGACCGGACGTATGGCGCTTTAAGCCGCTTCATTTCCGTCGGGGCGGCGGCTTGCCCTTCTTTAAGACACTCAGTAAGCATGATGGTTTCGCTGACAGCGGTGACTAACCGCTCCTCGAGGCTGAAGCGATCTGTCGACCCTCCGATCTTGGCCACGCCAAGGTCGGGAAACCACTCTTCTATACCTCGCGGCGGCGCCGAAGTAGTAAGCGCGGTCTTGTGATAGAGCGAGAAGGGCCTTGGCGTCCGTTATACTACGTCGTGAAGTGTTGCCGCGGACCTAAGGAGCGTTACCCTGAGGTCCAGAAACTCTTATACTCGCTGCTCGTAGCCTCGAGGAAGCTGCGCCACTACTTCCAAGCTCACAAGGTCGTTGTCCCGACCAGCTTTCCACTTAGGGAGATCCTAAAATACGGGCGCCCAATGTGGGATAGCGAAGTGGGCCATGGAACTCGTGGGAGTTCGATGTCCACTTCTCTGCCCTGCCATGATCAAATCTCAAATTCTAGCGGACTTCGTGGTGAAATGGGCCAACCCCCCCACCCACCACCAGGACCACGAATCTGAGGCGGTCATTGGACCATGTGCCGGCGGGTCCAGAGCTTTCGAGCAGCTCGGTGGCGTATCTTGTGTCCCCAAGGAACGGCTCGATCGTCATTCAATTACACTTCCCGCAACAAACAATGCGGCGGAGTATGAAACCTCTTGGCGGACTCGGCGTCCAAAGCGCTTCGAGTCGGCTCGACCCCGTGAAAGGTGATTCACAGTGGTCATCAACCAAGTCAACAAGGAATATCGGTGTTCCGATCGCTCAATGGCGCTTTACTTGGTTGAAGTGAGGAAGATGGGCGGTACTTGAAATTTCGAAGTACTCTACATCCCGGGAAGGATAATTCCTGGCCGACCAACTTTCAAGGTCGGTTCCTCGCAGTGCCCGCCCTCACGGCGTTAGTTGAGCTATCTGCACAAGCCCTCCATTCCCTCAGTGAGGAGGCACCACCCCAGATGCCCTGACCGGGGCGCTTAGCGAAACATCTGCGCAAGCCCTCCATTCCTCTCAGTAGAAGGCATTAGAGGCGTCTTGATGCGTCTCCTTCCTCGAGCAAGGTCGCGATTTGGATGGCGCCATTCATCGATGTTTCGCCCATGGGACATTGCAGGAAAAGCGAAGCGTTCATTTTGCAAAGGCGTCATCTGTCTAAAGCGGTAAGCGGCGCCTTATCTGCAAAGGGCGCTTAGAGTCCTCTCAAGTGCATATCTCGGGAAGAGGGCAAGTTCCTTCTCCGAGATATCCATGAAGGAATGTCGCGAGCCCACTCGTCCTTCCGGACGGCTCGTGAGCAAGGCATTCGGTTGGGATACTATTATTATGGCGCTAAGCGGCCTTTCGAGGCGTCGTGGCAACTTGTCGGCGTGCGGTTTCACGCCCGTAAGTCCCCCACCGACCCTACGCCGCAAACCATCCCACTTTCATGGCCATTCTCGACCTAGGGGTCGACATCCTCGGGCCTTTCCCGGTGGTCGAAGGGTTGCAAATTCTTGCTCGTCATAATCGACACTTTCTCTAAGTGGATCGAGGCCGAGCCCGTTTCAACCATTTCGGCTCAAGCGACCAAAAGATTTTCCTTGATAATGTGGTGGCGCTTTGGGGTACCCAATCACCTCATCACAGACAACGGCACCCAGTTCACCAGCGAACTGTTTCAAGCCTACTGCGAGGACATTGGCACAAAAATATGCTTCGCCTCTGTAGCCCATCCGCAGAGCAATGGAGTAGCCGAAAGAGCAAACGGCCAGTTACTCCAAGGGATCAAGAAAAGAGTCTTCAGAGACCTTTCCCGGCAACGCGGTTCATGGGTGGACGAGCTCCCTTCCGTCCTTTGGTCGGTGCACCACTGCAAGTCGAGCTACGGGCGAAACGCCCTTCCAGCTCGTCTATGGTGCCGAGGCCATCCTCCCCACCGAAATCGTGCTCGGGTCCCCAAGAGTGCACCTGGCTGACGATATTCACCAAGGTCGCGAGCGTCGCCTCGACCTCGACCTTGCCGAAGAAGCTCGCCTAAAGGCACAGCTCCGGTCAGCCGTCTACCAACAAACCCTCCGCAAGCACGCGGCCAAGTCCATTCGGCCTCGAGCTCTACAGGTCGGCGACCTCGTCCTGCGTCGGATTCAGGACACGTCGAAGGCCAACAAACTCTCCCCCAGATGGGAAGGACCATTCACGGTCGTTTCACTGTCACGCCCGGGGGCTGTCCGCCTCGCAGCGGAGGATGGCCGCGAGCTCGCCAGTTCATGGAACATTGACCAGCTACGCAAGTTTTATATCTAAAAGCTCATGTTCCATTTTTTCCACACTATGTTGTAAATTCACGACCTTTTGGATCAATGCAACTCTCGGTCGTCCAAACACTTCTCACTTTGCAGAATTCGGACCGCGCCGTCGAATGGCACAAGGTACTACGATAACGCCCGTCCGCTAAAAGATTACCACCAAAGGCGCCGGTCTCCATAAGCCGACCTTGGTCATGATAGCCATCATTGCCTGCGATACAAGTCGCAAACAGACGCCCTTTTGGTCGGCACAAAACTTAGTTCGGCCGGGCTCGCATGGTCGCCGTATGTCCCAAAAACCGTCGCTCTCCCTCACGCGACCATGCTCGCGGGTTAGAACCATCGTGCAAAGTGTTAAAGGGTTTTGAGACACGCTTGTTTTCTCCGTCGACCTAACCCATGCTTATCGCCCGAGATAGGCCGATGTTGATTCGGAGGTATGTATGGCGCTTTATCTCGTCTCTCTGCGAAACAAACTCGTGCTCGCAAACTAGGTGCCGAGTTTCATCCGCCAGAAATTTGCCGATAGGGCGGGTCATAATCAGCGAAAATATTTTTTGTCGCTAAGTCACAGCTTGCTGCAAAGCACGTCTCGCTCTTAAGCACTATGTACATACGCAAGTCATTTCATTTCAACTAATCCTGGGCCTACGTCGCTCACACATCAATCTAACTTACACCATGTCTACCTCGCAACTATCTTTTGCAGGAAAAGCAAGAAAAAGACCAAAAAGAAAAAAGAGGCGTCATCACAGACGCAACACTCAAGTAAAGAAGAAGTTACGCCCCAGTAAAGGCGAAAAAGTGCACAAACCCTACACACCGGGCGGCGCCCCCCTAAGCGCTGCGGAGAGCTTTTGCCTATATTCGGCGACCTTGGCCTCAAGATCGATCACCTTTCAGGCGTCGTGACCCTCGCGAGCTTCTCCATGAGTTGCTCGACTTCTTCTTTATCTTGCTCGGCAAGAGCGGCGGCCGTGCGCGCTGCCCGCTCCAAGTTGGCCACCTTGGCTTCATGGGCTCGAGCACGCTGTTTCTCCTGTTCAAGTCTTTGCTCGAGCCCGAGAGCCTTGTCCTGGCTAACGGCCAGTTCCTTCTCCAACTGGCCGGCCCTCTGCTTCGCTCGATCCAGTTCCTCCTCGGCCTGGCGCGACACTTCAAGCTCGGCCGCCTTGGTCTCGAGGGTCCGGGCATGCTGCTTCTCCTGTTGAAGCTCTTGCTCGAGCCCAAGGACCTTGTTCGACTAAGGAAAGATTCTCTCTCGCTTGAGCTAGCGATTCGCTTCCTTGCTCCGATTCTTGTTCGGCGCAAGCACTTTCTCCTCGAAGCGGCACCCTCCTTGGCTTTGGCGAGGTAGACTTTTTCTGCTCAAGCTCTCGCTCAAGCTCGAGGATATGCCCCTTGGCCTCATCGGCTTTCTGCTCCGCCTCGCGGCACCTCTTCACAACTATAGTATCCGCGAGCTTGAGGTCGTTCACCTTCTCCTCCAGCCTCTCGGCCCGGGCTTCGCTTTCTTCATATAGCTGGGCCACGGAGGCGGGGACGACCAACACTTCTTCGAAGTTGGCCAGAGTCTTTTTAAGGAGCTGCGGGCAGAAAAATTCTAAGCAAAACCCCACAAAAGCCAAAAGAAAGAAAAGTTGCTGCAGCAACGGGGCATCCTTACCTCAGCAACATCGATGCGCTTGATTCTCCGGAATTGCTCAAAGATCACCCCTTTGAGCGTCATCGGACTTGGCGAGAGAAGTCTTGTCTGAGCCGGAATTCTTGAAGTAGAGGCGAGTCGCCGAGATGGTGAATCCTCTGCCGAGCATGTTGTCCGTCCGGGCACGAGACCCCACTCTGGCGATGCTCCGCTCAAAGTCGCTTTCGTATCCGCTTGCGATCATGTTGTTCGCTCGGGACCTCGCTATCACTTGAGCATGTGGTTCGCTCGGGCGGCCGTCTCATCTCGAGCGGCGTTTAGGAACCCGTGCCCTCTCGGCGATCCCTTTGCTCGGGCTGCGAAGTCGACCTTCTCCCTCCTCCGTGCTCACCGCCGCCTCCGCGCCTTGACCAATGCAATCGCCGGGTCTCGAGGAGCGCTTTCCCGAACTTGGTTGGTGGATGCATGCTGAGTCTTTTTCGTTCATAGACCCCCCTTCGAAACCACGGCATCTCGGATCTTGCGGCGATTTCGCCGTGAGATCCCGCCCATCAAAGCATGATTGCTCAGCGCCATAACGGCTTTATTTGCAAAATTCCTCGTTCTGGTGGGGAGCTCGGGTGTCATGATAGCTCTTCGCCGCTCGACTCAATCCCTCTTTGAAAAGTCTAGAGGCTTAAGGCGGAGGCCTCGGCGCCTTTTTCCCCTTAGCCTCGAGGGCTAGGCTGTCGAGGATTGGATACCTCATGACGCGTCTGACCGTTGAAGCCCGGCGCCAACCGACCATGCTCTTGCGGGATGACGCCTATTGCTGTCTGTTCAGACCTTCGTGTAGCCGGTTCACGGGCTACCCCATCCAAACAAGCCCAGCTCGGGGCTCGCTGGGCAAGGCGGCGTGGCATTAAATGCTTGCATGGCTCGAAAACCGCCACTTGGGATTTGTTGCCACAGTCCGCGCCGCCTTGGTCTCGCCATTCCCCATGTCGCGTGGTACCCGACGGTGGCGCGGCTCTCTTGATCGCCCACGTCCTCTCTGATGAGCCGCCCCTGTAATAACTCTCTTGTCTCCTGTAAAACCCCTATAAATACCCCCTCGCACGATGTCTTGAGGGCTGACTTTTCAAAACCACGCATACTCAGACACAGAGCTTGTTCACTGGAGTCCTTAGGCTAGTTCGAGGCTCCTCCGAGCAAGCACATTGTAACTACTCCTTACTCATTAAGTGAATCCACTGGACGTAGGGCTGTTATCTCCTTCGTGAGAGGCCCGAACCAGACAAAAACGACCCCTGTGTGCTTCCTGATTGTCTTATCCACCCCGATCCGTAGCTCGGCACACCCTTAGACGTACAGCCCTTGCGGGAAAGGGGCCTTAGGTTGATCCCTCATTCAACAAGTAAGCTCGGCGAAGGACCCCTGTCCCGAATCGTCGACAGCTATGATAGTGGAGGCTTGTTCTGCTTTTCCCTTGAGAACGTCTGTAATAAATTCGTGAATCATCTTTGTGACAATGTTATTGGTAGGGAGGCAAGTGTTTGGTACTCATAACTATGTCATCTTAATTTTGGTTCTATGTTTTCAGTATGAAATTAATTTTGAAATTTTCCATTATCAAAGGTTCTAAGTGCCAGAGTTGTGTGCAATCTAAGCAACCTCGCAAGCCTCATAAGGCAGCCAAGGAAAGGACCTTGTCGCCATTAGAACTTATAAATTCAGATCTCTGTGAGATGAATGGTGTGTTGATGAAGGGTGGAAAAAGATACTTCATGACTTTAATTGATGATGCGACTAGATTTTGCTATGTGTATCTCTTAAAAACAAAAGTTGAGGCTTTAGACTACTTTAAAATCTATAAGACAGAAATTGAGAATCAACGGGAAAGAAAAATCAAAAGAGTTAGGTTGGATCGTGGTGGAGAGTATTTCTCCAATAATTTCTCTCAATACTGTGCATGGCATGGTATTATCTATGAGAGAATGCCTCCTTATTCGCGCCAATCTAATGGGGTTGCCGAAAGGAAGAACCGTACCCTGACTGACTTGGTTAATGCCATGTTGGACACTGCGGGATTATCTAAGTCATGGTGGGGGGAGGCCTTGTTGACCTTCTGTCATACCTAAATAGATTTCCCATTAAAAATAGTGAGGTAACTCTATATGAGGGATGGGAAGGAAGAAAACCATCACTATCCTATTTGC
Source organism: Guadua angustifolia (assembly GCA_036346375.1). Taxonomy (NCBI): domain Eukaryota; kingdom Viridiplantae; phylum Streptophyta; class Magnoliopsida; order Poales; family Poaceae; genus Guadua; species Guadua angustifolia. The sequence goes on along the minus strand of CM070500.1, from coordinate 16,371,405 downwards.
GCACATGGGGTGCTTGGCGAAAGTTAATTTGCCGATAATAAAGAAGTGCAAACTTGGACCTAAAACTATTGATTGTGTCTTTCTGGGGTATGCTCATTACAGCATTGCCTATAGGTTTTTAGTAGTTAAATCTGATATATTCGACTTGCGTTGGTACGATAATGGAGTCTCGAGATGCAACGTTTTTTGAGAATATATTTCCTATGAAAGATATGCATAGTATTTCGAGTCAGACTTGTGATTCAACTCTTGAACTTGCCATACCAGTTGAGCATTTTGGACAAATATATGAACAAACTCCTAAGTAGGATGACATTGATGCTCCTAGAAGGAGCAAGAGACAAAGGACCATAAAATCCTTTGGTGATGATTTCATTGTGTACCTTGTAGATGATGTTTCCAAGACTATTTCAGAAGCATGTGCACCTCCTGATGCAGACTACTGGAAGGATGCAGCCCGTTGTGAGATGAATTCCATTCTCGCTAACAGAACTTGGGAAATCATAGATCGTTATTTTGGTTGTAAACCAGTTGGATGCAAGTGGGTATTCAAAAAGAAGCTTAAGCCTGATGGTACTATTGAGAAGTATAAGGCGCGGCTTGTGGCCAAGGGTTACACCCAAAAACAAGGCAAGGATTTCTTTGATACTTATTCACCCATTGCTAGATTGACCACAATACGTGTACTACTGTCCTTAGATGCCTCTTATGGTCTTCTCGTTCATCAAATGGATGTTAAGACAACTTTCCTTAATGGAGAGTTAGATGGGAAATCTATATGGATTAACCCGATGGATTTGTAGTAAATGGTTGAGAGAACAAAGTGTGTAAGTTACTGACATCTTTGTATGACCTTAAGTAAGCACCCAAGCAATGGCATGAGAAGTTCGATAGAACTTTAACATCTAAAGGCTTTATTATAAACGAAGCCGATAGATGTGTATACTACTACTATGGTGGGAGTGAGGGAGTTATTCTATGTTTGTATGTGGATGATATACTAATATTTGGAATAAATCTTGATGTGATTAATGAGGTCAAGATGTTTTTGACCCAAAGCTTTGATATGAAGGATCTGAGAGAAGCTGATGTAATTTTGAACATCAAGCTGGTCAAAGGTGGGGATGGGATTACACTTGTGCAATCCCATTATGTGGAAAAGGTCTTAAGCCGTTTTGGCTATATGGACAGTAAGCCTTCTCCAACACCTTATGATGGTAGTCTAATACTTCGAAAGAACCGAAGAATTACTAGAGATCAACTGAGATACTCTCAGATTGTTGGTTCACTTATGTACCTGCTAGCGCTATAAGGCTTGACATCTCATTTGCGGTGAGCAAATTGAGCTAGTTTGTGTCTAATCCGAGTGATGATTATTGGCGTGCTCTTGAGAGAGTAATGCGTTATCTGAGAGGTACTATGAGTTATGGGATTCACTATTCTGGGTATCCTGGTGTGCTTGAGGGATATAGTGATCCTAACTGGATATCTGATGCTGATGAGCTCAAGGCCACGAGTGGATATGTATTTACTCTTGGTGGTGTTGCTGTCTCATGGAGGTCTTGTAAACAGACCATATTAACAAGGTCAACTATGAAAGCAGAATTCACAGCATTGGATACAACCACTGTTGAAGCAAAATGGCTTCGTGAGCTCTTGATGGACTTATCGGTAGTTGAAAAACCGATACCGACTATCCTTATGAACTGTGATAATGAAATGGTTATTGTGAAAGTGAACATTACAAAGGATAACATGAAGTCTTCATGACACATTAAAAGATAGTTGAAGTCTGTTAGAAAATTGAGAAACTCGGAGTGATAGCATTGGATTGCATTCAAACCGCTAAAAGTTTGGCAGATCCATTTACAAAAAGTCTATCATGAAATGTGATAGATAGTGTATCTAGGGAGATGGGAATGAGACCTAACAAATAGTTAACCATAATAGTAACCCAAGCTATGCGATTGGAGATCCGGTGAATTAGTACTTGGGTAATAGCAAATTGTTGGATTAACTGAAGAAGAGTACATTTTACATCCCATTCTATGAAAGATGTTGTACTCTTAAGAACTGTGAGGCAGATTGACTACAGTCTTAATGTGTTATGTTGGTTTTTACATAAACAAAGATACTGTCCCGCAGAGCATTCTTGAAAGAACATACCTATATGAGTCCGACTGTTAGTCACAGTCCATGAGACATGGGTACTCTCTAAGAAACTCATGAAGAGACCAAGGAGTATGACATATGCTCCACCCGATGGGTAGATTGTTGACAACCGGCTTTAAGTGAAACATGTCTGCGTAAAACTTACAATTCAAGGCATAGTCCATTGTTCAAGTTGCAGATGAATGTAGCTTGAAATTTAGGTGCAATTCTAGGTATAGTCCATTACCACTGAAACCTGGTATAAAAACAGTACTTGGGAACAGTCAAAGACCTATGGGACCTATGGGATCTGGTGGGGAATTGTTGGAATTATTTGGGTTAGGCCCATTAAATTCACAAATAATTCTTGGAAAATCTCAAAGAACCATTAGGTGGAAGAGAGGTGAAAATTCTATAGTCCTATATTGCTAGTGGAGACGGATGAAGACCACATTATAAGGTGGGGTTCCTTTCACCATGCTAGAACATGAGGAGAGAAAGGAGAGAATACATGCACGCTCGTTCACCTTGCCATGCCAAGCCAGGCGGCACGCATACGCGACATGCGTGTGAATGGTGCAACAAAATTGGGTCCGATGGTTTGCGCAGACGCAATTCTTTTTTACAATTTTGCCGTATGGGACTAAGTAGTAACACGGTTACGTTAACCCTTGAGATCCTGCATCGGGAGAAGGCGAATCACGTTTTTGGGAAGTGTCTTCACGCGACTGCTCGCTAGCTTCTTCACCGACGATCAGCTTCACCTACGTCACTTTTTTTATGTTCATTGACATTTGCGTTATATGGATAACTCACACGAACAACATTTATGTTTTCTTTATCTAATAATATGGATGAAATAGGCATTGTAATTGGCATATTGATTATGTCTAGTTTATCTGTTTTATCTTTAATTATCGTCAGATCTTATTTTAAAATAGATTCATCATTAATATATACTATATATTATAGAGCTTGAGATTGCCGGCTCAATGGCCATGCCAGGTGTCCCTCCTCGTGAATAGGCCCTCCAAAAAATTAAAAATTACATTTAGGTCATTTTGACGGTTTTTAAATAAAATAGACCAAAAAATATGAAAATTACGCTTAGGTCCCTCCGTGGTTTACATTTAGGTCCTCCTCATTGTTTTAGCGGAACGGACCCCGGGAAAAAATATTACTTTCTCGACAAAAAAAGACGCAGATTCATCGAAGTTTTATAGCATCCCACGGATTCGCCGACGGGTTTGAGCGACCTTTAAAAAAAAGGAAATGCATAAAAAAAATGTGGTCGCGCTTTTCTAAAAAAACACATATTCAACCACGATTTTCCCAAAAAAGAAAAACACAGATTCGTTGAAGGTTTATAGCAGCCCATATATTCGCTGACGGGTCCTAGCTGCGGTTTTCTAAAAAAACACGGATTCGTCGAAGGTTTATGGTAGCCCATAGATTCGCCGACGGGTCCTAACGATCTTTTTTTTTGAAAAAATACGAAAACAAAAATACGACCAGATTTCCCAAATTACGTAAAAAAAGCAGCGGTTTTCTAAAAAAACACATATTCATCGAAGATCTATAGCAGCCCATAGGTTTGCCGATGGGTCCTAACGCAAAAAAATAAAAATACAAACAAAATTACATTTATATCCCTCTGCGGTTTTCTCCCAAGAAAAAAAACATAGATTCACCAACGATTTATAGCGGTCCACAGGTTCGCCGAACGGGTCCTAGCGACCCTTTTTTTTTAAAAAAAACAAGAAGATCAGAATTACGCAAAAACAAAATACGTTTGTTTTCTCCCAAAAACAGAAACCGCAGATTCGCGGACGGTTTATATCAGTTCATAGATTCGCCGATAGGTTCTAGCGACCTATTTTTTTTAAAAAAAGAAACACAATAAACTAGAATTATGCAAGAAAACGAAAATATGTTTGGATCCCTCTATGTTTTTTTCTAAAAAAACACAGATTCACCATCGGCTCTAGCAATCTAAAGATTCGTCAATAGCTTTAGCAACCTATTTTTTTTAAAGAAAATAAAAAAAATAAAAAATTACGCGGGAATTATGCAAAAAAGAGAATACATTTAGATTCCTCTGCGTTTTTCTTTTAAAAAATACAGATTCACCGATGGTTTCTAACAATGCAAAGATTCGCCGACGGCTTTTAGCAGCTCATTTTTTTAAAAAAAAACCGAGATTATCAATTTTTTACAGAAATATCTGTCGAACGAAATTTCACGCGAAGTAGCATCGCAATCAAATTTCTCAAATTTCGTACGACATGTAATATGCGCTACAAAATTTCACACGACGCGATGTAGCACGTGGCACTGGCTAGTATATCTAATAATCCAACATGCAAGGGGTATCGGGATGGAGGAGTAGGGACGGAGAGGCAGCGTAAAGAGTACGCGCGAGCGCTACAAGATTAGTGCGACGTCGATACCTCGATGGTACATACACGCAGATGCTAAATCGTCTGTTCTGTGGTATTTAGGAAAAGAAATGCAAACGGGACAAAGGCTTCGCGAATCTCTTGCTGAATCCACCGTGACTCCTATCGCATCCATCCATCCCTTTCGCCAATTCCTTGTCCCGGTGCCCGCGCGCCGGACTCGAGAAAAGTCGGAAACCGCGCGCGGAGGATTAGGGCAGTCCCAATGCTCTATATCAGTTAGTTTCTATAGTATTAATGAGACTCACATAAATAAATTGATGACATGGCAATAGAGTTATTGAGGTGAGAGAGAGAAATGGTTTCTCATGGAGGAAACTGAGTCCTCCCATGAACCGACTTGAAAACTAAACAATTTGCATTGGGAGCGAATTGTGGTTTCCATCCCTTCCTCCCGATCCGATACATGTATGAAATCATTAAATTTTTCTCATAGAAACTACTATGAAAACTATGCATTGGAGAGATAGGTCTAAATGAATATTTATTACTCTCTCTCTAGAAACCACTCATGAAAACTATGGGTTGGGATTGCCCTTAAGGGCATAGCGATGTCTAGAGAGAGAGCGATAAGTAATCATAGTTTTCCAACCCATGGTTTCCATGAGTAGTGTCTAGAGGAGAGATCAATAAACCAATCATGCACCACAAACACACCTTGGTTAGCGCTAGAAAACGTCCAATGAGATTTTGCTAGTTTCTTGCGTCTTGGTCTCAGCCGACCCGTTCTTGCATGAGACACGGTTTCTTCGTTTTTCCTGCTCTCCTTCTTTAATTCCTATGCCACATCAGATTTTTGCTTAGTTGACAGCGTAATTAATTCTATGGACCCTAACTGAGGTGGAGAGTTGGGACTGCCCTAAGAGAACAAGTAGCCATCCAATAGAGAAGAAACAGGCAAATGTACAGCCTTTGAAGGACTCAGATCGAGGCGCGTGACAAACCGCGCCGCAACGGCCTCGGTTCCTCCAGTCTCCACGTCTCAGCCCTGAACATTGATTAACCTCTCGTTGAAATACGGCGAAGAAACCTGGACGACCTACTGGTGGTGCGGCACGGGATGCACGTTACTCACGGTACTGGGTTCAATCTCCAAACATCCTCCTGGTTAAGGCATGTACAATGGTATAGACAGCTGCTGTCTATAACAAGCTGATGTGTCATTTATAGACAGCGTTAGAGACAACCCATACAATGGTATAGACAACACATTTATGAGTAGATAGTTTCTTCCCACACACAATCTGTCTTGGTTCTCGTGCTAGAATCGACTCTAGATTAAAAGACGGCTCAACTTTCTATACGCACTCTCTCTCATCCACGTCACTTTTTATCCTATATGATAAAGCTTAGAGACTGCTGACATTTATCATTGTACATGTTCTTAGGGAAAAAAAGGTCACCCTCCAAAGGTCAAAACCAATCCCTCACGTCTCTTGCTGGCCTTACCACATGGCACAGACGACATCCGGCTCATGGTCCTTTCCCACTTGAAATAGCCCGATCAACGACGTTAGCACATGTCCACATGCAGTTTTCACGTATTCCTCCTACCTACGTCTCCCTGGTCAGCCGAAGTACCCGGCCAGTACTACCTGGCCCGCTCGCGTATCCTTCGTGGAAACGAAGCCAGCAAAAGCCTTCGCCCATGGTTTGGTTGGTTCCACTCGTCCACAAATGACAAGCTTGAGGCGGCAGCAGGCAGATCAACCCCAACAGCAACAGGCATTAACATCGAACACCGCAGGAGGCTCGGCTCGGCACTCTGCACTGTGCGCGACGCCAGCGCCGACTGCTCGACGCCCAGTGCGCAACAGTGCGAGATCGAGCCCCCGCCGCAGCCTCGCTCGCCTGGCCAGCTGCCCGCTAGGCGCGTACGCCAACCGGCCGCGTGAGCGTGACATGTCGACCGGGGGTGTCCCCAAATTATTGCCACTGGCCCACCCCCATGCTACGTACACATGCAGTGCGATATTCAATCTGCTTGCACTGTACGTATAGATGCACACATACAACGAGAGCAACAGGCTATTATGCGGCCATAAACCCGTGCATGCAAGACTAAACATAATCCGGGTGGGCATTTCCATCAAAGTAAAGCAGAAAACCGAACAAAAGCACAGGTGTAATCTCGAACAATGTAGAGTGCATTTGAATGGAACTGTTGGTAAATTGTTTGCAGAAAGAACTGGCTGGCTTCCCCTGGAGGGGTCTGGGGAAACGGAGGCCAGTCATGGAATATAACCAAGAGAAACGTTTCAGAATAGGGGCCCCAGTGACATGCATGTCGCTGGCGCATTGGCCGAGGTAACTAGCAGCCTCTCCGGTTTGCCAAGGACGATGATCTCGGCGGCGGAGGGTGTTTTCGGTGTCGCCTTACAAATGGAACGAATGGTGTTAGCAGCTCCTACTCATTTGAGTTGCGGTAGAAATCGATGCAGGTCTGGCATCCGCAGTCGGTGAAGCGACAGATCTGGCACCCGAAGCAGACGCACTTCATGCACCCACTGCAGGATGTGGCGCGCGAGCAGCCCCTCAGCACCTTGCGGCTGGCTCGCTCTTCCTCGCCATCACAGGTGACCCTGGTGGCATCAACCGTGATACAAGAGATAGTCAGGAGAGTAAAGCAAAGGATACTAGAAGCTACATTATGAATTAAAACAACGGAAAATAATATATTAAGCCAGAGATTGAGTAGGCAACCAAGAAAAACGGAAGTCGAGATGGAAGGAATCCAGCCACCGAAAAAGCACATAGTATATATAAAAGTGCACTAGGCAAAGCTATGATACCTTTTTTCTTTTTAAAAAAGATGATCGGGGAAAAAGAACAGGCGTGACACCACTTTCAATCATCCTTGATAAGATTTCATATATGCTATTATCCCTGCCGGCAAGTTTGGGGATGCAGAAATATTACTAAAGGTGTACTGTGTGGCTGCAGGCTAATGAGCCCGCAGAGGTCTGCGGTCTGCCAATGTTGGGCATGCAAGGAACTTTCATAGGAACATTTCCACGACATGTACTACAGACCAGCGGCATCTACTTTCTACTTCCTGCAGTACAATACTGAAAGCATCGGATTTACGTCGACTCTTAAGCACTCGTGTTATCCTTAAATTTGTAGGCTGACTTTAAAAGCTTAAGCACTAATGCTATTCTCATATTGGTAGGTTGATTGTGCAGAAGCTCAGGTGCTATGTTCCCCTAGCATGTGTATTTCAGCACCTTAATTGCCCATTTGCACGAGGTTGTCAACGTGTAACGTAGTTTGCAAGTTGCAAAAATATTTGGCAGCTAAGTGCATGTTCGTGGTGTGCAAGAATTGATGAAGGCAATTTGGGTGGATTTTTCTCCGGTGCCTCAGGCATTCAGGATTATTAGGTTGGAGTGTCTGCTCCACACAGGTAATACCAATAATGGTAATGGTGATGTATCGGCCATTTGGCTTGGCAGAGCATGCAGTTTGACTTACATTAACTTGTTGGCGTCACTTTCCTATTAAGAGTACCAGTTGAGACAAGTAGCCTGTACATAGACATTATGTGGAAGTTCCAGCCTCCAAAGGGTACCCACTGTGCCACTAAAATTTAATTCTTATCAATTCCTCTATCAAGAAATGTATATAAAATTAGCAGCTACAGGAGGGGTCTCCCACCGTCCATTCCTCCAAAAAAAGGCTATGAGAATGACCGGGATAAAACCAATCAGAAAACATTAGTTTACACAGTACATTACACGCAAAGAGCTCAGAAAAAAATAATTTGGCATAAAATTATTCCCTTGTACCCCAATAACACTAACAGCTAGAAAAGTGAGTAAAACACAAAATCCTCAGTAGCTTCACATGAATTTCAAATGATAACATGGATAAAATATATTCGCACACTAGACCATTAATTAACATAAGAAGCGCCAACATGTACATACCTATCAGTTATCAAATCTGCACATGTCCAGTTAAGTTTCGCAAGAGTGTCATGGTAAGCACGGCACTCTTCTTTGGACCGAAGCCGAAATCTCCTCTCCTTGCCACAACTTGTACAACGGATAAACTCGTCACGGTGTGATGGACGTCCATTTCGTCCTTTGTGAGAACCATTGCCGGACTTGTGTGACAGGGAGTAGTATTTGAGCAGAACAGTCTTTGACAGCGGAACCTTCTCCCCTTGAATCATCACCCACACGGTGTTCCTCCACTTTCCTGCAGCTTCCCTTCCAGAGTGCTTCTCGAAAGCTGAAGGCGTCAACTTATCTGAAATTTCAAGTTACAAAACTTAAATGATATTTGTCATGAACAATCGTGATAATCAAAATTAGCAAATAATGTGATATTTTACCAAGATTTTATGCAGTGCTCACAAGATTATTGAACCAAAAAAAATATGTATTGTTCAACAAAATCTTAAGTCATAGAAATATGTTAACAAAAGTAATACAAAAATATATAATTGGAAATGGAATGACTAGTAGAGCTGTAGAGCAGTTTTTCCAAAAAAAAAAGGGGTTATGGAATAGAACAAACAGTAAAAATAAGTTTCGTAACGAAATGCTCTGAAAAAGAACTATTTGAAGTATCATCATCTGTCATGTCACTCCAGCTAAGGTAGGACTTGAAACATAAGTAGCTTCCTATACAAGTTGATGGGGTTTAATTATAGCGAGGAGCACTCCCGGCATATGTGCCCAGATCAATGTATATCTTATAGAAGGCTGCCGTCATAAATTATTGGCATAAGGAAATGCATATTTTGAATGTAGAGAATTTCTCCTTTGTTAAATCACACTTTTATCTAGAGTTCATAAACAAATTCTTGATGATTGGAAAGTGCAGTTGTAAATCAATTACAGTATATGGCAAAGTCACAAGCCGTAGCTATTATTTTCTTCCCATGTTACTTTTAACATATCTCTCCCATAAAAATTGAGAACCCTGCTATATGAAGGGTGTGTTTAGTAGTGCTTCAGCTCTATCAGATCTATAGATCTAGGTGGAGCTGGGTATTTCTAACTCCACTAGATTCGTGGAGCTGTGAGTTTATTAAGAGTGTTTAGATAGATCATATTGTTTACATTTTAGACTAAAAATATAGACTTAATTCACTTTATTTTAACCTACAAGTTTCAGATGTCAGGTAAAGCTAGGATCTGAAGCTGTACCAAACAGGCCCGAAATATGAACCCACATTTGATTGAAGACTATGGTTGCTTCATGCATTGAGTTTTGCTAAAAACAAATATGGTTTTCCTACATTTTGAGAGACGAACTCATTTGTGGACCATGCATTGCAAGATGCCTTATAGTGTGTAGTAAAACCAACAGTGCTAGCACTGTGGTTATCAGCGTCACCTAAACTCTGCAAACAACGTAGTACGGACACACTGAAATACAGACATTGGAGATGAAAAACAGAAAGTGTCATCGGCACTTTAGCATCTCTCAGAGATGAAAATGTTATGGCCACCAGGTTCCAACATAGAACAGAGACTACAGTAAGCTTTTCATCTCTCTGTGCAAACAGAAGCATCCGATGTTAGAATCAACATCACAATAGCCCGTTCCACTAATATAAACAGAATAAAACAACATGCTACTCCAACCAGAACGAGGCCTAAACAGAACCGCAATCTGGCTAACTGATAACCCATGCAAAAGAAGGCCTGAAAATAAACAGAGATGTAACAGACAGGCAAATCATCACCAGCATGCAGAGAGTACACGAAACAAATTACGTGCATTAGGTACCACGGAAGAAACGCTTTTATGTTCATGTACTAGAGGCCGTGCAGAGTTAACATGAAGGGTCACTTGCATCGAAGGAATGATACAAGTGATATTGCTATCAGACCATGACCAGCAACCAAACTCTCCAGATATCCTAACATGCATATTGAAATTGCAGAAAAGGCAATGGTTTATTGGCGAAAATCAACAGAGCCACGAGCCAGAGCAGAATGCATGGACTGCAGTATGGTACCAAGTACTAGAAGCAGGCGACACCGGCGTGTACCGGCAGTACGGTACTACAAGCAGCGTGAGGCGCATGTACGGGCATTGCATGCAGGTCCACTTGTGGGAGCAAGACGCCATGACGGAAAGATCAAACACCATCCGTGCATCGATGCATGGACATGAAATCAAAAACAAACAGACCAGCAAGCAACGCGGTGTATATATTGTGGTGGGCACGGACCTTCGCGGCAGCCGGGCGTGCACTCGCAGCTGATCTCAAGGTCGCCGGAGGCGTAGACGCGGAGGCGGCCGACAGCGTCGCCGTAGCGGTGGCTGGTGCATCCACACGTCACCTCCACGAAGTCCTCGCCCCAGCGCACCCCGCTCACCTCCCGCAGCTCCTCCTCGCTGAACAGCGCCACGCCACCTCCGTTCCCCGCGGCCATGTCTCCGACCAAGAACAGGAACTACCTCAACAACTCCAGGAAAAAGAAAGGGCCAGAGAGCTATCTGGCTTGCGTCAAATCAAGAAACTACTAGACAGCGATCGAATGCCGAGACGGGAAGGCAAACCCGATGGATCAAAGTAAAAGAAAGTTAGGCAAGCGTAGGTGAAGAGATGGAAAAATTGGGAGGTGGAAAACTGTGGAGAAGCAGGAACCAAAGCGGCGCCTTAACACACGAAACCGCGGCGAATTGGGTTCCCACCAAATCTTGACGAGGGCGATCTCCAAAGGGGCAAAAGAATAAATGCAAAGGCAGCTACTTTTCCCCGGAGGGGATATATGATCCGAGGTCAACAACAGCAAAGCAGAGCAGGAGCTGCGCAAAGGTAGCTCCTTTCTGCAAGAAGCGATTTGGGGGGCTTGCTCCAAATTGCCCAATATACGATCCAAAAAGATGGATCTGGAGAAGCGGGCACGCAGGCTTCAAGAATGCCTCCTGCTCCAACTCCAGAACCCTTGATGGCTATGGCTATGGCGGTTTGGAGAGAGGAGGAAGAGGAGGCGGCCGAGAGGTGGAGGTCTCCAGTAGGAGATGGATGAGTTGGTGATGAGACGAAGCTTTGGTGCTGTTCTGGTGCTGCTGGGCTTTTAACCTTATGGAATATGGACGGTTGTCACGGATGTTGATGATGATGTTTTGTGTGTGTTTCTTCGCATGAGCCCTCACCTTTTATTACGCTTCTCGCTGCGGGCTTCTACTGGCCACTGTTTTCCATTCTAACTGTTCAGGAATTATTCCACACAGGACCTTGTTTTTGTTGCTACCAGCCACCGTTTTAGATTTCGAAATCATCAAAACTCAAAAGAGAAATTGTTGGTTAGAACGACTTGGCCACAACTATTGGAAAGCGATACATGACAAGAGAGATACTGTTGGTTAGAACAAGTCCTCCGTAACATGTATATGGAAGTATACGGCTGCAGCGTCGAGTGCATCCACGCTTAGTAACTATTTTTATGAAATAAAGAAATGAATTCAACATGGATATGGATGATACAGGTGAGCGATGGATTGATCCCAGCGTGGCACTTTCTTTTGCGGCAACTAGCCATAGATGAACTCGACACCGTATCCATGGATGATGCAAATACCTGATGCATTTATAAAATAGTGAGGGAGGGAGTTCAAAAATTACAGGGATCTACTAGTTGGAGAATTTTTTATACAAATGATACTAAACAACACAATTCAATACCTTAGGATGACATAAATAAAAAAAATCATACTCGAAGTGGCAGGATAGTAGTGGTCAACACTCCACATTAATGGTTAAGCCCAGCGAATCATCTTTAGAACCTGTGATAACCCACTTAAATAAGTTTAAGGACATGAAACAACAGTTTTAAAGTTTGAGGATCTAAGCGAACCATCGTGACAAGTTGATGGATCGGCGATGTAACTTACTCTTTTTAAAACTATCTAGATTGGTCACATGAAAACTATATCAATAGATTTATAAAAAAATGCTTTCATAATAATATTATTTAATTTATTAATATATAAAAATATAAAGTTACCAAAAGTAACTGTTAAAGTCCTATATCAAAGACTACGGGAACTAAAAACATTACTTAAAAAGAACTAGGGGAGAATTAGCTACCAGTGTTAGTAGTAGTACTAATTATTTAATTGGACCTCTTACATTATCTAGAGTTTAATCATAAGCCTTTTAGTACCCTATAGTATACACAACAAACACGCTTAAATGAAACCATCCACCTTTTTCTGTAGTCCTGTCTTTTATCAGAAAAACCAATGTATTTATTTGATGATACTAGTCAGTATTCTAATATTACATAACATGCGGATGTAAAGAATTCAAATGGATCATAATTTTACTATATTCGTATCAGTATTTTCTAAACTTTTGATACAAGAAAAATGCAAAATTGCATGTTAAGTGTGATGTTACATCAAAATTAGGTTAAACTTTGTGGTATTTTATACTAGAGAAAATTAGCCCAGTACCATTGCAAAGAGGTATAAATTAAAAAAAAATACAATTGCTTATGAGAATTACATGTGGGGCCTAGGATCACATGCCAGTGACACATTGGGTGGGATTTTTCAACCCTGTGGTCTTTGTGGTGGTACTGTGCAATATTGCCATTTTACACTAATCGTTTTGTTAAGTTGGGAAGTTCCCTTATTTCATTAACGAAACAGAGTTGATTACTTTGTACTAACCATTGAATGATAAAAGGCCAAAATAAAGGAAAAATCTATTGTATTATTATAGCAAGACAAAGAAGCTATAGCTACCATGTTCGCTCTTAAGAACTAGAAATTTCTATGTTAATAAGAGGAAAAAGAAAAAGATTTGGCCGTCCATCTAACTGGCCAAGTTATATCAACGTAGATTAAAATAAAGAGTCTATACCAAGTCTAATAAAAAGATGAAATAAACAACATAAAAATAATTAGCAATTTGAATTATATCTGAACTTCAAAATGAAACTGAAATTCGAAATAAAATGTTGTAGTTGGATCAGTATATGAACTCAGCCCAAAACTAAAATTGAGAATAAAATATATAAAAATTTAGCAGTTTGATTTAGATTAAAAGACAGAGTCCATGCCATGCACAATTAAATATAACTAAAATTCAGAATAAAAAATAAAAACAAAAATTAGAAATTTGATTCCTAAAAGAACTTGAAAATAATAATTTTAAATAAAAATTAGTGGTTAGATTTGTATATGAAGTCTGCTTGTACTTTGCCTTTGGGGTACCCTTTCATTTGGAATAGTGGGCCCAAGCGGCTTTGCCTGGCGTGGCGGCTTTGGCGGCAGTGGGCGATCATGCCTGCCTGTCAGGCGGTAAGCCACGTGGCGGCTGGGCGAGGCGGTGTGCGATCATGCTCGCCAGGCGAAGCAAGTGAGCCCACGCGTGGCGGCTTTGGCGGGCAGGTGTGCGATCATGCTCTGCCCGCCGGGCGGTGAGCCCACGTGGCGGCCTGGCGAGCAGGTGGGCGATCATGCCCTGCTCGTCAGGTCACGAAGGCAACCAAAGGAATAAGGAGAAGGCTTCACCTCGAAATCTCCTTCCCCTGACATGCTGCGTCAGGGCCATTAATTGCGAAGAATTCTACTATCGACACGACGGCGGCCCATCCCTCTGACGCCTCTCACCAAACCCGTCGCGGGAGTGTTATATCCCGGGCGGACCGAGCGAAGCCTCCCAGCGGCATTAAATGGAGCTTAAAGGACAAGGCTACAGCGACGGGCGTAATAAATGAGTCATGGGTCAGTGAGATAAGGCTCGAATGATGGGTGTAATTAATGAGTCTTAGATTAGTATAGCGTCACCTTCTCACCTGCCCGGGCCAACCCGTTTATATAAGGGCGCCCCGGTGCACGGGAAAGGGGGTCGAAGGTTGGGAGAAAGAAGAAAAAGACTAGAAGAACTACTGTAATCGCCTCTATATTTCCTCAACAAAGGTCTAGCAGGACGTAGTGCTAGGTACATCACCGTGTCCATTGATCTGTTGATCCCGGGGTTCATCGTGAGAGAGTCATTAGGGTTTCCGGCCACGAAGACGCCCTCTACCGAACCATACCTTCCATCCTGGGAGTAGTCAACCCTGTTCGTTGACAGGATCTTGTCCAGCGAAATACGTCGACAAAGTCCAAGCTAAAATTGAATTTTAGAATAAAGATAAATGAAATTAGCAGTTTGATTTAGATTAAAGGAAATAGCTCATATGAAGTACAATAAAAACAAAAATAAAATTAGCAATTTGATTGCCTTATGTACTTTAAAGTGAAACTAAAATTCAAAATAAAAATTAAATGAATATTAGTAGTTTGATTTGTATACAGATTCCAACCTAAAATGCAAATTTGGAATAAAAATAAATTAAAATAGCAATTTGATTTTTATATGAAATTCAAAGTAAAATCACTAAATAGGTTAAATTTAGAATAAAAGTGAAATAAAAAATACTAGCTAGATTTGTATAAGATTCCAACTTAAAACTAAGAAAAATCCTTATCATGCACAATCCAACGATAAGCAAATTTTGAATAAAAATCAAAGAAAAAATCATTTGATTATTTTAATTATATTCCAAAATAAAATCCTAAATATCGATGTAAAATTTATAATAAAAATGAAATGAAAAGTTCTAATTCTATTTGTATGCAAATTTCCATATCATATAAAATACAAAAATATGCAAATTTAAAAAAGTCACTACATTTGCTCTCATGAGGATCTGAGTTATGATGTCAATCGTTAAAAAAAGAGAAAGATCAATACTGATGATTGTGATGGATTCAGATTATAACAAGGCAAGCTATTGGACTATAAATAGACAATACCTTTTGATAATGAATATGACTCTAATGTTGTAGATGCATACATCAATAGAAATATCAATCAAGACTAAATTGGCTTCATTCCTCTTATGCCATAGAAATATGCGGGTTAATATCAATCAAACTAAATTGGCCTCACCTAGGTGTTTGTAACATGCAAACCTTGAGCTATTTTATTTGTTACTTATGAGCTTTCTTTCGATCTAGTTAGAAGTGGTATTCAGGGATACAACACAAAAAATAATTGAAGTAGCCAAGTCAGAGAAGAGACCAACAAATTATGGAAAGATTTATTACTTCTTTGATGTTATGCATACAATAGACTAAATGGAAGCCAAAGTCTTACATTTTGATGGAAGCATAGAAGGAAACAAATGGCAAACGTAGTCGGTGTAGAGCAATGATGAATGTCGTATCCCTCAGCATCGTTGTGCTTCTCGAGCTGTGAGCTGTCCACACCATGCTTGTATTGCTATTTTTTTGCTGTCAAGTTGGGACTAAAATATAAAAAAGAGGTGCGCAAAGGATGTAGATAATTGGAAAAGAGATAAGTTTCGATCAGAAGGATACTTGCTTGAAAAATCGAGTCACTGTTTTTCCCTAAATTGGCTTCATTCCTCTTATGCCATAGAAATATGCGGGTTAATATCAATCAAACTAAATTGGCCTCACCTAGGTGTTTGTAACATGCAAACCTTGAGCTATTTTATTTGTTACTTATGAGCTTTCTTTCGATCTAGTTAGAAGTGGTATTCAGGGATACAACACAAAAAATAATTGAAGTAGCCAAGTCAGAGAAGAGACCAACAAATTATGGAAAGATTTATTACTTCTTTGATGTTATGCATACAATAGACTAAATGGAAGCCAAAGTCTTACATTTTGATGGAAGCATAGAAGGAAACAAATGGCAAACGTAGTCGGTGTAGAGCAATGATGAATGTCGTATCCCTCAGCATCGTTGTGCTTCTCGAGCTGTGAGCTGTCCACACCATGCTTGTATTGCTATTTTTTTGCTGTCAAGTTGGGACTAAAATATAAAAAAGAGGTGCGCAAAGGATGTAGATAATTGGAAAAGAGATAAGTTTCGATCAGAAGGATACTTGCTTGAAAAATCGAGTCACTGTTTTTCCCTAAAAGCATACTCTCTACCATGTTTCTGATGTTGTCACATCATACCATGCTCACTATTTTTTTTCAATCAAATGGTATCCTTCAATTATTTTTCTTACGATGTATTTTGGTTTTTTCTTTTAAAAATACGTATTTTAACTTTAAACTTTTTTCAGCATTTTTGATGTTCTAAAGCACATAAAAATCATTTGTAGAAATACATGTAAGTTCAAAAAAAACTGCAACAATATATTAGTCTACAACAAATAAATTATCCCTTTATACAAAACAAACTATAATAAATTTAGCCGTCCAAATTACGTGGACCATTCAGCTAGTTGTGTACTCTCTCTATCCAAGTTTATAGGTATATTTTTTGAATGGTCTATTCCTCCAAAAATATATAACGTATTTCATGTTTCAATACAAATTAGTATGATATTTCTTTTATACCTTAAAAAATTTGCATATTTACTTGATATTCTCTATACAAATATGCTACATATAGTGTTTAAAAATAATAATTAGAGATAGTATAGTTATTTCTAGTATCTTCTTCACTTGTTAAACTTAAACCATTAAACTTAAACAGAGGGAGGACCGGAGGACGGGAGGAGGGAGTACCAAGCAGGCAAGCAGGAATCTACTCTTTAAAGTGTATAGTTCTAGAACAGTGCCGACGTTACTGGAAATCTAGGATGCATTCCCATCTCTACACGCACCTTGGAGTGAAAAAGGCAGCTAATTTACACACGTTTTGAAACAGACGACAGAGCTATAGCGCAAAATTCGCAGCTCTCTGCCCCGCCTGTCATTTCGCACCATCTCGAGGAGGACCAGGCGTGGCGTGGCGACTGGGGAAAATCTCGGATTCCACTTCTGCCCCCCACTCGGCTCCTCCCAGGCTCCAAAGCGCCACGGTTAGAGCATCTCCAACAGTTCATAATATTTAGACTCTAATATTCTTAGATTGGGACCTTCTTAAAAAATTTTAGGTCTACAAAATACCTTGTTCTCTAACATTTCCTATATTTTCTCCCAAAAACACCTTTGAATTGGTCCGATGGGCCATTCTGGACGTGAAATAATGTTGATTGGGAGCGCGACAGAGCGCATAAAAATGAGGAGTCGGGTGCTTGTTTTTGCGCACTCAAAATTTGAGGAGCTAGAAAGAGGAACTGTTGGAGATTTTTTTATAATCAAACCCAAAATCATGTTTTAGGAATGGATTTTAGGCACTATTGGAGATGCTCTTATGTTATGCCCACTGACGTCATAACGTGCCCGTAGCACAGACGGCCCTGCAGAACAGGGTGCGGTGGGCCCGCCTGGGGATGCGGCGGCGCTGATATGGGGGAGGGGAGCTACAGGGGAGGGCATTTTGGGGAAAGGGAAAAGGCCTGTGGTGGACGGGCCCCACGTCGCTGCGGGCCCGCGGCTGAGTCCTGCGTCGCAGGGATGACGAGGGGGTTGGTCGGCCGTGTAGGCATTATGATGCGCCTGCGCCGGACGCTGCGCTGCTGTGCTCGCTCGTCGTCGTGTGCATGACTCGTGTGACATCATGAGTCCGTTGTTTTTCCGTCGGACAGGGATCGGGTACAGTCAGACTGTCACCCATGCGATCTCTATAGTCTTAGACCGTCCAATCAAAATAGCGGAAGTTTTAAATCGGTAGAAAACACGATCTGTAGTGTTTTGTTACAGTATTATAAACAGTATTTTATACAATAAAAAACTTATATGACGTTTTTGCCCATCTAAATTGTCCACTTTCGATCAACGTCCTTTCGGGACCGCATTCACCCGAGCCTAATCTTTTTTGTCAGGTTGGACGTTGGACGTTGGATTTGGCTGGCTTTCATTGTCGACTATTCGTGATGTTTTAAAGTGTTGGTCTAGCTTGTGGAACGTCGAGCAGGGTTGGACTGACATGGCATGGGCCCACTAGGCCACGTGTCTAAATCATATCATGTTGTCACAGCCCAGTCAACCTATCATGCTATGTCCTGCTAATTTGACTCGTCTTTGGCGAGTCCAGCTATGACCTATTTATGATTCGTGCTGGTTCAAGTCTGGCCTATTTGTACTATTGCGACGAGAGGAAAGGAGTAGGAGAGGTACGAAGCTTAGGTAGTGGACACAAAATATTGAGAAAAAACTACATTTTGTTCATTTTTAACAGGTATAGAGTTATGCCTTGTTAAAAATCTTACACCTAGTACAGAGTAGCTCGGTGCATGTGTTCGATGTCAATGAGCATGTACTCTTCAATCTCCATTCTTCACATTTTAACATCTCCGTTACCTTCTCTTTTTTCGCATGCGAGGATAACAAAATGCGCCAATCATAGGACGAGTCATAATATGGCGCAATGTCACGACAGAGTGCTGTGCCGTGTGCCGTGAATGCTTCAAGCCCATCGAACCTATTTCGTAATGTGTCGGCCCAAACACGGTTTATGCAATTGTGCCGTGCTGTGCCGTTCCGCCTATCATACCAGACTATGAGATCGATATGGTACTATCATTCGTACGTATATATGCCGTGTCTTGCTTTATTCGTACCATGCCTATCGTACCTCTTATATTGACCGAAAAAAGCTGGCTCAATGCTCAAATCTAGTGCCGGCTGGTGGTTTTTGATCGGGCGTGGAGACGCGCGCGTTGTCGTGGCTGGGAGCAGTGTGCGCGGCCGGCCGCGTCGGCAGTGGGTTTTGCGCGTGCTTTCGCGTTCCAAACGCACGTTAAGCTGGGTTCGCGGTCAAGTGGTCAACCGTGGACTTAATTATGAGAATCTATCCGCTGCCGCATAACCCATGAGGAGGGCTAGTGAATGTTAGCACTCTGAGTACTGTTTTAAGCAGAAAAAAGGAGGTTTGGACATACGCACAAAAAGGACGGTTTTATGGACAAGATACCGAAAGAGTGGTTTGGTGCAACAGGGATCAGAAGACAAATTGTGCATTCCTCGCATTAGAATAAATAATCTTTTCATCAGCATGAACTGGCTAAATGATAGCAACAAACAATATCGCACATTCTTTCTGAGGCGAGGTACTTCGCACCGACGAGACCACAACCACAAGCTTCGACACCCGAGAAAACGAATCAGACGGTGCATGTGACATTGGACAAGCAAACAATATTGCGTGTTTCGTGGCAGCTGGTGACAAGCACCTATCCTTAAAAATACAATGGCTATAATTCAAATGGTCTTGTTCATCAATATAAGGTTCACATTAGATTTAGTAAGGTTTTTTCTACTATATTTTTATTTATTCTTTCTCAACTATATGCATTTATTCATTATCACCATACACAAAAATATCAGTATCTTTTATCTTCTAAGACAATTAAGTAGGTACTTAAGTCATTTTCTTTCATATCTTTATCAATTTCACCTAACATTAATCTTTGTGTAAAATTAAAATACACCTTATATTTCTAAACAAAGGAGTTATTTAATTAAATGGTCTAAATCTAGAGTTCAATCCATATGAAAGGATTTGATTTCAACACTAACTTTTGTATTTAAAGAACAATAACTTTTGACCGATGATTTGTTCAAAAAAGCTAGGCATGTGGCGGCCAAACGCAATATAATTGGACGGGAATTTGTTGGAGGTCGGCACGCATGATTGTTTGATCACGACTTTGATCCGCTAACACCAGGTTGGGGAAGAGAACTACGCCTCGGACCACCGCGTTCTGACGCGTAGCCGCTCGCTCACCGCCGCATGGCTGCTTAGAAACGCAACGCGGCCACGCTACTCGTCTCATTTCAGACGCGCGCCGCAGGTAAAGATCGGCGCGGGATAGCGTGTTTCCTATATATCCTACGGCGGTCGTATGAGTGTGGTTGTTCGTACTTTGTATCCTTTAAAAAAATTGAGTATTTTGGTATCCAAAATAAACAAAGCGGCCTAGATTCCAAACCATTGTGGGTAGTGCATGCCGTCTATCATTCACCAATTTATAAAACCTACGAGGGGCCTGATTGCGATGTCCGTGTACTCCTCGTCTGCACCATTTCTCTGCGACTTAGCGGATGATCGAGAAAGGCAAGGTCATGCCTCTCTCTGAAATCGAGCAGCGGCCCCGAGGTCCCAGACCGCGAGAATCAAGCAGCTCTATTAGGCTCTAGCCATTGCTTTAGCTTGTGTAGTTTTCAGCTGAAGTACTGGCTGCAGGCCACGAAATCCACACGTTTGAGTCTCTGAATCGATGGCAAGTTGGGTGAACGGTGGGCTTAATTAGGCTGTAAACTCGGTCCAACCTGCCCGACAATTGAGCTTCTTTGCTGCTACTGCTACTTTAAAGGCTTTTCGGGCCTGGATGACCTTTAGCCTATGGTGCACGGTAGCATCCATGTACTAGTTGTCGTACTAATACAGTCTACTACAGATAAGAACGAAAGAGCACACTGCTCTTGATTCTTGTCATTTGTCACTCCTCTCTTCTTTACGATCAGCCTCCTAACATAGCGACGTGCCAACCGAGGGGGGTGGGGGGTGATCCTTGGTACGTTGTTGCCTTGAGCAGTGTACAAAGATTCCACACTGTAGCTAGCAAGCTTGCAGAGCTCATGCGCCAAATACGACAGGAACCTGTGAATATTCCAAGGAACATACTGTGTAGGATTTGTCCTCTAAAGAACTTCAGAACATCTCTCAACGTTTCCAGCATCTAAGCAGAATGTGTAGAAGCTACACTGAACATGATGTGTGTAATGAAAACGGGGCCACTACTGTATGCCGGGCATTATTGTTTACAGTCGATGCAGTCTGCAAATCTGCCACTCTGTTGATTGATTCAGTTTAGGAAACATGAGATTTTTAAGTAGAGCATAGTGCAAATGTGCAATATGCCCATTTTCTATTTCGTATTCCATTGTTTCTTCTGTATCACAAAATTGCTGCATACCTCGTACTGACACTATGTAGAAATAGGGATGAACATATAGACAAGAGACATGAGGTTTACTTGAAAAACAGTCGTTGGAAAAAAATCACGGACACATGAACACGGAATTCACTATATGAGGAGCAATTACAAGCACAGGATGATAAGATCATCTAAAATGTACGACTACAAAGCTGCATATATAGGGGAAGCAAGACGAATCTAAAATGGACAAGAAGCCTAGTTGTAGTCAGTTGCATGGGGCAGTGCCACGTCTAGCGAGGGCCAATGCTCGTGTCCTACACGGACATGACACGAATTTGGATCACATTGCTACAATTTCTACCTTGAGCCGAATTCCCTTCAATAGTTGAAGAACACAATAATCTTCTCCAAGCAGGAACACCTTATGAGCCAAAAGTCCAAAGGACTAGTGAGTGATGACGACTAAGTCCGAGTTAAGCTCACACTTAGCGGTAGGAACTGGCATTGCCAACGTATCGGTTGGATTATCATGAGTGCTTATCTTTCTTACTTCAATATTACCTTGAGTAATGACACCTGGAATATAGTGATATCTAGTATTAATGTGCTTTGTTTTCTCATAGAACATTTTAACTTTTGTAAGGTAAATAGTACTTTGACTGTCATAGAAAATTGTAGTGTAAGATGTACTTCCATAAAGCTTAGTAAACAACCCTCTAAACCAAACGACTTCTTTCCAAGCATTAGACATAGTCATATTCTTAGCTTCTGTAGTAGACAAGACAACAATAATTTGCAGACTTGCCTTTCAGTTAATGGCACATCCTCCAACAATGAAGACATAACAAATAAGAGACATTCTCTTATCCAAACCTCCAGCAAAATATGAATCCACATAACCAACAAGTTCATATATAGTCTTCTCAAACTATAAACGAGTATTAGAGTTGCCCCACAAGTATCTAAAAACCCATTGAACTGCTTTGTAATGCTCTTTTTCAAGATTATTCATATATCTACTGACAACACTCAATGACTAAGATAAGTCAGGATGAGAACATGCCAGGCATACACTAAGTGAATCAATTCTACTGTCATACGGAACTCCAGACACATACTTAGCTTCATCATCTAACAATGGACATGACGTTGAAAAAAGTTTGAAATACACAGCTAACGGAGTATTCACCAGTTTGACCTTATGTATGTTGAAATGATGAATGACTATCAATATACACTTTTTGACTTAAGGTATAACTTTTCAAGCAGTCTATCTCCAGTAATTTCCATAGCAAGAATCTTCTTTATTGCACCGAGTTCCTTTATCTCAAATTCATTGCTCAATTGTGCCTTTGACTTAAAAAATTCTGCTTTACCTTTTGCGGCAATTAGCATATTATCAACATATAGGAGTCAAATCATTTTTACCACTGTCAGGTGATTACTTCACACCATAATGAGATTTTTTTCAACTTGCAAGCAAAATCCTCATTTTCTGGAATGACAAAACCTTCCGATTGCTCCGTATAAATGTCTTCTTCCAACTCCCCATGTGTGAACATAGTTTTCATGTACAATTTCTCAAGCTCAAATTTATGCATAGCTACAATTTTGATTAAAGTGTGAATAAAACTATGCTTTATATCTGGAGAAAGATATATGTGAAATCAATACCTAAAATTTGGCTATGTCCTTTAGCAACAAGCTTTGCCTTTTACCTAACAACTTTAGTTGATGAAATACCTTCTTTCTTCTTGAAAATCCATTTGTAGCGAATAGGCTTCTTCTTAATTCGCAACTTGATCAGCTCCCAAGTGCCATTCTTTTAAAGAGATTGCATCCCATCATGCAACAATCAACCATCTTTTTGAATCATCAAAAGAAATAGCATCTAAACAAATTGAATATTTTACGGTACCTTCAATTTATTTTGCCACATTCAAACAATAAGCCATAACATTTTCTTCTTTAATCAATCTCTTAAGAGGTTGGATCTTACTTCTTTCTCTATCAGCTGCAATGAAATGTTGTGTTGGTGGCACAACAATACCATGAACTTTCTATATGTTTTTCTTTTTGCCTTCCGATGTAGACCCTAAATCAATAGCATACTTCACTTGCACACTTGATTTCTATGGCTTCTCAATAGGAACATCAATCAATGGTTTATCATGCACTATAGTAGACTAATCAAAAGTAACACTTAGCTCTCGCTAACCACATTTCTTGTTCTAGGATTCCACAATTTATATACTTGTCATACCTAGCTTATGATCAAGAAAAATGCACTTAATAGCTCTATGATCCAATTTACCATTATTAATATGAGCATAAACAGGACATTTAAAAATTCTTATGTTTGAATAGTCTGCTAGAGAAGCAAACAATAGCTAAATTGGAGTCTTCTTGTAAATTGTCAGGTTGGATGACCAATTAATCAAACAACAAGCAATGCAAGTGACTCTAGCCAAAAACTCCTAGACAAGCTAGAGTTTGACAACATGCAATATACCTTCTTCATGTTGGTTTTGTTCATTCATTCAACTACATTATTTACTTGAGTAGTACTAAGAATGTGTAGTGTCTTATCACAATGCCATCTGATTTGTACTTCAAATTCTCCATAACAGAACTCTATGCTAGTATCCGTATGTAGTTTGTTGACATGCTTGATGGTTTATTTTCTTAAATCATAATATTCCATTTCTTGAATGTCTTGAACACATATAATTTGTTCTTCATGAAGTATGCCTAAACTCTTTGCAAGTAATCATCAATGATGGTCAACATGCAGTTAGCACCACCAAGGAATGGAACATAGGACTCTCCCCATAAATAATAGTGAATATAATCTAATATGCATTTTGTATAGTGAGTTGTAGTGCTAAATTTCACCTTTTTGCTTGTCAAAGATACGGTGTTCATAAAATTTTAATTTGTCGATGCTTTGACCATCAAGTAGTCCAATTTTAGAGTAACTCCATAATGCTAGCTTCACTCATATGTTCGAGACACATATGCCATAGGTTAGTAGCATCAAAATTGGGTGATTGTTCATTCTTCACTCTCTTGCTATTACTGCAGGGAGCGCAGCAACCGACAGTGCATATTATCATATAGAAAGAAGCAAAGCGTAGAGTTAGTTTGTGGAAACAACAACATTACTTAAAATTATAGTGTCTCGCAGATGACATAGGTTGTTGACCTTCACATCACCCTTCGTCACAGCAAGAGAGTCTTTGGAAACATATAGAATTCCACCTCCACTTGAATATTTATATCATTTAGCATCAAGGGTACTCTGTGAGATAATATTTTTCTTCAAACTCAGAATGTGTTGAACATACAATAAAGTTTTGATGGTGCAATCAAATATCTTGATCTGGATAGCACCAATGCTTGCAACCCACCAACACGGAACTACTTGCCTTAGCTTCATAGGTAATGAGCCACTCACGGTTCAAGTTCGTGTTGAAAGTACATGCTAAATTAAGAATCCACTTATCACCGGTTTTGGAATCATTGATAGAGGCAATGAAAACATCGCCATCAGAATCTTCTTTGGTAATAATGGTGGCTTTGGCTTCATTATCTCGTGGATTCTTCTCGGTATTACTATCTCTCCTTTCCTTGTTCTACAATTTCCAGCTCTTAGATATGTCATGATTGTTCTTCTTACACGACTTCCGTTCCTAGACTTAGATCTGCCTTTGTATCTACTTGAGCTTTTGCCTTTGGAATCACCATTTGAATCTTTCTCCTATTGCTGTCATGGACAAACAAATTTTCTGCATGTGAACTTGAACTTTCACTTGAATTTCATCTTTCCTTTAGCATACAACACTATAAACTTCATTGAGAATAAGAATATCTCAGCTATATAAAATAGTATATCTGAACGTAAAATATGATTGAGCAGTGAGCATAAAAGAATCAAACCCAAATCTTCATCATCGTATTTTACCTCTATAGACTCGAGATCAGCAAAAACTTCTTTGAACACTGTCAGGTGGTTCAACACTGAGACGTTCTCTGCCATCTTGTGTGAGTAAAGCTTCTGTCTTAGGTGCATCTTGTTGTTAGATCCTTAGTCATGCAATTTTGCTCCAGCTTCAATTGTAATGCGGTAGCTAATGTCTCCTTCAAAACCTCCTATATAATAATATTTGATAGATGAATATGAGATAAGACCTTACGATTATTACTTTGCTTCTCATTATCGCACCATGCAATGTGCATCTTGTCGGTTCCCAATAAAGTGTCGTCCAAATCCATCTATGTTAGAATAGCTCATGTCTTGATTTGTCATAGACAAAATCTTGTGTCTCGGTACAACAGCGAAGATCATACTTGAGTCACCATTGATAGATGAAACCCTAACTTGAACAACGATCAGTAATGTTGTCAAAGAAACCATCACTAGAGCAGTCGCTGGGTGGAGGCGTAGGCTGGCACAGTGAATGCACAAACCAACATCGAGTCGAGGTAGGGCTTTTGTAAATTGGCGAATTTGATCCGAGGCGCTGATCGGCTTGAAATCAGTGCGAAAGGCATCGAGTTAAAGACGAGACAGAGGAGTTGGCAAATTGGTGAGGTAGCACCGGGCGGCGTCAAGGAGGAGCCAATCAGCGCTGAGATAGAACTTCATGGTCACTATTGATAGATGAAATGCTAACTTGAACGATGATCAACAATGTTGTCGAAGAAAGCAAAACTACTGTAGTCACTGGGGTAGAGGTGCGAGCTGGTGCAGGTTCACCGCGAGTTGGCGCCGAGTCGAGGTAGGGTTTTTGTAAATTGGCGAGTCCGATTCGAGGCGTGGATTAGCTTGGAATTGGTGTAGAACGGCACCAAATTGAAGATGAGATGATGGAGTCAGCAAGTCGATGGGTTGAAGAGGTAGCGCCGAGCGGCGCCAAGGAGGAGGCGGCCAGCTTCGACTAAGCGTGGGTGGCATTTTCGGTGAAAATCCTCCAAACCCTAGATTCAACTCGAAACGTGGCTTGATATCACTTGTTGTAGAAACAGGGATGTGTCTAGAGACACGAGACACGATTTTTATGTGGAAAACTCTTTTAAAAAAACCACAAACACACGAAGAGAAAAGTCACTATGTACAGAGAAATTACAAGCACAGGGTGACATGACTATCTAAAGCTTACGACTACAAGAGTATGTATATAAGGAAGCAAGAAGAAACCGAAACGACAAGAAACCGAGTTGTAGTCGGTTGCCGTTGCGCTGGCTGGTGCTACGCCTGGCATGGGCCAACGCTTGTCAAATACATATACACTACGCGAATTAGAATCCCATTGCAACAAGCACTACAGTTCTCTTCAGTCAGTTGTTGGGGAAAACTGGCAGTACAAGAACAGGAATACACGACGTGAACTCATATAGCCGTAGCAGAGCTACACAATACTGTAGCAAGATGTCGCAATCAGACAGGATCAGGGAACAACGCTAATGACCAATTCGGTTGCAGATGCGGACAAACATTTGCCTATGCCTGAAGCTCACCATATTTCCGTTCTAACAAAAGGATATCTAAACTCTAAAGACGAAGTAGCTGTCAATTTGTCATCCTCATCTCCCGACTTATGTCTTTGTTCTGAATACCAAAATATAAGATAGCAAATGTGATCAGGTCTTCAGAGAAGAGCAAAGATAATACCTGATTTGTTTAGTCGCCCCAACGAGCAATTTCAGTATTTGACAGCCGTAACACCATCCAGAGATAGACTTATCTGTGCAACCAAACATAATCGCAGAACAATAGATGCTGTCGTGCAATTCGTCGTTTCGTTTGGTTCGCGTCGACCAATCAGGCAATAACTCAAGAAGAAAGGAAGGCAAAGCAAACGCGTTGTTGCCCAGGCTTCGTAACGTGGAAAATGGAAGTCCTCAGGATCCCTACAATTTGCACGAAACCCCTCAGAATTCCTCAGTCTTCCAAAGTCCTCCCACTTGCGATACCTCCCCTCCTTCCTCCAATCTCGCGCGACACGAAACCCTAGTCCCGCGATTCGCTCGCCGGAGGGAGAGGGGAAGCTCGCCGGCGCCGATGGAGGTGAAGCTGTGGAACGACAAGAGGGAGCGCGAGCTGCTGGAGAGCCTCGCCGACCTGTACGCGATCATCAAGGCGACGGAGAAGCTGGAGCGCGCCTACGTCCGCGACCTCGTCTCCGCCGCCGACTACGAGGCCGACTGCCTTAAGCTCATCTCCCAGTTCAACTCCCTCTCCTCCTCCCTTGCCGGCGTCGTCACCATCCCCCGCTTCGCCCAGGCCTACCGCCTCGACTGCCCCGCCGCCCTCAGCCGCCTCGTCCAGTCCGGCGTCCCCGCCACCGTCGAGCTCCGCGCCGCAGCGTCCTCGTCCGCGCCGGCCACATCCGCCGCGTCCGCCGCCGCCATCGCCCAGTGCGTCCAGAGCTTCATCACGGCCATGGACGCCATCAAGCTCAACATGCTCGCCAACGACCAGGTCCGCCCCCTGCTTCACGACCTCTCGACCTCCATGGGGAAGCTGGGCCCGGTCCTGCCGCCGGACTTCGAGGGGAAGGTCAAGGTGAGTGAGTGGCTGGCCAAGCTGAATAAGATGAGGGCCGGGGACGAGCTCACAGAGCAGCAGGCGAGGCAGCTCAACTTCGACCTGGATTCAGCGTATAGTGCATTTATGGCCTCGTTGCCGACCGCTGGCCTTTGAGCAAGGATCGGCTTGGTGCTGAGTTGGTTCGTTCCTTCTATTTTGTTATGCTTTTTTTTTCTTTGGATCACTATTGTAGCTCTGTAGATATGTATAATTTGGATTCTTCTATATTATTTGTCAATAACAGTGCCAATTTTGTGGTAACCTGCCCCCTTGTCAATGGATTCTGTTGCATTTTGGCTATATACAGTATAGTGCTCCTCTTTGATGTCCATTCATGTCAGAATGCTTTGCATCGACCCTGTTCGTTTGGATATATTTATCATCTGTGGATTATATGAAGCATTAAGTGGCAATTATATTGCTGTGTCCCAGTAGATATCGTGATCCTTCAGTTTGCAAGAATGATCCAATTTGGGGCAGGTGGAACTGGTTCTGTCGATTTCTTTTGCAAAAATCCAAAGGGAAGAATGACAAGGAAAATTAGAATGAACATAGTCCTGCAATGCAGATAATTTTTCTAGTTTGAACACGGTTGACAACTTGAAATAATCTCTGGAGAAGCTCATTAGCCTGTTTTGTTTGCCAACCAGTCGGTCATGTGCACCTATGTATCACTGATACGCGATACCGGTATGACGATACGGCGATATGCAATTTTCCAAAACATGAATCCGGCGATATGGTGAGTATATATGTATTAAAAAATTTAAAAATGTGAATAGGCCAATAATTAGACAATTTGTGACGTCGGGAGCATGAATCCGGCGATATGGCGAGTATATATGTATTAAAATTTTTAAAAATGTGAATAGGCCAATAATTAGACAATTTGTGACGTCGGGAGCTGGATATTGTACGAGAGAACGTGCTGTGCGACGAGAAGGGGCCTACGAGGGAGAGATAGATTTTTAGGGTTAGGATTGATGCGATAGAATAGGCTTTTCCTTTGTTTGAGCTTTGTGTTATGGACTTGGAGTTATTGAG
The DNA here is from genome assembly GCA_036346375.1 of Guadua angustifolia. Lineage (NCBI taxonomy): Eukaryota > Viridiplantae > Streptophyta > Magnoliopsida > Poales > Poaceae > Guadua > Guadua angustifolia. Next base: position 16,342,381 of record CM070500.1, on the reverse strand, counting down.
GAGGATCACAGAGTATCAGAGAAGGATTGGGACTTTTTTAATTAATTTTTTATGCTCAATTTCATGGATCCTTGTCGATCCGAGATCGGGGAGGATCAGGGTATCCGATATCGGTTCGGCACCTTTGTGAAGGATCGGTAATTCATAGATGAGCACTAAGCGCAGTTGTGTTCACTGTCTACACTTTGGGTTGTTAATCAAATTGATACATGGATTTGATAGATTTGTAAGGGTACTGTGTTCCGGCATGATAGTATGATGATGATACCACCCCTTAACAAATGCTCCATTTACTGATCATGCTGAGCAAAAGAAATTAAATATCTAGGAGGCAGTCAGTAAATCTGTTTTCAGGTAGGATTTAATCAAACTACTTAAAATTTTTCAGTGTAACCTTGGGGATTTGTCATATATGAAGTAGGCACTGTGCTTATCAAATTAGTATGGATCATAGAGAAATACTCTTATTCAGATGTCATCACTGTGCTTTTTTGTGCCTATGAACATCACTGCACGATTGGTGTGTGTGGAAATTTCTTGAAAGCATCATTTAAGTATCTTTTTGGAGCTATGACAGCAACACCTTTAATATTTCGTTTGCATGCGTAAAGAAGCTCGACTTCTGCCAAACCCTCCTTGCAGATGATCACTGCCTGTGTATTCACTATCCAAACAGATTTTTTATCTGAAATCATCATCATTATCATTCAGGTAGGCGAGGAGCGATTTTTTCCCCAATGTGATGATGGGAAGGACATTGCTGTGACCAGGCCTAGTCTCATCTTCCCTTCCCTTTCCCCTCTTCCCCTTGTTTCACGTCGTCAGTCTCCTTCCCCTTGTTTCACGTCGTCAGTCTCTCTTCATTGTTCTTTTTGGTTGTCATGCTCTGTAAAATTAATGTAATACAAGGAATACGTTCATTTTGTCCATGGAATATATGAAGCCAATATGATGGAAATCATGTTTCCCATTTGCAACTCAATACTGTCATGGATTTCCTGTAGATCGAAGACCAATCGGGTGACATTTTATCGTTGGTTATAGCTTTCAGATCTGAAAAGGATGGCACTAGGAAGCACTAAAAGCTGGTTATGCCGGTAATGGTGATTAAAAAAAGGGAAGAAACTTTACCTGTCCCCTTTCCCTGTGTTTCGCATTGTCGTAGTCTCTCTTAATTGTTCCTTTTGGTCGTCATGCCATCCAAAATTAATGTAAAATACAAGAAATTCCTTCATTTTGTCCATGTAATATATAAACCCATTTTGATGGCAACCCTGTTTACCCATTTGCAATTCTATATTGTCATGGATTTCCTGTAGATCGAAGACCAATCAGGGTCCTGCTTTATTCTTGGTCATAGCTTCCAGATCTGAAAGGATGGTACTTGGAAAGCATGAAAGGCCGGTAATGGTGATGGAGGGCGTATTTGGTTTCTTTGCGCACCCTTGTATAGCCTTGCCTAACAAGGTTAGTGCACATCAAGTATATTTGGTTCCCTCGTCTAAGCTTTGCATTTGGGCAAATTGAGCAAGGTTCTCTTTGCTTTTGAGGGTGAGCAAATTTGGTTCTCCTCGACTAGTAAAGATTCCTTGCCCACTAGCAAGGTTAGGCAATGCTTGCCAAAGGAACCAAACATGCCGCAAAAAAAAAAAGGAGAAACGTGTAATATAATCCACCGTCTCATTGATTTGCTTGATGTGCTAACACCTGGTCCACCATTTTCAGACTTCAGAGGATGGTTTTTGAGTTCTTGCGTTGTGTCCTGCATGGTATGGAAAAGAATAGGTTCTAACCGGGGTTTACAATACTGAACCGACATAGAAAATCATAAACCCCGTGGTACTGATTTTCATTGAAAATCGGTAAAAACCGGACAATTGCACAGTCATACTGATTTGAAATCGATGGTAAAAAAGAGGCAAAAAAAAAAAAAAAAAAATCGACCGATTTGACTATTTTTGACCTGTTTTGTTTGATTTTCAACCAAGATCGGCACACTTAAGGATTGGTTTTTGATTTTCAATCGGGTTTTTTGATTTTCGACCAATTTATATTGAAAATCGACACACTCAAGAAAAATTGGAAAACATTTAAGGAAAATTAGAAAATTTGCAAAAAAATCTGAATAAATCTCAATTAATCTATAAAATACCTTAGATAAGTTATAATAATTTTTAATTCATGTAGTGCTTGTGAAAAATAAAAAACAACAATTAATGAAGAGGAATAGAGACACTGTCAGATTTTTACAAAAATTAAAAGCTTGATCATGCTCTGAAATTTTAATAGTATTATAAAAAGTGTTCAAGGATCATGTAGTAAAATTTTCAGAAATATTATACTTCATTTATTGCCTCTATAAAATCAAAAACAGAAGAGCACATATAAAAGACAGTAGCATTGTCATAATTTTACAAAAATCCATAGGTATGATCATCATCTAAAATTTTACAGCATAATTAGCATTTCCTCAAGACCTTATACAAAATTTTTAAAAATTTTATAACATGATTTGATAGCTCAATTAAATTTGGAATTGCTAATTGCTTTGCCCTGTTTTTTCTTTTTTTATATTATGTATATTCGGATTTGCTCAACAACATCTCCCAAATTCGGGTTTTCAAAAAACTTTCATCCCAGAGGCCCAAAGGCTGTTAATACTAATTTTAGGGAATTTTTGAATAATTTTTTTCTAAATTTTTTGAATTTGAATTGAAATTACACTGTTTTACCGACTGGTTCCAAATCTTAAGACACTCAATATGCTCAAAAATCGCGATTTTCAAGTGATTTACGTCGATTTTTGGAACCCTTGTTCTAACTGGTGAAGTTTTAGGTTCAGGTATTTAACACAAATTGGACATTTCTATTTAGGTATTGAGCAGTAGCTATCTCTTCTGAAGCCTTGCTTGCGGTATGCTCGTGTCAAAGACTGCTATTTGATCGAGTGATATTTCATGACATGAATGAGCTAGATTGTAGTGAGACGTGAGCACCACGTCATCTTATGAATGAAATGTGGATCCTACAATACACATAATTTGAAAAGTAAGATTGACACTTAATCCGTCTTTCTTAGAGAAAAGAAAACGAAAACAAAGAAAGGATATCTAATCTAACAAATATAAGAACCTAACAAAACAAAATAAGAAATTATTTGGAACGGCAAATTAGTCTGAAAAACAAAAAAAAACCATGTAGATTGCAAACCTGAAAAATCTTCATGGTACAGCGATAGGTAGTTTGAAATTCCATTCATCAACTCAAATTTATTATGTTAAGGACTATGTATCTGAAAAATTAAATCTCAGCTTAGCTACTAAACTATGTATCAATCGGCAGTATATATGCCTGAGACAGAGACTAAAATTAAATACATTTTTAAGGACCAAAATGGGCCAGTTTTGACAGACACTCCGTTTACACTTGCTAGCCGCAGCAACCCTCAATGGCATTTTAATTATATAGAATATAATGGTAAGTGGACCATGATTAAACAATATTAATCTAGAGATATGAAAAACTCTGCATCTCTTAAATCATTTTCTGTAGCTGTCGGTTGCATACTTAAGTGTTTCTATCGTGAAATACTCAGTTCATAATATATTTTTAACAGGAAAAAGAAAGTGGACAAGGAGCGTAGAAAGTGAAATGTTGCTTTATCACTGGCGCCTACACACCTCTGCTTCTAATGCTCAGTCGTCTTCTATGCAATCTTCTTTAGATTAATTCTATGCTTGAAGTTCATTTTTTCTTGAATGAATCTTCTAGATATCAATGCAGGGTAGAAAGAACAAACAAATATGATCAAGCATCACTGATAGGTATCTCAAATTTAGCACTGATATCATCAAACAGTATGAACTTGGCGTGTCGTACTCATATTGAAGAAACATTAATACAGTGCACTAGACAACTTACATATTTATTAGGATTTTAAAATCCAATCGTCCTATCAATGTAGCTAGGCATTGGGAGAGCTTAATTCAAGATACTAATTGTTATTCAGATTAGACAGACATTTAGAGTACCTTAGTATAAAATACAAATAATTTACTAATTAGTTTCATGTATAAACTAAGAGCGAAGGAAACGAACCTTATTTTTGTTCGATGCTTCAAAAGCATTAAGTTGGTTTAGAAGCTCAAGCATAGTGCAGTGAACCTCACCATCATCATTCCTAGTCCTGAGTCCTGACTCCATTCTAGCAGATCAATTGGAGTCTATTCCATCCAAAAATATAATAGACAGTGTAATACCAAGAAAAAAATTGGGTCAGGCCAGGCGACACTTAGTTGGCCTTGACATATGCGTTGTGTCCGAGTCAGAGTTCTTGGGGATGCACTATTTAAGCGAGAGAGAAGGGGGCCGCACCTCCAAACTCTAGAGCTGCTGTCGTTGCTACCGTGCACCGTAGTAGCTACTGGGCCACCATTGTCGCATCACTCCTTCCATGCGCGCCACCACAGGCCATTGCCACTGCGCCACTCCCTCCATGAATGCCGCCAAGGGCCATCGTCGTCGTGCCATAGCGAGCCACCGCCGTCACCCTCCCTTCACACGCTGTGGCTCGCCAACACTGCCACACCGCCCTTGTGCACACTATTGATATCTTCGTCCATTGGCTGCCCTTTCACCGCCACCTCTGTGGCTAGGGTGTTAACGTAGGGGCAAAGGGAAGGAGGAAGAAAGGAAGAGGGAGAAAGGAATAGACGAATGGAAAGAAAAGAGGGGGAGAAGAAAAAAATAGAAAGAGGAAAAAAAGAGAAGGAAAATAAAAAATCAAAAGAGAAAAAGAAAAAGGAAAAAATAAGAAAAGAGAATGAAAAAAGAGGGAGAAAGGAATAGACAAAGGGAAAGAAAAGGGGGGAGAAGAAAAAATAGAAAGAGGAAAAAAAGAGAAGGAAAAGAAAAAAATCAAAAGAGAAAAAGAAAAAGGAAAAATAAGAAAAGAGAATGAAAAAAGAAGATGAAGGATGAAGGAAAAGGGAAGAAGAGGAGAAGACTCCATCGTTGTGCTATTCTTGTCTAGGGAGCGGACTGAGGGGGAACATGAGGCATCACCGGTTTTGACAGTTCCCTCACATCTTCGAGACGCAGGTATACACCCTAAGATGATGTTCTTCATGTGGGCGTTGTATTGGTGCGGTCATGTAGCGGTAGATGGGGAGGTGGATAGAACCAGGAAGGTGTTTGGTAGTGGTCGGGGTTCGATTAACTATGGTCTATGTTTTCGGGTTAGCTTTAGAGCATCTATGGAAAGTTTTGCAGCATGTCCAAGTTAAGAAAAGTATATATAATTGTCTAAAGTTTCATTAGAATATAAGAACATTGAATTTGGTTAAGCTGTTAAAATGTTATAACTTGTAGAAGATTGTTGTCTAGAATCAGTTGCTGCTGAGTGCGGTTGTGTCGAATTGCTTATTAAGGATAAATGAAGGGCAAATTAAATTGTGTCCATAACTAGAGAAGCTACATAAATTTTCATATCATTCATACATGTTATGGTTTACTATATTTGGAGTTATACAAAATAGATACGAAATTGTTAAACCTATTGTCTAGAAAAACAATATAACGATCTTCGGGGCTAGAAACAATGTGCTAATTGAATTAATTTGAAAATATGGCTAACTAGAAAATTATAGGTAATCTTGTTTAGTTTTAATAACATGTACTGTTTGCTATGTTTAAGTTCCTGAGCTACGAGTTATGGTCCTTCGACCATTAGGACAACAAAAGGAAAATTGTTCGATGGGGGAAGTTGGGTCTAGGGCCATGCGTAGGAGCGATATTATTGTAATTGATGTTATGTATTATTATGGCATATGGTTGAGTTGGTATTACATGTTGTAGGAGGCATGACTTCGGATTTGGCTTCAACCACTCATCACTCTATCTCACATGGTTAAAAAGGTAAGTACATGATGGAATAATAGACTATTCGTTAATTCATTATTTAATGATTATGGATGATTTATCATGTTAATTTATGATTACTTCATATTGTTGTTTTACTATTGATGATTCATCCATGACAACTGAATGGTATAATATGGTATTGATGATTTATACCTTGAAAGATAAATATGGCATCATATGCATCATGAGATAGAGATTAATGGCCTGAATGACACCTATAGCCTGCTTTGTGTGGGCAATCCCACGAGAGTGGGAAGAGGAAGAGCTACAGCTACCGTGGTACGCACTCAATGGAAGTGGAGATGAGGGTCCCGTGTGAAAAAGAATAGGCTTGAAGTCCCTGTGTGAATGAGAACGGGCTAGAGGTCCTCGCATGAAAGATAAGGGTCTTGAGTGGACATCGACGAGCATTGCACTTTGCTATACCAGTAAATGCTAAAGAGAAGAGACATGTGCACCAGCGTTTGCATTTCAATAAAGAAAGTTGCAATTAACATTGAGTAATGTAGAGAATGACATAAATGAGTTAATGATGATTAAATTGTTAATATTTATTATTTTATTATGTACTTATTGAGTCGTAAACTTAATCTTCTTGAATGCTTTAGGCAAACAATGAAGGTGACATGCATAGGATGGGAGTAGCACTCTCACTATACATGTCAAATCATCTCCCATAGTTATCTAGTATTAATGATCATTTTGGATTAATAAAGTATCTAGTTGGTTTAGTTGTTGAACTTTCAAATTATAATAATAGTCATGTTAACTTAATTAAATTTATATAATATTGAGAAGTTTATTTGTTTATTTGTTTATTTATAAATCTTTGTTCTTTGATGTTGTCAAAAGGTAAAGATTGCTGTCAAATACATGTGATACAAGCGTTCTCAGCTACATGGACTTGAGCGTTCCCAAACGTGAGGACTTGGGCGTTCCGAGTCATGTGGTCTCGAGCGTTCTTAGGCATGTGGTACCTAGTTTATTATTGTTTATTATTCATGTTCATATATTTATGCTATTCTTGTCAATCTTATTTAGTAGCGGTCATAATTATTTAGGAAATGTTTGCTGAAATTGTTGGTAAAGTTATGTTAAAGATGATGAAAATAGTAAGTTGATGTAATATCTTAAACATTTAGAGTGCTAGGGTGTTACAGATGATGCATGCTCCTTGCCCAAATCCAACCAAATGCAGCCTAGGAGGTTCAGAACATATCATAAAAAATTCTTCAAAACCTATAGCTTACAGTCATCAACTATTGTTAAGCAAGGATGGTGTCCATGTTTAGATGAATATATATTACTGATATTGAATCAACTCATGTCTATTTAGCAGCAAACCTTAACTGTGAAGATAAATTCAAAAACAAAATATCTTTATCCAACATTTTTCTTTCCATAACGTGTAATGCTTAGTTATGTATTAAAAGTTTACATAGTCCAAATAAATGTTTTGAACTTACTGTATCGCTGGATTTAATTGCGCACTTCATCTATTTGCTCCATGCTTACATTGTGCTTATGCTGCATCCTTTGTAATCACGAAAAGAATAAACAAACAAATTCAGAAAAAAGGGAAGCGCAACATATTTGTAAGGCTACGTAGCTCCCGCAGTACAGAGCAGAAGTTAGCAGCATCGCTTATCGTTGGAACAGGATTGCAATATGGAAAAGGGGGGATAGTGGTGGTGGCCAAGCATGAGGAGATGCCATCGCAAGCATCCTAAAATTTCCAAGAAAGAAAGCTGTCTTTTCATAGGAAATAACTCAAAGGGAATAAATGAAATTCCAAGAAAGCGACAACTTATCTTTACAAAATTAAACATAACAAACTATAAAACTAGTCTGAATCAAGAAGCTTTAAGAGGAAATATATAAAGAAATTGTAGTAGGATCTCATTACCAGGAGGCCCTCGACGATTACAATAATCGTTGAGACTATCTATGGGCCTGTTTAGAGAGCTGTAGATTTTCTGAAAAGCAATTTTAAAGTTTTATAGGCTAAAAAACAGTTGTAGTTTTTTTATAAGAGATTATTTGGCAAATAGCTAATTCTCCTTCACAATAAGCTGCAAAAACACATTCTGCCCTACTTTTAGCTTTTGTAATTATACGTAACTGTAACATCCCAAAATTTGGTTATTTTAAATTTCATAACTTATTTCGAATTTTTGAGAATTTTCAGAATTTATTTGGATTTAATTGGAATTTCTGGAATTTAACTATTCTTTGGAAATTAATTAAATAATGATCAAGTTTTTACAAAATTTAAATGGAAATATTTTATTTGAGTTCAAAATGTCCTAAAATATTTTCTGGAATTTTTCTAGATTTTTTCTGATATTTTAAATGCCTCAAATAATTTAAATGAATTTTTAGAATTATTTTTATTCGGAAATTAATGAAAATCCGGTGAACAGTAACGAGCCGAGCCCATTACTGTGTGAAAGTGCATCTAGGCCCCTAATTGAGTTTTGGATGATCAATGACAAACGATTAAGTGACTAATGGCTTAAATAAGTGTATGAGCAGGTGATAGTCCCAAAAAGGAACGCATCTACGGACAATGACGACCCTCAAAAATTGACAAGAAGAATGGCGTCGACTTAGCGTAGGTTTTTCATTTAATTGAGTCGATAGGATCGCCGTACTATCAAGAGGGATGTGATGTAGGTGCTTTAGAAATGACCTCTGTGCTCAGATGAACATCTTTTACAAAATGAGTTTTGAAAGTCACCATGCACGGCACTCACTTTGTGGTTTTATTGAGCTGATATTATCGGAATGTCCGATGTGAATATCGGATAGTCCGATAGTATCGAATTTTCCGGTGTGAGTGTGGCTGCTGGCTTTGGATCTCTCTGGAAAAGTCAGACTGTCCGATAGTTGATATCGGAATGTCCGATGTGATCTGAGAATTTTTCTAAGTCTTTGAGTTTGGAACTCTCGGGAATCATCGGATTGTCCGATGTCACATATCGGATAGTCCGATATGAACTTAGAAAGATTTTGGAAATCTTTTTCCTCGTTGAATCTCTCTGGAATTATCGGATTGTTCGATGTCTCATGTCGGATAGTCCGACATACACTTAGAATTTTTAAAGTAACTGAGTTGGTTTGAAAAACTCTCGGATATTATCGGAATGTCCGATGTGTGTCATCGGATAGTCCGATATGCCTTTTATTTCAAAAGAATTTGAATTTTTGAGTGGAGTCGATCTGGAGATTTTTACATATCTGATAGTCCGATGTCTGGTATCGGATAGTCCGATGTGGGGTCTGACATAGGGCAGAACGACTATATTTTGTGTCTTGGCTATAAATACCCCACCCACTTCCTCATTTACTGCGACCTACCAGTGTGCTGAGCATTTACTTCATCCTTGCTTCTCTCTTGCTTTCACTTGCTCTCTCTTGTGTTCATCTTTGAGAAATCAGTTGAGAGTTGAAGCAAGTGTCCTTTTAGTGCCTTGTTTGCAAACCGTGAAAGTCCATTTGAGCACTCGGGTGATTTTCAAGAGCGGATCGATACTCCATTCATTACTCTTGGAGATTGAGGTCTCCTAGATGGCTAGGAGTCACCGGTGATCTCCCGATCTTCGTGTGGGACGCCGCTGGAAGTTTGTGAAGGTTCGATTCCACCTCCGCAAGGAAAGGGATCAAGAAGTGAAACCGGCGAGTGCTTTGTGCAACACCGGGAGGAAAGAGGCCAAGTGAGACCCGGGCTTTGTGCCTCCTCAACGGAGACGTAGGATCTCCTCAAAGATCCGAACTTCGGGAAAAATCGATCGTGCATCGGCTCTTTGGTGTGGTACTCTCTTGTTGCTTAGAGTAGATTCCTTTTAAGTACCAGTAGTATCTTGTCTACTAGTATCCTGCCTAGCACTTATTTGGTTGATAGCCTACTCTAGATCTTCTGTACTCTATGTTAGATCTGAATTTTTTCACTCTGTTCGGATAGTCTGACTGCACATATCGGATAGTCCGATATATATCGGACAGTCCGATATCCAAGTCGGATAGTCCGGTAATTCCGCTGCAAATTAGGTCTTAAATTTTGTAAACGCCGATTCACCCCCCCTCTAGGCGACTTCATCGATCCTTCACTGTGCCACCGCGACGGCCGCGCCGAGGAAACCCTAACGTCGCCCGTTTTCCACCGTTGGATCTTCATCCTACGACTGTGGTTCACCCGCGTCGATTCGTCGCCTTCCGCCGTCAGATCTTCGCCGCGTGGACGACTGGGATGCGGCCACGTCGTCTCGTCTTCGTCTCTGGTAACGCCGCCGCCGTCGTCGCTTGAGCTTCGTAACCGACGCATTAAAGCGACGTTTGGGCACGCACGTCGAGGCTATAAAGCCCGTACGGTATCTAGCCGGAAAGCTCTTCGCCGTGCGCACATTTTGCTCCAACTCACACCGTCTCTCTCGCCGTCGTTTAGCCACAGTTGCTCGTCGAAGTCCGTAGCTGTTCCGCCGCTGTTTGCGCCCTCTCCGGTGACCCTTCGCCGCCGTTGTGACCACCGCAGTACTCCTCATGACGAGCTGCACCCGTGTAGCTACCTCACTTCGCCAGAGCCTCACTGGAACGCCGTGCGCGTGGTCATCTTCTCCAGCTCTGGTCATCTGTCTCCGCCGCGCCATCGTCGAGATCCCGAAGCCCGTCAACCGTCCGATCGCCATCCAGCGTCCCCGATTCATCCACGTCGTCTAAGAAACAGTGAGTCACATCTTCTATTATTAGCCGTAGATCTGTAGATGAATGGGTAGGATCGTGGCCGTTGGATTTAGATCCAGCGTTCTGGAATTTGCCATGTAGCCGTGGAACAGTAAACCCCATTTTCAATTGTTAGCCGTTAGATCTTGATCGTGTGCTTGTAATGAAGCCACATAGTTTAGATAATCACGCCCGTTAGATCTGAATTACTAGCGTACGGATGATTAGATCTAGACCGTTGGATCTTGGATGTGCGGTGCGGATGCGTCCACGCGTCGCGCACCGGAGTAGCCGCGTCACCCGTTACACTGCGGGATTTTGATTTAATCTGGGCCGTTGATTTTGAAACCAATGATCGGGATCGCGCCGCGCGCCAGGCCAGTCCCGTGTCGACGCGTGTACGTGAGAGCCGAGGAGCCAGCGCCGTCGCCGCTTCGGTGACGTCGCCCGAATTGATTTCGACCGTTCGATCGTGATCCGAGGGCTGAGATGATGCCACGTGTGAGCTTCACACTAAACCAAACCGAATCGTCGCATGAATCGTGGCCGTTCATTTTTAATCCGACGGTTGATATTAAATCGAGTTCTCGGTTGATAGTTCGTCACCACGTGTCGCAACAAGATTGTGCCACGTGTCGCGACCGGATCATGCCAAGTCATCAAGTGGGACCCACTTGTCAGTCCTCTCACAGTAGATGATGACGTCATAAATAATTTTAAAATAATAAAATAAATAAATAAATATATTCGGTGAAAACGGTTTCGATTCTGACGTCATTATTAGCCATGCTGATGTCATAATTCCGGATTTTTCCTTATGAAAATAAATAAAGAAATTGATTTATTCTTTTTAATTTATTTTCAAACTTCAAATGGCTATAACTTTTGCATTTTAACTCCGATTTGAGTGATTTCAATTTCTAAAAATTTGTAAAATCAAGATCTATTTATTGGTGAATTTTATTGAATTTTTAGAGTTGATTTTGTTCTCTATAAAATATATTTATTGTGTGTATAATTGTTTTGAGTAGACGTTGATTTGCCGGAGAGTTACGAGGGTGAATTTTCGGCACAAGACTTGACTCAGGATTAGGACCAGCAACTCTTTGAAGGCAAGTTGTGTTTTGACCATGTTGCTCCTAAATTTTGAAATGTATTTTGTTTCAAACTATGCATGCTAATTCAACTAAAAATGGATTTAAATATTTTGGGTGAATTAGCTAGTTACCCTAATTGTTAATGCCACCTTGTAAATAATATTTGTATGCCATGATACCTTTGATAACCTAGGTTTGGTAATCTTAGTTGGATATTAATATTGTGCCAACACGGGAGGCTAGACCGTGAATAGTTGCTTAGCCATGCTTAACGTGAATAACATTTGTGAATGCAAAAGCAATATTGATTAAGGAAATAATGAATGTGTTTTGATAAAAGGTGGAATGTTGTTGGTAATGATGTTGGAGTGTAGAGACCTGTGAGGTTCTACATGAAGGATGATTACGGGCACATGTTGCACCGATAAACCACTTGGGGTGGAATTGATTTAGACTGGGGCAAATGGACCGAGGCTTCGTGCAGTGGGCCTTCGTGGCATTTGGGGGTTGAGTCTTTGTGAGGGTCAGTGTGCCAAAATTTGAGAGAATGATGTCTTGCCTTGGTCAGTTAAGGACCTTACCTTGCAAGCCTTTGACCTGAGTCTCTCGTACAACCACACGTCTGAATGGGAAGACCTAGTTTAGTAGGATTCGATGTCTTACCTTTGATACCTCGGGTGGCGATTACAGGGGGTAATCAGACGGGGAGCGTGCTCGTGCTACTGCTTGGTACCCTATCTAACGGTGTTCATCATCCTATACTTCGGCTCTGAGTGAGGGAAGTGATAGCGAAGGCAACCCGGAGAGGTTCCTAGGTGGAGATAGAAGTCTCTGAAAAGCTTTGTTACGGTTAATCGTCTTTGTGGTGTCTTGTTGTATCTTGTGGGTAAAGTGTACAACCTCTGCAGAGTGTTAAAACTGTTCGAATAGCCGAGTCCACGGTACTGGACAATGCTCGGGGATTACAATCATGGGGTAGTGTTTGAAAATAAAATGGGGTAGAAGGCTATGTGCCAAAGTAAATGATGAATGTTGATTAGGGACTGTGTGTCCAAAACAATGTGAAAAACAAATTGAGAAATATAATGGTTATATGGTTTTGATGCTTTCAATCTAAGTAAATGGTAGTTTAAAATATTGATGCAAAAGCAAAATAACCGTAAAACCACTTCTTTGAATAAGCCATGTATGTAGTAATAGAACTCATTCTGTGCATGACTTGTTGAGTACGGTGTGTACTCACCCTTGCGGACAAACTTACCAGAAGAAGAGCTACACCTGCATATGAGGAGGAGTTTGTCGAAGGGCCAGAGAATTAAGGATCAAGCCTCTGTCAGAGCGCCTGTGGTGAAGATGGATCACTACGATGTTATTTATCATTCCGCTGTTGAAACTATATTACTCTGATTATTGTAAGCCCTGTGTGGCAGATTATTGTAAGGGACCATAAGGTCACACAACTCGTTTATATACATGTTTGCAGTACTTATTTAATATTCCGCTGTGTATGATATGATATTATACCCTGTGTGCACTAGCGCGATCCTGGACTAGTGCAAAATACACAGAGTGTCCGGATTTGCAGATTCGGGGCACGACAGAGGTGGTATCAGAGCATGCTGACTGTAGGACTTGACCTTCGGTTAGACTGGCCGATAAAGATAAGGTTAATTTTTAAAGATTAAAATTGTACAAGATTATGAATGAAATCGTGACCAATCTTTTTCTTCTTAATTCGCGTCTATGCTGCAATTTTCTGTTATTACTTTATGATTTCAAAATCTAGACCTAACGAGGTGTATTTTGGCAGATGAGGAGGATTCACACCTTTGGTGAGCGCACTGGAGGCTTCGCTGCTGAGCTGTGGTATCTGCTGCAGTTTCTGGAGGGCTTTGTTAGGCCGATCTACCGGGGGACCTCGGTGGTTCGTGCTGGGCTGGACATTGCCTGGGATATAAAGGTCACCGTCTACGCGCGAGACAGGGGGAGAGCCAGTCGTCCTGTCCAGGTCAGCTGCAGGAGGTCTACGTTCGAGGCTGGCATTCAGGAGACCGCACGCCTTGCGATGCGGCAGATCGTCCGCACCTACTCCGCCGAGCTAGAGGGCACCGTCTTCTGTCACCATCCGCGCCGGGACAACCGCTTCGACCGGGATCCGATCGACGATGATGACGCTACGATCACCCACTTGGTGAGATACGCCATCGCCCAGGAGGAGACTTTGGACGAGACGGTCCAGGAGCTGCAGAGGGCCCGTGACGAGATCACGGAGGTCAGGGCTAGGCTGCGAGAGGCTACTGAGGGCTTGGGTATCTACATCAGGAGGGTGCACGAGTTGGAGGAGCTCCTGGAGGGACCCGAGTCAGAGCCGGAGCTAGAGCTGCACGACCCCGACCCTGAGGAGCCTGAGCCTGAGCAGGAGGCGCCGGTGCAGGAGGCACCCGTTCAGGAGGCACCAGTGCAGGCGGTGCTAGAGCCACCAGCACCCGAGCAGGCAGCCCCGGAGCCAGCAGAGTCGGTTGGCTCTTTTGTTCCGCCAGCAGTGGGGCACCAGGATCAGTTCGCCCCTATGCCGCCGCACCCACCGCAGTATCCACCTGGAGGACCGCAGCCTGGATGGCTCGATGACTGAGTGTTTTTGTTTTTCTTCAAGAGTCGACTCATATGTTGAGTCAAGTATCGAGTCGGTTTAATTGAGTCCGTCTTAGAACGTTTTGCTTCGATCTGAACTTTATGAGTGGTTATGGTTTGTGATGATGAACAATCTTTATGTTTGCTTAATGTATATGCGCCGCAATGCCTGTAGGCACTTGTGAGCGGCCATATCCCTATGATATTAAATAAAATTGTGTGCTTATGTTCGAGTCAAATCTTCTCTCCGCATAAGATTCTTGTGTACTTGTCTACTCTATTTCCTCTTTTCCCTAAACTCCTTAGTTCTTCAGATGGTGAACACTCGTGGAAACTGTGGAACTGGAGGAAGCGGATCTCAGCAGGGTGGAAATCAAGACAACGCACCAAATCCTCAACCAGCACCACCTGTGGATATGGGAAACTTAGGAGCATTTCTGACCGCCCAGACTCAACTCATGCAGACGATGATGCAACAGCTGTAGAACCAGGCCGTAGCCAATCATAACAACCAAGCTGTACACCATGGAAATCAATCAAGATTATCAGATTTTATGAGAACCAGACCCCCAACCTTCTCTGGGAATGTCAACCCCATTGAAGCTGATGATTGGCTTAGGACGATTGAAAGGAAGCTGCACATATCTCAATGTGTCGGCAATGAGAGAGTCATGTACACTTCTCACCAGTTAGAAGGAACAGCTGCAGAATGGTGGGAGAACTACTGTGCATCCCATGAGCATCCTCAGGAGATTACCTGGGATGAGTTTACTATAGCCTTCCGCCAGTACCATGTGTCGGAGGGTATGATGGAGCTCAAGAAGGAAGAGTTCTAAGCTTTGAAGCAGGGAGGCCAACCAGTGGCCGATTATCTTAACAAGTTCACTCAATTGGCTTGTTATGCGCCGGAAGACGTAGCCACGGACAAGGCTAGGTAGTCCCGATTCATGAAGGGACTCAACTCTGGACTTCAGGTGGGACTGATCACCGACACATTCCCGGATTTCCAGGAATTGGTCAACAAGGCGCTCATTTTGGAGGATAAGCGCAAGGAGTTGGATGACAACCGCAAGCGTCGCTTGGCACAACAGGGAGGACGTCAAGGACAACAGAGACTGAGGGTGGTACCCCAACAGTTCACCCGATTCAAGCCAGGGAGCAGCGCAAGAGCACCACTACCTGCACAGCGACCTACCGGTCAGAATCCGCAGACACCTACAAGAACCATCAGTCAAGCAGCAGGAAATCCATCAATGGCAGGAAGACGTTGCTACAACTGCAACGAGATGGGGCATTTCGCCAATACTTGTCCCAAGAAGGGAGGAGTTACCCCTGTCCGTTTCAATCTGGGGAATACACCTGCCAGAACTCCTGTTCAAGGAGGAAGTCGAGTACCTACTCAAGCTGGAGCCACGCCACAATCAGCTGTGCGAGGAAGAGTCAACCACATTATGGCAGATGAAGTTCAAAATGCCACGGATGTCGTACTGGGTAAGTTTCGAGTTAATTCAGTACCAGCTACTATTCTGTTTGATTCAGGAGCTTCTCATTCATTCATATCTCAAGTTTTTGTTATGCAAAATGATTTGGATGTGGTCAAACTTAAGAATACACTTATAGTTCAGACCCCTGGATCAGAACTCCGAGCTAAAGTCAGATGTTCTGGGGTAAATTTATTAATAAATGGAATAGAGTTCCTAGCGAACCTAATTATACTGGATACCCAGACCATAGATGTTATTCTGGGAATGGATTGGTTATCCAAGCACAAGGCAGTGCTCGATATTGGACGTAGAGTTGTAACCATTGAAAGCTCAGATGGTAGGAAGGTGGAGATTCAAGCACTCGCTGCACGAGATGGTCAACTGTTGATCAATAGTGTGAAGACTGTTAGTATGGAAGATGTTGCTGTAGTTAATGAGTACTCGGATGTGTTTCCCGAGGATTTACCTGGAATGCCACCGGACAGAGATATAGAATTTGTAATTGAGTTAGTACCTGGAACAACTCCAATAGCTAAGAGACCCTATAGAATGTCTACCGAGGAATTGGTAGAAATGAAGAAGCAAATCGAGAAATTATTGGAGAAGGGATTTATAAGGCCAAGTTCATCACCGTGGGGAGCACCAGTACTGTTTGTAAAGAAAAAGAATGAAAGTTTCCGAATGTGTATAGATTATTGTGCACTAAATGATGTGACGATAAAGAACAAATATCCTTTGCCCAGAATAGATGATCTTTTCGATCAGCTAAGAGGAGCAGGAGTCTTCTCTAAGATAGATCTTCGATCTGGATATCATCAGCTCAAGATCCGGACCGAGGACATACCAAAGACGGCTTTCTCATCAAGGTATGGGCATTATGAATTCACAGTCATGTCTTTTGGACTGACAAATGCTCCTGCATATTTTATGAACATGATGAACAAAGTGTTTATGGAATATTTGGATAAGTTTGTCGTCGTGTTCATTGATGACATCCTAGTTTACTCTAAGACAGAAGAAGAACATGCTGAACATTTAAGGAAGGTTTTGGAAAAGCTAAGAGAAAACCAGTTATATGCGAAATTCAGTAAATGTGACTTCTGGAAAAAGAAGGTTGAGTTCTTAGGTCATGTAATGACTGCCGATGGAGTAGCTGTCGATCCTAAGAAAGTAGAGGCAATGTTGCATTGGGAACAACCAAAGTCAGTTACCCAGATCAAAAGTTTTCTTGGTATGGCGGGATATTACCGCCGGTTCATTGAAGGATTTTCCTCAATTGCGAGACCTCTCACGCAATTGCTAAAGAAAGAGAAAAAGTTTGCGTGGTCGCCCGAGTGCGAAAAGAGTTTCCAAGAGCTGAAGAAGCGTCTAACTTCGGCACCTGTCCTAGTGTTGCCGAATACTAAGGACGATTTTGACATATATTGTGATGCTTCGCGTCAGGGACTTGGATGTGTGTTGATGCAGAATGGTAAAGTAGTAGCTTATACATCAAGACAGTTAAGGCCACATGAGCAGAATTACCCGACTCATGATTTAGAGCTAACTGCTGTAGTGCACGCTCTTAAAATATGGCGTCATTATCTCATCGAAAACCGATGTGAAATATATACTGACCATAAAAGTTTAAAGTATATATTCACTCAATCGGATCTTAACATGAGACAAAGGAGGTGGTTAGAATTAATCAAGGATTATAACATCGAAATTCATTACTATCCAGGAAAAGCAAATGTAGTAGCAGATGCTTTGAGTCGGAAAAGCTATAGTTTGAATTTGACGATAGCAGAAGATTAGTCTGACTTATGTAAAGAGTTTCAGAAGTTAAGGTTGGAAGTTGTACCAGAAGGGTATTTAGCTACCTTGGAGGTGAAGCCGACACTAGAAGAGCAGATCAGGGAAGGTCAAAAAGATGATGAAAAGATTAATAGAATCAAATCCAAGATGGAGGAAGATTTAGCTAAAGACTTCAGAATAGATGAGTAGGGTACCTTATGGATAAAGAACAGAATATGCGTACCCCATAAACCCGAATTGAAGCAGTTGATATTAGAAGAAGCACATGATTCTAAGTATTCAATTCACCCCGGAAGTGCTAAGATGTACCAGGATCTCAAGGAAAGATTTTGGTGGCCAAATATGAAGAAAGAAGTAGCTGAGCATGTAGCATTATACGATGTGTGTCAAAGAGTCAAAGCCATGCATCAAAAACCAGCCGGGCTGCTACAACCACTAAAGATACCGGAATGGAAGTGGGAGGAAATCGGGATGGACTTCATCACCGGTTTACCAAGGACTCAAGGTGGATATGACTCCATATGGGTCATAGTAGATCGATTAACAAAGGTCGCACATTTTATACCTGTAAAAACAACTTATTCTGGAGATAAGTTAGCAGAATTATACATGTCGAGAATTGTTTGCTTGCACGGTGTACCCAAGAAGATAGTATCGGATAGAGGTACCCAATTTACTTCAAGATTTTGGGATAAGCTGCATACCGCTATGGGTACCCGTTTGAACTTGATCAAGATACCACTGCGCACAGATGGTCGACCGAAAGGTTAACCAGATACTTGAAGATATGCTAAGAGCTTGTGCATTGTCATATACCATATCGTGGGACAAATGCTTACCATATGCCGAGTTTAGTTACAACAATAGCTATCAAGTTAGTTTAAAAATGTCTCCGTTTGAAGCTTTATATGGTCGTTCGTGTCGAACACCATTAAATTGGAATGAGACGGGAGAACGTCATGTTTTTGGACCAGACATACTCTCAGATGCAGAGGAGAAGATTGCTCTGATTAGAGAAAGGTTGAAGACTGCACAATCGAGGCAAAAGAGTTATGCTGACAACCGACGTCGCGATTTGAGCTTTGAGCCAGAAGATTATGTTTATCTCAAGGTCACGCCATTAAAGGGAGTTAAAAGGTTTCATGTTAAAGGAAAACTTGCTCCGAGATACGTGGGACCATTCAAGATTTTGAGCCGTAAAGGAGAAGTTGCATATCAGCTAGAATTGCCGTAGTCTTTAGCAGGGGTACATGATGTATTCCATGTGTCGCAACTGAAGAAATGTCTGCGAGTACCAGAGGAGCAAACACCTATAGAATCTATTGAACTGCAAGAGGATTTAACTTACAAGGAACATCCAGTGAAGATTTTGGATACCATGGATCGTGAAACCAGAAACAAGTCAACCCACTTTTGCAGAGTCCAGTGGAGCAACCACTCAGAAAGTGAAGCCACTTGGGAGCGCGAAGAAGACCTGAGGAAGGAGTTTCCTCATTTATTCTCCAGTCAGCCCTGAATCTCGGGGTCGAGATTCTGTTAAGGGGAGAGGTTTGTAACATCCCAAAATTTGGTTATTTTAAATTTCATAACTTATTTCGAATTTTTGAGAATTTTCAGAATTTATTTGGATTTAATTAGAATTTCTGGAATTTAACTATTCTTTGGAAATTAATTAAATAATGATCAAGTTTTTACAAAATTTAAATTGAAATATTTTATTTGAGTTCAAAATATCCTAAAATATTTTTTGAAATTTTTCTAATATTTTAAATGCCTCAAATAATTTAAATGAATTTTTAGAATTATTTTTATTCGAAATTAATGAAAATCCGTTGAAAAAGATGTGGTAGAGCCCATTCTCGTTACCGCCACGACCGCCGTAGAAACCCTAACGCCACCCATTTTCCACCGTTGGATCTTCATCCTACGGCTGTGGTTCGCCCACGTCGATTCGTCGCCTTGCGCCGTCAGATCTTCGCCGCGTGGACGATTGGGATGCGGCCACGTCGTCTTGTCTTCGTCTCTGGTAACGCCGCCGCCGTCGTCGCTTGAGCTTCGTAACCGACGCATTAAAGTGACGTTTGGGGACGCACGTCGAGGCTATAAAGCCCGTATGGTATCTCGTCGGAAAGCTCTTCGCCGTGCGCACATTTTGCCCCAACCCACACCGTCTCTCTCGCCGTCGTTTAGCCGCAGTTGCTCGTCGAAGTCCGTAGCTGTTCCGCCGCTGTTTGCGCCCTCTCCGGTGACCCTTCGCCGCCGTTGTGACCATCGGAGTACTCCTCGTGATTTAGCCGCACTGTGGAGCTACCTCTTCACGGAGCCTCACCGAACGCCGTGCGCGTGGTCATCTTCTCCAGCTCCGGTCATCTGTCTCCGCCGCGCCATCGTCGAGATCCTGAAGCCCGTCGACCATCCGATCGCCATCCAGCGTCCCCGATTCATGCACATCGTCTAAGAAACAGTGAGTCACATCTTCTAATATTAGCCGTAGATCTGTAGATGAACGGGTAGGATAGCGCCACGTGCCCAAAGCCGGGGACTGCCCACGTGAGCTCAAGATAGGTCGGATCGTGGCCGTTGGATTTAGATCCAGCGTTCTGGAATTCGCCACGTAGCCGTGGAACAGTAAACCCCATTTTCAATTGTTAGCCATTAGATCTTGATCGTGTGCTTGTAATGAAGCCACGTGGTTTAGATAATCACGCCCGTTAGATCTGAATTACTAGCGTACGGATGACTAGATCTAGACCGTTGGATCTTGGATGTGCGGTGCGGATGCGTCAACGCGTCGTGCACCGGAGTAGCCGCGTCGCCCGTTACGTTGCGGGATTTTGATTTAATCTGGGCCGTTGATTTTGAAACCAATGATCGGGATCGCGTCGCGCGCCGGGCCAGTCCCGTGTCGACGCGTGTACGTGGGAGCCGAGGAGCCAACACCGTCGCCGCTTCGGTGACGTCACCCGAATTGATTTCGACCGTCCGATCGTGATCTGAGGGCTGAGATGATGCCACGTGTTAGCTTCACACTAAACCAAACCGAATCGTCGCATGAATCGTGGCCGTTCATTTTTAATCCGACGGTTGATATTAAATCGAGTTCTCGGTTGATAGTTCGTCGCCACGTGTCGCAACGAGATTGTACCACATGTCGCGACCGAATCATGCCACGTCATCAAGTGGGACCCACTTGTCAGTCCTCTCACAGTAGATGATGACGTCATAAATAATTTTGAAATAATAAAATAAATAAATAAATATATTCGGTCAAAACGGTTTCGGTGCTGACGTCATTATTAGCCATGCTGATGTCATAATTCCGGATTTTCCCGTATAAAAATAAATAAAGAAATTGATTTAGTCTTTTTAATTTATTTTCAAACTTCAAATGGCTATAACTTTTGCATTTAAACTCCGATTTGAGTGATTTCAATTTCTAAAAATTTGTAAAATCAAGATCTATTTATTGGTGAATTTTATTGAATTTTTAGAGTTAATTTTGTTCTCTATAAAATATATTTATTATGTGTATAATTATTTTGAGTAGACGTTGATTTGCCGGAGAGTTACGAGGGTGAATTTTCGGCACAAGACTTGACTCAGGATCAGGACCAGCAACTCTTTGAAGGTAAGTTGTGTTTTGACCATGTTGCTCCTAAATTTTGAAATGTATTTTGTTTCAAACTATGCATGCTAATTCAACTAAAAATGGATTTAAATATTTTGGGTGAATTAGCTAGTTACCCTAATTGTTAATGCCACCTTGTAAATAATATTTGTATGCCATGATACCTTTGATAACCTAGGTTTGGTAATCTTAGTTGGCTATTAATATTGTGCCAACACGGGAGGCTAGACCGTGAATAGTTGCTTAGCCATGCTTAACGTGAATAATATTTGTGAATGCAAAAGCAATATTGATTAAGGAAATAGTGAATGTGTTTTGATAAAAGGTGGAATGTTGTTGGTAATGATGTTGGAGTGTAGAGACCTGTGAGGTTCTACATGAAGGATGATTACGGGCACGTGTTGCACCGATAAACCACTTGGGGTGGAATTGATTTAGATTGGGGCAAGTGGACCGAGGCTTCGTGCAGTGGGCCTTCGTGGCATTTGGGGGTTGAGTCTTTGTGAGGGTCAGGTGCCAAAATTTGAGAGAATGATGTCTTGCCTTGGTCGTTAAGGACCTTACCTTGCAAGCCTTTAACTCCGAGTCTCTCGTACAACCACATGTCCGAATGGGAAGAACTAGTTTAGTAGGATTCGATGTCTTACCTTTGATACCTCGGGGTGGCGATTACGGGGTAATCAGACGGGGAGCGTGCCTGTGCTACGGCTTGGTACCCTATCTAACGGTGTTCATCTGTCCTATACTTCGACTCTGAGTGAGGGAAGTGATAGCGAAGGCAACCCGGAGAGGTTCCTAGGTGGAGATAGAAGTCTCTGAAAAGCTTTGTTACGGTTAATCGTCTTTGTGGTGTGCGACTGTATCTTGTGGGTAAAGTGTACAACCTCTGCAGAGTGTTAAAACTGTTCGAATAGCCGAGTCCACGGTACTGGACAATGCTCGGGGATTACAATCATGGGGTAGTGTTTGAAAATAAAATGGGGTAGAAGGCTGTGTGCCAAAGTAAATGATGAATGTTGATTAGGGACTGTGTGTCCAAAACAATGTGAAAAACAAATTGAGAAATATAATGGTTATATGGTTTTGATGCTTTCAATATAAGTAAATGGTAGTTTAAAATATTGATGCAAAAGCAAAATAATCGTAAAACCACTTCTTTGAATAAGCCATGCATATAGTAATAGAACTGCATTCTGTGCATGACTTGTTGAGTACGGTGTGTACTCACCCTTGCGGACAAACTTACCAGGAAAAGAGACTACACCTGCATATGATGAGGAGTTTGTCGAAGGGCCAGAGAATTAAGGATCAAGCCTCTGTCAGAGCGCCTGTGGTGAAGATGGATCACTACGATGTTATTTATCATTCCGCTGTTGAAACTATATTACTCTGATTATTGTAAGCCCTGTGTAGCAGATTATTGTAAGGGACCATAAGGTCACACAACTCGTTTATATACATGTTTGCAGTACTTATTTAATATTCCGCTGTGTATGATATGATATTATACCCTGTTTAGCCTGTGTGCACTAGCGCGATCCTGGACTAGTGCAAAATACACAGAGTGTCCGGATTTGCAGATTCGGGGCACGACAGTAACTTCTAGTATATACCAAAAGTCGCTTAAAAATTGATCTGTTTAGAGGGCCTACTGGCTTTTCAAAATCTGAAACTAGCTTTTTAAGGGGCAGTTTTTGCTCACCTCCCTAATCCCCTCCTCTGCCCCGCCCGGGATCTGCCGCCTCTCCTCCATGGTCTCCGCCACCTCCTCCTGGTCCTGGCCAATTCACCACCTCCGCTCTGCCCGGTTGTCGTCTCCTTCCCTTTGCATAGTTGTAGCTGCCTAGTTTACCAAACAGCATCTCCAGAAATGCTACAGCTATCAGTTACAACTGCTTTACAGCTCAACAAGCTAAAAGCAGTTTTTCAATCCAGTCGTAACCCTCCAAGCAGACCCTAAGTCACCAGACAAAGCGTGCAGACCCTAAGTCACCAAACAAGACCTATGTCTGATCCGGTACACCTTCTGCTATTTTGTAGCTCCGTAGCCACACCATTCCAGCACCTGCTGTGCCCTGACGCCAGCAAGGCCATGCTGACCTGGCTGGCTCCCTTTAACCGAGCCACTGCACCTCCAGTCGCCAGTTAGCTACCCACGCTTCAGCATGAGTGCTGCTTGACCGCGCCAGGCACTTCTCGTAGTCGCTACGATTAGTATGGCCGAGGAACCGAATCAGGAGGAGAAATTTCCAACCAGATAGGCAGTGAGGAAGAGGGAGGCGGATCATTGGATCACTAAGTGATTCGTGGATGTGTCACGAAGAAGCTTCACTCGAGCCAAACGTGACCTTGCCAAGATCGCGGGCGGCGGGCCCCAACTACTGTCGGCCGAATAAATCACCACCACCGCAGGCCAGATGAGAATAATCGTAGTGACTCGAATATTGTGCTGCCTCGTTGATGGTCGTTTGTAGAGTTCTCCTACGCCTCATTTCTCTTGCAACACAACGCTTACTCCAATTCGCCTCTCTCGCAACCTCGCGTTCCCCTTCGTCGCCGCGGCGGCTTCAACAACGTTGCTTCCGTCGTCCTTCACTTTTTCATCTGTGTAAGTTTTCCACCCTTCTTTTGCTGTCCTTCACTAGTTAGTTCCCCCCTCTATTTTCCGCTACAAATACTTCCATTCACACAAACGAAAAAGTAGGAGAAAGATCTGCTTGCCGGGTTATGTTTCTTATACCCGTTGCAATTCACTAATTATCTCGTCGTTTCTCATTCCTACAGGTTTTTCTTCCACTGCTGTCTTCACCAGTTGGTTTCCCCTCTAAAAGCACTTTCATTGTTCATCTTTCATTCACTCAGGTCGTTCCATACCAAAAAAAATCGCAAAAGAAAAAGGAAAAAAAGGTATATCTTTCGTTTTCCACCCTTCCTTTGCTGTCTTTCCCTTGTTAGTTTTGCCCCCTCTATTTTCCGCTACAACACAAATGAAAAAAAGAAAAATGATCTGTTTACAGGGTTATTTTCCTGTTAGGGTTAGAAGTATGGTAAAATAACTGAAGACAATATTTAATATGAAAAAATGCTTATGAAAAAACCCACGGGAAAGAATTCACTGTAATAGTTCAAAGATTACATATATATAGGAGTGTGGTTTAAATAGTCAAAAAGGTCCGAGTTATTGAAGATTACTCCTAACAAACTACAAATAAAATTAGATTTATTGGAATATTTGAGTTTATCTCTAACAGTTTCTTATATCCGTTGTAATTCACTAATTTATCTCTGTCATTTCTCATTCCTACAGGTTTTTCATCCGTTGCTGTCTTAACCAGTTGGTTTCCCTTCTAAAAGCACTTCCATTGTTCATCTTTCATTTACTCGGGCCGTTCCATACCCAAAAAAATCGCAAAAGAAAAAGGAAAAAAAGACCTTTCATTCGTTTTTGCTCCCGTTTGCCATCCTTCAGTTCACCTTCGTCTTAAGTTTCCATTTGAGTGTCTTTATCCACCCATATTGTACTCTTTTCTCTCACGAATTACTCTCATCCTACATCGTCTAGTTATTCAAGAAACAAAATTACATCCATTGTTGCTTTTGTTAACCTGATCACCACATGATCAGCACACGACGCACTCACGCCACCACTCTTGGCCAAGACGACACGCCATTGGTCGCAGCCCAACCAGAGCAAATGGGCCAAGGTCTCTTGGGCCATCTCTCCCCAAAAAGCTAGCTCAATGAGGAGGTGCTCCCTCACCCTTATAAACCATACTCAAGCCCTCTCCACAACCAATGTGGGACTATTTCCAACAATCTCCCCCTCACACATTGGGCCGAGATTATCTAGGAATCACCTGGGTTGCCTAGGCTCTGATACCAATTGTTGGAATTCCCAAGATCAAACACACACGAGCTAGACGGAGTACACCGAGAACACACACGAGTATTCTTGTACTTAGCTCTAGAAGGAATACAAGGAGTAACACTCTTGGAGGCGCCGGACTTGAGATTACAACGGACTCAAGTATTGCACCGTTCTTCTACCCCTAGCTATTCTCATCTTCTTACTTTGACTTTCCCTAGAGTTTTCTGCGTACAAGAATATATAGCACCAGATGCTCACTCTCTCAGCCACGACGTCGCGTTGCCTCCGAGACGTGCGCAACCACAACGTCCGTGCGTGATCCGATTCTTCGGCGCGCTGAAAAGGTCTGGCTGACCGCTTCCTGCGCTGGAAAGAGTCTTGGCTTCACCTCCATGCGCCGGAACGGCTGACCACTTCCTTCATGCAGACTCGTTCAACCACCAAAACATGCAGTAGCCCACTACCCAAACTAGTGCATGCATACACACACATGCAACCTACGTACCTCACTAATGCATACTAACTACTAACATGTAGAATTATTCTAACAACAAGATTAACACTAACAGCTTTCACCCGTTAGTTTTTCCCCTCCAGAAACACTTTTTCTTTTGCCTAGCGATCCCCTACCCAAAAAAAGGAAAGAAGAAAACAGAAGTTCTACTGTTTCACTCTCACATCTTTTGCCTGTATTAAATCTTCCAAGGTTTTCACACATTTCGTGTCTTTACACAATCACACTACTTCAACGAAACACCCCCCACCCAAAAAAAAACCCCTCCAATTGCATGGCGGAAGTGGCGTTGGCTGGCTTACGATTGGCGGCATCACCGATCTTGAAGAAGCTCCTCGATGACGCTTCAACGTACCTTGGTGTGGACATGGCGACTGAGCTCCATGAACTGGAGACCACCATCATGCCGCAGTTCGAGCTGGTGCTTGAGGCGGCTGACAAGGGCAACCACAGGGCCAAGTTGGACAAGTGGCTCCAGGAACTCAAAGAAGCCTTCTACAAAGCCGAGGACCTGCTGGACGAGCACGAGTACAACCTCCTCAAGCGCAAAGCGGAGAGCGGGAAGGAGGATTCCTCGCCGGCTAATGCCTCCTCCATCAGCGCTATTCTGAAGCCTCTACATGATGCGTCGAGCAGGTTGTCCAATCTGCGCCGGGGGAACAGGAAGCTAATCCGCCAGCTCAATGAACTAAAGGCCACCCTGGCGAAAGCCAAGGAGTTCCGTGAACTGCTTCGCTTACCGGCTGGTAATAGTTCAGAGGGCTCCACCGTACGAACGACGGCTGTTCCTCCGGTCACATCAGTACCACCCCTACGAGTGTTGGGTCGGGACTTGGATCGCGACCGTATAATACATCTTCTTACTAAGGAGACTGCAGCCGAGGCTAACTCAGCTAGCTACTCGGGTCTGGCCATTGTTGGACACGGAGGTGCGGGAAAATCCACCTTGGCACAATATGTTTACAATGACAAGAGGGTACAAGAATATTTTAATGTCAGGATGTGGGTCTGCATCTCGCGTAAACTTGATGTACGACAGCACACGCGGGAGATTATCGAATCTGCCAAAAAGGGGGAATGCCCGCGTGTTGATAATCTTGATACTCTCCAGTGCAAATTAAGGGACATACTGCAAAAATCGGAGAAATTCCTGCTTGTGTTGGATGATGTTTGGTTTGATGATTCCAGCAATCAGACGGAATGGGGCCAACTGTTAGCTCCTCTAGTTTCTCAGCAGATGGGAAGCAAAGTCCTGGTAACTTCTCGACAAGATAGATTTCCAGCTGCTCTTAACTGTCAAGAAGGGATTCATCGTTTGAAAAACATGGAAGATACTCAGTTCTTGGCACTCTTCAAACACTATGCCTTCTCTGGAGCAGAAATCAGGAACCCACAGTTGCGTGAAAGGCTGGAAGAGATTGCAGAGAAGATCGCTAAAAGGCTTGGACAATCTCCTTTGGCAGCAAAAGTTGTGGGTTCCCAGCTGAAAGGGAAAACGGATATCACTGCGTGGAGAAGTGCCCTAACTATAAAGATTGACAACTTAAGCGAGCCCATGAGAGCTCTGTTGTGGAGTTACGAGAAGTTAGATCCACCTGTGCAGAGGTGCTTTCTGTATTGCAGTTTATTTCCAAAAGGTCACGTATATCAAATTGATGAGTTGGTTCACCTTTGGGTGGCAGAGGGCCTTGTTGATTCGTGCAACCTGAGTAGGAAAATGGAAGATATTGGAAAGGATTACTTCAACAAGATGGTGTCTGGATCTTTCTTTCAACACGACTGCTTTAGATTAAAAGACGATGGAGACACTGTTGAGTGCTGTGTTATGCATGATCTCCTTCATGATATGGCCGAGTTACTCTCTAAAGACGACTGCTTTAGATTAGAAGACGATAAGGTGACAGAAATACCATGGACTGTTCGACATCTATCTGTTCGTGTCAAGAGCATCAAACAGCATAAGGATAGTATCTGCAAGCTACACCATCTACGCACTGTTATCTGCATTGAACCACTTACGGATGACACAAGTGAAATTTTCCATCAGGTACGGCAGAATTTGAAGAAGTTGCGTGTACTGTATTTGTCATCTTACAACAGTAGCAAGTTGCCTGAATCTGTTGGTGAGCTGAAGCACCTTCGGTATTTGAACATCGCCGAAACATTTATTTCTGAATTGCCGGGATCATTGTGCACTCTTTACCACTTACAGTTACTTCTGTTAAATCACAGAGTTAAGAGTTTGCCTGACAAACTTTGCAATTTAAGTAAGTTACGGCATCTTGAACGGTGCTCAGATGGAATACAATGGACAGAAAAACATCTCTTCCTCAAATTTTTAACATAGGCAAGCTTACTTTGCTCCAACAACTTGAGGAATTTTCTGTGCAAAAACAGAAGGGATATGAGTTACGACAGCTGAGGGACTTGAACAAGCTTGGTGGCAGCTTATGCGTCAGAAACCTCGAGAATGTTACTGGAAAGGATGAAGCCTTAGAGTCGAAGCTACATCAGAAAACTCATCTTGAATACTTGAGGCTTGTCTGGAGTCTCGGGAATGAGTTGCGAGCAGAGGGTAGTTTACAGTTGGAGATTCTGGAAGGTATGATGCCACCGCCTCAACTGAAGGGCCTCACAATTGAAGGCTACGAATCTGCCACGTATCCAAGCTGGTTACTTGAGGGCTCATATTTCGAGAATTTGGAGCGGTTTAGTCTTGAAAATTGCAGTGCGTTAGAAGTTCTACCAACTAATGCTGAGTGAAGGCACGTAATACTTGAGGTAATCACGGCTTAGATTAATCACAAAGGGGATTACATCATATATAGGCCAGCCACCACACGGTTTATAGAAACAGAACCAGGGTGGCCAAGCGCAATCTCAGGAAGAGAAATAGGAATGTAACAGCCTGGCTAACACCCCCCGCAGTAGGAACGACGGGGCACCGAACGTTCATACTGGACCGAAACTCTAAAAATACCGTCGACGGAAGTCCCTTGGTGAAGAGGTCGGCGAACTGAGCGGAGGTCGGTACATGAAGGATGCGAACATCGCCAGCAGCCACACGATCCCGGACGAAGTGAAGGTCAATCTCGATGTGCTTGGTGCGCTGATGCTGCACTGGATTGGTCGAGAGGTAGACAGCACTCACATTGTCGCAGTAGACAAGGGTGGCACGCCGGAGAGGTGGTGGAGTTCTGAAGCGGTGGAGCTAAGAGGCCTCGGCGACGCCATTGGCAACAACACGATACTCGCCTCGTACTTGAACGAGAGATCGCTGTTGGCGTTCTTGGACCAGAAACGAGATTATCGCCGAGGAAGACAAAGATAGCTCGAGGTGGATCTGCGTGTGTCGGGGCAACCAGCCCAGTCGACATCGGTGTAGACAGTGAGGGTGGAGGGCGACGAACGGCTGAGGAAGAGCCCGAGGTCAGTGGAGCCCTGAAGATAGCGAAGGATGCGCTTCACAGCAGTGAGATGAGGCTCCCGCGGGTCATGCATGTGAAGGCAAACCTGCTGAATAGCATAGGCGATGTCAGGGCGAGTGAACGTCAAGTACTGAAGGGCACCAACCAAGCTGCGATAGATGGTGGGGTCATCAACAGGCTCGCCGGCCGCAGATAGCTTGGCTTGAGTGTCCACAGGTGTGCTACAAGGCTTGCAAGAGGTCATACCGGCACGGTCCAAAATATCGAGAGTGTACTGGCACTGAGACAGCATCATACCGGCAGGTGAGCGGGTCACAGCGATCCCCAGGAAATGCTGAAGCGGGCCAAGGTCCTTCATAGGAAAGGAAGCCTATAGAGAGGAGACGATCCGTCGAAGCAGGTCAGTGGACGAAGCGGTCAGGACAATGTCATCCACGTAAAGGAGCAGGTAAGCGTGGCAGAGTCCCGATGGTAGATGAACAACGAAGTGTCGGACTTTGCTTCGAGAAATCCCAAAGACTGGAGGTGGGAAGCGAAGCAACTGTACCATGCACGAGGAGCCTGCTTCAAACCGTAGAGAGATTTGTTGAGGCGGCAGACGTGGTCGGGGTGAGCCGGGTCAACAAAACCAGCCGGCTGAGAGCAGTACACAGTCTCCGAGATGGTGCCATGAAGGAATGTGTTCTTGACGTCGAGCTGATGAACAGGCCAGTCATTGGAGAGAGCCAAACTGAGAACAGTGCGAATGGTGGCCGGCTTCACAACAGGACTGAATGTCTCATCAA
This sequence comes from Guadua angustifolia, assembly GCA_036346375.1. Lineage (NCBI taxonomy): Eukaryota > Viridiplantae > Streptophyta > Magnoliopsida > Poales > Poaceae > Guadua > Guadua angustifolia. The sequence continues at coordinate 16,312,508 of CM070500.1, read as the reverse complement.
AATCAACACCGGGACGCTGGGTAAAACCACGGAGAACCCAACGTGCCTTGTAGCGGTCAAGGGTGCCATCGGAGTGGAACTTATGCCGGAAAATCCACTTGCCAGTGACGACGTTGGCACGAGACGGACGAGGCACAAGTGTCCATGTGTTATTGGTGAGCAGGGCCTTGAACTCCTCCTCCATGGCGCTGCGCCAGTGCGAATCGGCGAGAGCGCGACGGAAGGAGTCAGGCACAGGAGACACTGCGGTGGCCTGGAGGTTCAACTTGGGCTGCCGGAACCCGCTTTTGCCACGAGTGCGCATGCTGTGGGCGTTGTCAACAGGAGGTGTAGGCACAAGACCGATGAGGGAAGCGGTGGCTCGGCGGCCGATGGTCGAGGCGCCTGCGGTCTGGCGAAGGCGTGGCACCATCCCAAAGACCACACCGTGGGAGCGAGGGGTGCAGGCGCAGACGGCTCCGATGGAAAGGGAGCGCCAGCGGTGTTTGCAGCAGGCCCAGAGCGAGCCGGCCCAGGCGCGCCGGCGGTGCTTGCAGCAGGCCCAGAGCGAGCCGGCCCAAGCGCGCAGGAGGGGGAGCTGTGAGGGGCTTCAGTCGGTGGCGCAGGCGGTCCAGAAGGCCCAGGTGTGCTGGCTGAATGTGGGCTGGCCAGAGGGCCAGGGGTGGCCGGTCCAGAACTGGCCGGCCTAGCTAGCCGAGCCAGGGGAAGGCCTTGTGGCCCAGGCGCGCAAAGGACTCCCGGTGGCCTGCAGGTGTGACGGAGAGGCTCCAGAGCATCCTGAAAATGTGTCTCATCCAAAAAATCAAGATTAGCAGGGGAGGCCGGGGAGAAGGGGGCCTCGGCGAACGGAAAGGAGGACTCGTCGAACACAACATGGCGGGAGATGATGACACGGTTTGTAGAAAGGTCAAGGCATCGGTAGCCTTTGTGGTCGGACGAGTAACCGAGGAAGACACACAAGACGGAACGAGGTGCAAGTTTGTGAGGGGCGGTGGTGGAGGTGTTAGGATAACACCGGCAGCCAAAAACCCGAAGGTGAGTATAGGAGGGAGGATGGCCATGCAGGGCATGGAAAGGAGTGGAGAAGTTAAGGGTGGAGGTGGGATGGCGGTTAAGGAGGTAGGTGCCGGTGTGAAGGGCCTCAGCCCAGTAGGGAGGTGGAAGATGCGCCTGGAAGAGGAGGGAGCGCATGATATTATTGATAGTACGAAGGATGCGCTCCGCCTTGCCATTCTGTTGAGAGGTATAGGGGCACGACATGCGGAGGTGGACGCCGTGCGTGAGAAAAAAGGCACGAGTGGACGAGTTATCAAACTCACGACCGTTATCACATTGCACACTTTTAATGGTGGTGCTAAACTGGGTAGCGACGAAAGAGAAAAAGTGAGTAATGGTGGAAAACGTGTCGGATTTGTGACGGAGAGGGAATGTCCACAAGTGGTGAGAGCAGTCATCGAGAATGGCAAGGTAGTACTTGAACCCAGAAACACTAGTTATCGGGGAGGTCCATAAATCACAGTGTATGAGATCAAAATTGTGCAAGGCACGTGACTGCGAACGAGGAAATGGAAGGCGAACTTTGTAGGGTCGAGGATGCGCCTAGAGGGGGGGGGTGAATAGGCGTTTTACAAAATTAATCGCTCACTAATCAATTCGCTCTAATACACCCCTAAGTCAAAACCTAATCAAAGATATATGCGAAAGCGATAAATAGGTTTTGACAATTAAAGCCTAAATCAACTAGGCCCACTATGTGCACTATCTAAATTATGTCTCTACACAAGAATTGCTAAATTGATCAACTAAATAATACTAGCAATTCTAATTCAAACAATTGATAAATATTCAATAATGTAAAGTGCTTGAATATAAATGAGACAAGAGACAACCGATATTTTTCCGTGGTGTTCGGAGACTTGCTTGGTCTCCCTAGTCCACGTTGAGGCTAGCCCACACTTGGACCGGCTCCCGCTCGAGTACCCGCCTCTTTCCACTAGTCGTGGTTTTTCACGCTCGCGCGTAGGCTCAACCCGAACCTTCACAAACTTGCCGGTGCTTCTCACACCTCGAGAGCTCCCGCGCACGACGCCTACGCCGTCTAGGAGTCGGCAACCTCCAAGAGCAACAAGCCGCTCCTCCGCTTGAACTTCACCGAGCACAACGAGTGCGCTCCCGGTGATCACCAAGTGCAACACATGCACAAGAACCTCACCCAAGTGCAACACATGCACAAGAGCCTCTCAAACCCACTCCTAATTGCAACACATGCAATTAGTTCACTCTTTGCTCAAGAATCAAATGTGAGTGTGCAACACATGCAACACCTCATCCAAAACCTCAAACACAGCAACAACACTGCCCCAAGCCCCCCAAGGGGGTATTTATAGCCCCCCACAAGAAAACTAGCCGTTTGGGGGCAAAACGGGCGAAAACACCAAAAATCCGGTCCAACCGGACCTCTCCCGGTCCGACCGCTCCTCACAGGGCAACGGTCGGATTTCTGACCGTTGCACGGCCGGTTGGACCGCTCATGGCCCGGTCGCACCGCGCTGCCTCCGGTCCGACCGCCATTCAATGCCAAGAAAACCAAAAAAATAGTCTGGAAAAAAAACAAGCCATGGGGAGGCAGTTACCTGCTTGGCGGTCCGAGCCGGACCGGGCAGTTGCACCGCCCCCACGCCATGACAAGACGCCAAGACCGAAAAACAACGCTGCCGAGGAGGAGTCGGTCGACCGCCGGGTCCCAACCGATCAAGACCGGTTGCACCGCCCGCTAATCGCGCAAAGATGCAGAACACTTGAGAAGTTCAGACTTAACTCTAAAATCGATTCTCCGAAAACCGAAAACCATTCCTTGAGCCAATAAATGATCAACACATGATCATACACACGTGCAAAACACATTTGCACCAAATCAAACCATGCTCAAAGAATTCAACCCAAAATGCGAAAACACATTTCGCAATCGACTCAAGAACTATTCGCAAATCGTATTAAGCGAAACAAACTCGAGTTTATGAGATTAATCCCCCTAGCCATGTGAAGGTCAACACAAGACCGGTCAACTTGCCAACACCGTTGCAAGCCCCACTCACATGCTCTCGGGATTCGGACTCATAAACCTCGGTTTATTCGCTGCAACGACCTTGCAAATAACACTTTAAACACATTTCATGCTTGAGCACTACTCTTTGCAACACATGCAAAAATCTAGCTCAAGCAACACCAAAACAAGATGCATGAACTCTCTAATTGCAACACATGCAATTCTCTAGTTCCATGCAACACCAAATCGACTTCACACCAAAACCAAACATCAACTAAACCAAATCACACGTATGAGCTCTTTACTCACAACACATGCAAGCCTCTAGCTCCATACAAACACACAAACATCAAATCATGCTTGAGCTCTCTCCTTTTGCAACACATGCAAAACTTAGCTCCAAGCAACCACACGGTTTTTGAAAGATTGTTTTGAACCAAAGCATGAAGCTTCAACTAATGCAACACATGCAAAAGTGAACTTCACACAAAACCAACGATTGGCTTATCCTATTTGCAACACATGCAAATCAAAGCTTTATGCGAAAACCAAATGCAAATGCTCTTCCTCTTTGCAACACATGCAAATCGGAGCATAAACCAAACAACCAAGTATAACTTTTAACCCATTCGCAACACATGCCAAATGGTTAAACTTCATGCAAAAACCAAATCCAAATGGTTGAGCTTGAGTGAACGCGGATTGAGATCACCAACACATGATGAAGCTCAAGCTAGGGAACAACCCCTCTTAATAGTACGGCGATAAAAACCTTAGACTCAAAGACTATAAAGTCCTTAGCCTATCTAATTATACCTTCGCCGCCGCGCGCAAGCAATCCCCTTTGGGGTCTTTATGATCTTCGCATATTTGCTCACCCGGGATATCACTCGACTCCTCTTCGGGATCCACTCTTGACGCCTATCAACTCATGATGCCGTCCTTGTCCCGTTTTCATCATCTCATCCATCTTTGGACCTAACTCAAACATAACTCAAGAAACTTGTTAGTCCAAGATGCATGGTTGTCTCAATTATCTCTTGCACTCCATTAACACATAATGGATGCCTTTAGATCAATTGAGCACAACCTAAATCAATTGAAATGATTATAAATGTGTCTTAAGTATAATAATGCAACACATGCTTAATTATACTCAAGAACTATCCATTTGTTCTTAATTAATCACAAAACACCATCAACACATGATGAAGTGTTCTTCAACGATTAACAAGACAAATGAACTCAATTTAAATTATCATTTAAATTGACTCTTCAAGTTAGAGTGAGAACTCCCCCTAAATATGTGCATCCATGTAATATATGGATTGGGAAACATGATGCACATTTTGTGGTTATTTCAATGGGAATGTTCATACTTTAACTTTAATCCAAAGTATGCAATTTATACTAGAATGAATACGCAAACATACCTTGGGTTTTCCATTTTTCAATGCGATGAGACTAATCAAAGATATTCTAAATAAACAAGTTAGTCTCGATATAAGATTTGTCATTAATAACAAAATCACATTAATGGATAATCTCAATATTAGATTTGTCATTAACACCAAAACCATAACTAATGAAGGTTGAACTTACAATCTCCCCCTTTTTGGTGATTAATGACAAATCCTAGCTTAATGAGCACATTTGGGTTAAAACTAATTAACATGTTGAGAGAATTTAAGCTAATGGAACACATATGCATATTAATTCTCCCCCTTAATCATATTAAGCTTACTTTTTAAACCAAATGACATTGAGCTTCCTAATTCTCCCCCTTTTGGCATTAAGCACCAAAAATGGAAAAACTAAAAGATTAACTTGAAATACATTCTTCCCCTTTTTGGCATTTAACAATTTCTTTCAGGGGTCATATCTAATGAAGGTCATACAAGAATTTAAAAGGGTACTAATGACCTTGGCAATGAATTAGAATTTAGATACCAATTGAAAGAGATAGGCAATAAAATCCCAAATGAAAAGGATATACAAGGAATAAAACAAGTTTTTATTTGAAATATGGCCTGATACCAAAAGAAGAAAAACTCGAAGAGAGACCATATTCGGGATTTTGGATACTACTTTGAAGGAAGAATAAGCGCTTGCAATAATGGATACCACTTGTAAAGATAAGCATGAAAAAGATGAAGTATGGGTTATGCAAGGCAAAAGAAACCATGTGATACCCTTTTTCAAATAACTAAAGACTAAGGAGTGAGTTATTTGAATTTTCCTCATTTTATTAGGCTTTGCAAATTTTCAACATGATTCTTTCGAAGAATCCAATAATTTGCCTAATCGAATAAACGAGGAACTCAAAAGAATTACCACTTGAGAAATTAGATACCACTTGTAAAAATTAATCTCAAGGGCTTTGCACGAAGAACCAAAAGAAATGAGCATTTTCAAATTTCATGAATAACAATGCTCAACAGGAGATTTTCCTCTTTTGATGTATTTCAACTCATAAAGATTCTCACACAGAGAAGTCTTAGGTGGTTGAACTTACAATTTTAATTTGAGAGGAAACTTTTACTCAAGAATGTGGGTATCGGAATAATACTACAAAGAGGTAATGAAATACCACTTGTAGGAAATAATTGAATTCAATGATACCACTTAAAAAGAATTTCAAATAATCAAGGATATCATTAGAAGAATTGATCAATAAAAACCATGATACCACTTGGAGAAAAGAATCTCAATTATACCACTTGTAAGCATATAGATGAATAAATGCTCCATTGATACCACTTAGGATCAAATCACAATGATTGATACCACTTGAAAGAATTATCGATAACATCGATGGGTATCAGAGCAATATTCTCAGAGCAATATACTTACGGGTATCAAAAACTCAAGATAGTTCAATAAAATTACAAAGAATGAGTATCAGAGCAAAATAAAGACATGAAATTCACTTGGAAGCATTTAAGTGCCCAAAACTTGATATAAATAAACTCCCCAATATGTTCAATGAATGAAACATAGAGTTATTTGCATTTGAATTGCACAAGTTTTATCTTTTCAAAAGATCAAGTGAAAATCACTCTTTAGTTCAATTAAAGTGCTCATAGCTGATACCACTTGAAAACATGATCAGATAGTTTTTAAAACTTTTCAAATTTTGCACAAATGAACTTTGGGATAGTAAGAATCATTTCCAAAAAGAATTTTTGAAAAAGGAGGTTCCAATCAAAAGATATCCCAAAAGAAAACTCTGAAAAATCTGAAAATTCAGAGCTCAGCGTGCCATGGCCGGTCCAACTGGTTGGGGTCCAGTCCAACCGGCCCTAAGGGCGGTGCAACCGCAGGGAGGTCGGTTGGACCGCACCTGTCAGCCTAAAAACCCTGAATTTTTGCAAATTTTGGCAAAAACGATTCAAACGAAGTCCAAAAAATTTAAAATTTTGCAGAGATGAACTTTGGACTAATTAGAAGGTTTTGCAAAAAGAATTTTCTCAAAAACAATTTTATCTTAAAAGATATGGCAATTTGCGCTTTGAGGCATAAAAGGAAATTGATTTTCCCGAAAAGCCACAAAATGCAATTCAATTTGGATTTCATGCAATTTATTTTTCATGGCTTAGATAGGTGTATCAAGAATGTGTATAGCCAAGATTTATGGTGAAATCCAACTTGAATGCCACGATTTGATCTATATGCCTAAATAGGCCATTTTGGTTCAAATCAAATCGTTTTTGAGCCAAATTAGATTCTAACATAGAATTTTCATTTTGAAAGATTATAAAACCTTTGGAATACATAATAGAATACTTTTTCAAAGCTTTTCGCAAATTTGGGCCTTTTAAATATGATTTGTGACTTTTGGCCTAAATAGTCCAATTTAAGAAGCGAATAGAAACCAAGTCAAATTCAATTAACACAAGAGATTCAAATCAAGCAAGGGGTAAGATATATGGATTTGAATTTTGTGTATGAGTCTAAAATGCCATTTTGAATCACAATTCTACACAAGAATAGATCCAAATGAAGAAACTCACTAAGTGCAATAATATGACCATTACGGGTCGATTATAATTTTTCGGCGAGTTTCAAAATCAAATAACTTTTGCTAGGTTGGTCTTTTGAAAATCTTTTGAACACGAAAGTCGTTAAGAATGACCAACTCTAGGATTTTCGTTTTGGAATTACTTTCAAAATCCTTTTACTTTTATTTCTATGAAAATTATAAGTTTAAATCAAAATCAAGATACTAGTAACTAGTTTTTGGAGTTAAAACTCATTTTCCTTTCAAAATAGATTTTGTGAAGCCAAAACCTTTGAGAAACATTTCAAAAGCATTTGTATACATTTTAAACTAGTTTTTCGCAAGATTAGTAATAGAGTATACAAATTTTGAGTTTTGGCTAAATGGTTGATTTTGAAAATATATATGCACTTATTTTAATATGGGCACACGTAGGGATGTGATACACATGAATATGAATTAACACTCCCCCTAAATGTGCCACTCCTAAACTTGCTCAAGATTTGCAATTAAGAGAATAGATGAGAGGCGAGAGCAAGAGTCCATACCAAGCAATCTAAATTGATTCTAGCATGAATATTACAATATAACCTACACAAGGCTATACGACATAATAGTAATCAATTTAAATGCTTGTTACCGAGATGGTATTGGCTTATGATGGACATGATTGTCTTCATGCTTGACACCACTTGTAGAAACATATAATCCTTCTCCTCCATGAGTGTGCAAGCGTCCAATCCATCTCATATCACCTAAAAATCTTTTAGGCGATCTTTGGTATCAAATCCTTGTTGGGTCCGACAATGTTAGTCACAAGAGTTTTAGGAACCCAAATGGTCCTAATTTTAGCTTTATTGAAATGACTAACATGACTAGGAATAGTTTTGCGAGAATTATTCCTCCTAAGCAAAATATTTGGATTTAAGTGAGAGGACTTATGAGGGCATTGATATTTTGCAAAACCATTTCTAGTTTGATCTCTTCTAAGCATATGATAATTAAAATTATTAAAAGGCTTAGAGGATCTAGCAAATCTAGCAAATGTTTTGTTATTGTTATTTCTCCTAAGCATAGTATTTGGATTATGTTGTGTGGGCTTAGGAGTCTTAACAAATTTAGCAAACCTATTTCTAGATTTACTCTTCCTATGCAAATGAACATCATTGTTAGCCGGCATAGGGGATTTGACAAGCTTGGCAAACACATTGCCATTCTTGTCCTTCCTAAGCAAATAATTTTCATTAATACGAATAGGCTTAGGAGTTATACCTTTGGGACAATCCTTACCGAAATGTCCCTTTTCACGGCAATTGAAGCACGTTACTCCGTTTGGTCCTCTCTTGACCTTCTTGTTGTGCTCAACGCCGGTTTGCCTCATGGTTGATGTTGTGGCCTTGTTATCCACTTGATTAGGGCACACGGAGGCGAAGTGGCCCTTCTTGTTGCAAGCGAAACACTTGAAGGTCTTCGAGTGTCTTGCGTTGTGCTTCGTCTTGCTATTCTTCCTCTTGGAGTTGTAGCTGAGTCCACTTATCTTGAGGCGCCTTGGCTTGCTCAAGATCTTGTCAAGGCGGCTTTTCCTTTGTAGCACTTTTCTAAGTCACTTCTCAATTGAGTGACTTGTTTCTTGAGCTCTTTATTTTCCTCTACAAGATTTGCATCTAAAGACATAGAGGAACTTGAAACAATTTCATTAGAGCAACAAGGTATATCACTTAAATCATTGCAAGAGGTGGACATGTCAATTTTGATGAAATATTAGAATTTTTATCCAAGCATGGCATTTCATCAATTAAATCACATGTGACTCCTATATCCACCTTAGACTTATAAATTTCTTTGAGAAGGAGGATTCATGATTTTCTTTAAGCATATTATAATCACTTTGAAGTGATTCATGTTCAAGCTTTAAAATCTTATATTTTGTTTTCTCCTTCCCAAGATAATTATTTAGCTCCTCTAACATATCCATTAAATCATTGTAAGAGGGCTCATCATCGTTTCATCATCACTTACCTCATTTATACCTTTTGCCATGAAGCAACGAATTTTTGATATAAGTGAAGATTAAATGCCGCTTGAGGCGGAGGTTGAGGTTGATGGTAATGCCGGTTCTTCACTTGATGAAGAGGTTGAAGAATCGTCAACCGACACTTCATCCTCAATTGATGTGGATGATTCAAATTCTTCTTGAAGCTTAATCCACATTTCATGAGCGCTCTTGAGATTGCATATGAGATGAAATATTTCTACGCTCACAACGCTAAATAAAATGTTAGTAGCTTGAGCGTCGAGATGTAGACATTTCTCCTCTCCTTTAGTTGGAGCAATATCATTTAATGGAGAAGAAATGCCGACATCTACGATCCACCATATTTGTGGGCTCATGGATTTAAAATGCGAAATCATAAATAATTTCCATGATGAATAATTAGAGCCATCAAATATTTGTGAATCGGTGGAGTGCACTAAATCGCTAGGCGCCATCCTTTTTACTCTCTAGACGGTTAAGCCTAAAATGAGAGTGACCGTGGCTCTTATACCACTTGTAGGGTCGAGGATGCGCCTAGAGGGGGGTGAATAGGCGTTTTACAAAATTAATCGCTCACTAATCAATTCGCTCTAATACACCCCTAAGTCAAAACCTAATCAAAGATATATGCGGAAGCGATAAATAGGTTTTGACAATTAAAGCCTAAATCAACTAGGCCCACTATGTGCACTATCTAAATTATGTCTCTACACAAGAATTGCTAAATTGATCAACTAAATAATACTAGCAATTCTAATTCAAACAATTGATAAATATTCAATAATGTAAAGTGCTTGAATATAAATGAGACAAGAGACAACCGATATTTTTCCGTGGTGTTCGGAGACTTGCCGGTCTCCCCTAGTCCACGTTGAGGCTAGCCCACACTTGGACCGGCTCCCGCTCGAGCACCCGCCTCTTTCCACTAGTCGTGGTTTTTCACGCTCGCGCGTAGGCTCAACCCGAACCTTCACAAACTTGGGTGCTTCTCACACCTCGAGAGCTCCAAGACGACGCCTCACGCCGTCTAGGAGTCGGCAACCTCCAAGAGCAACAAGCCGCTCCTCCGCTTGAACTTCACCGAGCACAACGAGTGCGCTCCCGGTGATCACCAAGTGCAACACATGCACAAGAACCTCACCCAAGTGCAACACATGCACAAGAGCCTCTCAAACCCACTCCTAATTGCAACACATGCAATTAGTTCACTCTTGCTCAAGAATCAAATGTGAGTGTGCAACACATGCAACACCTCATCCAAAACCTCAAACACAGCAACAACACTGCCCCAAGCCCCCCAAGGGGGTATTTATAGCCCCCCACAAGAAAACTAGCCGTTTGGGGGCAAAACGGGCGAAAACACCAAAAATCCGGTCCAACCGGACCTCTCCCGTCCGACCGCTCCTCACAGAACAGCAACGGATTCGGATTTTTCTGCGGCCGGTTGGACCGCTCACGGCCCGGTCGCACCATATCTGCCTCCGGTCCGACCGCCATTCAACGCCAAAGAAAACCGCAAACAACCTGGAAAAAAACAAGCTGCGGGGGCGGTTCCGCCTGCCGGTCCGACCGGACCGGGCGGTTGCACCGCCTTATGCCACCGCAGACGCCAAGACCGGAAAAACGCTTGAGGAGGAGTCGGTCTGACCGCCCGGTCCAACCGACTGGCGACCGGTTGCACCGCCCGGCTAACTACCGCAAAGACAGACACTGGAGAAGTTCAGACTTAACTCTAAAATCGATTCTCCGAAAACCGAAAACCATTCCTTGAGCCAATAAATGATCAACACATGATCATACACACGTGCAAAACACATTTGCACCAAATCAAACCATGCTCAAAGAATTCAACCCAAAATGCGAAAACACATTTCGCAATCGACTCAAGAACTATTCGCAAATCGTATTAAGCGAAACAAACTCGAGTTTATGAGATTAATCCCCCTAGCCATGTGACGGTCAACACAAGACCCGGTCAACTTGCCAACACCCGTTGCAAGCCCCACTCACATGCTCTCGGGATTCCGGACTCATAAACCTCAGTTTATTCGCACAACGACCTTGCAAATAACACTTTAAACACATTTCATGCTTGAGCACTACTCTTTGCAACACATGCAAAAGTCTAGCTCCAAGCAACACCAAAACAAGATGCATGAACTCTCTAATTGCAACACATGCAATTCTCTAGTTCCATGCAACACCAAATCGACTTCACACCAAAACCAAACATCAACTAAACCAAATCACACGTATGAGCTCTTTACTCACAACACATGCAAGCCTCTAGCTCCATACAAACACACAAACATCAAATCATGCTTGAGCTCTCTCCTTTTGCAACACATGCAAAACTTAGCTCCAAGCAACCACACGGTTTTTGAAAGATTGTTTTCGAACCAAAGCATGAAGCTTCAACTAATGCAACACATGCAAAAGTGAACTTCACACAAAAACCAACGCATTGGCTTATCCTATTTGCAACACATGCAAATCAAAGCTTTATGCGAAAACCAAATGCAAATGCTCTTCCTCTTTGCAACACATGCAAATCGGAGCATAAACCAAACAACCAAGTATAACTTTTAACCCATTCGCAACACATGCCAAATGGTTAAACTTCATGCAAAAACCAAATCCAAATGGTTGAGCTTGAGTGAACGCGGATTGAGATCACCAACACATGATGAAGCTCAAGCTAGGGAACAACCCCTCTTAATAGTACGGCGATAAAAACCTTAGACTCAAAGACTATAAAGTCCTTAGCCTATCTAATTATACCTTCCATACATGCATAGAAGCAATCCCTTTGGGGTCTTTATGATCTTCGCATATTTGCTCACCCGGGATATCACTCGACTCCTCTTCGGGATCCACTCTTGACGCCTATCAACTCATGATGCCGTCCTTGTCCCGTTTTCATCATCTCATCCATCTTTGGACCTAACTCAAACATAACTCAAGAAACTTGTTAGTCCAAGATGCATGGTTGTCTCAATTATCTCTTGCACTCCATTAACACATAATGGATGCCTTTAGATCAATTGAGCACAACCTAAATCAATTGAAATGATTATAAATGTGTCTTAAGTATAATAATGCAACACATGCTTAATTATACTCAAGAACTATCCATTTGTTCTTAATTAATCACAAAACACCATCAACACATGATGAAGTGTTCTTCAACGATTAACAAGACAAATGAACTCAATTTAAATTATCATTTAAATTGACTCTTCAAGTTAGAGTGAGAACTCCCCCTAAATATGTGCATCCATGTAATATATGGATTGGGAAACATGATGCACATTTTGTGGTTATTTCAATGGGAATGTTCATACTTTAACTTTAATCCAAAGTATGCAATTTATACTAGAATGAATACGCAAACATACCTTGGGTTTTCCATTTTTCAATGCGATGAGACTAATCAAAGATATTCTAAATAAACAAGTTAGTCTCGATATAAGATTTGTCATTAATAACAAAATCACATTAATGGATAATCTCAATATTAGATTTGTCATTAACACCAAAACCATAACTAATGAAGGTTGAACTTACAAACTTGGCGCCCTAGTTGACAAGCATGACAAACATTGGTGGCAGAAGTGCCTTTATTACATGAAATGAAGGAGGAACTTGCAAGGCGAGAAAGGGCCTCATGACCAAGGTGACCAAGGCGACGATGCCACAGCTGCGGAGACGCACTGGCGAGCATGGCATGAGGTGGAGGTGTGGCGAACCGCGGGAGATGTAGAGGGTAGAGGGAGCCGGAGCTATTGCACCTGGCGATCACGCTCTGAGTCCTGAGGTCCTTTACAGAAAAACCAAGAGGGTCAAATTCAACAGAACAGTTGTTGTCGATGGTGAACTGACGAACAGAGACAAGATTCTTGATGATATAAGGAGAAACAAGGACATTGTGTAGGTGAAGGTTACCAACACGAGCGGACCCAGTGGCAACGATGGGAAGATGGGAGCCGTCGCCCACAATGATGGACGAGGAGTAGAGGGGGATGGAGGAAGAGAACGGGAGAGTATACCAGGGTGGGAGGCCATGTGCGAGGTAGCACCGGAGTCCAAGTACCAGTCGCCGGACGGCATCGGAGGAGCGAGCGTCATGGTGTGAAAAGCGCCAGCCAGAGCCTGCTGATCCCACGGCCCAAAAGCCCCAGCAGCATGTGGGGGCACCTGAGGAGCAGCATGTAGCCCAAAAACGCCAGCAGCCGGAGGAGCAGCCATCGTGGGCAGCCCAAATGGGAGACCAGAGGCGCGGCCAGACGCTGTGCCTACGCTACCGCAAAAACCTCTTCAGGCTGGGCGAGTCGGTCCACCAGGAGTGACGACGGGGCGACCCCCTTGGACCGGACCGGGCCACATTTGGATGGTCCCGGTCTAGGGGTTGTATAAGGTACCCAGTCCGTCGGCTGGCCGGCGGCTTCTTGCGCCGCCAGTTATGTGTGCCGCCAGTTGCGCGCCACCAAGAGGGCGCTGAGCCACCACCGCGCGATCCAGATCCAGATCCACGCCGGCGACGGCGGTTCCCCCCGCCACCCCCACCAGATCCAGAGGATTGGGAGCCGGATGGTTGAGGAGGGGCGGAGTGGCTGGCGACGAGGGTTGTAGTTGGCGAAGAAGACGGAGGCCCCATGGTGAGCTCTTCAAGCAGAAGTTCGGAGCGGATTTCGACAAAGGAAGGAAAGGGGCGCTGCTGCTTGAGGAAGAGCCGCATGGAGTCGAATCGGTCGGAGAGGCCACGAAGCACATTCATGGCGAGCGCGCGGTCAGGGACCGTCTCGCCAAGTTCGACGAGGGAGTCGGCCAGAGTCTTCATACGCCGGCAGTAGTCGGTGATGGAGAGGGTTCCCTGGGTAAGGGTGCGAAACTCAGTGTCGACGAGGAGAACGCGAGTTTCACGGTTGCTGACGAACTGCTGTTCAAGGGCGAGCCAGGCGCCGCGGGCGGAGGGAGACGCCGCGGTGATGATGTCGAACACTCGGTGGTGATGGAGTCAGAGATCCATGACAGGACATGGAGGTCCATCCGCACCCAATGCGGAACGGCGGGGAAGGAGGCGTCGCAGAGGACGTGATCGGCGAGGGCGTACTTGCCGAGGGCGAGGAGGAGCAGGCGCCGCCACTTGGAGAAGGAGGGCGCGTTGAGGTCAAGGACCACCGGGACAAGGGCCCGGATGTTGAGGATGCCGAGAGCCTGCGCGTGAAGAGTGGAGACGGCGTCGGCGTCGGCGTCTGGGAGGGGAGCGTCGTCGTCAGCGACAGCGTCGGCCTCCTCGAGCCGGCGACGGGCGTCAGCCAGGGCACGCTTGTGACGAGCGACATCCTCCTGGAGTTGCCGACGCGCAGCGGCCGTGGTTGCAACAGCGTCCGCCTTGGCTTGGCGAGCAGCGGCGTCCATGACCTCGGCGTGGCGCGCTCCTCGGCCGAGAACTCGTTGGCGTCTTGACATCGCTGAGATCGTCGGCGGCCATCGGGACGGCGGCGGCGGCAAGGGTTAGGAGCGGAAGGTGGAACGGAAACGAGGAACCGTATCTGATACCATGAAGGCACGTAATACTTGAGGTAATCACGGCTTAGATTAATCACAAAGGGGATTACATCATATATAGGCCAGCCACCACACGGTTTATAGAAACAGAACCAGGGTGGCCAAGTGCAATCTCAGGAAGAGAAATAGGAATGTAACAGCCTGGCTAACACTGAGCTCTTTAGGCATTGCTCCGGACTGAAGCTCAAGAATGTCCCAAATCTGAAGACATTAGCGCGTCTTCTAGCCAGCCTCACGCGCTTATCAATTGGCAAATGCCCACTCCTTATGTTTACTTCCAACGATGAGCTTGACCAATATGGTCAGAGGGAAAACATGATGGGCGCGGACCACTTGGCATCCCGACTTGCTTTGGTGCGGGAGGTGGAGTCACAATTATATTCATTTGAAGAAGGCCATAGGCAGATCGTCTCGGCAGAGCATTCTTCTCTGAAGCAGTTGATGCCATTGATGGATGCTGATATATCGCAACCTCTTCAAACCATTAAAAGCGCTCTAGATGGAGAAAGGGATGAAGTATTGGTGGACGAAAATATCATCAAGTCATGGCTATGTTGCCACGAGCAGAGGATAAAACTCCTGTACGGAAGGAGCATGGGTATGCCGCCACCTGTTCTGCCATCAGCACTTGGTGAACTTTCTCTTTCTTGGTGCAGCATTACTGAGGGAGCTCTAGCTATTTGCCTTGGATGCCTCACTTCACTCAGAATGTTGGAATTGCAAGGGATTATGACTATAAGTGCACTTCCGTCAGAAGAGGTCATGCAGCAGTTGACGGCACTAGACGATTTGAGAATTAATTCTTGCTGGTGTCTCAGATCATTAGGGGGCTTACGAGCCGCTCCCTCTCTTTCTTGTGTTCAGTTAAGATCCTGCCCTTCTTTAGAGTTGGCACGTGGAGCAAAATTTATGCCATTGTCCCTCTGGTATCTACGGATAAAAAGGTGTGTGGTTGGAGCTGATTTCTTCCGCGGTGACTTGCCACACCTGAGTGATCTTGTCATAATTGAGTGCAGAAGCTCTGCGTCCTTGTCAATCGGTCATCTGACGTCACTCAAAGAACTCTCACTATATGATATGCCAGATTTATGCATGCTTGAAGGATTGCCTTCCCTGCATCTTGATTACGTAGAGTTGCTAAATGTTCCAAAGCTCACGGCCGGGTGCATCTTGCAGTGTCGTATCCAGGAAGCACTCCGTGTAAGCAGCTCCGTGATGCTCAAGCACATGCTCTCGGCTGAAGGTTCTATTGTTCCAGCGGAAATCACTCTTATAGGTTGCAACGATCCATCCATTTCATTTGAAAGATGTGAAAAGCTTGCATCTATCAAGTTTCTGACATTCTCTGAGTGCGGAATCCAGTCCCTGCCAATAAGTTTGAAGAGCTTCTCCAGTCTGGAGAACCTCAGAATCTACGACTGCCCCAACATATCATCTTTACCAGATCTGCCAAGTTCCCTCCAGAGAATAACCATAAAGAACTGTGAACTCTTGAAGGAGAGCTGCCGTCCACCAAATGGAGCAAGCTGGCCAAAGATAAAAAATATCCGTTGGAAGGACCTCGATTGAATTGTGCTTCAGATTCTCGGGAAAAATAATAAGATCAAGCTTCCACTATTACGCTGTCAACGATAAATTTTTGTAAGCGCACTTTGTTTACTTCATCTATCCATTTGTTTAGACGTTTATTTCATTCACTCTAGTTATTTCGAATACTCAAAATTCCCTTTATTTTTTAAAAAAAGATTCAAACAGGCACCCACCGTTAAGATGGTAGAGAAGCTGCAGCGCAGTGCACTCCCTTTACTGCTCCACCGACGCCGACAGGCCCGTCGCCATCCACCGCCTCTTCTCCTCCGGCACCCCACCACTGCTAGTGCGAGCAAGGATCGTGTTGGTTCCAACCCCGCCCCCTTCCTCTCTCTCTCTCTCTCTCTGGTTATAGGCTTTGACTGAATAAATCGGAAAATTTGACATGGATAATGCCTCATAATGGATTATGTAGTCCACTGT
This sequence comes from Guadua angustifolia, assembly GCA_036346375.1. Lineage (NCBI taxonomy): Eukaryota > Viridiplantae > Streptophyta > Magnoliopsida > Poales > Poaceae > Guadua > Guadua angustifolia. The sequence goes on along the minus strand of CM070500.1, from coordinate 16,295,843 downwards.
GCTGTGATTTTGGTTCAGACTTGATAGTACAGCGTGTTATGTGCTATGTACCTCGATATTTGATAATGTGAATTCTTGGATTTGGTGGTTTGTGTAAGTACTGAATACTTTTGTAGTATGATTTTTATTTCTTGCATAATGTGCCCCTGTTGATATTGTGGTGCATGCGATTTTTTTTTTTAAACTGGGGCAGGAGCATACTATGGCATTTTTATTTCTTGCATAATACAATCCACGGCTTTGCCGTCTTTTCAAAAAAAGAAACTGGGGCAGGAGCACAGCCGATCATACTATGCTAGAAGAAAGTAAGTTTAGTGTCTCCTTATTCTATGGTCTAGTGTCCAGCTGATAATGCATTGCTGTCATGTTTTCTGTAGAAAACAGAGAACATCACGATTCACAAAAAGTCACGAACCATAAGTCTTGGGCAGGGTACAAAATCTCGCCAAGTTTTCGGAAATCTCGGTCAAAATTTCGGCTTTCGGCCGAGGCTAAGATTCCAAATCTTGGCGGAATAAAATAATTTTAAAATTAGAGTTTTGCTATAGTATTTTCAGTCAATTTGACCAAAATTTTGGCTTTTTGGACGACATGGTGGCTTTGTGAATTGGTTTTCATATTTTTAGGACCCGATTTCGCACTAATTTTTTTTGATGAATTATAGTACCTTTTGTGAGGATTACATGTATTTTTTTTTTGAAAAAAATACATATAAAAATTATATAACCATTGTCAGCGTTCTCTGCGTTGGGGTACCCTCTCCGCCGCTTCATGAGCATCTGACAATGTCAAGATGTCGATCCGCGTGGCACCGGCGGCAGTGGCGAGGCATACTGCTTCGCCCGTGGTCGATCCGCGTGGCACCCGGCAGCGAGTGGCGAGGCACGCTCGCCGCCCGCGGTTAATCCGCGTGGCACCCGGCAGCAGTGGCGAGCGCCTGCTTGCCGATGGGCGATCCACGTGTTGCGGCGAGTAGGTGGGCGTGCCGCCTTGCTCACCGCCCGCAAGGCAAAAAGGTGGTGCAAGGTAACCGCCTCGAGGCTCCTATCCTGTCGTACCATTCAGGCGGCCGGACGGTGGTGTCGGGCGACAAGCTGCAAGGGTTTTACGCAACAAGCCCATTCCTCGGCGCCTCTCACCAACTTTGTCAAGAAAGGGTCACATCACGGGCGGACCGGCGAAGCCATCGTCGGCATTTAATGAAATTTGGAGGAGCAGGACAACACAGAAGGCGTATTAAATGTGTGAAGATAAGCATGATGACCTCCTTTTACCCACCCCGTGCTTTGGCCTATATAAGGGTCTTCGGGTGCATGGGGAAAAGGGTCGGTCGAAGGAGGAGGATAGGAAGCCCTTTGATTAACATTACAAGCAAGAGCTTTGGGAGCATAGCCCGAAACTTGTAACCCAGAAAACTCTGTACTAGTTTCATATACTCAAAACAATCTAGCAGGAAGTAAGGCTGTTACCCAACCGTGGAAAGGGGCTCGAACACAGGTAAAAATCTCGGCGTGTTCTCATTGTGAGAGGCCAAGATTTGCCGCACAGGAGTCCCTAGGGTTTCCCCTTGCTAGGATTCACCAGCCGCGAAGACGCCCTCCTATCGAATCAAAACCGGTGCAGATCACGGGCACTGTCGGCGAATCTGGCAAGCGCGCGCCAGTAGGGAGCTAGTGGTTGGTTTCTCGGCTAACTCTCCGTGAACTTTTGCGTTCTTTGTCGATGTGCGAACCACGTCCGAAGATGGCGGGCACTCAAGACCCAAAAGCGCGCGGGGCGAGTGGCGTCAGGCGAATCCGGCGATCCACGCCGAAAATGTCGCCTCACCCCGCCCCGGCAGGGGGGCGGTGCCATCCCTCCAGAAGCCACAGAGCAACCTGTGCGACGTCGGTAGCCTGGAGGCGCCACCTGCCGAGAATCGCATGCGGTTCGTCTCCTCTTGGACCACCCTCCGGTGGAACTCGCAGGAGACACCCCGGCCACTCCCTGGCTGCGGGACATCGCCAACCTCGTGGACGCGGCCCAGCTCCGGGTTGGGCCCTTCGTCCCGACGGGTACCGTTGGTACGCCGCCGCCTGGGGCACGCGCTGGGCGCACTCAAGCGTCTAGCCGTCCGATCAAAGAGTCCGACCATGCGGGCGAATCGAAGAATGGTCTTGGCGCTGGTTCCGATTCGAAGGAACGCGAGGACCTCGGTCGTACTGGATGAAAGTCGCGGCCGTGGGCGATGACCTCATGATCGTCTGTCGCGTCACCAAACTTCGAAACGCGGCGCGCAAGCGGGTAGCTCCTAACGGCGAAACCCCTCCCGTGGATCTCGGCCAGGAGGATGTCCCTCCACGGACTCTGTAGAGGCCGGACCTGTGTTCGGGCGGTCCCCGATGGCAGTGGGCTCCTCTATGGCGTCGGTGCGAGCCTTCTCCGGCGGGCTGCGGCTGTGTGACTGGCCGGACGAGTTCGCCCGGCGTCCTGGAGAAATCTGACGGCACCACCAACCGGAGGAGTTCCTCGGATCTACACGACGGTGGTGCGGGCAGCTGGCGGGTCTGAGAAGATCATGGCCAACTACCTTCCGACGGCCTTGACGGGCTCTGCCCGCTCATGGTCATTGAACCTCCGCGAGATCGGTGCACTCGTGGGGAGTTGTGCGACATCTTCGTCGCCAATTTCGAGGCTCATTCGCTGGCCGGCGTGGAGGATGACCTCCACGCTCGGAGCAAGAAGAAGGAAGTCATTGCTGCGACTTCATTCGGCGGTTTGCCCTTTGCCGCATATCGATCCCCATCTCCGAGCGATCGGTCGTCATCGCCTTAGGAGAGGCGTCGCGACCAAGAAGATGAAGGAGAAGATGGCCACCGTGCCATCGGCTCCACCTCGAAGCTTTCTCCCTCGCACATAAGTGTGCGCGGACGCGAAGCGAGGGGCCAGCGCTTTAACCCAAGGGTGCCCAAAACAGGGGCAGGCCGGACCTCGAAGGGTTCGGCCGTCTGACTAGAAAGCCTGAAGCGCGAAGCGGCCAGGAAAACCGAGCGAGTCCTAGCCGCCCGGCGAAACGAGGAAAGACCAGCGCCCGAAGCGCAACCGCCATGGCCGTAGCGATGACCCGGCGCGAAGCAGCGACCGTTGTGGCTGGCGTGGCGATCGCCGAGATCGGCGTGATGACCATCGCGATCGTGGAGGCGACCGCCGCGGCCGAGGAGGCGAGCCCTATTGCCCTATTCATCGGACCAATACCCGACACTGACAAGCTGCCGGGTCGTGGGCGAATGGTGGAGAAGCGGCTCAAGGGGCCAGCGCCGATGGCGATCAAGGCGAAGACCCGCTCGGTGGCTTTTCAGTGGCGGATCACGTGGTGGCCTACATCCATGGTGGTTCATCCACCTTCCCTCAACGCCGCTTACAAGCGGTGAAGAGAAGTCTGCGCCACCGCCTCGAGCTCGGGGCCGGGTCGGATCTTTGAAGTGGTGCGAGCAAGCGCTCACCTTCGGTCGGTGACCATCCCGGGGCGCCAACTGCTCGGACATCTCCGGTCGTGAGTGTCGCCATCGTCCGGAGCGTGCGGTTAAGCAGCGTCTTTGGTGGGCGGAGGAAGTTCTATCAACCTCTGTCCTCCTCGGCATTCTTGGCGCTCAAATCCCACGGTCGGACATCGCCCGGCTACGCCCTTCTTGGGGGTAGCCCAGGTTGGATTGATGCCCCAGGTCGGTCGCCTCCGTCACCTTCGGGAGAGGACAACTACCGCCCGAGTTGGTAGATTTGAGGTCACCGACTTGACCTCCCCTAGCATACCTTTCGGCCCGGCGTTGGCTCGATTCATGGCGGGCACCCACTATGCGTATATGATGGTGAAGATTAGGGCCCGCCGCCCCATTGCGATCGAGGTGGATATGGCGAAGCCTTGCTTGTTGTTTCAAGGTCGCGCAGACTCAGCAGCTGCCACTGCGTCGGGCGCCAGCCGCTTCCTCGAGCCCTCGGGCCGGACCAGCGCCTCCACTGCTCTGCGGTGAGGTTAAGGTGGTCATACCTGAGTGGGGCCGAGCCCGAAGATCAATGTTGGCGCCCACCTCGGCGCCAAATAGGAAGACGCTCGTCACCTTCCTCCGGTCAAATCTTGAGCGTGTTCGCTGGCAACCGTCGACATGGTGGGGTCCCTAGGGAGGTGATCGAGCACCGTTTAACAACGCTACCAGAGCGTCGGTCCGGCGAGAAGGTCGGGAGGCAGCGCCGAGCGCCAAGCCATTCGGAAGAGGTAGAAAGCTTTTGGCCTTGAGGATAATCGAAGTCTCTCATCGGTGGCTTGCCAACCCGTGCTAAATCAAAAAATCAACGGAAATGGCGCGTAATATCGACTTCACCGACCTCAACAAGGCTGCCCAAGGATCCGTACCCTGCCGGCAGTCGACCTCATTGTTGACTCCATGGCGGTCTTGTACTATGCTTCTGGGCGCGTACTCAGGTACCACCGGATCGACATGGCGCTTGAGGACGAAGAAGCCTTTTGTAACCCTACGGTGTATATTGTTATGTAAGGATGGCTTTTGGGTTAAAAAATGCCGGTTCAACTTACCAGCGTGCCATGCATATCACTTTCCGCCCCCAGCTGGGGCGAAATCTTGAAGTTTATGTTGATGATTTAGTTGTGAAGACCAAAAGGGGTGAAGAGCTGATCCAAGACCTGGAGGAAACCTTTGCTAACCTCCGGAAGAATTGTTTGAAGCTTAATCCTGAGAAGTGCGTGTTCGGCGTGCCCTCCGCAAGCTATTTGGGTTTCTTGGTGTCGGTAGGGGCATTGAGGTTAACCCGACAAGATTGCGACCATCGAGCACATGAAGCCACCGTGTGACTCAAAGCAAGTTCGATTACTGGTGGTGCTTTGGCCTCCTGGGCGATTATTGCCGCTTGGGAGAAAAAGCACCTCTGTTCAAAATGCTGCTGAAAAAGACTAACCACTTGAGTGGACGGACGAAGCGCAGAAGGCATTTGAAGATCTGAAGCAATACCTCTCCTCTCCCGGTCTTTGGTTTCTCCGGGCGGGCGAGCCGTTGCTCTCAGTACATCGCCGCCACCCCGAGGTGGTGATCTTTGATTCTTGAGAGAGGAAGGTGTCCAAAGGCCGGTCTACTACATCGACAAGGTATTGCACGGGCGAAACCAGTACCATGAGCTCAAAAGATGTTGTATCGGTCTGGTGGCGTCCAGGCTCATGCATTATTTCCAAGGCGAGGAAATTACCGTGGTCATGACCTACCCTCTGCGAGATTCTCCATAACATGGGCGTAGGGCGAATTGCCAAATGGTCGGTGGAGCCGGGGAATTCAACATCAAATTCGTGCCCCGCACCGCTATTAAGAGTCAAAAGTTGGCGGAGTTTGTCGCCGAGTGGACTCCGCCACTCTGGTGAAGAAGCGCCGTGCCTTCCCACGGGCGTTATTCTTTGATGGATCCTTCAGCCGGAAGGCGCTGGCTTGGGTAAGATATCTGGTCTCCCGACCGGTGACACCCTCCGATGCGTGGTCGCCCTCGAATTCAAGGCCACCAACAACATTCTTTGAGTATGAAGAAATTTCTTGGCGGTGCGCATCGCTTCAGCGTTGGGCATTAAGCGTCTCCAAGTTAAAGGTGACTCCCTGTTAGTCATTAATCAAGCGAGGAAGGAATTCCAATGTTCCGACCCCACCATGGCGGCGTACCTGGTGGAGGTCAGAAGAATGGGCGTCATTTGAAGGTGCAGGGTATATTCATATCCTCGGCGTGACAACCACCTTGCGACGGGCTGTCGACTTGCATCCTCAAGGGCTTGTTCGGTCCGAGTCTTGAGGAAAGACTATCGCGGCCGTCCATCGCAGCCCGCGATTCGGTGGGAAGATGGTGTCATTTGTCGCGGACCCCGGTCAGTGGGAGCAGCGGCAAGTGTCATGTGACCTCGGCTCAGTGGGGAAAGGCGGTACCAGCGCCACGACCTCCAATTCGGGGAGGAAAGCGGTAGCGCCTCGGCCCCAAGTCCGGGAGGAGGCGGTCGTCTTTGAGGCAGACACCGAGGGGCTTGACCAATGAGTACCCAGCGAGCACCGAGTGGTCGCCACCCTTAAGCGAGGAAGATCGATGGATGGACCCTATCTGGCCTTCTGCGTGACCAAGTGATCCCGACGATGATGCCTCGGTGAGAAGATTGCACGTAAGGTCAAGTGCTATACTACGGTAGGTGGGGACCTATATCGCCAGAGCGAAACGGAGTTCTCTTGAAGTGCATCACTCGGGAAGAGGGAGCATCACGCTCTCGATATCCATGGGCGTGTCGCGGGGAGCCGTATGTGCAGCGAACTCTAGTCGGCAAAGGCGTTCGACAAGGATTTTATTGGCCTACCCCTCCGGATGCTTATTTGGTGAGGACGTCTGGCTTGTCGAGTTCTTCGCCAGCAAACCCAAACCAGCCCAAGCTCGCAAACCATCCCTCTCTTGGCCGTTCGCGATGCAGAAATTTGGATATCACAGGTCCGTTCCCGCGACCCACGAGGCTTCACCCACCTCTTTGTCGCCATCGACAAGTTCACCAAGTGGGTCGGCCGAGGCGATCTTGAGCCATCACGGCCATTGCGCCGTTAAGTTCATCTGTGAGATTTTCACCGCTTTGGGGTCATGTCGCATCATCACCGACAACGGCACCCAGTTCACCAGCGCGGCTTTTTTGGAGTTCTGCGGAGAAATGGGCACCAAGGTCTGTTTTGCCTCGGTGGCCCATCCCATGAGCAGGCGGCAGTGAGCGCGCATGTCTTGTTTGTCTTGAAAGGCCTCAAGACAAGGCGTTTGATCGACTCCTGGCGGGTAGCGATGGGTTGAGGAACTTCCGGCTGTGTTGTGGTCGCTTCGCACCACACCTAGCCGGGCCACCGGCGAGACGCCCTTCTTCCTGGTGTACGGGGCGGAAGCCGTCCTCCCCTCCGAGCTGTCGCTCGGCTCTCCGCGCGTCTCGGTGTTCAACGAAGAAGACCAAGAAGACCTCCGGCGAGAGGACGTCAATCTTCTGGAGGAGGTGCGTGACCGGGCTGCCCTTCGTGCCGCTCGGTACCAGCAGAGCCTCAGGCGGTACCACGCCACGGGTCTCTGAGAACACTGGCGGTGGGCGACTGGTCTTCTGCGAGATTCAAGCATGCCGGGTTGCATAAAATTGTCTCCCGATGGGAGGGCCCTTGAGGTAGTCTCGATATCTCGACCCGGCGGTCCGGTTGTGCCGAGGACGGCGAAGAGTCGATTTAACTCCTACAACATAGATTTGTTGCGGAAGTTCTATCCTGAAAAAATTGTAAGTGCCTGCTGATTCGCCTTGGCGAGCCATGAGGTAAGTCTCTTCCCGGCTAGTCGTGGGTCGTGGCGGTTAGTAAAGTTGTTGCACAAGGCTTTTTACTTACCATGATTGTCCCTTTTCTCGCCCGAGTGGCTGTATTATGCGTGAATGTCCCTGGCCCTGCGCATGTGCTAATTCCTTGTGACCCCAGATGACTCTTAGTGTCTATGTTTGGCCAGCATGAATGACCAGGGGGCAGGTTAGGTGCGGTGCTCAAACGCGGCTCGCACGCCTCGGGTTGGCTCCCGGCTTCATTGGTCGTCACCGCGAGCACCGTCGGCCTAACGCCCCTCCTGGGGGCTCGCTGCCTTGGCGCATAGCACCATAGTGTGGTTTCCCGCAAGGTCACGAGGACTTAGAAGCCAAATAGGGTAGCCCAGGGCATTCTGTGCTGGGACTTATAATATCAAGGCTTGTATCAAACCGGCCCTTCCACGCATCTACTTATCCCTTTAAGTAGTTGTCCGTGTCCGCAGGATGTTTTGCAGGGGTGCAGGATGAGTCTTAGGAGATTCCGCCTCCTGGGTGTGCCCAGTCCAGTATTTGAAATTTGAACGCATCGCAACAGAAATGATCGCCCAATACCAGAGGGTGGTCGCCAGCGCCGCGACGAAGGTGCTCGCTACTGGCGCTTGGAAGGTGGTCGCCCGGCGCCTAGTCCTGATCGCCCACATGCTTGGGGGCTGGTCGCCCGGATGCTCGAAGGCTGGTCGCCCACATGCTTGGGGGCTGGTCGCCCGGCACATGTGAACGAGATAAGTGCTTCATGTCGCATTTACCGTTCGTTTCCTTGAGCATATATTTCAGGACGAATCAAGCTACGCGTGATTATCATGGATTTTAGAATCCAGGGCCCTTAGTGATAAAAGGAAAAATGCTAAGCGCTGACGTCTGGCGAGGGCGGGCGACCAGGGTGCAATTTAGGCACAGCACTCAAACACGGCTCGCACACCTCGGGTTGGCTCTCTGAAGCACCGCTGGTTGTCACCGTTAAGTGCTGCTGGCCTAAAGGCATTTCTGGCAACTCGTTACCTCGCTGCGTTACGCTATGGCATGATTCCAGGAGATCACTGGGATCTAAGTCCCGTAGGATTCTAAACTATAAGTGATCCCGCGTAAGGGCTTTGAGGCTAGGCTGTTCTACGTTTCGCGTAAACTACCTGGCTCAAAGTCGCTGTTTACCTAAGTCCTATATAACCCGCATGATCTATACTGGTGTTCGCAGCAAACACGCACCATCGCTGGCAGAACCTGGGAACGATGCCTTTGCTCTGACGTTCCCTAAACGTCCTTCAGGCGTCCCAGCTGAGCTATGAGGCTGGTCGCCTGACGATTTAACCCAGGGATGCCGATCATGCGAAATAAGCGAAGCATGCAAGTAATTCTAACTAAGAAATATTCAAAGTTTGCTGGTGCACGCAGAACAGATGAAAGTCAAATGAAGATAAAACAAAAAGAGCAAACACGGCAGCCCGGCTCATCAGTCGTCGTCGCCAAAGTCAAGCTCGTCGTCGCCCTCACCTTCCGCCACCAGTGGGGTGGAGACGTCCATGATCGGCTGGTCTACTTGCAGTAGCCCGCCATGTGTTAATGCAGCGCGCCAGCGCCTCGGCAGCGGCGTCTCCCTCAACGTCGGTATCACCACCGCCATGGGATTGAAGCGTGTCGCTGGTGCGCAATGAGCGAGATGTGGGTCGCGGTCATGATCGCAACCTCGCGTCCTTCTCTGGCGGAAGCGGCGGCGAGGCAGGCGGCCGGAGTGCCTCTGCGGCTGGTTGGTCGCGTGGGCGGCTGCGTAGCGAGTCCTCGATGGCGTGTTGGCGCCACCCCAAGGGTTCGAGCACCTCTTGGTGCTGCTGAAACGCCCTCTTAACATGATGGGCGAGTTCGCCCGCGGTGAGGACTCCACTCAAGGGTCTTCAGCGCCGTCTCGGCCCTTTCCGCCCGTTCTTCTGCCCTCTCTGCCCGTGCCTGCATGGCGGCCGCGTCGATCCTCTCCCGTGCCAGCGCCGCCTCCGCCGTGTCCACCCTCGTCGCTTCATGAAGAACTCACCTCTCACCGACGCCCGATGCACAGGCGGTCTCGGCTCCATGCCTGGCGGCTTCGACGAGGGTGTTGCCGAATGCATCCTGAAGATCGCCGAGCCGGGTGAAGATGTCGACGTGGCGCGTGGCGGGGGGAATGGCGGCGTGGGAGGCTTGGAGCCCGGAGGCGCTGGCCTCGGGGTTGGCCTCCACGGTTCTCCCCGCGGCGGCGGCCAGAGGCGCTGGGGCAGGCGCTTCCTCCGTCTCGGTGGGCGCTGGGGGCGCCATTGGCGCACCTCGAGCCGCCATGGCGGCACCCTCAGCGAGTCCGGCCGCCAGGCGTCGGACCTCCATGGTGAATGGTGGCACGGGTCCGTGGCCGGAGGTGTTGGCGCCTTGTGATCGATGGCGGGCGCCGGAGAGATGGCACCGGTCTTTGGCGCCGCGAGGCGATGGTATCGGAGACAATCGTGGCGGGCGATCTGCATTGCCGCCCCTTTGAAGACGCCGCCAGTGGCGAGGCGGAGAAGTTGTTCGTGGCGGACCCTCTTAGGTCCGAGCCTGTGGCGTCCGGGCAATCGGTCGCTTGCTCGCTGACGATCGTGATGGGAGCCGTGTCCTCGATCACCGCCCACCGTGGGTGGTACCACAACGACCCGTGGAGTCCATTAGCGGAACCGCTGACATGTTCAGCGGTCCGTGTCTGAAGACGGCGGCGGCCGGAGCCAGCCGGAAAGATGAACTGCCCATGGATAGCGGCATCAGCGTGGAGAGCCATCTGCCGATGACTATATCCTGCAAGTTTCCGCGCTGGCGAAAGGCAAAAAAATTAATTTGTCGGTTGGTAGGAGCCACAGAAAGAACATGTCTTGAGAAGAAAACTAAGAAAGAATGAAGACTTACGCCAAGACCCGTCGTCGCGTCTTTGTCATCGTCGCCGAAATCTTGCCATCTTTGGCGGCGGCGCAAGGGGCTGATTCTCCGGGATGCGAAGTCCCAGGCCACCATCGCTCCGGTCAATCCGGCGCCCCGCAGTTTGTTGATGCGGGCCGCCATGGCAAGGAGTTCCGCCGTCTCCTCGACCGGCGAATTCCAGTTCTCGGAGGCCTCCGCCGCTCCGGTGGGCACTCCCAAGGCGTCGACCCATTGTCGTTGATGTCTGACCATTATTGCGCCAAGCCTTCAGTTGGATTTGGGCCGAAAGCGATATAGTGGGAGGCCATCCGTCTCGAAGGCAATAGCAACTCCGCTACCTCATCGTCGGTGGAAGTAGCGACGAGAGGAAGAAGTAGCGGAAGAGAGGAAGGTTCGGCATTACCCCCATGAACATCTCACAGAGGTATGCGAAGATGGAGAGGAAAATGATGGAGTTGGGGGTAAGGTGAAGATGGTGGATCCCGTAGAAATGAAGTACGGTGAGGAAAAAATCAGAAAAGGGCGGGACCAAACCCGCCATCAGTGCCCAAGTGTGTATGATGATCTCGTTCGAAAGGCACCGTGGCGTGGCGGTCCCCGCCCGAAAGCGGAAAGTGCCCTCCGGCGCTATGACGGCCATTCTCTTTACATGAGTATCCCATGGTCGAAGCGAGGATGGGCTGCGCCATGGAATCAAAGAAGACGAAGAGCTTTGGGAAATAGAGGCGAAAGAGCAAGAGAGCAAAATGCGCAAGGAAGAAGAAGGCGTAAAACCGTCCTATGCGGATAAAACCTATCCTTATATGCGCCCCTGCACCGACGGTTTGCGAAAAGACAAGATCGTGCGTCGCCTCGGGTCCCGAAAAAATCTGCGAGATCTGCGGAGGCAACCGAGGTGGTCGTACCCTCATGAGTGGTGGCCCCACCCAAAACACGCTAAACATTTAATGAAGGTTCTAAAGTAAGCTTTGATACAGCGCTCGAGGCGGGCCCGGCTCTTGTCGGCGTTCTCTGCGTTGAGGTACCCTCTCCGCCGCTTCGCGATCAATCTGGCGGTCAAGATGTCGATCCGCGTGGCACCGGCGGCGGTGGCGAGGCATACGCTCGCCTTGCCGGTCGATCCGCATAGCACCCGGCAGTAGGTGGCGAGGCATACTTTCGCTTCGGCGGTCGATCCGCGTGGCACCCGGCGGCAGTGGCGCGCATACGCCTGCCGTCCGATGGGGCGATCACGTGTTGCCCGGCGAGTAGGCGGGCGTGCACGCCCTGCTCGCCGCGCCGCAAGGCAAAAAGGTGGTGCAAGGTGGCTTCGCCTCGAAGGCTCCTATCCTGTCGTGCATCGCTTCGGCCGGACGGTGGTGTCGATCCGACAAGCGCAAGGGTTTACGCAACAAGCCCATTCCTCGGCGCCTCACCAACTTTGTCAAGAAAGGGTCACATCACGGGCGACGGCGAAGCCATCGTCGACATTTAATGAAATTTGGAGGAGCAGGACAACACAGAAGGCGTATTAAATGTGTGAAGATAAGCATGATGACCTCCTTTTACCCACCCGTTAGCTTTGGCCTATATAAGGGTCTTGGTGCATGGGGAAAAGGGTTCGGTCGAAGAGGAGGATAGGAAGCCCTTTGATTAACATTACAAGCAAGAGCTTTGGGAGCATAGCGAAACTTGTAACCCGAAAACTCGTACTAGTTTCATATACTCAAAACAATCTAGCGAAGTAAAGTCACATTACCCCAACCGTGGAAAGGGGCTGAACACAGGTAAAATCTCAGCGTTTCTCTTTGTTGACAGAGGCCAAGATTTGCTGCAGCAGAGTCCCTAGGGTTTCCTTGCTAGGATTCACCGGCCATGACGCCTCTCTATCGAACCAAAACCCGATTCAGAGATCACGGGTTGTCGGCCGGAATCTGCCGACAACCATAACCCTAAACCCTAACTTAGATTTTTGCCTAAACCTTAACTTGGATTTGACCTTAAATTGTATTCTGACCTAAACACTATTTAGATTTCAGTTTAAATGATGTATTTCGGCTTAAACCCTAAACCTTAACTGATTTTGGCCTAAACTCTAAAGCCTAACTTGGATTTTGGCCTTAAATTGTAATGCCTTTTTTGAAGAATATATGTGAAAATTTTGCTAAAAAATGCATATATAAATTATGTAACCCTAAACCCTAAATTTTAACTGCAAATACTTAGTATTTTGCATTCAAATCGATAGGGAATGTAGATAAATGTTTGTATGTTTTTTTTTCATATTTTTTCTAATTTTTTTCTAACCCCAGGAGACCATTTCATAGGAGGTTGAAAAGGACTAAAATTTCGGTAATTTCAGTTGAGATTTTGGTTTAGGGTTCCTAAAAAAATACCAGATATCAAATTTGGTTTTTGAATTTTGGTTGGATTTCGACTAAAATTCTAAAAACTCGCCGAAATTTTAAATTTCGAAATTTGAAACCTTGGTCCGAAGACATCATTACCAGGCCTTTTGGGCCTACTCTTTTTTTATGGCTGTTTCCAGTGAAGAGCTTGAGCTTGAACAGAATGATCAAATGGTAAACTTGACGAGAACAAATCATTTGACAACACGGCTTGCTCGGGCAGTTAAGGAAGGGGTTAGGGAGAGCTGACAGAGTGGTTCAGCCAAAACACCGGTCACAAGCAACTGAACCTGAATTTTTTCTTTTTTTAAAAAAGCAGTCAGATGACTGACAGAAAAGTTTCATTGCAATCTGACATTAACAAGTTTGTTGCATACCCCAAGTCATGAACAAGACACTGCAAAATCTCTCCTCCCCTTGCACAATGGTACAAACATCCAAGGACTGCTTGTGACTTGTGCAACAAAACAATGATGTTCCCATAAGGTTGTAGGGCCTGTTTAGTTGTTATCCATGCTTTGCCACAATTTTTGTGCCATACCACACTTGTCGTGGCCTACAAACCGTTGGCCACAGCTATAGTAAGTTTTGGCATAGAAATGGGTGTATGATGAGTGGGCAGGTGACTAAAAAAGTGTGGCACACTAGGATTATGGTTAGGCTATTCTCAGTGTGAGTTTCAATTGAGTTTCATTCTCATTAAATGATATGACACATCACTATATTTGGTGACATGGCAAGATAATTATGAAGAGAGAGATAGAGAGAGTTTCATGGGAGGTGAGAGAGTTTCATCTAGATGAAATCTGAGATACACAGTTACCTAAACAAAAGCTGATGTGACACTCTTGGAAACTGGGAAATAAAATTATGCACTGGAAATGGCCTTAGAATCAAACACTAGCCTCATTCGGCCAAACTTGCCATGTGGCAATGTTTAGCTCTCAACTAAACACCCCCATCCATTTGAAATCGCAGTGAAACATATCTTTTGAGGTGTTGAAAATAGAGCATGACCTCTGATAATGGCAAACACAGCATTTGAAACCGAATACATCTCATTGGCAGCATCAGGAAGTGATTTAGCCATGCCATTTCCAGTACCTGCATAAATTACAAGTCCACACATGTTTGAATGCTTTCAGAATTTTCTGTGCTAGTGTCTTACCAAAGATAAATTTTCTGTACCTGCTGGAACTACCCCAATCGGCATCTTTATCGCCTCCTCCTAGTCTATTCGTTGTAGAATTCCATTCACTACCTACGTCGGAAATTACAACATGGGAATCGTCGAAAAAAATGGGAAATTAATAGATGAGAAACAAGAGGGAACATACTTCACAAACCAACATGGAAAAACAATGCACACAGGGGATTGATTTCTGCCTCGTAGATCTTATTTGCTCATTTTCAGCCGCCCAAGGGTTTGATGAAGACAAACAGTATCTTTGGCTGGCCTATCACATATTCACACATTCATCAGAAAAATACGGATTATTGGTTGTAATCTTTCATTAATTAGACTAAACAGTTGATAACAGAGGCTAAAAACAGGGGAGTAGTTCCCATCTACATCAGAGGGATTGAAGAAATATCCAACATTGATTGATTGGTTTAAAGGCGTGGCGATCAACACAACGAAGAACTAGAAGAAGAAAAAAAACAAAAAACAAAAAAAAACTGCAGGCACACGCACCGAACGAGTCCAAGCATCGTCTCAGCCTCTCGCCGCAGGCGGCCAGGCCACGGCGGCCATCTCGAACACGTAATCTCTCCTGCACCTCCTGGCTCCTGCCACCCTGCTCCCACCCGCCGCACACGACGGCGACCTGGCCACGTCCGCTACGAAGGTCATCACGATGACCTCCTTCCACCTCGCCTCGACCCCGAGCACCTCGGCCTCCAGCGAGAGGCTCCTCTCCACTGCGGCGCCGCTCGCGCCAGCGCAGCGCCACCCTGCTCCGCGCCGCCTCCGTGGAGAGCATCGCTTCGGCCTACGTACAGTTGAGTTTGCAGGGAAGCTAGCGTGTGTGCGGTTGGCAAGGCAAAGTGAAAAGTTCCATTTAACTTGCCTCTTCGGGCTATAGCCCGCATGTTGGCAAGGCAAAGTGGGGGAAAAATATCGAAACGTACCCTGTAATTCTACTGGGAGTCCTGGCAAAGTGCAACCTATGTCTGGTGAGCTATAGCTTTTCTGAAAAGCTATTTTTTTTTGACTTTCTAAGCTGCAAACTTTCTGAGCTAAAAAACAGCTTTAGTTTTTTTATGAGAGGCCGTTTGACAAATAGCTAGTTTCCCTCAACAATAAGCTACAAAAACAGATCCAACCCAGCTTTCAGCTTTTAGCTTTTGCTAAAGCCCCCCAAACATATGGTATGTCATGCTCATACCAGAATGATTGGGCAAAGAAGTTTGCATATTAATTAAGCACTATTGTCAAGCATGGGATGTTTGAATTCAGAGTGGTGCAACATGGGTGCTAAAGCGGCTAGCAAATACACTGCATATTAACACCTTCACTCAGCATATGTACTGTTCAAGTAAAAAGACAAGAGAAGAGTAAAGAAGCCTCACGTAATATGATTCAATCAATATTTACACAAGGCATCCACTCCTAGCAATAAGGCAAGTTATGGAAGCTCACTCAAGTCCAGTGTTTGTAATCAAATACTCACGCAGGCAAGATCAAAATTAGTCTAATTTTCTTTTATATGGAACAAATGACAATATCATGGGTTTAAACTTAAAAGCAATACATGAAAAACAAAAGTGGGACTTACTCTCTAGCCTTCTGGAATTCATCTTTTAATCCCATTATATATACTGTATCAAGTGACTGCACAAAAAGAGCATGCAGTACAGCTCAATGCACAAAAAACAGGTGCAAGTAAATGGATTAAATTCTTTAATGCATGCTTCAATTAGGCATAACAATTGCGCTTCGGTTTCATTTGTCCCATTGCTTTTCCCCATTGGTCATGGAATTCTGGATGAGATTCTCTGAGAAGTGAGCAGAGGGAGATCAACTACAGGGTGGGGGCATGCATGGAAAGGGCCACAGGAGGTGGTCCGCTTGGAGGGTGGCGGCCGCACGCTTGGAGAGCATGGTGGCATCCTTGTGAACAGAGGGCAAGAGGAAATCGAGCATGAGATGTTGTCAACGATGGAGTGGGAGGGAATGTGACAGAGTGGTAAACATTGTAAGTTTGGGAAATTTGGTCGTATGTGAACCCAAATGCTTTATGGTATGTAATCTTCAAGTGAAATATACTCAATTTTCTCTTATATGAAATACAGAGGATGCTTAACAAATAAAGTACAGACAAATTCAGAATGTTCTCTTCACATGGTGTAGGGAGAACTAATCGTGGGTAATACATGTCAGGTTACACTCCGTAAACTTTCTAGTGATGAACAACACAGCAACAGGAAGATCAATATCAGTCCACATACTTAGTTTTGAAAAGTAGTTCTAAAAGAACACCATCTTTGCACCATGGAAACAGTACACGGCACCTTTCCTTTAAATTCTAATGAAATATTCATGATCACCCTTTGCAATAGTGAAATCTGATGTGTCCTAAAACAAACAACAAAGTTGGACCATTGGATAAAAATGAATGAGATCTCAAACCACAATCAAAACTGCAATTAGAAATTTATCCATCTAATGATGAGTTCATGCAAAACAGAGGATGAAAGTGAAAAACTGCAAATATTAATCCACATGGCTTACTTTATTCGGTTGAATACAATCTACTGGCAAGTGAAGTCAAGAGGGACACTAAAATAAATCGTCAGCTTTGAATATCTTCGTTTTATTGCCTCCAAGCATATGGCCCATCAAACATTGCTAGGCAAGGTTATGTATTTAGTTGACCCCCAGAAACATTTTCTTTGCGAGGCAAACTCTCCCACATGAGTAAGTAAAGCCTGCCCAATGCAAAGAGCCAAATAGGCCTGCCACATGGACATGGTTTGTCTAAGCCTCATTTTGTCACGTACTGCTCTACCACAGTTCCAAATAAATAAATATTTTAAGGATTTTTAAGCAATTGATGTACATTTCTCAAAGACACACGGTCAAGGTAAAGGAACCAAACTACTAGCCTTGCCTAACTTGCCTCTTCCGGCTATAGCCCGCATGTTGGCCAGGCAAAGTGGGGGAAAAAATCCATACATGCCCTACAATTCTACTAGGAGTCCTGGCAAAGTGAAAAGCCCACATAAGCCTACCCATGCCTGTTTAGGAGAGCTATAGCTTTTCTAAAAAACCACTTTTTAGTTTTTTGAGCTGAAAAGTAGTAGTAGTTTGTTATGAGAGGCCGTTTGACAAATAGTTAGTTTCTCTCAACAATAAGCTACAAAAGCAGATCCAGTCCAGCTTTCAGCTTTTGCTAGTCATATGTGGCTTCTAACTTATACCAAAAGCCACTTAAAAGCTAAACTGTTTAAGGGGTTTACTAGTTTTTCGAAAGCTGAAGCTGGCTTAAAACCCAGGTATGTCACGCTCATACCAGAAGGATAAGCCAAAAAAGGTTGCAAATTAATTAAGCACTATTGTTAAGAATGGGATGTTTGAATTCAGAGTGGTGCAACATGGTGCTAAAGCGGCTAGCAAATACACTGCATATTAACACCTTCACTCAGAATATGTACTGTTCAAGTAAAAAGACAAGAGAAGAGTAAAGAAGCCTTACGTAATATGATTCAATCAATATTTACACAAGGCATCCACTCCTAACAATAAGGCAAGTTATGGAAGCTCACTCAAGTTCAGTGTTTGTAATCAAATACTCACGCAGGCAAGATCAAAATTAATCTAATTTTCTTTTATATGGAACAAATGAAAATATTATGGGTTTAAACTTAAAAGCAACTAGATCAATGCCCGTGCGTTGCTATGAAAAATAAAATTGGTAATGAAACATAAAGGTCAAGCAATAAAAGAAAATTGTGCTACAAGATCAAACATCTATTTCTCCCGATTACAAAAGTTTTTATGGTTTCTTCTCCGGTATGAATTAAAACCAAATATATTGTACGTAGCAATATATATTACCAATTTCAAAAATCAATCAATCATTTTTATCCTTTTTGTAATTTATATTACCAGCTTGCGTTCCTCTTCCTCTCGCCATGCCCGCAGCGCGCGCTCCTTGGCGCCGTCGACCTCGTCGCCGCGCTCGTCCTCGTCATCCACCACCTTTGCAGGAGCGACACGGGGGCTTCCCCCGAGCACGAGGCGCTGCTGCCAAAGCCACCACCATTCCGGATCACTGGCCGCTACGCGGTCGCGCTCGGGGCATCCGCTGTCTTCGTCGCGGTGTCTGCTGTCCTCCTCGTGCTCGCGTTCTTCCTCTTGCCGAGCACGCCATGGTGCGCTGTAAAGTCCGCCTTCCTCACCGCCCACTTCGTCGCGCACGCCATGGCCACGTGGTCAGTCACCTCGGAGAAAGGGGCTACCGCTGCACCCACCCTTTGCACCTCCGCGTCTTCTGAATTGCCACTGCCAACGGTGCCGCGCTCTTCTCTGATTCGGCGGTGGTCCGCTGCGCGGACGATTCGCTGCTCTTCCCAGATGACCCTCTCGCCATTACCGGCCTACTCGTCTTCTTGCCTCTAGCGTACCTAGCCATCACTGGCTTCACCGGCCATATCGTTGGCGCCCATGAAGGTGAACCAGAAAACAACAGCGCCGAAGCGTCCGCCATGCCGTGCGCCGCCACATCGTCCTCTCTTTTGCAACGTTTAGCTGGATCAACCTGTTTATCTCTAAGGGGTATGCCAATGACTCTCTCACTACCGATGACATCCCACTGGTGTCGCCGGGCAACCGCGCTGAAGCGTCGTATGTTTTATTCACGTTCAACTGGCTGGCGTTGGGGTCACGACACCTGGTGGGCGTCGCGCTCTGGTTGTCCTTCTGGCTGTAGTTACTATTGACCGCGGCGCTCGGCCTCCTGCGCCTCGCGGCCATGTACGTCAGTCCATCACTTATTGATCGATTAAATCAAGTTCATTAGCCACTGCACACGACATAGGAGATCTTGAATGAATTCTCTTGATTGATTCTGTGAAAACGTAGACATATATAGAGTACAAAAGGAATGATTGGCGGCTATTAATTACCAGCAATAATCGTGGATTTTGCTATAATAATTAGCCATATTTAGAGAGATATGGTGGTATAATCGAGGAAAGAATAATTAGCTATAATGACCAGCCATTATTAGAGATATGGCGGGGGCTAGAAAACTGCAAATTTATATTAGTAGAGATACATGAAAAACAAAAGTGAGACTTACTCTCTAGCCTTCTGGAATTCATCTTTTAATCCCATTATATATAGTGTATCAAGTGAGTCCACAAGGGTTGCTCCGAGACCACCAACACTATTGACACCATTCTTTGATTGAGGCTGGAAATATTGAGGCACATGGAAGGTTAAAGATGAAAGAAAGTGAAAAGCATTTTAGAGTTAACTGTGAGTACATGAAAGGGAGGTGTAAATTCATCTTTTCTTCTCATGACGCTTTCTGTTGGAGGATTCCAATGTTTTGTCGTTCTTGTAAGTTGTAGTCTGTTTTGGGGGCGCACTTCCGTATTATCTCCTACGTACTAAGGAACATTGTAGAGGGGCCAAGCTGAGCGTGGTTCATGTTGGCTGCAAGGCTGAAGAATTCAGTTTTGATAGGATTATCTTTCAAAAACATCATGTAATTAAAAAAAAAAGAAAGAGTGCGCCTCGAGGGATCATATGATATTGCTTTTGATGAGTCTAGCCCCTATTAGGGGTGGAAATCGAGCCAAATTCTAGTTTTTCGAGCTTTTTTGAAATTGATATAGTTTGATTTAATATCATTTTATCTATAATTTGGATGTATTTTTAGAACCGAGCCAACGAGCCGAGCCGAGCCAGAGCAAAATCTAATTTCATTCAAAATTGACTCATTTCAATATTTAACCAATAAATTAGTGTAATTGGAGCAATTTTGAACCGAAC
This sequence comes from Guadua angustifolia, assembly GCA_036346375.1. Taxonomy (NCBI): domain Eukaryota; kingdom Viridiplantae; phylum Streptophyta; class Magnoliopsida; order Poales; family Poaceae; genus Guadua; species Guadua angustifolia. The sequence goes on along the minus strand of CM070500.1, from coordinate 16,276,168 downwards.
CAACGAGCCTCACCACCGAGCTTTTTTCTAGCCTTAGCCCCTATGCTAGAACTGTTTTACTAAGTGCAGGTTTTAGATGACAAAAAGAGATGATGAGTCTATACTAACAAAAAGTTTTTAACATGTAGTTATACAAATGTGAATGGAGAACCAATAAATTCAACAAGGTATAAGTGTTTTTGACCTATGGTACTCTCTCGTGACTCTCCTTTAGAACTTGTTAGCAATTCTTATGCTAATTTTACTAGTGATAAAATAGATATATGATATCATTTTTATTCAAGATCATGTGGAGAAAGGTACTATCGCAATTGTTTTTGTGAAAATTGAAAATCAACCGGTTGATATTGTTTCTAAACCTTTGGCATTTTTTGAGTTTGCAAGATTATAAGGAGAATTGTGTATCATTCATTCAAATAATGTGACGTATATGCATCAATTGAGGGGGAGCATATTCATTTGTGTTGAAATAGATACATATATTTAGATGTGTTGTGAGCAATAGCTTTTAGAAATCTATTTATATATAAATATCTGCTGACGTCTGTTTTTGATAGTGGTATGTTGCAAGTTACTTTAGACTATCTAGTCCCTATTGGTTCATGACCAAGTTCTTTACTTATTCAATGTTGGGCATTTTTGTTTATTACTGAGTAGAATTGGAGAGTTGATAAAATCACATCTAATAATATCATGAGTGTGCTCCAGTACTCAAGATTTAGTGGGTTATGTTAAATATAAGTTACTTCCATTTCTTTCTAATACCATGGTAGTAGTCGACAGATGCCCAAGATAACATGTTCCTATGTCAAGCCCATGACTATAAACTCAAAAATTCGGGGTACTCAAATAAAAAAGCTTCCTCAAAGTAGATGCGAAAGGCAAAAAAAGTACCTCAAAGTGGTACAAAGTGAACAAATGTTATGGGCATACTAGACAAATACCTGTGGTGTGATTGGGTGGAGTAAAATGATTATGTATAGCTTTTTAAAATTTTGAAGAAAGGTTCTTGTTTATGCTGCACAAAAATTTATTATGTAGTTCTGACATTTGTTCATGTGTGAATGAAATGCTTACTTTGATTTGTGAGTTGAAACGAGGTATGTTTTAGTGGACGGTTTCTAGATGTTTAAATGTTCATTTCTACTACTTACTGTAGGAGTAAAGGTTGTATGGGTATTTGTGTTTTTTATTTTACTCAATTGCTCATAGTATATTCTGAATACATGGATTTATTTCAATTATTTATTACTCCAATATCATTTTTCATTCATTCTTGATATGTGTTTTGCCAAAGGTGGAGAAATAATATGCTAAATGTGCTAATCTGAGATAATTAAAGAGGAGTTATTGAATGATAATTAAGGGGAAATTGTTGAGAAAAATTGTGGAATATTTATATGTTGTCAAATCACTCAAGGGGGAGATTGTTAATTCTATTTATGATTTTTATATGTGATGATTAATTTGACAACAATATAATATATGTGTGATGATTTATGGACAATAATATTTGTTATGGAATAAGGTACTGTGAGAATTTATTTTATTTGTGATAGGAGATGCAGCACAGGCAGGCAACAGGAAGTACAACACAAGGACGCGAGATGGACGTACACTGCAAGTCAGGAAGAATACGCGCATGTCACGCGTGGCCCAACAGCAACACACATGAAGGTCGTAGAGGTGCATGAGCAGCACGCGATGTTGTAGAGGTGCAAGTGGCACGCGAGGTCGTAGAGGTGCATGAGGCGCAGCACGCGAAGGACACCGGTGAAACGAGACAGGACGCATAGAGGTCTACGCAGATGGACAACGCAGTGTAGCTACCAGCAGGTCGTGTAGGCAAGTGAGTCACGTGAGAGCAGCAGGTGGGCCGTACGCGTGCATGTGTGAGTTTTGAGTTTTGTGTATGAGTGTATTGAGCCATGTGTAATTGGGTCAGATGAATAAGTATGTATATAGATTATTAGGGATAAGAAGTTAGGGTTTATTGAGTATATATATAGGAGAGGGTGCCTCCTTGTTTTCGGTGTGAGCCGCACGTATGAAAAAAATCAGAGTGCGGCACAGAAAGAAAAGAAGAGAATAACTTCGGCGGCGGCCGTGGACGCAAAAACAGAGCGCAAGTAGCAGCAGTTACGTACGGGTGCAGAGCTTCACGAGGCAAGCAAGGAGGTCACCGCGATGGGCTTGTTGCTGCAGAGGCAAAGCAGGAGAGTTGCCCAAGGCGACAGGAGAAAAGAAGAAAACAGGAAGCCAATGAAATCAATGTGACAGGGTGCTACAGATCGTAGCTGTATTGCGCGGAGAGAGAAGCTACAGTGCGTGTAGAGAGAAGAACAAGAGTACAGAAGAAAAGAAAAGAAAAGAAGAAAAAGATAGGAAAAATTTGAGAGATTATTTCAGAGTTGTGCATTCATGGAAATGGATTTATATGCATGTTCTTTGATGAAAATCAGTGAGTATAAATTCCATTATACTAATTCATGTTTACGTATAATTGCTTTCTAGTTTGTATGTTTAATCTAGTTTCTCTTCCATAGTACTAGATCAGTTATCCTAGATTGATTTGTTTAGTTTAGCCATTATTTTGTTAATTTTCAGAATTAATAAAACATAAAAATTAGATTTAGGTATTAGTTTGCACTGATTCCCCATCTCTTGGTGCGCTCGATTCTACACCTGGTGATAACTGAAAAGATCTCTCCTGAAAAGTCAAAGAAATGGCATTGATTACTGAGTATTAAGAAACTATTCAATTGGAAGGATGTAAAAGTTATGGATCAAGATAGGCTGATCAGGGTGCACCCATAATAATCAGTTGACCCACTATTATTCCATCTATAGCTGATCAGGGTGCACCCATAATAATCAGTTAACCCACTATTATTCCATTTATAATTCTTTATAATTTCAATATTTATCACTTCAGAATAGGACTGACTATGATTTTCAATTTGGAACAATGGCGCTAGTGTTGATATTTCTTTCACTGTATAAGCTAGTTACTACTTCTCATATTTCTTGACATTTTCTCTCTACTTTTTATCCAAAAAAAAAACATCGGACGACTAACCCATGATCTCACGGGCTCCGGAGAAACTAACCATGAGATATGTAACATACGGTAATTTGACATAGCTCCCACCGCTCATCTACGTCAGTAGGGCTAAAAGATCAGCTTTTGGACAATCTCTTGCTATAACGGCATCCATATAGCCATCCGAGAACTCCTTCAGAGTGGCAACATGCTTTTTCCTTGCGTCATCTAAATTACATCAAGACTAAACAAAAGGCTCTTGCAGAAGCAAATGGAACAGCTAATGGAAGTTTCCCAACAATGCTCAACAAAAATAACAAAAGCTCTGTTACAAACCTGATCAGTGTTTGGTAGTTGGGAGAGGAAGGAATAGAGTTTAGATCGGGAATAGCATAGAGTTTGGAGTAGAACAGCAAGAAATTGAATCAATTTTAGGAAGAAGAGAAGAAGGGGACTGGGTACAGAGAGACGTTGAGGCCAATAGCAAAGTTCTGATTCGATCGATCCCCTCCAACCCATCGTGCAGCTCCTATATACTCCACCACCGCTTATGCTTGTCCTTGTGGCCCAGTCCTTGGCCCTTTGGCATGTGCTGTCGACCTATTTGGCCCAGCTAATAGTTGAGTCCATGACAAGCTCCAGTAACACCACATTGTACGATTCCAATAGGGCTAAGCACAAATTTTGTAGGATCGGATGGTGTCAATCAGAGGGGGTGAATGATTGCACATAAGCTAAAATCTTATTCTTAACCTTTTTGAAACACCCCAATTCAAACTCAAATTACTTGAAGACCGGTTCACGAAGTTGGGAGACCAGTTTAGAAGTCTGGGCGACCAGTAGAGCACTTGGGCGACCAGTTTGAGCACCTAGGCGACCAGTAGGACACTTGGGCGAGCAGTTTGGCACTTGGACGAGCAGGTTGGGCGACCACGTGAACAGTTGGGCGACCACGCGCGCAGTCTGGGCGAGTAGACCGATATATATCTACTAAAATAGAGATTCCTAAAGATCCAGCCGTTGGATTGATGTGAAATTTTAACTGTATAAACTAAACTTAATTCCGCAGCTAACACAAAAAGAATCAGGTCAATCGGATATACGGATCTAAAGTTATGAACTTCGCAAGATGACTGAAACAATTTACAATCTAACAGCTGGGCGACCAGACTAGCAATCTGGGCGACCACAAATTACCGAAGATCTAACTGTTGGATTGATGTGAAATTTTAACAGTAGAAACTAGATTCAATTACGAATCAAACCCAACAAGAATCAATCCGATCGGATCTACGAATCAAAAGATATTACCTTCGCAAGATGATACCTTTGCAAAGAACCGAATTCCGTGATGAACTTCGTGACTGTTGTGATGAACAAAACTTCAAGCGATTGATCAACTATGTTGAAGCCAAGAGCAAATCACAACCGCAAGAAGAAGCTCTCTGGAAGATTGATTTTTATTTCATTGTCTAAAGTACTCCAACACAAGAGTACAAACCCTCAAACCTGAACACTCAAAAATAAACAGGGGACACCTCCCCTTATTTATACAGAGTAATCCTAACGAGATAGGATACAACTCCACTTCCAACATGGAAGGAGTCTGTATACATCTCAACTTGGCCCAACGTGGCCAAAAACAACTCTTGCACGTATGTACAAACCCCTGCCAGTAATTACGTGACTAACCAACCTCCATGTGCATGTTCTCTGGCGAGCGTCCCGCATGACATTCTTGACCACCAAGACCTCGATTCCTCCTCGAACCTAATCCCGAACCTCGGTTCCTCCATGAACCTAGTTCCGGTCCCGTCATCGACCACGTTCGCCCTCGAGCAACACCTGCACATGAGTAAACACAGAAACCGTGCACGAGCACAAGTCCACGACTTGACTCAAGGTCAATCCATGCAACCACTCACACGAGTGCATTGCATCAAGCGAGAATCCATCATGCTATCACCAAATAATAATTATCTCAACATGGCACACGCACAAGCACCACACATGCTATAATCAAAGTCACTTTACAATGCCAATTTCACCATTCAACCAATTTTTCATCACATGATCTCACAATCTCCCCCTTGATGAAAACATTGGCAACACCATTTGTACCTGAACATTGGCATTAACCTCACAAGAAAAGATTTTAAAAATTTTCATTTTAAAACAGAAAGCAAAGTGATCAAAAAGCAAAGTGAAAGATCTCCCCTTAAAAGGAAACCAAATTGTGTGTGAACTCCAAAATTTCTCCCTTTTGACAATAAAACATTTCACTTCTCCCCCTGAATGTAAGCTTGCTTCTCCCCCTTTGACAATGATTTCAGCAAGGAAAAACAAATGAGTGCCAAGACAAGAACCAATGAGCTTTCTTGATCATATAATCTTATAGATCACATAATAAGCATAATACATGAACTTAATATTATTGAACAAGTTAGGGAGTGACATGCATCTCAACCTCAATTTAATCAACTATTGCCAAGTACTAAGCAAAATCTTGACAGAAAACACTAGGCCAAAAATGAAGCAACTAACAACTCGGGCAAGCAAGTAGTTTCAACTCCGATCTAGTAGACCAAAATAATCTTGATAACGATGTCGCATGTGGCATGCTTGAAGCATACTTCTTTTATTTTCAATGAATGGCATGCTTGAAGCATACATCTTATCTTTTAGGGAATAGCATGCTTGTAGCATACATCTTATCTTTTTAGGGAATGGCATGCTTGAAGCATACATCTTGAAGCTTTTGCACATTTTGATAATGTTGGCAAGCTTTTTGCAGATTTGAGCCCCCTTTTTTTATTCCCTTTTTCTTTTATTGTAAACATGCAAAGTGATTAAATGGTCTATGAAAGAGTAAAGCTGAAAATACACATATTTCATAGCCCAAATTTGTTAAGACGATTCATTATCAAGCCTATAGAAGCAAGATATCACAAGGTATTAGCTATAGACAGTCAAACCAAGGAATTCGCAATGTCACTTTTAGTTCAAGTAAAGCAATTTAGATTATCATATATAAGCTCAATTACATAATATATAAAGAAATATGATAAAGTAAGCTCATTAAGTAATAGACTTGGCATAAAACTCCCCCTCAAAACAAGCTCATAGGATGCACAACGCCCAGCTCTCCTCTCAAAAAGGCAAATCGAGAAGCATCAAGTGATTTTGTGAAAATATCAGCAATTTGCAAATCAGAATTAACAAAATGCAACACAACATCTCCCTTTTCCACATGATCCGAAGGAAATGATAGCGAATGTCAATATGCTTGGTTCGAGAATGTTGCACTGGATTTTTAGCAATATTAATAGCACTAGTGTTATCACAGAAGAGGGGAACACAATCTAAGTTTAATCCAAAATCCTTTAAAGTTGATATCATCCAAAGCACTTGAGCACAACATGCGGCAGCAGCAACATATTCAGATTCAACAGTTGAGAGAGCAACAGAAACTTGTTTTCTAGATGACCAAGCAACTAAAGATGTACCAATAAAATGACATGTTCCAGAGGTACTTTTCCGTTAATTCTACAACCCATAAAATCAGCATCGAGAAGGCTCTAAGTGATAAACATGATGATGAGGAGTACCATAAGCCAAACTCTAAAGTGGATTGTAAATAGCGAAGAATTCGTTTTACCGCTTGTCGATGAGAAACACGTGGAGAAGCTTGAAAACGAGCACACAAACACACCGCAAAGTGTATATCCAGCCTTGAAGCAGTGAGATAAAGAAGTGATCCAATCATGCTTCGATATTCCTTTTGATTAACCGGTTCTCCTTCTTCATCCGGATCCAAAGTAGTTGTTGTGCCAATAGGTGTGGAAATTGGTTTGCATGTTTCCATCTCAAAACGTCGAAGGAGATCTTTTGTGTACTTCGTTTGGTGAATAAAGATACCTTGCCTTGTTTGCTTGACTTGTAAGCCCAAAAAGTATGTGAGCTCACCCATCATACTCATCTCAAATTCCTTGCTCATAGTGTCCAAAACTTGGCAACAAGAGCATGAGAAGTACCACCAAAATGATATCATCCACATAAATCTGAACAAGTAATGATCATTGCCATGCTTGAGAGAAAACAAGGTTTTATCAACTTTGCCCATTTCAAAATTATTTTCCAGCAAATATGATTTAAGCCTATCATACCAAGCCCGAGGAGCTTGTTTTAAACCATATAAAGCTTTAGACAACTTAAAAACATGGTGCAGGTATTTTGGATTTTCAAATCCGGGAGGTTGTTTGACATAAACTTCTTGAGAAATAAAACCATTTAGAAAAGCACTTTTGACATCCATTTGATACAATCTAAAACCTTTAGATGCAAAGAAAGGCCAACAAAATTCTAATAGCTTCAAGTCTAGCAACAGTGCAAAAGTTTCATCAAAATCAAGACCTTCAATTTGAGTAAAACCTTGAGCAACCAATCTAGCTTTGTTTCTAACAACAACCCCATCTTGACTCTGTTTATTCTTAAAACCCATTTAGTCCCAATGATATTCGACCTAAAGGAGGTGGAACTAAAACCCAAACCTTATTAGCTCAAAATTCTCAAGTTCCTCATGCATGGCATTAATCCAAGACTCATCGATAACGCGTGACTTACATCTTGGGGTTCAAAAGATGCAACAAAAGCAGTATGAGCATATGAGGCATTAGTATTATACATGTTTCGAAGCACACGCACATTTAACTCACCAATCATCTGTTCAGGAGGATGTCTTCGTTGAATATGCAATGGTGCTGAAATTTCTGAAGATGCCGGAGGTCCAGTACCATGTGTGTTTGCTGAAAGAATTTCCGAAGATGCTTGCTGATTTTCTTCCTGTGGCTGAATTGGCTGAGCCGAGTTGCCAACTTGATTACCACTTTCATCTTCATCTTCATCATCACTTTCTTCCAAAAAGATACTTTCAGAATTGTAAGTAACTTGTGTCTCTGAAAATTCGGGTCTAGTACCAGGACTAGCCTCATCAAAAGTGACTTCACAAGTCTTAACAATTTTGTTAGTTTCTAAATTTAGCACACAATAACCACGAGTATGAAGAGCATAACCAAGAAACAATCCATCTGAGCATCTAGATTCAAACTTATCAAGATTTCCATGTTTGAGAATGAAACATTTGCAACCAAAAACACGCATATGGGAGATGCTAGAGTACGTCCAAACCGAAGTTCATAAGAAGTTCTATGAAGCTTTGCTCTCAAAAATACTCTATTTGAAATGTAGCAGCGAAAGAAATAGTTTCACCCAAAACTTCCTAAGAGTAGAATATTCATCAAGCATTGTCCTAGCCATTTCAACTAGTGTGCGATTTTTCCTCTCAACAACACCATTTTGTTGAGGAACTCGAAAGAAAGAAAATTGATACTCAATTCCATGTTCGTAATGAGAAGAAGCAAAAGATTGTTCTTGAATTCTCCTCCATTATCACTCCTAATTACTTTAAGTGCTTGGGCAATTCGTTGAGCAACCTTAATGCAAACTCTTGAAACAATTCAAAAGCTTCATCTTTGGTAGTCATGAAAAATACCCAAGAGTACCTAGAGTAATCATCTACAATCACAAGAACATACCACTTACCTCCTGCAGATTTTACTCTTGCTGGTCCCACAGTATCCATGTGTAGAAGTGACACGAGCATTAGTCATAATGGCAGTGATAGGAAGATGTTTAGGTGCGATCATTTTTCCATGTTGACGGGAGAGCAAGTCAAATTACTTGTTTTGTCATACTTTAATTCAGGCAAACCTCTGAGCAAATTTGATTTACTAATGCGTGAAAGGTGATCAAAACCAATATGACCAAGTCTACGATGCCAAAAAGTTAGATCTTTTGAAACATGAGATACAAGACATGTCATTTCAGATGTTGAACATGAAAAATCACCTTTAAACAAACGACCAATGCGAGTGATGTTGCATACTAGATTTTCAGAAACATCTAATATACGATAAGAATTTTTCTGAAATCTTACCTCAAGATCTTCATCAAGCAACTGAGAAACTGAGAGCAAATTATATTTGAGCTTGCTTACCAAAGCTACATCCTTGAGAATGAAGTTTTCATTGACTCGCACAATTCCTCTTCCAAGAATTCTTCCCTTTGAATTGTCGCCAAAAGTGATGACCTCATCACCAGAACTTTGTGTGAGGGAGGAGAACCATTTTGAATCACCAGTTCATATGTCTTGAACATCCGAATCTATGAACCATATGTTCTCCTTCCTCTTTTCACAGTCTACACAAAAGAGAATGTCGATGTCTCAGTACTGGGGTTAGATAAAAGACATTTAGGAATCCAAAGACGAGACACACGACAGTAGGCACAAGACGAGTATACTTGTATACAAAATCAGTTTTGCTCTTTCTCGTGTTTCTTGCTAGAAAAGGTGTTCGCATCACCTTAGGCACATAAAGAGGAGTAAAGCGTGCCTGTCTGAAATTAGACCTAGCCTTAGCTTTTTTTTGCTTTCATTGTTTGGCTAGCCTAAAGCAAAAATCTACTAGATGTCCATCTCTACCACAATGAGTGCAAGTGTACTTAATGAATGTTTAACTTTAGAAGTAGAAGCAACATTTGCATTCATCACAAGAGAAGATAAAATTCAATGATTTAAAGACGGTTTTCTTAGGCTCATTTGCAATTTCAAACTTTCCACTTTCAAGAACTTTGACAACAAAGGGAACATGTGTTTTATGATGAGCATAAGAATCAAAACCTAAACCTTTGTTATGAGTGCTGACTTTTGATTGATCCAAAATCATGTTTAGGTTTTTCTTTCCTTTAGTGAAACGTTCTAACGATTTTTCCAAGTAATCAACCTTTCTAGACGAGTTAAATAATTGTTACAGGAACATCCACTATTCCTTTCTGTTTTCGACAATTTGAGCAGAAAGAACTTCATGAGTGAGCAAGGCATCTGTCATTTGAGAAACTCTAGCATTTGCATCATGCAACTTCAATTCCAAAGATGGAGCATTTTGAACAAGAAGTTGAATCATGCGAGATCAATGGTTGAACAGCTAGTATTTTCATTTGTTTCTCATTTTCCCTATCTTGCTTTAACAGAGAAGCATGTTCTTTCCTAAGTGAAACAAGCTCATTGTGAATTAAGTCACATGACTTACGAGCATCATCATCGAGAATCAAATATCTAAGCCTTGCAATTTCAAATTAGAACTATCAATTTCTAGATCTTTTTCTTTAAGAGCCTTCTTAGATTTTTTAAGTTCGGGCTAATTTAACCATAGCATACTCAAGTTCATCATAAGAAGGTCTTACCTCATCAAAATCGTAATCCTTGTCACTATCCCTTTTTGCCATAAAGCACATGCCGTTGAAGTCATCATCAATATCTCCTTCTTGTCCTCGTGGCTCATTGTCACTCTCAAATTCCACATCACTAAGATTACACTCCTCCAAGACAGCTAAGACTTTCTTAGCGACTTTTGAAAATTGGAACGCCTAGAGTAGTACGCGTCTTGAGTCAGTGTTGTGTTGGTTCCTTTCTTCCTTCTTTTTCAACTTGGGACAATTTGCTTTGATGTGCCCGGAAGACCACACTCAAAGCAGTTGAAAGACCTGATAGTACCTCCATGCCTCCTCATCTTTACATTGTTGAGTGCTTTGACAATACGTGAAGAAATGAGCACAAGATCTTCTTGAGGAGCATCTCAAACTGTTCATCTGAAAAAAGCTAATGCGATAAGGAGACAGAAGATGGTAATCCGAAAGACGTCTTGGGGTTAGCAACAAGTGCATGTGTAGAGGTTTTATCGGCTCTAGGTGATAAAGAATCCATCTCATAAGTTTTCAACCTAGAATCTGATCATCCATGGTCAACGTATCCAAATCAACAGTTTGATTGATTGCAAGAACAACCATGCGCCATTCAGAGTCGAGATCTCAAAATCTTACTAGCATTCTCCTCTCTTGGATTGTTAACTCCAACACCACGCAAATTGCACAAAATTTTCTCAAATCGAGAGTAAAGATCATCAATTGATTCACGGTCTCATAACAAAATCGAAAAGTCCTTTTGGTAAATATTTTTATGACTTTCTTAATCTTAGTTGAACCTTCATGATAGTCACATAATGTCTTCCAAACTGAATGTGCGTAACGTAAATGTGAAACTCGATCAAATTCTTTTTCGAAATTCCTTGGAAAATCAAGTTTTTAGCTTTAGCATTTAGATCAACGTCTTTTATTATCATTAGTGACTATATCAAGAACATCATATGTAGTAGAAACTTTATGCCAAACATCATTACCTTGGGCTTCAATATAGGATTGCATGCGACTTTTCGATGAAAAAAATTTGAATCATTAAGCATAGGAGGACGATTAACATACTTATCGGCGCCATACCTCAACCTTGCTCGATACCACTTGTAGGATCGGATGGCGTCAATCGAGGGGGGTGAATGATTGCAAAGCTAAAATCTTATTCTTAACCTTTTGAAACACCCCAATTCAAACTCAAATTGCTTGAAGACCGGTTCACGAAGTTGGGAGACCAGTTTAGAAGTCTGGGCGACCAGTAGAGCACTTGGGCGACTAGTAGAACACTTGGGCGACCAGTTTAAGCACCTGGGCGACCAGTAGGACACTTGGGCGAGCAGTTTGGCACTTGGGCGAGCAGGTTGGGCGACCACGTGAACAGTTGGGCGACCACGCGCGCAGTCTGGGCGAGCAGACCGATACACATCTACTAAAATAGAGATTCCTGAAGATCCAGCTGTTGGATTGATGTGAAATTTTAACTGTATAAACTAGACTTAATTTCGCAGCTAACACAAAAAGAATCAGGTCAATCAGATATACGGATCTAAAGTTATGACCTTCGCAAGCTGACTGAAACAATTTGCGATCTAACAGCTGGGCGACCAGACTAGCAATCTGGGCGACCACAAATTACCGAAGATCTAACTGTTGGATTGATGTGAAATTTTAACAGTAGAAACTAGATTCAATTACGAATCAAACCCAATAAGAATCAATCCGATCGGATCTACGGATCAAAAGATATTACCTTCGCAAGATGATACCTTTGCAAAGAACCGAATTCCGTGATGAACTTCGTGACTGTTGTGATGAACAAAACTTCAAGCGATTGATCAACTATGTCGAAGCCAAGAGCAAATCACAACCGCAAGAAGAAGCTCTCTGGAAGATTGATTTTTATTTCATTGTCTAAAGTACTCCAACACAAGAGTACAAACCCTCAAACCTGAACACTCAAAAATAAACAGGGGACACCTCCCCTTATTTATACAGAGCAATCCTAACGAGATAGGATACAACTCCACTTCCAACATGGAAGGAGTGCAGTATACATCTCAACTTGGCCCAACGTGGCCAAAAACAACTCTTACGCGTATGTACGGCCCTGCTTTGTAATTACGTGACTAACCACCTCCATGTGCATGTTCTCTCTGGCCGAACGTCCCGCATGACATCCTTGACCACCAAGACCTCGATTCCTCCTCGAACCTAATCCGAACCTCGGTTCCTCCATGAACCTAGTTCGGTCCGTCATCGACCACGTTAGCCCTCGAGCAACACGCACATGAGTAAACACGAAAACTGCACGAGCACAAGTCCACGACTTGACTCAAGGTCAATCCATGCAACCACTCACACGAGTGCATTGCATCAGCGAGAATCCATCATGCTATCACCAAAGATAATAATTATCTCAACATGGCACACGCACAAGCACCACACATGCTATAATCAAAGTCACTTTACAATGCTAATTTCACCATTCAACCAATTTTTCATCACATGATCTCACAAATTTAAGTTTTTTTGAAGCTTAATGTTGGATTGAAACGTTCCTTACCGACTTACAAGTAAAACCCTTACAGCACAGTCTAAAATTTGGCAATTCAGAAAACTGTTTAACCTTGAGAACTGCAATAACTTTTTATGAAGTTCACATTTTGGCAAGCAAGTACTAGTGAAAATACACATGATAGCTAATCAGAGGTTTGAAATCGAAAGGACACACTGGAGAAACCATTGAAGGAGCTAAGGATTCTATTACCTTGGCCTCAGGAGCTGCCCTGATACTCTCAGTAGCCCATGGTACGTTGTTGATCCATACAGCCACAAACGGACCATCAACGAATCTCCAGTCCTTCAGGGACCTAACCCACGATGGGTGCATCCTCCGAAAAGCCCTCAAGCTCAGGGTTCTTGCCTATGCAACCGTCGAAAAGGCACGCAAAAGGCAGGCTTCTCGTATTACTTGGCTCAAGGAAGGGGATGCAAACACCCGTTTTTTCCACATAAGGGCAAACGGTCGATGGCGAAAAAATTTCATCCAGTCCCTAAACACTGACCAGGGAGTCGCCTCTGCCCACCACAATAAGGAAAGGGTGCTGTTGCAGCACTTCTCGTCACATTTGAGTAAAAAGTGCAGCCGATCTAAAGTAATCAACTGGGAGTGCCTCAACATTCCCCCACGACGCCGTCACTCCGCTTGATGCGCCTTTCTTTGAGCAAGAGGTGTTTCAAGCGATCCGCCAACCTGCTCATGGAGAATAGGGATGGCAATTTTACCCATGGGTTTGGGTACCGTGGGTACAGGCCCGATAAGAGTGGGTATGGGTAGCACTTTAGACCCATGGGTTTACGGGTTTGGGTGCAGATAAGCCCATAGGATGGGTGTGGGTGTCAATTTGTACCCATGGATACCGATGGGTATCCTATGATATGTGGGCCCACTTTTTAGAGGTATATTAGAAAAACAAACTCACGGACTACTTGGTGAGTCGGCTCCTCCCGATTCCCCCCCCCATCACCTCCCTCCCTTGCCCCATCGCTGATTGCTCGGCCTCCCTCCCTCGTCTTTGCCTCCCTCGGCGGGCGCCTCCTCCCCTCGCCGACTCCTCCCATCTCGGTTCCCTACGGTTCGGCGGAAAGGAGATGTGAAGAGATAGAAGGAGAGGGGAGGAGCATGATCGCCAGAGCGCCCACCTCTCTGCCTTGGCCCGCCGGTGCTCGCGCAAGACAGATCTATGCTGTGGGTACCCATTGGGTATTGGGTACCCATTGGGTTTGGGTATGGGTACAGATCTGTACATAAGCTTAATGGGTATGGAGTGCAGATCTGCACCGCAAAGCTTAATGGGTTTGGGTACACGGACTTTGTTGGGTTTGGGTTTGAGTTTAAGCGGTGGTACCTGAGGTACCCACCCGATGCCATCCCTAGCGGAGAAAGCACGGCCCGATGGTTTCTATGCACTTTCTCTGGCCGCTGGAAATAGTCAAACAGGACATCATGGCCGTAATAATTTGCATCCAGCATTGCTCCGCTTCGTAGTTCCGAATGCTTAGCACGGCCTACATTGCATTAGTCCCAAAAAAAGAGGTCGCGGGTACTGCAGCAGACTATCGGCCTATCATCCTGATCCACTCAATTGCGAAAATATTCTCCAAGGTTCTAGCATTGCGCCTATCTACACATATTGGGTCTCTAATATCAAATGCACAGAGCGCCTTCAGCAAAGGAAGGAGTATTCAGGAAAACTTTCTGTGGGTCCAAAATCGTGCGAGGTCTTATCATCGAAGCCAAACCCCAGTACTGATGCTGAAGCTTGACATTGAAAAAACTTTCGACTCCGTGTCTTGGGAATACTTGCTGGACCTCATGCAAGCCCGCGGTTTTGGACCTTGGTGGAGAGATTGGCTAGCCACCTCCTTCGCATCATCGAGTTCGTCTGTCCCCCTCAATGGGGTGCCAGGACCTCAAATCATTCATTAGCGTGGCCTCAGGCAGGGCGACCCCCTGTCGCCTTATCTCTTCTTGCTAGCGATTGATCCCTTACACTACATCCTCTCCAAGGCCACCCACGATGGAGTCCTATCTCCCCTAAAAGGACATGCACCGGCCCTACGACTCTCCCTTTAAACGAACGATGCAGTGATCTTCCTCAATGCGGTCAAAAGGGAGCTGGATGCTCTCATAACCATCCTGCTCAATTTGGGGAAGCCTCCGGCCTTCGAGTCAACGTACAAAAAAACTCTATTGCCTCGATCAGAGGACATGGCCTACAACTCCAAAATATCCTGCATCCCTTCGAGGGTCGAATATCAACTTTCCCTGTCAAATACCTAGGCATGCCTCTGACTCTTGAGTCATTGCGTCGTCTTGACCTGCAGCCAATCCTTGACAAAGCGGCACGACGCGTTTGGCGGGATGGCAGGGATGCAACCTCACCATTGGGGATGCCCGCCTTGGTCAGCGAGACTCACCTCGCTTGATTTATCTTCTTCAAACAATCGTGGCCCCAAAAAATTCATCTATGATTTGGACGGGCTAAGAAGAAAGTTCATGTGGGCGAAACGGCGATTTACACGGTGGGAACTGCAAGGTTCGTTGAAAACGGTGTCTGCCGCGCCATATGGGGGGCCTAGGAATTCTTGACCTCGATAGGTTCGCCAGAGCGTTTCGTCTTCGCTGGCTGTGGCTAACTGGGTAGCTCCAGAAAGGCCATGGAGTGGAATGCCCACTCCGTGTGATCAGACAGATAGACAACTTTTCTCCGTGGCCACAAAAATAACGATTGGAAATGGTCAAAAGGCGGCCTTCTGGACCGACAGGTGGCTGCAGGTTACATCCCCGGCCATGCATGCGCCGGACCTCTTCAGGCTCTCCAGGCGGAAGTCACGATTGGTGCAGGATGCCCTCGCAAACAACAACTGGATTCGAGATATCCGACAAAATCTAACGATCCCCCTTCTACTCCAATATGTCAACTTATGGCGGAAATTGCAAAATGTTCAACTCCAGCCACTCGTCCACGACGCCATAACCTGGACACAAACTACTACGGCGTCTACTCTGCCGCCTCAGCATATCACATGCAGTTCGCAGGAGCTACTCTCAAACCTTTTCATACTACGATCTGGCAAGCATGGTCTCCATCGCGATGCAAAGTCTTCCTATGGCTTGCTCTACAAAATCAGCTTTGGACGGTGCAGCGTCTGCAACGCAGGGGATGGCCGAACCAGTATTTTTGCCCAATGTGTTGCCGAAATCTGGAAACTGTGCAACACCTATTCATAGAATGCCCCCAAGTTCGAAGGTTGTGGAAACTCATTGCTGCATGGGCTTGATTGCCGTCTTTTTCGCAGGACTGGTGGGATCCGTCCGCGGCCCTTAGCCTGCCAGACTGGAATCTCCATCTAGTAAACTGCCAACCAAGATTTTGGAAAGGGCTGAAGTCGCTGATCATCCTAGCTTGCTGGCAATGGTGGAAAGAGCGAAATAGTAGAATTTTTCGAAGCAAAGAAAAAGCCATTGAAGAAATCTTACAGTCCATCAGAGAAGAGGCCAGAATTTGGATTATTGCGGGTGCGGAGCACCTAAAAGATTTACTGGACCGTCACGTTTGATTCTTTTCTTTCTTTTTTCTTTCCTTCTGGTCTTCTCGGGTGACCTATGTATGCATATCCTCCTTGTACTCTCTTTGTCTTTCCCTCCTAATATAATCCACGGCTTTGCCGTTTTTTAAAAAGCGAATCTCGATCCAACCTTGAAACTCAAGCAGCGGACCTTGATAAGAACAAGCGATATTTTCAATTTTGCTCCCGACATTCTAAGATGGGACTCTTTACAGGCTTTCCGAAAGCCTTAGAGCATCTCCAAGAGGAGCCCTAAATAGGTTGCTAATTGTAATTATAGGGCTTTGATGGAAAAAAAGCACTCCAACAGAGGTTGTATTTTGAGAAAAATTATCAAAATAGGTTTAGGACTCAGAGCCCTGTTGCTATATTTAGCAACTCTCCTCTCCGGCCCCATAGGGATGAATGAAGGATTGGAGATTTAGGGTCTAATTGTTGGAGTCAATAGCTATCTTGGGTCCTAATTTTTTTAGTTTAGGCCCTATTTTGAGGTATAGGACTCTATTTTAAGGCTTGACTATTGGAGATGCTCTTATAACCTGCGGCAGGCACGGTTCATTATACGAGACAGTGCCTAAAACAAGGCAAAAGCTTGCTAGGACTTGAGGCATCAACTTTCAGAAACATTGAGAGGCTTCCAAGGACTTGTGACTGTGCAACGAAGAAATGTTCTCATAAGATTGTAGGGCTGCTTAGATTTAGGGCTACATAATTTGTGTTATATATATATATATATATATATATATATACATATATATATATACACACACATATACACATACACATATATATGGAAAATTTTTTATTTTATACAAAAAAGCGCAGTATTTACGAAAATATACAACAATCTCACGTATTCTTGAAATCCCCACCGATTTCGCAATCTCAAAACGCGAAACCGCAATTTCGCAATTTCGGTTTGCGAAATCAACGATTCAGCGTTCTCACATCTGAAATTGGCGTATTTCGCATTTTGAAAAACGAAATCTGTTTCGCGGTTTCAAAAGCGAAATTGAAGTGCTTACATCAGATTTCGCAATCTCGGGATCTTGAAATTGAGTGGCGCCTTGTGGATGAAATGTTACTTGCTTTTGGTTCGAGGAAAAAAAGAAGGAACCAATGCAGAGCGAGCAATTTTCTTGTTCGTTCAAGCGGTCTCGCTAATCTCGTCTTAATGGCGTCGCACCCCATTCACTTAAACCACGTGCTAGTCACTCGAGGAATATTGTAAAAATCGCTATCTGAGGTATTGAACTACTAAGAACTGTTTGATCATTAAAAGAACTACTTGATCATTTAAGCATTTTCGACATGATGTAAAATGTCACGTAAAAATATACAAACATTCTCGTGTATTTTTAAAATTTCAGACAGTAGCACTGTCAGAATTGCAAAAGTGGCCTCTCCGTACACATGGGTCGCATTTCCGGTCGGACGGGCGATAATTTCATGTGTCAACTAGGGTTGAATAAATAAAAAAATCTATTTTATTAGTGATATAGAAAATATTTTATCAGAAATATTTTTGTTGGAGAATTTTATTTTGGTGCGTGATAACCTTTTACTACTTGGACTGGTTGAATAAGACATTTCAGGCTCGACAGTGAGAAATTTTTACATTGGTTGAGCGTCGAGATTTTTATTACGCTTTCGTGACACAATGGGTTTTTGAAGTGTTTAAGGAATTTTTTTAAGTAATGTAGTTTAAGTAATAATTGCGAGAATAATATAATTGGGAGACAACAAGAAGATATAGAAGAAATTCATATAATTTCTCATGGAAAATAAGAGCGGTGATTATCAACTCGGAAATTCTTGCGGAAAATAAGGTAGGCTACATTTTTTATTACGGCTTAAAATTGGGAGGAGCATATAACATAGCGTCTCTTGAGTGCATCGAGGCCACTTCCCTTCTCCCATGCCTCCGGTGGGGCTTCTCAGCACGGCGTGCCCTCTCTCGTTTTCTTTCTCTCTCGGCCTCCTTCTCCTCACTTCCTTGCGGCGTGCCTCCTCGCGTCTTGGCGTCACGCTGCTTGAAAATTGCTCCCTCTGATCGCTTGAACTCTTCATCAAGGAGCCTTTGGTCCTCCGGTCGATCTCCTCGTCGTGCCACTTCTCAAATTCACCACGATGGGGGAGCGCGCATGAAACAAAAATTAGGAAAGTTCCATGTAGAAATATTAGGAAACACGTATGATTATTACCATGGTAAGCTTAGGGCCTTCTCCGTGGTCGAATTAGTAGTTCGGCACTTCCAATACCGCCTCTTCCAAGTTGGAAGCTCGTATGAGCGGACAAGCTGCAAGGATCTCCGCACAAACACATCGGTCGCGACAACCCCGATCGGTAGGAAGAGATCTTGATGCTGTTGTCTTGGCGGCAAGGTCGAAGAGCCTCCCTCTTCTTTTGCTTTGCCCTTTCCTTTGAACTTGCGCCTCGGCATTTTGTCTTGATCCTCACCTAAAATGAGCGAATATATCTTAGAGACTTCCTCACCTTGGTTGTTCCTCTTCTCCTGTGCTTCTTAGAACACATCGTCCCTTCTTATATAGGCCTTAGGGGCACTTTCGAGAGCAAACCACGAAGCACATAAGCCTCCGTCCCAGCTTGTGTCCCACGGTTTCTCGGTAGAGTTGACAACGATAGCAGCCTCGAGCTTTTTCAGCGGACTTGACAACACTGCTTCTTGGCGTCAATGTCTTTTGGTAGCCGAGTAGACAATACTGCTTTGCAATGTCGAGTCTTTTCGTATGCGAGTAGAAAATACTGCTGCGACCTCGAGAGCCTTTTCGGATCGAGTGGACAACACAGTCAGACCTCAATGCCTTTTCAATTTTGTAATATAGGTGAATCATGGCACTAAAAATTTTGTAATCTGACCTCAATCACACGAAAATGTTCTAATTAAAGCACATTTAACATGTAAAATCTGGATACAAGCTGAAACCACTTGAAAGACATCCGTAAAGCGGGATTCAACATAGGGTACATAACTCGATGAAGGACTAAGTCGAAAACCATACATTCTAAGGCTATGGTTGTCGGAATAGGCCTCTTGTATTGTTAAGAGAACGGACTGACTCTAGTAGTGCTTGAGCGTCGGGGTGGTGGTGACACGAAGTCGTCGTCGTCATCTTCATCGTCATAATTCTGAGTAAGCCCTCCTGCGGCGTTGGTCGAGCGTCCTCTTGTATTGTTAGTAGAACGGCCAACTCTGGTAGTGCTTGAGCGTCGGGGTGGTGGTGACACGAAGTCGTCGTCGTCATCTTCATCGCCATAGTTCTGAGTAAGCCCTCTGCGGCGTTGGTCGAGCGTCCTCTTGTATTGTTAAGTAGAACGGCCAGCTCGGTAGTAGTTGAGCGTCGAGATGGTGGTGACACGAAGTCGTCGTCATCATCGTCATAGCCATAGTTAGGAGCAAGCCCTCCTCGGTATTGGTCGGACGTCCTCTTGTATTGTTCGTGGGGCGCCTAGTTCTTATGTGCTTGAGCGTCGAGGTAGAGGTGACCACGAAGTCGTCGTCATCATCGTCATAGCCATAGTTAGAGCAAGCCCTCCTTCGTGACCGGTCGGACGTCCTTGTATTGTTTGTAGGGCGCCCGATTCTTGTAGTGCTTGAGCGTCGAGGTGGAGGTGACCGCGAAGTAAATCGTCACTTAGATCTGACTTAAGTTGTTAGCCATTCTCTTTTAGAGTGTGTTAAGTCGAGTTAAGCATTGAATAGAACCCAGCATTGATATTACAAAGTGAAGTAAGTAGAACAACTATAATACCATGTCAAGTAAACAACTATAGCAAATGAGTAGTCACATCGCCTTTGGATAAAAGACACTTTTGCCTCAAAGATAAAACTTATTGGGAACAAAAAGCACTAGAAAATAGTGGTGCGCATAACCCATCCTTGGAAGAGAACAAAATAAACACGACGGAGTTGCGAGATTTGGTCGCATTGCCCACAGAGGGCTCGGTGGGCTTCGAGGAGACGGGTATTCCTGAACACGTCTTGACAGATCCCACAGGTCTTGGGGTGGAAACATTTGTTGGAGGTGTCTGAATGATCTGCTTTGGTAAATGTCAATCTCCATATGGTTATGCAACCCAAATGACACACAATGGCGGGGCTACCAACCTGCACCATAACATCATTTGCTCGGACGGGACTATTGATCCGAACATGTATCGGTTCGGCAACAGCGAGCCATTGCCGGGACAGAGTATCAACTTCAACGCGATCTGGTTCCGCAACTTCCGGAAGAGATCCGATCAGATGGGTTCTCAAGCGCCACCCTAGCGAGTTGAACGGCGAGAGCAATCTCTCTAACATAACCCTCATTGTCTTGCAAACCCAAATGAGTCGCGGTTTGGACTCGGCCTCCACCCTAGCATGGTTTGAGAAACCGAAGCTATTTCATCGTTTGGCCTTAGAACTCCCATTTGAAAATAATTACGATCTGGCACGAAACCGCGTGTTGTCGTTCGATCTGAAATGCGGGATGGAGCGTGTTGTCGTTTGGTTTGAAAAGCGGGTGCGGTGTGTTGTCGTCTCGGCGAAGCGGCGTGGTGCGAGTGTTGTCATTTCAGTCTGATAAAGGTAATAGGTGTGTGACAAAGCTAGTTGCCGATGTAGTATATAGGTACAGATGAAACACATCACAGAGCAGATGATGTACCAAAGTTAGGTATTACCGACTTTTGGACTCCACATTAGCACTACCGGTGGTCCAAATCAAATCGGTGGTCATTTGTCGGCATTTATAAATCAATCAATCCTTCCCGCCTTTTCTTTTGTGGCATGTGTCATAATCTCGGCTTTAATATATTTGTTGATTATATGATTCACTGCCATGTCGATGCTTGTCGACTTATTCATGTACATCTAGATCGGGGTGACATTGAAAGGCTTCGATCTCAAAAGATAAACATATGAAAGATATTGAAGGCATGGGCGAAGACTTGCAAACGCCTACATAAAAACATATGCAATTAGAAGATAGAGAGGCAAAAATCATAAGCAAAAGGTTTGATTTTTTTGTTTATTCACATAATTAGATTTAATTAGATTTTCTTTGTTTTTACGTCTCCATCTTGTGGCGCTTGAATCGAATCGATTCTCTTGACCGGGCCGCTTGGCCCTTGTCCATATTGATGGTTCGGGAAAGTTCTAGTCCTGTTTTAATGTTTAGACTTGTGAACATATTGTAATACTGATGCATGTTGGTAAGACTTCTTAAGATATTGTCCAGTTGTTTCTGATAATGGTTACCAATCTAGTTTGATACAAAGGTATGCTCTGCAGGAAACTAGTTACATTTGCGGAAATATACTTCTTAGAAGGGATTGTACAAAGCTCCTTGCCACTACTTCACCAAGAGAGAGGCATCTCGACAATGCAACTACGTCTAGAAATGCCGCTATGATGAGTACTTGAGAGACAATAAACTACTGATTGACCTACTGGATAAAGAAAAAAAGAAGAAAAAGTTTGAAGAACTCTACCAAAAGTACAAGCTTGTAAGTTTGCAATCTTACTGAAGAACAACATACCTGAGGATTCTACCAACATTCAGAAATGGTTTGTTAACCTGCAGAAGCTCTACAACGCTGCTGAATTTGAACAAACACCAAGAAACCTCGACGATGTGTTCACCGAGGCTTGCACGATATCTTAGGATTGTCTCTGACTGACTCATAAGGTTGGTACTTTATGCGACCAAAATCTTTTGCTCCCACATTTCACGGAGAGAGGCATGTCGAGAATGCAACTACGTCTGGAAATGCCGCTATGATGACTACTTGAGAGACAATAAACTACTGATTGACCTACTGGATAAAGAAAAAAAGAAGAAAAATTTTGAAAAACTCTACAAAAGTACAAGCTTGTAAGTATGCAATCTTCTTGAAGAACGACATACACGAGGATTGATATATATATTATAGCGCAAATCTTTGTAGATCTGAAATTTAAAGTTATTCACTGTTACTATATGGTCATAGCATGATTTGTTGCATTAAGGCAACACCGAATGAACTTCTACTTTTACTATTAGCATATTACGGTGCGAAGCGATATTATCATTTAGGGTTTTTGCATTAACGTACTTTACTTGATAATTAAGTAGTAATTAAGATATTTCAACATAATTTGTTTGTCCATATATTGAAGTAACTTTCTGGACCAATTCCTAAAGTTTGTGTTTGGACGAGCTATTTTATAAGCGTAGAAGAGGCTTAGGTGATAACGATTCTGTCTTGATGTGATCATTTGGGGTCTTTCTTGATTGGATTAATCGCCAAATGGAGTTATAATGAACATATTTTTCCAGATTATGGTAGAATATGTATCGAGACAATGATCCTCGCAATTTTCTCATAACTTTATGTTTATATGTGATATTTTACTGATTTGAAATGCTTAAGTGACCACATTTTTAGCGCTATTGCGTTCGGTTTTCTTTCTTGATTCGACTACACGAAAGGGATAATCTATCCATTTTCAAGGGTTATTAGGGAATATCACTACGAGTGTTTTAAAGTTGATTCATGATGTTTCTCATTTGTTCAAGGTGTTTTTCTAATGAATAGTGATTTAGGCTTAATATGAGCTTAGCGAAAGTTGATCAAACTGATGTTATTTTTGCATAGTAAGCTAGGGAATATCATTTCAAGGTGATGGAACTTAGTTTTGTCGAATTTAAGGTCCGTTTGCTAAAGTTTACTGACTATTTGTTCATTTTACTGGGTGCATGTTTAGCTAATGAGCAAATAGGGCAAACTAATGAAGAGTCCAAATATTTTTGTATATTTGTGATCTATGCTATCCCAGCAGTGCAACTAAACTAGTTTCACCACTTGTTGAGCTCATTTGATACATATTTTAACCATTTGAGTCTTGCATGTTATCAAGGTATTTGCACAATCAATACTTGATACAAAATACATTTAAATCTGAATCTTTTCATAGAAATGGGTTCTCTGGGGTTGCAGGGTATGTTTTATTTATTTCATGATTTATGGAGTAAGAAACATATAATTGCTTCATATTACCTAGAAGGTGACTTTCATTCAATCTCTAATTAAAGGTTTTTGCTGCACGCAACATATAACTTTTTATTGCATATTTTGAATCCTTACTGAGTAACTCAAATTTAGGAACCGAGTTTGCATTAATCGGAGATTCACAGCAAAAGTTATAAGGGTTTCATTAGCGTGAAAAGAATAAGAAAAAGAAAAAAAATAAACTGCACATGTGATGATTCAACACAAGACACATTGAATAGAAGCACTGGTTCAATGAATCAGGTTTACGTCACTTCAACATTAATGAAAATTTTTTGTGCAATGAATTGTAACTTATCTAGATACTGTAAAATTTCGAATTAAAATACAGTTTACATATTTTATTAAAATTCGGACAATCTGCTCTGCACATTTTTACGATTTGGATTGTGATTTATTAGACAATCCAAATATTTTTTAATTTTTGAAATTTTGTTTTTCAATTTTATTTGAGCTAAGGATTCTTATGTAAAATGTTTAGCTCAAAATATTTCTGCATTATTTAATAAAAATTCTTAAACTCGAGTACTACTTTTCAATTCATGCGGTCTTGAAATTTTAAATATTGAAATAATTTATTAATTTCTGAAAATTATACTGTAGGTGCATTAATGGCTCCATAAGATAATCTAAAATTCTCAGCTGGAGATAAGTCATCATTATTTTCATTTAATTACGACAATTTTACTCTTTTCCAACGAAGCAAAAATCAAGGAAAATCTACAAAATTGAGAAAATCGTAAAAAACAACAATAATAAGGCGCTGCACAAAGCATGTTACATTACATTAACGCCGTTGCCTTCTCACATTGTCCTCCGGGGTGTATGTGTCGGAGGATGTGTGTCCCTCCTCCGGCGACTGGGATGGCCCATATCCTGTACCGGGGCGATGTCTCGGATGTCCTCTGCTGGGGATAATGGCCGGATGGAAACAAATATGGTCCTGTACCCCAATGTCCTGGTTATACCAAGCAAGATCATCTGTGTGGGTAGGGTGGCCGTCGAACTGCATCGCGTTGCGAGGTCGAGGACATCCCGATGCCCATCTGTCTCGCATATCCACCGAGGAGTCGATTGTCTTTGTGTCATGTACATTCCCGATCGAAATCCCTTGCCTCGCTCCAATTAGGGGTCGTGTGGGATCGGTCCCCAATGACCATTCATTTCTTGTACACGAGGGTTACGAGGTGGGGCTGAAACCTACAATGTTATCCTCGGGGATGCGGATGTAGGGGCCATCGTAGATCGGCGTGCGCCGTAGATGGATGTCGCCGTAGAAGGAAGTCCGCTCGTAGATGGCCGTGCGGTCGTGGATGGAGGTGCGCTTCGTTGAAGGAATACCACTCGTAGATCTCTGGCGTCGGGCCTCTTGCCGAGGGTCCATGGTCGGCACATGATGGTCTCGCTGGAAGGTCGACCAAAGGACCCAAGCCCACAGTCTTTCAAATAAGTTGGCACCCACAGAAGCGATGGATTGCCTCACCCTCGGGGGCACTAGTCTTGGGCTCAAACTGAGTTGCAATTTCTTCAACTTGGGAGAGCAGGCTCGGTGATTCTGTGTTCCGCAATAGAGTTTGTACGTGTTATATTGGAATGCATCGTTTCACAATTTGTAATGACGGACATTCAACAATTTGGGTCTTACTAAGGCGTGGGCAGACGAACTCGTCCTCGGGATATGGTCGTGCTCGTTGTTCGACATATCCTTGAGTAAGGTCAGCAGCAGCGTGGGGAGGTACCACTCAAGGTAATCGTGTGTTCCTCGGATCATATGGGCGAGAGGGAGCGACGGCGTTCCGCATTGCCGTGTCAACCAGACTAGCCACATGGTCACGGTGCGCATGTGACCATCATGACTCGATCCAGCCCTTGCGCTCTTCTGTATTGTAAAAACACGAGAATGGTTAAAATTGTTGGTACAACAGTTACGGAATTATGGGTAAGGTCGAACATACCGTGCGATCCACCGACGTCCCGCGGTGGGCGGGGACTACTGCGTATACCCAAACCGTCTCAGACTGCGGGGAGAGTAAACCTCAAGCTGCGTGCATGTACAACACGAAACAGCTTGGTCATCCATAGTCTTGTTGTCCGCCGTGCAACAACTCGATATCGACCTTCGAAGCTATATGCATTGCTCGGTCATCGCTCCACGATTCCATGTCACATGCTCTGCGGTGAGTAGGTCTATATCGGCAATGACACGGTAATAGCTCCCGCGGTCATCTTGAGGTTCCACCTCAGCGTGCATGCATCAACGGTAACCCATCATTGGACAGTAGCCTCC
Source organism: Guadua angustifolia (assembly GCA_036346375.1). Classification (NCBI taxonomy): domain Eukaryota; kingdom Viridiplantae; phylum Streptophyta; class Magnoliopsida; order Poales; family Poaceae; genus Guadua; species Guadua angustifolia. The sequence goes on along the minus strand of CM070500.1, from coordinate 16,250,345 downwards.
GGACGTCGTCGTCGATGACCAATGGGTAATCCGCCTCGTACGTAAGGCCTAGAGATTGGGAGGTACTCCCAACTCCACATCTGGCGGTGCAAGCACCCGTAATGCCCCCGCCGGTTTACGTAAGCTTGCCGCATCGCACATCCCCTTGTAGGTGGATGCCAACACGGCAGATCGGTATGCTGCATGTTGCCTCCTCGGGGTTATCCGCGAGCTCCGGGCTAACCATATAATGTGAGGAGGATGACATCCCTGTTGTGTTGCGAACATTACGCCCCGGCCGGTAGTACGCAGTAAAGCTCGTAGTGCCGTAGTACCAACTCCGCGTCGCATCGTCGAGGCAAGCCTCATACTCTGCAAGGCCCGTAGCCATGTCTTGGGCCTTTTGAGTCTCCTTCGATTGTATCTTGCCGCCCGAACACTCGCAATGACAAGGTCGTTCACGAACAATCGGTGATATTGCCTTCAACAAATGCATAAAATGCGTTCAACATGACATACCTTTGCGAGATGTAAGGGATCCATTGTTGTCGCGCAGGGCGGGTGGTAACGGCGGGTGCGACCTCGATAGGTAGGCGGTGAGCATGGCCACGTCCTTGAGTTATAGCCATCTCTCCGAGCGGGAAGTGAAATGTATGGGTCTCGAGGCGCCACATCGATGAGCCCGATGACAAGTGCCCGATCGGCGGGGATGGGGGTCTGGTGCCGTCCTCCATATGAGCTCCGTCCATCATTAGGGCAAATGGTAGCGCCACCTTACGGCAAGCGAACGTGAAGCGAGGTCCACGGCCTTGATCTGTCTTGCCGATCGTGTGGCAAGTGGGTCCAATCGCACAAAGAAGCAATATCTCGATCACGATAAATCCGATTAAGCGGCGTTCTTCAAAATTCATTACCAACACGGATCCTGCCGATATAGCTCGTGATCTATGGGATGCATCGTATGTCTCACGAGTAGCTCGGGGAGAGGAAGGCGCTCCATCACCGTCGTGGAGCAATGTTATATGCACATAATATGACAAGGCAAGGAAAAGCATTTTTATAAAGTACCATAAATGTTCATACATTGAAACAAACAAGTTACACGAATACATGGCGTGGCGCGTTTACAACGTACTAAGGGTTGCGGTTGGGACACCTCCTACGGTCATGCCCTCGTTGTTTGCATAACTTGCACTTCGCAGACGCCGTGCGGCTTGCAAAGATCCATGTCACCGTGGATCCTTTCGCCGCTAGGCCTCCCGACTTCGTGCGTCGACCGCGCGGTAAGGGTACCATGTTGGCCCATCAATGGTCTTGTAGTTGGTCCCAACGGTGAAGGAAGACATCTTGGGCGCCACGTGTTCTTACTCAGTGCTTGCGCAGTGTAGTACCACGAAATGAATCTGCGAGGCATCGTTGCGCCCATGTCTCGACAAGCGGCAAGCACGTGGGAGCACGGAATATGTTTGAAGCTTAGGCTTATTACAGGTGCAAATAGTAACGAATCGGCCCCTATCTCGCATTGTTGTGACGTGTCACCGCGCTAAACCCCGATGCATATTTCGCTTGCACAATACATCGAATTTGTTCGTAGTAAGGTCGAAAATTCTTGTGCGGTGGAAGTGCGCTTTGCCCTTCATTGCCGCGGCAGCTTCTCCACTCTCGGTGCGTCACGCCGTGTCGCACCCTCGTGGTCGGACCACGGTCTCGGAAGTAATCCGCGGCCCGGTAGAATGTCAGCTCAATGATGGAACACAGAGGTAGGCCACGAACACCCTTAAGAACATTGTTGAAAGCCTCTGCAATGTTCGTGGTCATCACATTGTACCTGAGATGTCATTCTCTAACGTGAGCAGGTAGCACAAAAGAATAGAGTACAATCTGAGGGCGTACTAAAGCAATGTTTTACCTCGCTCCGTTAGGTAATGTCGTGCGAGGCGCCCACCTTCTATTTGGTTTCCGGCGATCCATCGCTAAAGGTTGCGCGAGCACTGCACGCCTTGTCGACCTCCAACCATCCGAGAACGCAGATGATCCTCCTGTTCCTCTTCTTCCATCATCTTCCGAGTTGACTCATTCAAATGGGCCCAAATTGCGTTGAACTTGCGATCTTGATTTTGAAGGCACAAGGACTTGAAGGTCTTCACAAGTGCCTGTTCTTGTACCTTGTGTATGAGTTGGCTCCAAGATGGTGCATGCACCACCTCCTCGAATCGGGCCAACTCAGCGCGTGGGCGTCTTGCCGTGCATCACGTCTAGCAGCGTCGTGAAAAGGCCCTTATTACGGTCCGAGATTACATGCACCTGCTCCTCGTACCCACTACCTTATTCTTGGCCAGACTAAGGAACCACAACCAGCTATCGTTGTTCTCACTCTCAACGAGGGCAAAGGCAAGTGGGGCGATCCTATTTTCGGCATCGGCCGCCCAAATTTGTCGAGAGTGTCCCACGGAACTTCCCACTTAGAAAGGTGCCATCTACACATATAAGCGGCTGCAATGCTGAAGGCTTCGATGCATTATCCAAAAGACCAAAACAACAAGCGAGATATCGTTGAGCCGAGGTGTACGACCCGCCTTCGAGCGTCTTCGCTCATCGCCCATTGCAAACTGCGTCCCCGGGTTTGTCATTGCAATCTTCTTTAAAATAATCTAGGGGCATAGTTAAAGGACTCTTCGAACCCTCCGAAGAGCATCTTCAATGCCTTCTGCTTCGCCCTCCAAGCCGTGTTGTCAGCGTGATGACCATCCCAGTTCTTGTGTGAACTTCCTCTATTATTGTACTAGGGGTCATCCCTATGTCCTTCCCAACGATGGTCACCAGGAGTTGCGCTATGAACCTCGCATCTACGAGGCCGCTCATGTTCCTAATCGACTCCTCCGTGCACGTATGAGCTCTGTGTCTACTGATCACAAAGAACTCATCGTGTTTGGGTTTGTGTACTCGAACGAAGAAGGGACACGCAGGGTACTTCGTGCACCTAACCTCATAAGCGGTCGGCTCAGACCTCAAAAGCCTATGCTCCGTCTTGTCGTAATGGCATAGTTGTTTAGGAAGTGGATGGCCTCCAACTTGCTCCCAAACCGGTGTCCCGGTTGGATGTCGCTCTGCTGGTACCCCCACACGGATAAGGCATTGTAATCCGCTATGGTACAGTCAAGGTGACCGATCCCACGGAAATACTCTATGGCGGGAGCCGGGTCGTCGTGGTCTGCCGCTTCCTCGTCCCCGCTTCCCCCGTCTTCTTCATTCGTGCTGTGCGCATCCACCTCGCCCTCGTTACCTTCGACTTAGAGCACTGACGGTCCTTCCTCCTCATGTGCTGCCTCATGAGGTACATGCACTTCGGCAAGCTCGGGAGGATGGCTACTTGTCCCGACCTCGGCAGAGTTCTGCCGGGCGAAATGTCGACGACACGCCGACCTCAAAATTCTCCTCTGCTGCCTTCCAACATAAAGATCCCATGCACCAGAGTCCTTAGCGGAGAGTGTGTACACCATCATGAGTCGTTTTGAACAAAGCGTGGGCGGACCCCTCTAGAGCGAACTTTGTGGGTTCAAGGGTCCGCACCAAGCAGACAGCAGCAACATGTGCTTTAAGGTCCGCTTAAATTATTTGGAGTACTTAGCCTTGTCTCTAAGTGCTCACAATTCTGCATCGTCACGAGCCTACCGTGCAAAACAGCAGGGCGTTCCCCGAAATATATTCTAGCAAACATTTCCATCTGTTGCAAATTTATACGGTAAATATGAGTACCTAATTGTCTTAAATCCATTAGACAAAACAACTACATAAAAATAGGTCGTTGCGACAACAACATAAAAATAAGTCGCTACAACAAATAGATAAATTAATGACGCTAATACAACTACAAACAACTACACAAAATTTAGATCGCTAAAGCAGCTACATAACACTAAGTCGCTACAACAAATAAATAAATTAGTGTGGCTATTACACCTAAAAAAATTAGGCCGCTAAACCATCTACACAAAAATAAGTTTCTACAACAACTACACAAAAATAATTCCCTACAACAACTACATAAAAATAAGTCGCTCAAGACAACTACATCAAAATAAGTCGCTACATCAAATAGATAAATTAATGTCGCTAATACAACTACAAACAACTACACAAAATTTAGATCGCTAAAACAATACATAAAACTAAGTCGCTACAACAAATAAACAAATTAATGTGGCTATTACACCTAAAAAATTAGGCCGCTAAAATAACTACACGTAAATAAGTCTCTAGAACATGTACACAAAAATAAGTCGCTACAACAACTACATAAAAATAAGTCGCTACAACAAATAGATAAATTAATGTCGCTAATACAAGTACAAAAAAATTTGGTCGGTACTACAACGCTTATTCTACATATTATTCTTTATATCTGTAATTTCATGTCACACTACTAGAACGCTTATTCTACATATTTTGCTAGTACTACATGAATATCATAATAATGTTCCTAAAGATTAAAACTAACTTTGTGAAGTCAGTAATGAATACCGGAAAACCTAAATAGGGAACCCGATCACTAATCCAAGAAATGACGATAGCTCAGTAGTAAATTCCTACAAAACATAAACACTCATAAGTATGCCATTATGGTGATCATGTTACGTTCTTTTTACGTGGGGTAGTGATTCTAATATCGCCGCTGCATATAATAATAACTTTATTTTTCTCATCGCTAATTGCACTTGCACTCACACGATGTACACACTATTTATCTCGCCTTTCATGAACACTAAGTATAGTTACTCGCATCCATAATTACTCTTGAGCAAGAAAAATCGTGACAATATTTCTTCGCATTCCATCCTCATTTTAGGAACTACTCACTAAATCAACGTGGTCATTTCACATAATACTACTTGCATTAATATTACACTAATTATTTCTCATGCTCACGTACTACTCATTCGCCACTACTATCATTTCATGTAAACAATTACTATCAATTCACGTCTTTGCTTTCGTTTTATTTGGCGTGCTTTTATGTAACGCTCCTTGTACTAATATTCCACTAATTACGCTAATATCACAAAAATAATATGCTTATGAATATTTCTAACTAACCTTATCGGTCAGATCGAAGATCACTCGAAGCTTGAGCAATATACCAAAAACCTTCCCGGAGGATACGCAAAATACGAATCTCAAATGAAATAATTGAAAATTCTCTCACAAAATTCAATAAAGTATGAATACAATGACTAAATTCATCACAAATCCACGGTTTCAAATCTCCTGCTAGCACTAATTTTCCACCTCTCTATTTTCTTGGCGCTCTTGGTTTCCTCGGCTCTCTGAACGCTCTCGGTTCCTCAGCATTTCGGCTCTCTCGGTTCTTAGCTCTCTCGGTTTCCCGAACTCTCGATTTATAAGTTTGCCTTCGCATGAGTGCATGCAATGGAAAGGAGGGACAGAGTTGATTAGCGCACACAGAGCGAGCTTTTTCCATCGCGTCCACGCCTCGTCTGCTACCAAAGCACCGACAGTGTCATGTCATTTTCGTCGTCCGCGCTCGGCAACAAGTAATTCGCGTTCTCGCTTATAAAACCCGGTTTCGCGTTCTCGGTTCTGAAATCGGCGTGGCACGCTCAATTTCAGCGTTTTCGGTTTGCGAATACCGATTTCGTTTTTGAAAATGCGAAATACCTCAATTCGCTTTGAAACGCTGAAATCAATGATTCGCAATTTGAAGCTCGAAATTGGGATTTCGCTTTTGAGATTGCGAATCGGTGGAGATTTCATAATCTGGCGAGATTGTTGTATATTTCAGTAAATACTGTTAGCGTTTCTTGTATAAAATAAAAAATTCCCCATATATATACATATACACATACACATATATATACATATACATATACACATATATATACATATATATATATATATATATATATACATATATACATATACATATATATATACACATATATACATATACATATATACATATATATACATATATTCCTTAAAAAAGTATTACAATTCGGTAAAAAAAACATGATGCTAAATCTAATCCTACAAACATAAATTAAAATCGATCGAATTTGTGATCATCTTGGTCAAAGTACACCGAAATCTCGTCAAAAAATCTCGAAAACACTATTGCAATTTAAAAATTTCAATTTTTTCATGCTGCAAATCTCTGTCTTGATCAAAAGCTAAAATTCCGATCGAGATTTTTGAAATTTCAACGGAATTTGAGACCACGGAAGGTTACGTTATTAAGCAACATATCCGGTGTGCACCCCCTCAGGTAAGAAACCTATGAGTGCATCGAACTAAAAAAGTTTCAAAAATTCTTAAAAATCATGGATGTACATCTCAACTTACCCCACCTACATATAAAATTTCATGATCAAATTCATCCTATCCTAGTGGGTACAAAAAAACAAGCAGCAAAAATGAATAGTGATGAACAGTAAAAAATCACTGTTCATACGAAATTTGTCTTTTTGTAGCTGCTAGTATAAGATGAATTTGATCATGAAATTTTATATGTAGGTGGGGTAAGTGAGATGTACATCCATGATTTTTTTTCAGAATTTTTGAAACTTTTTTAGTTCAGTTGCACGGTGGTTTCACCGGGAGGGGTGATTGCACAGGATATTTTTCCACGTTATTGTCATGTCAACAACGATGTAGGATCGAGGCGCACCAAGAGGGGAGTGAATTGGTGCAAATTAACACTTAAAACAAATTTTTTTGTGTTTTTATTAATTCTGGAAATTAACAAAATAATGACTAAACTGAACAAATGAATCTAGAATAATTGATCTAATACTATGAAAGAGAAACTAGATTAAATATGCATACTAGAAAGCAATTATACGTAAATATAAATTATTAGATCGGAATCCATACTCACTGATTTTCATCAAAGAACACCCATATAAATCTCTTTACATGAAAGCACCAACCTCAAATAATCTCTGAAGTTTTTCTCTAATTTTCCTTCTAATCTCTCTTTTTTCTTGCGTAGATCACTGCAGCAATTCCCTGTTGCGCACTGTAGCACCGATTTTTTTCTTTCGCTCGCACGATCGCCGCTTCTCTGTAGCGCCGAATTTTTCCGTCGCTGGTCGCTGCGGCCGCCCTTCGTTTTCCTTCTGCGTCGGCTCTGATTTTCCTTTTCTTGTCCGACACCCAAACCAGGAGTACGAGTTCTATTATATATTTTCTATCCGCGGGAAGAAAAATAATAGTCCAAGTGACTCCATTGTCGTGCTCCCTCTCTCTGCCGGTGCTCCATTTTCAGATCTCTTGCTGCCTCGTTGACTGACAACGCTCGCTCATAATCAGATCTCTCCCTCTTGAGTTTGTAGAAATTTTCTGTGTCTCGTTTCTCATGCGACACAACGCTCGCTCCAGTTCGCCAGCTCCAACAACGCTGCTTCCGTCGTGCTCCACTTTTTCTTCTGTGTAAGTTTTCCACCCTTCCTTTGCTGTCTTTCACGTGTTAATTCCCCCCCTCTATTTTCCGCTACAAATACTTCCATTCACACAAACGAAAAAGTAGAAGAAAGATCTGCTTGCAGGGTTATGTTTCTTATATCCGTTGTAATTCACTAATTAATTATCTCGTCGTTTCTTGCCTGGCCTTCTTGTCTAGGTCCTTTTTCGTAAGAATCATAAAAGGATACCACCCTAGTGTCGTTCTCTTGCTGTCCTTGTACACTGTTCCTCCATTGATGATGCTCTTCTCTTCAACAGAAAAATCTATTTCTCGCAGTGGCAAGAAAACAAGTGCATGCTGCAAAATTTTGTTCTTCAGCATTTGGAATGTCTTCTTTGTTAATGTCCTATCAGGATCCATACTCAATCAGCTCAACTAAATTCCAACGGTCTCTAACCGCTGGAAATGCGCTGAATCCAGTGGTAGGTGACCACCAGAAATTTTCTTTTTTCACACGCGAGAAAGATTATAAAAATATTCAGTGCTCCAATTCCATCGAACGAAGCGCGCTGTAAATTTTCTACATGGGAAAAAATCAAAGAAATTAGCGAGCGCTCCAGAACCGCTGGAAATAAATCACAAAAAAAAAATCAGCTGTCCACAGCCGCTTGAAAAAAACCAGCGCACTGGCACCGCTGGTTTTACACTGCACCGCTGGAAAAAAAATCAGATCTATTGCTGCCTCGTTGACTGACTGGCTGTTTGTAGAAATTTTCTGCGTCTCATTTCTCTTGCGACACAACGCTTGCTCCAGTTCTTCGCCTCTGCCGCAACCTCGCCGCGCCAGCTCCAACAACGCTGCTTCCGTCGTCCTTCACTTTTTCATCTCTGTAAGTTTTCCACCCTTCCTTTGCTGTCTTTCACGTGTTAGTTCCCCCCCTCTATTTTCCGCTACAAAGGTAGAAGAAAGATCTGCTTGCAGGGTTATGTTTCTTATATCCGTTGTAAATCACTAATTATCTCCTCGTTTCTCATTCCTACAGGTTTTTCTTCACTGCTGTCTCAGTTGGTTTCCCCTCTAAAAGCACTTCCATTGTTCATCTTTCATTCACTCAGGCCGTTCCATACCCCAAAAAATCACAAAAGAAAAAGGAAAAAAGGTCATATCTTTCGTTTTTGCTCCCGTTTGCCACCCTTTAGTTCACCTTCGTCCTAAGTTTCCAATTCATTGTCTTTATCCATCCATATTGTACTCTTCTATCTCAAGAAATACTCTCATCCTACATCATCTATTATAGTGATCCCCTACGCAAAAAAAAGGTAAGTAGAAGAAAATATAAGTTAGAAGTTCTTCTCATCCTTTGCCTGTTTAAATCTTCCAAAGTTTTCACACATTCATGTCTTTACACAATTTCACTACACCAATCACATCCCCCACCCCCCCAAAAAAAAAGAAAAATAACTCCCAATTCCATGGCGGAAGTGGCGCTGGCTGGCTTACGATTGGCGGCATCGCCGAGCTTGAAGAAGCTCCTCGCTGACGCTTCAACGTACCTTGGCGTGGACATGGCGAGTGAGCTCCATGAACTGGAGACCACCATCATGCCGCAGTTTGAGCTGGTGATTGAGGCGGCCGACAAGGGCAACCACAGGGCCAAGTTGGACAAGTGGCTCCAGGAACTCAAAGAAGCCTTCTACAACGCCGAGGACGTGCTGGACGAGCACGAGTACAACCTCCTCAAGCGCAAAGCGGAGAGCGGGAAGGAGGATTCCTCGCCGGCGAATGCCTCCTCCATCAGCGCCATTCTGAATCCTCTGCGTGCTGTGTCGAGCAGGCTGTCCAATCTGCGCCCGGAGAACAGGAAGCTACTACGCCAGCTCAATGAACTGAAGGCCACCCTGGCGAAAGCCAAGGAGTTCCGAGAACTGCTTCGCTTACCGGCTGGTAATAGTTCAGAGGGCTCCACCGTACCAACGACGGCTGTTCCTTTGGTCACATCAGTACCACCCCTACGAGTGTTTGGTCGGGACATGGATCGCGACTGTATAATACGTCTTCTTACCAAGGAGACTGCAGCCGAGGCTAGCTCAGCTAGCTACTCGGGTCTAGCCATTGTTGGACACGGAGGCGCGGGAAAATCCACCTTGGCGCAGTATGTTTACAATGACAAGAGGGTACAAGAATATTTTGATGTCAGGATGTGGGTCTGCATCTCACGTAAACTTGATGTACGACAGCACACGAGGGAGATTATCGAGTCTGCCACAAAGGGGGAATGCCCCCGTGTTGATAATCTTGATGTTCTCCAGTGCAAATTACAGGACATACTGAGAAAATCGGAGAAATTCCTGCTTGTGTTGGATGACGTTTGGTTTGATGATTCCAGCAATCAGATGGAATGGGACCAACTGTTAGCTCCTCTGTTTTCTCAGCAGACGGGAAGCAAAGTCCTGGTAACTTCTCGACAAGATAGACTTCCAGCTGCTCTTTGCTGTCAAGAAGTGTTTCGTTTGGAAAACATGGAAGATACTCAGTTCTTGGCACTCTTCAAACACTATGCCTTCTCTGGAGCAGAAGTCAGGAACAAACAGTTGCGTGAAAGGCTGGAAGAGATTGCAGAGAAGATCGCCAAAAGGCTTGGACAATCTCCTTTGGCAGCAAAGGTTGTGGGTTCCCAACTGAAAGGGAAAACGGATATCACTGCGTGGAGAAGTGCCCTAACTATAAAGATTGACAACTTAAGCGAGCCCATGAGAGCTCTGTTGTGGAGTTATGAGAAGTTAGATCCACATGTGCAGAGGTGCTTTCTGTATTGTAGTTTGTTTCCAAAAGGTCACATATATGGAATTAATAGGTTGGTTCACCTTTGGGTGGCAGAGGGCCTTGTTGATTCGTGCAACCTGAGTAGGAAAATGGAGGATATTGGAAAGGATTACTTCAACGAGATGGTCTCTGGGTCTTTCTTTCAACCAGCTTACGGTGGAGACACTGTTGAATTCTGTGTTATGCATGATCTCCTTCATGATATGGCCGAGTTACTCTCTAAAGAAGACTGCTTTAGATTAGAAGACGATAAGGTGACAGAAATACCATGGACTGTTCGACATCTATCTGTTCGTGTCAAGAGTATCAAACAGCATAAGGATAGTATCTGCAAGCTACACCATCTACGCACTGTTATCTGCATTGAACCACTTACGGATGACGCAAGTGAAATTTTCCATCAGGTACTGCAGAATTTGAAGAAGTTGCGTGTACTGTATTTGTCATCTTACAACAGTAGCAAGTTGCCTGAATCTGTTGGTGAGCTGAAACACCTTCGGTATTTGAACATCGGCGAAACATTGATTTCTGAATTGCCGGGATCATTGTGTACCCTTTACCACTTACAGTTACTTCTGTTAAATCACAGAGTTAGAAATTTGCCTTTGCCCGACAAACTTTGCAATTTAAGTAAGTTACGACATCTTGAAGGGTGCCCAAGTGGAACTCTTCCTCAAAACATAGGCAAGCTTACTTTGCTCCAACAACTTGATGGTTTTTCTGTGCAAAAGCAGAAGGGATATGAGTTACGACAGCTGAGGGACTTGAATAAGCTTGGTGGCATCTTATGGGTCAGAAATCTCGAGAATGTTACTGGAAAGGATGAAGCCTTAGAGTCGAAGCTACATCAGAAAATTCATCTTGAATTCTTGGGGCTTGCCTGGAGTCCCGGGAATGAGTTGCGAGCAGAGGGTAGTTTACATTTGGAGATTCTCGAAGGTATGATGCCACCGCCTCAACTGAAGGGCCTCACAATTGAAGGCTACGAATCTGCCACGTATCCAAGCTGGTTAATTGAGGGCTCATATTTCGAGAATTTGGAGCGGTTTTGTCTTCAAAATTGCAGTGCGTTAGAAGGTCTACCATCCAATACTGAGCTGTTTAGGCATTGCTCCCAACTGGAGCTCGATGATGTCCCAAATCTGAAGACAATAGCGCGTCTTCCAGCCGACCTCACACGCTTATCAATTGACGGATGCCCACTCCTTATGTTTACTTCCAACGATGAGCTTGACCAATATGGTCAGAGGGAAAACATGATGGGCGCGGTCCACTTGGCATCCCGACTTGCTTTAATGCGGGAGGTGGTGTCACGATTACGTTCATTTGAAGAACGACCTAGGCGGATCCTGTCGGCAGAGCATTCATCTCTGAAGCAGTTGATGCCATTGATGGATGCTGATATATCGCAACCTCTTCAAACCATTAAAAGCGCTCTAGAAGGAGAAAGGGATGAAGTATTGGTGGACGAAAATATCATCAAGGCATGGCTATGTTGCCACGAGCAGAGGATAAAACTCCTGTATGGAAGGAGCATGGCTATGCGGTCACTTGTTCTGCCATCAGCACTTGGTGAACTTTCTCTTTCTTGGTGCAGCATTACAGATGGAGCTCTAGCTATTTGCCTTGGAGGCCTCACTTCACTCAGACTATTGGAATTGCAAGGGATTATGACTATAAGTGCACTTCCGTCAGAAGAGATCATGCAGCAGTTGACGGCACTAGACTGTTTGAGCATTACTTCTTGCTGGTGTCTCAGATCATTAGGGGGCTTACGAGCCGCTCCCTCTCTCTCGAATGTTCAGTTAAGATCCTGCCCTTCTTTAGAGTTGGCACGTGGAGCAAAATTGATGCCATTGTCCCTCTGGTATCTACGGATAAAAAGGTGTGTGATTGGAGCTGACTTCTTCTGCGGTGACTTGCCACACCTGAGTAATCTTGTCATAGGAGCATGCAGAAGCTCTGCGTCCTTGTCAATCGGTCATCTGACCTCACTCAAAACACTCGAACTACGTGATATGCCAGATTTATGCATGCTTGAAGGATTGCCTTCCCTGCATCTTGATTCCGTAGAATTGCTAAATGTTCCAAAGCTCACTGCCGGGTGCATCTTGCAGTGTCGTATCCAGGAATCACTCCGTGTTAGCAGCTCTGTGATGCTCAAGCACGTGTTCTCGGCTGAAGGTTCTATGGTTCCAGCGTATATCACTCTTTGCGGTTGCAACGATCCATCCATTTCATTTGAAAGATGTGAAAAGCTTGCATCTATCAAGCGTCTGACATTCTATGAGTGCGGAATCCAGTCCCTGCCAACAAGTTTGAAGAGCTTCTCCAGTCTGGAGAGCCTTGGAATCTGCTACTGCCCCAACATATCATCTTTACCAGATCTTCCAAGTTCCCTCCAGCAAATAAGCATAAGGCAATGTGAACTCTTGAAGGAGAGCTGCCGTCCACCAAATGGAGAAAGCTGGCCAAAGATTGAAAATATCAGTTGGAAGGGCATTGATTGAATCGCGCTTCAGATTCTCGGGAAAAACAATAAGATCAAGTTCCCACTATTATGCGGTGAACGATAATTTTTGTAAGAGCACTTCGTTTAGTTCATCCATCCATCTGTTTAGACGTTTATTTCACTCTAGTTATTTCGAATACTCAAAGTTCCCTTTATTTTTTTTATGGTAGAGAAGCTGCAGCGCAGTGCACCTGCGGCTGCATCGCCCTCATCTTCCAGTGACTGGTGCGAGCACCGACGACGACAAGCCCGCCGCCTCTTCTCCTCCGGCACCCCGCCACTGCTGGTGCGAGCAAGGATCGTGTTGGTTTCTTCCCTCTCTCTCTCTCTCTCTCTCTCTCTCTGCTTTGACTACGAATAAATTGGAAAATTTGACATGGATAATGCCCTCATAATGGATTATGTTAGAGATATATTCGGATGCCTCAAATCCTTTCCTATCTAATTCAGGATTCCTTCCTAATCTCGGATTCTATTGAGGCTATATAATGCCACCGCATGTACTTGTAATCCTTGAACCAATTAGTGCATTGTGTCTCCCGTGGTTTTTTCTCGCAAGAGTTTTCCACGTAAAATATTGTCTCCCTTTTGTGCGTGTGCGTGATTGATCTACAAACCCTAACAAGTGGTATCAGAGCACTCACCTGGGGTTTCATTGCGCTCGCGCCGCCGTCCTCGTCCGCGCCGGCTTCGTCGGTCGTTTCGGCTTCCAGTCTTCGTCGCCGCTCTCGGCTTCTTCGCCCGCGACGCCGCCGAGACCCGAGGACTCTGCTTCGCCGTCGCCTCGGCCACCCCGCGCCCGCGCCGTGCGTCGATCCAGCCACTTCGTCGCCCGCCGCCTGATCGCCCGGCGGATCGTCTCGCTGCCGCCTCCGCCCTCCGGCCTTGCCGCGCGCACCATCTGCGCCATCCCCATCGGCTGGTGTCGCCCGGCCGCCAACGTGCCCGAGCCGCTGCTTCAGGCGTCTTCCTTCGCGCCCCGTGCGGGGTCCCATCGATCGGACTCCAGAGAGCAAGGAACACTCGCGTGAACAAGGCCGACTAGAAGAACTTGCGAGTTGCGACTAGAAGTTTTCAGAAGTGTTCTCTTGCATAGAGACTAGCAGCGCTTGATCTTTTTGCACGTGAAGCCATCAGAAGATTCAGAACCCACAAGAGCCGATCGGACTTCAATTTTTTGGAGAGCTTCATTTGATTTTTGGCTTCGGTTCCGGCTCTGTTCTCCAGACCAGAAGCAGTTCCAGCTCTTAGGCTCAGTTTATTTAGGCCTCTTTTGGCATAAATGAAAACTTGTCTGACATAACTTTTGGTGATTGTCGGTAAGAAATTTGCAGAGAAGCTTCTTTGTCTGAAAAAAGCCGCCGCTTGGTAGTTTGGCTTTGTAAGGCTGAATGGTTGTTCGAGTTGCATGTGATGATTGAAATGTCTCAAATACCCTTGAGGAGTCTAATGTCTTGTTCATCTGGCGATTAAGTGAATAGCTCAACGGATTACCTCTTAAAAGCAAGATAAGAGATCCTCCCAGGATCCCAAATCCCAGTACTAGTAATATTAGCAGGATCATGCCCGAAGCAATGCAACATAGCAACTCATGTACTATTCTTCATCCATGATGAACCATCGCCTAGTCTATTAGCCCGATTTTCTTCTCACTTTTATTAATCTCTTATTTTCTTCCAGAGTGTAGAGTTTGTTTTGATAAAAAATAGTTATGTAGATTGTAACAGCTCTTACTAATTTTTAACAAGTTGACCTTTGAAAATGATGCACATAGCCACAGATGTGTTATTTTCAATGTACACCGATGATAAAACAAGAGCAAACACAAAATCATCGGAGGCTATTGCTTAAGCAATTAATGGTTATGGCACATATCAATAACATTAACGGTAGTAGATATATACATTTGCGAGCTCCAAGTATTTCGATGATACAATACAAGCCAAAGGTGAAATTCAAATATGAAGGCATGCCCAGATAAAAATGTCAACTCAACATATTACATCAAACACTCCTTTCGCTTATTGAACTCCAATGATCGACGGTTATATAATGTTGTCTGTTTTGGTTAAAAGTGGATAAGCGTGACGTTGGGCGCATCTAGCTTCGCATGCCAAGCACTCTTCCCAAGGTTGTTCAAGGAACAAATGATCGCGCCATTTTAGCTTCAACATCCTCTTTCATTGTAGGCTTGGTGTTACTATCCCGCACATGAAGTGTGTTTTTCGTGGTGAGTTGTGTTTGAGCAGTGTGACAGGAAAAATTGTAGAATAAATATGGAATCAAGGGCGAAACACGTACTCCATTCTCCTTCGAAGTGTAGTATTGTACTCACGGATGGTTGGTAATGAAATCAACCACCAAAGGACCAGTCAGTAGACAATGAAGGGGTTTTGGGGAGGAATCCAAAGGCAAAACTTAAGAAAGAATGTGTTAAGTTCGACAATCATGAAAATAATACAAAGGCTCAGCACTTGGATGAATCTCCACGAGCCAAGCAGAGGGTATCTGTTTCAATACACATAAAAGAAAACATACACAAAGCTATCTGTTTCAATACACATAAAAAAAACATACAAAGAGGGTCTGTAAAGGCATAAACATCAAGCTGAAAAGTTTTTCCATCCTGCACACAGAATTCAACAATAAGCTAAATATTGGGCTAGCAATGCACTAATATATCGGTTTGCCAATGGCAAGTATGAAGGTGTGTGAGGATTACTTGTGTTGTGAGCAAAATGCTTGGTACTTGAACTCGGAGTGTCCCAATAGTATGTATATATATTGAAACAACGGAGGAAATCGCCTCTAATCGTTGTGAGGAGAGAATACAAACACCAAAGACAAGATACCTCCAAACATCAAGATTTTTGAAAATATATTTATCTGCTCTCACTCAGTAAAGTGTTCAAGAGGATTTTCAGATTTTCTGTTCCCTTTTATTAGGTTGGTGGCATTTCGTGCATTCATCCCGACTTATCGAGGAAACTCGACTAAGAGCCGTCCCTCCTATCTAGTAGTACTCTTGCTTCTTTCTTATCTCCTTCTACTCATTTATTTTGACCTTCCAACTTTTCTCTGTTCAAGAAGCGGAGCGAGATAGGATCACAAGTCCCGATAGTATAATACTTGTAATTTAGATGTACTATTGTCAAAGGCAACCAATCAAGGAATGCAATACTTTTCAACCTAGTTTTTAGTAATGATCTCTTTTGGGCCATCCGCCATGTAGCTTTGGTAATCTGAAGTCCCAAATAAAATTTCAGGCATGCCCAATGAGCTATTTTACAAGTCACTAATAGATGATAAAATCGATAAATGACTAATATGTGTCATCTGAGACTCCTTAAAAACCAATAGAAGTCATACGAGGATGCAGGAAAAAAGCGGCACCTTGGAGGACAAGTCAATGATCAGATTCCATCAACTCAAAAAGTTCGAAAAGTTATATTCCTTATCTTTTTAATGCTCATGTTTTCCCATTAGTCCACAAAAAATTTAAATTAGGAATACTAGAATCTAGACCAAGAAAATTCTTATGCACCCGAAAGGGAATAAATATCGTTTTGCTCCACCACCAATTGGATTAGCTTGAGAGAAATTGTGTTTTACCTTGATAACGGAAGGGTTTCCGTAGTTGAGAAATGAAGGGGCTAAATGTTTGAAAAAGGAGTCGAAATGAGCACAAAAGTTCGGCACGAAGTTGAGAATCAAATGCAAAATATGCTAGCAATAAGAAGAAGGAACGACCATACGCCACGCTCGAGGCAGTGGTAGCTCGGCTTGCTTCGAGCTCTCTGAGACCCGGCGAGGGCCACGTCTACTTCCTCACTAAGCTCAAAGACGCCCGGTGCAAGCCGAGATGGCCACCCTCGAGGTTCCTTCAAGATTATGCATGCTAATACCCCACACAAAATCAAAGCTTGAATCACTTCGATTCTAGCAATCGAAGAAGGAACATCAATTACCCTCACCAAATCGAAGCTTCGATGCTAGCAATTGACGATAGCTCAAGGATATGAAGTGGTTGCTTCTGGATTTACCGATTTGGAAGGTCTGACCGATCCGGAGCACGGAGGGGAGGCGTGAGGCTCGGGAAGAGCGAGACGAGGATGAGCCGGCCAATGGCAGCAGCGCCTGGTCTTGAAGCGCCAAACCCTAGCCGCACGGGAGACTCGATCGAGGAAGAGGCATATTTTTCAAAGGAGTGTCGTATTTTATAGGAATGGCATTTTATGGTAAATAACCTTCAACTCCAAGGGCAATTTTGTAACATCCATCCGCAAAGCGTTGGCTTCATGGGTGCAGCGTGCGGCAACCGGCTTCTCGTTATGCGGCTTTGGCTTTGGCAAAAGCCGTTCAAGAAGCTATCCCTTTGGCACGGTTTCAAGCTTCCAATCAAGCTGCGGTAAAAGTCGAGCCAAAGGGGCCTTAGGCTTAAACTTGGACTTATTTGGCTTCTACACTCTATAAGCCACAAGCCAAAACAAAGCGATATTTTTTTTTGACCAGACGGAGAGAAGAAGCTTCTAGCCCAATTTGCACTCTGCGAGAAAGCAAGGAAAATGATGTTTCTCGTGGTGGCTGGAGCTTCTAAAATCCCACTTCACTGTACCTTTACAACTTAACTATTATTTACTTAAAAATTGCCATCCTCATCCAAATTTCTCAGCGATTTCTTCCAGCTCAGCGACTTCTTCCAGCTCAACCAAATAAGCTCAAGCTCCGGCCTAAACAAACTCAAAATTTAAGTCCCGTCTCAAACGGCTTCCAGGGGATTCAGCTCCAGCGATTTCAATGGATTTTACTCGTGCACATTGCACACAGCACTTGAGAAGTTTCTCCTTCGGAATCTACCATATTTTTGATCTGCATTTTATTCTCCACCATGTCATCCACTAAATTTGACATTGAGAAGTTCGATGGCAAGATCGGTTTTTAATATGGCGAGTTCAAATGAAAGCCGTTCCTCACAATGTGCGCCGTAAAAGCACTTTCAAAGAAACCGCAACGATAACGAGATGAACAATGGGAAGAACTTGATGAGAAAGCCCTCTCCGCCATACACCCTCGGTTTGTCTCACGATATTGCAAGTGAAGTTATCCATGAGACTACATTGCAAAAGCTGTGGCGTAAATTTGAAGACTTGTATATGAAGAAAAGTCTCGCTAACAAATTGCGCCTTAAAGAACGCTCAGTACACAATTAGCATGGCGAAGGTACCTATTCAGTCTCATCTTAATGAGTTTAATTCACTCATAATTGATCTTGAGAAATTAGAGGTGAACATTGGCGATGAAGATAAGGCTATTACATTGGTGCGCCTCTTTGCTCGCTACCTTTAAGCATTTTAAGGAAATTATGCTTTATGGCAATCATGATACCCTTAGTTTTGAGAATGTTAAATCAAATTTATTGTCTAAGGAGAAATTTGATATTGATTCTCATTCAGAAGTTAAGACTGAGGGGTTAATTGTTAGAGGTAGATCTCCACATAAAGGCAATTCTCATATATCACAGTCTAGATCTAAGTCAAGAGGCCATAAACCCAACAATTTTTGCCGTTATTGCAAGACACCTGGTCATGTTATTGCTGAGTGTTATAAGTTGAAAAATAAGGCTGATAAAGATAAAAGGACACATTCGATAAACTCTTTGAGGCTAGTCTTGTTCAAAATGAATCGATGGAGAGGCTCTAATTATCACTTCCAACCGGAAGAATCAAACTGCATGGATTATTGATTCAGCTTGCACTTTTCATATTTGTCCATATAAAGAGTGGTTTTCAACATATGATTATGTTGGTAGTGGTGAAGTTTTGATTGCTGATGAGTCTCCACTTGAAATTGTTGGCATTGGTTCTATTCAAATCAAAACCATGATGGTATGTTAGGACTCTTTCAAATGTTAGCCATGTTCCTGAATGAAAAGAAATCTTATTTCTTTGGGCACCATAGAATCTTTTGGGTTATAAATATACCTATGAAAATAGTGTTCTTAAGATTTCTAAAGGCAACCTTGTCGTTATAAAAGCCAATAGAATCAACAGTCTTTATTACTTGCAAGGTTCTACGCGATGTCGGATCTCTGCAATTGTTTCTACAATAGCATCAAATCCTCACATCACCAAGCTTTGGCATATGCGCTTGGGTCATATGAGTGAGAAAGGTATGCATCTTTTATGCAAGAAAGGACTTTTACAAGACATTGGCAAACTTGATTTCTGAACATTGTGTTTTTGGCAAACAAAAGAGAGTCGGTTTACGTGTCAACTCATCGGACCAAAGGAATTCTTGATTATATTCATTCTCGATCTTTGGGGTCGTTCTAGATTTCCTTCTATTGGAGGTTGTGAGTACATGATTACCTTTATTGATGATTTTTCTGCAAAGTTTGGGTTTATTTCTGAAACATAAGCATGAAGCTTTTTGGTTTTCAAGAAGTGGAAAGTCTTGGTTGAAAATCAAATCGCGTAAAAATCAAGAAACTTAGAACCCGATAATGGATTGGAATTTTGTAGTGGTGAGTTTGATGATTTTTGTGCTAATCATGGTATTGCAAGACATTTGACTGCTCGGTAAACCTCGGCGAGAATGGTGTGGCGGAGCGTATGAATCACACTCTTTTGGAAAGAGCCCGCTGCATGCTTTCAAATGCGTGTCTATGGAATAAGCGTGCTTTGTGAAATTTGAGGCTGCTTTCTCAGACTTCTTATTTGATTAATCGCTCTCCAAATCTGACCATTGACTTTAAAATTCGGAAGAGGTTTGGTCGAGTAAACCATTGATTACTCTAATTTGAGAATTTTTGGTTGTCCCGCTTATACTCATGTCAATGATGGAGAATTAGAGCCTAGAGCAAGAAAATGCATATTTGTTGGATATGGGTGCGGTGTCAAAGGATATCGTTTATGGTGTTACGATTCTCGCAAATTAATCATTAGTTGTGATGTTACTTTTCATGAAGATGCTTTACTTTCACCGGTAGTGAGCGGTGGTTGGTTGTTCATCCACAAATGAATCAAACTTCAAGTCGCAAAAAGAAATGCAGAATTTGAGGTAGTTTTACCTACCATTGATAATGATTCTTCTAGTGGTTCTTCTTCACAACCAATTTCAGCACCTAGTGGTTCTTCGTCACAACCAATTTACGTGATCTCCTAGTACTAATGATCATTGTATTGCTCGAGATAGACCAAGAAGAAATACTCAATTACACGCTGAATATCGTGACACCGATGATATGGCTCGTTATGCTCTTCATCAAGCAAGACATTTGTGATACTTTTGAACCTTCTTCTTATTACGAAGCTATCTCATATGAAAATTCTTCTAAGTGGTTGATGTACTATGAATGAAGAAATTTTGAGCCTTCATAAAAATCATACATGGGATTTGGTTAAGCTTCCAAAAGGCAAGAAACCTTTAAAGTGCAAATGGATTTACAAGAAGAAGGATGGTATTTCTGGAGTTGAACCTGCAAGATGGAAAGCCCGTTTAGTGGTAAAAGGTTTTGAACAAAGAGAAGGTATTGACTTCAATGAAGTTTTTTCTCCTGTTGTGCGCCACTCTTCTATTCAAAGTTATGCTTGCTTTTGTTGCTTTATTTGACTTGGAATTAGAGCAACTTGATGTTAAACCGCTTCTTACATGGAGATTTAGAAGAAGAGATTTATATGACACAACCCGAGGGTTTCGCTACTTCCGAAAAGAGGATTTAGTTTGTTATTTGAAAAAGTCTCTCTATGGCCTTAAACAAGCTTCTAGGCAATGGGTACAAAAGGTTTGATTCCTTTATGATTGCACAATGATATTCTCGCAGCAATTATGATAACTGTGTTTTCTTCAAAGGGCTTCAAATGGTTCATTTATTTATTTGTTTGCTCTATGTTGATGATATGCTCATTGTTTCTCATGACAAGTCATCGATTAAGCAGTTGAAGGCTCAACTTAGTTATGAGTTAGAGATGAAAGATCTTGGTCCAAATTTAAGAAAATTCTTGGGATGGAAATTCAACGTGATCGCAAAAGTCGGTACATTATTTCTATCTCTAAAAAATTACATTGAGAAGGTACTTGATGATTTAATCTCGAAGAATTGCAAACCTCGCTTCTACACCTTTTGCCTCACACTTCAAGTTATCTTCAAGTCGTTGTCCTACTAATGAAGAAGACAAAGACTATATGTCTCAGATTCCTTACTCTAGTGCGATTGGTAATCTCATGTATGCTATGATTTGCACGGCACTGTGATTTAGCTCATTCATTAGCGTTGTTAGCGGTTTATGCATAATCCTGGCAAAGAGCATTGGAATGCAGTTAAGTGGATTCTTCGTTATTTGAAAGGCACTTCTGATTTTGGCTTGATGTTTGATAAGAATAAAGTGAAGACAAATGATGTTCTTGGGTTTGTCGATTCTGATTATGCTGGTGATCTTGATAAAAGAAGGTCAATTTCTGGATATATCTTCTCATTATGTGGTTCTGCAGTCAGTTGGAAAGCATCCTTACAGCCTATTGCCGCTCTTTCTACTACTGAAGCGGAATATGTTTCAGCTACTGAAGGTGTTAAGGAAGCTATTTGGTTGCGGTGCGGTTTCAACTTGGCATTAAGCAGGATACTCTTCTTGCCTATTGTGATAGTCAGAGTGCTATTTGTTTGACTAAGAATGATATGTATCATGCCAAGACCAAACACATTGATATCAAGTACCACTTTATTCGGGATGTTGTCACTGAAGGACAAATTATTGTGGGAAAGGTACATACAGATGATAATCCTGCAGACATGCTGATTAAGACACTTTCAAATACCAAGTTCAAGCATTGCCTTGACTTGGTTGGCATTCAAGGTGCTTAATTGCCCTTCGGGGTTTATGGAGACACTCTATTATGGATTTTGAGTCAAGGGGAGGTTTGTTAGAGATATATTCGGATGCCTCAAATCCTTTCCTATCTAATTCAGGATTCCTTCCTAATCTCGGATTCTATTGAGGCTATATAATGCCACCCCCATGTACTTGTAATCCTTGAACCAATTAGTGCATTGTGTCTCCCGTAGTTTTTTCCCGCAAGGGTTTTCCACATAAAATATTGTCTCCCTTTTGTGCATGTGCGTGATTGATCTACAAACCCTAACAGATTACGTGGCCCATTGTGCTGTGATTTTGTTTCAGACTTGATCGTGCACCGTGTTATGTGCTATATTTGATAGTGCGAATTCTTGGATTTGTTGGTTTATAAGTAAATCTTGAATACCTTTGTAGTATGATTTTTATTTCTTGCATAATGTGCCTGGTGCATGCGATTTTTTGGAAGCAAGGTGGAGCTAGCATCGCCGATCATATTAAGCAACAATAAAGTAAGTTTAGTGTCCAGCTGTTATTGCATTGCTCATCATGTTTTCTGTAGACAACATCACGATTCACAAAGTCACTATTGAGTTGCATGCACCAGCCAGTTCACCCAAAAGCTTAAGCTAATGAGAGAAAGTGGGCAATTTACTTATACTTCAACACACCCCCTCATGTGTAAGTGGGCAATTCACTTACACTTCAACACTCCCCCGCTCGTATAGGCTTCCTCAGGTCTAGGATGTGGAATAGAAGTGGACTGCAATTATTTTTTTTAATTGCGTCAACCGGGTCTTGAACTCGAAACCTCTTGGCTCTGATACCATATTGAGTTGCATACACCAGCCAGTTCACCTAAGAGTTTAAACTGATGAAGAAATATGGGCAATTTACTTATACTTCAACAGTCACAAACCATACGTCTAGAGACATAATTACCCGGCCTTTTTGGATAAAGGAAGCTTTTATTAATATCAAGAAAATTACATCGAGAAGATACAAAATCCTTGAAAAATGCTCCCTATCTGCAACAAAAAGCACACACGACACAAAAAGAACACAAAGACTAACACAAATTCCTAGATACTAGCAATCCTCAAACTAGATCGCCACCCATGATCCGGGACAAAGAAAGCCTTGGCCACTGAACCAACCGATGTGTAGCCTCCACCATAATAGGACGCAAGTCCGCTCGCAACAAAGCCAAAGCACGCAACCAATGGGAGATAACAAAAATAACCTACAAAGGGATGAAAATGATTTTCTTTCAAAACAATGTCATTCCTAGTTAACCAAATGGACCAACATATGGTTGCGGCCCTAGTAACACAATATTTTTAAGATCCTGCAAAAACGACTAATCCAATGTACCAAACATCGAAAGCAAGCACTAATAGGTCTCTCAATGCCCAACGCTAAATACAAGATGCCCAAACCATACGAGCAAAAGCGACAATGAAAAAACAAATGCCTAATCGTCTCCATTTCGTGACAAAAGCAACATGTTTTACTACCTCGCCAATTACGCTTTTGCCAAATTATCCTTTGTCAACAAAGATGCCTCTTTGAAGATACCACAAAACACTTAATTTTCAATGGGGCTTTAACTTCCATAAACGTATATCTAGATTAGAAACTCCACTGTTAATCAAAGCCAAATAATGTGATTTCACAGAAAATTGTCTAGATTGACACAAATTCCAACGAAATTCATCATTGGCCTGCGTCAGCTGTATATTGGTAAGACGCGAAAGCAATTCATTCCACGCCACCAACTTAAATCCAATCAATGATCGTCGCCATGTTATATTAGGTGGAAAGGTCATAAGAACTTCAGCAATAGTTATATATTTCCTCCTTGTGATACTATATAACCCTGAGTCTTCGATCTTTTAAAGGACTAGCACCAAGCCAAATATCTTCCCGAATCTCACCCGGATCCATTATTAATCGTGAAAGTACCAAATCGAAGGAAATCTCGCTTGACCTTCATCAAATCGGACCAAAATACGAATCACTGTGTTTCCATTCAACTTGCACTAAAGGATTAGAACCAAGGTATTTATTTCGAAGTAATTGCTGCCAAGTACCATCCGATGTTAACAATTTAAACAACCATTTACTCAAAAGTGCAACGTTCTTAACTTTTAGATCATGAATTCCAAGACCCACTTGATCTTTGGGCTGGCATAGTATATTCCATTTTGCAAGACGATATTTCTTTTTAATCTCGTCACCTTGCCAAAAAAACGAGATCGGAAATAATCAAGTTTATGAAGGACACCTTTAGGAATCTCGAAAAAGGACATCATATACATTGGAAGGCTACTTAACACTGAATTTATAAGAGTTAATCTTCCTCCAATTGAAAGGTGTTTTCCCTTCCAGCTGCTGAGTCGCTTTTCGAAATGCTCTTCTACCTGTTTTCAATCTGAGTTTCTCAATTTTTTAAAATGAATAGGAATTCCTAAATACTTCAACGGAAGATCCCCTTGTTTACATCCAAACAACTCCATATACTGATCAATGGACCCTTGAGCGTCCCCAAAACAAAGTAACTCACTTTTATGGAAGTTAATTTTAAGCCCCGAGATTTGCTCAAACGCACAAAGCAATAATTTCATATTACGAGCTTTATCCAAATCATGATTCATACATAAGATTGTGTCATCGGTATATTGAAGAATAGATAAACCTCCATCAACTAAGTGAGGCACTACTCCACTAATTTGGCCGTGTTCCTTAGCTCGTCTAATCAAAACTCGACAACATATCTCGCAACAATGTTAAGCGATGTATGAGATAGAGGATCACCTTGACGTAACCCTTTTCTAGTTTGGAAAAAAGGGCCTACTTCATCATTTACGTTAACATAGCCACACTACCTCCCGAAATAAAGGATTTAATCCAAGAAATCTACTTGGTGAAAAACCTTTCATGCGAAGAGTCTGTAATAAAAAGGCCATTTAACCTTATCATATGCTTTCTCAAAATCAATCTTGAAAATAACCCCACTTAACTTTTTTCCTATGTATCTCATGAATTGTTTCATGCGAATGACAACTTTTTCGAGTATGTTTCGACCACGCAAAAAAGCAGTTTGAGTCGGGCTAATGACCCTATCTGCAACCATATTCAATCTATTCGTAACAACCTTGGTAAAAATTTTGAAACTCACATTTAAAAGACAGATAGGTCTGTATTGTTGAATTACATTTGCCTCATGAACTTTAGGAATAAGAGTAATTATCCCAAAGTTCAAACTGAAAAGAGGGATATCGCCTGCATGAAGCTCCTTAAACATAACCAAAAGATCATCTTTAATAAGATCCTGTAATGTCGATAAAATTCAGCAGAAAACCATCCGACCCAAAGGCTTTGTTAGAGCGCCATCTGAAAACAAAGATCATGAACTTCTTTCTCAAGATGGCGAGCGGTCAATGCGAATCGTTTTCCTCTTGAGAGACTTGTAAAATATCTTGATTGACTCCCTCATCAAGATCTAAACAACTCTCCTCAGGATCCCCAAATAAATCTTTGTAAAACGTGGTTATATACCTTTTAAGGTTATCTTGTCCCTCAATTTTATTACCCTCCTGATCCAACGAATAAATTCTTTTCTTTCTATGTTTGCCATTAGCAATCAATTGAAAATATCTTGTATTATTATCCCCAAGGATGATATCTTTCACTTTTGCCCACTGATAATATCTAATTTCCTCCTCTCTAAGTAAATTGGCCAAATGAACCCGAGCCTGATCCAAAGTCTCTCTTTCTCGATCAGATAAAATTCTAACTTCAGCGTCACCGTCCAACTCAGAGATTATTGAAAGGATTTCATTTTTCTTTTGCTTATAGACACCATTGTAATTCCTTGCCCATCCCCGAATGAAATTATGCAAAACCCCAGTTCATTTATTCCATCGTTGACGAGTTACTCGCACTTACCGGTTTATTCCAAATTTCCACTACCTTCTCATGGAAATCCTCAATGGTTAACCAACTAAGTTCAAATCGGAAGGACTTAGTAACCCCGGAAAAAGCTTGAACACCCGTATCGATATGATAGAGAGTATGATCCAAATGCCTCTATCCAAAGCACGAATAGAAACAAGTGGAAATTTAAGCTCCCTCTCTAAGTCATAAGAACCCCGTCTAACTTTTCATAAGTTGGATTCGTAAGCAATTTGCCGGTAAATCTACGACCGTAAAGCTCAATTTCTCATAGATCAAAACTATCAATAACAAAGATTGAATAAAAAAGGCCAATGATCACAAAATCTATTTTTATTTTTATCTGCTTTTCCTCATAATATTAAAATCACCCGAATTAAAGTTGGTAAGTGATTATGTTGACAAGTTCTTACCAATTCACCAAAAACTACGATTCTGCTTATCCTGGCCGACCGCACAACGCCATTAAAATCCATTTAAATTTGTCTACCTTATTGTGTAAGTGGAATTTGAGAAAGAATCCTCCTTCCTCAACCAAAGACAAATCAAAACACGCCTATCAACACCTAATAGGATCCCGCCAGATCGTCCTTCTAGGCGGAAGACAATGCCAAACGAAATCAAGCACCTCGAGTAAAGCCGCAAGCTTCGATTTGGACATATCTTGATTTCTGCTTCAAATAGCACAATAAATTGCGATTGTTTTCTTTGACAGTCTCTCGAAATGTCTTGAAATTTAGCCAAGTCCGAAAGACCTCTGCTATTCCAAGAAAAACCTTTCATACAACCAATTTTTTGTTTTTTAATTTACGATTCCTATCGAGACTTCCGAGAAGAGGCCATCAAATCACAAATTCTAATGTCGAGATCCTCAGTCTCTAAGTCTACTTCGGAAACATCATTAATCAAGTGCACTAGAAAATCACTCTCAACCTTAGCGGTTTCATCATCACTTGATTCGAAGGGATTAACCATTCTACGCTCTAACGAAGCTCTTGTGGCATTCTTTTGCCTAGCTGATTGTGCCACTTTTGACCTATCCACTTCCATTCGCTTTAATGCCTTAATCGATAAATTTTCTCCCGATCTACTCCTTACCATCTTAAAACCTAATTTATCGAAAGTTTTCAAAGACACTTGTCATCGATACATTGCCGCAAAGGACAAAGAATATTTGCAAGGAGACATACCAGATTCAACATGTAGCGGAATCGATGGCGAATATGTTCTCTCAAATGAGAGCCCATCGTCTTGATTCCTCCAGATTCGCGTCCAAATTCCGCTCCGCAAAGATCTGACGCATAGCTTTACCTAAAACACCTCCATCAATCAAAGATATACCTTCATCGCTTTCAACATTACAACGCAAACTACGACGGAGACCACTAATAGAATTATAATGAACATCATTCGCACTCACAAGTATGATCGAGAATGAAGCCATACCTACAGATGATAATGGTATTCCCGATTCTTGGGGCGATAAATGTTCCATCTTCTCCTCCTCAACATCATTCCCCGAGAAACATCTCCATTCTCGTCCCTTTGACTCAACAACATAATTCTCCCCGGAAACTCCAGACGCCATAGTGGTTAAACCTTGCAGACCCAACTTGGTCGAAGGTACCATCGCCTCTGCTGGACTCCCGAGCCAACTCCAAGTTCTTCCACACCCGCACCGATCGACAAAGTTCTTCCAGATCGACGCCCACCCTTCTAACTTAACTCCGGCGAAACAGCCTCGACACATTTTGTATCAAGCACATTCTTGACCATCCGGTCCCAATGAGAATACTCGGACCTTCCATCTCCATCGGCAACCCCGAGACGGCAAAAAAGACTTCCGAAGATCTCAGAGATCATTGCTTTCCAGAGAGAAGAATCCAAGCAACTATTATCTTTGACTACTTCCACACTCTGCGGCGAAGAAAACCTCTAATCGGACTTAGCTCCAAGATCATCCAGAGCCCCATTCTTATCACCATTCACCAAATTGCCTGAAGCCAGATGATTTACCCTGTCCGAAACCACCTCATGCTCACTTTGTAATGAATCCACCTTGCCATCCAAACCCAGAGACATCACCAGGGCGATAAAATATGACATCCGGGGAGCTACAACAGTTCTTTCCAAAGGAAGAAACCATTGTACCGCAAGCGGACTTATGCACTTCCATATTACCCACGGTCCTTCACAGCACTTCGCATTTTGGTGACCAAGATATTAGGCACAGATCCCATAATATCTTCCTTTGAAAAGCTCTTCAGCTTTCACATAAGCACTTCCCGAATTGCTCACTTGTATCAGATTCGCCATCTCGTGATAGGTACAGGACTGAACCTAAAGATGATGAATTAGAAATCTGTTGCATCTACACTTTTACGTTTCTTTACAATTGAATCACCTTTACCCCCATACTCGGCCCATCATTTCGTGGACTACCATCACCATTCTGATGTGCATCATAAGGATTAGGCGGAGGCAAAACCTCTCAAGCGAATCTTCTTCAATAGAGAATAAAAGATCGTGAATCACCTTGTTAAAGACCACATCGGTTTTAAGCGGCAATCGACCTCACAATCATACCAACCAATATCCGAATAACCCTTTTTCCTCGTAAGTGTACATATCAACTTCATTGTAGTCCCAATCGTGACCCAAGAGCCCAAAAGCCCAAATAGTGACACCAAGCATGTGGCACACCTGCAACATGCACCCACACCTCATCTAAATGATAAGCGGTGCCACATCACCACTAAACTCCCTTTCGAGAAATAATTAAAGTAACTTGATGATTCTTCAATTTGTACTCTACATCCGACATACGCTTTAACTCCTCCTCGGACGGAAAAGCCACAAGAAAAGTATCGTCCTTATGTGGCAAGGCCTCCCAATTCCAATCAATTCGAGTCAACCTAGCAAGTTCACTTTGAGCAGTCTCTGATCTAATTTACCTCCAAATCGAGACCAAAGCGGTCGCTACTCGGATCGTGTTTCTAACTTATAATCAAACTCAGAATTTCAAGAAACAGAGTTCATTTTAGCACAACCAAACATTGTAGCATTGGGCTTCAAGAACTTAAGCAATGGACACTTCAGCGATAAATGGGCATTCACTTTATTGCAAAAGTAGCAATCCAGATTAGCTAGACAACCGACTTAGATGACCCACATTTTGCATCTAAAACAAAAAGGTGGCGGGGTTTTTTACCTTAGAAGCCTCTGCACCATCTTATCTAGCGCCAAGCCAAGGTCGCTCTCCAAGAGTTCTCCTCCTTCATGCCCACCCACAAACCGAAAGCAAAAACGCCCCCTCCCTCAGCATTGCTGAAACCACGGCCCCTCCCACCAACCACACCACGAAATGACCCTATTTAAACCACCAAAGTGAGCAAAGACGTCTGCCAAGGAAACCACGACCGGAGGAATACGCATCGGGCCTTGATTCCCCGCTGAGGACGGCCGAAAGAAGGTCGGTCACGATCGGGTCTTTCGCCGCCTTACCCATCGCTATGTCCGCTCACGATGAACCATCGCCAATAAGAAGCTGTCGACGCGAAGAGAAACAACCGCAACAGAAGAAAGCCGAGACCTACAATCTTCGAGACAACTTGGAATAGCTCTGAATTAACTTTGTCGGGCTGGGTTTATATTCAAATGGACTACAAACAAATTACGAGCCCGTCCATAATCTTTTGGCCCGATCCACTAAAAACCGTGATTTTCGCCCCATTCAAATTTTGAATCAATCTCCCTCCTGCCAACATAGACGAGCTATCAACCATGGCCATGGGAATCCGATCACCTTCGCCCCGACCCGAATCAAATTGACCCGGCTAATCAACCTTGGGAGGGAGAATCTTGCTGCTCACCAAAGGACGCGGCCAGAAAGCCTCAAGTGTTAAACTCGATCTTAAATGAGGTTTAGGCAACGCCCACACCAAGGACGGATCCTACAACTCCGACGAGGAAGTCGACGATTATGACTCCCATCGCTTTCTTAATCATACCTTCGCCATCAAGTAAAGACAATTCCTCGCAATCAACTTTCGATTATAATCTCGCCACCAGTGTAGGCCATCGACATCAGAGCAGATCCGCAACAATCAGATCCTTCTGCCGCAGAGCCAATGTTGAAACACCTAAATCACCAGTCGTAGAAGAATTGGCATTAGGTAAATCTTTTGATTTAACCACCAATTCGACATCAACTGTTTCTGATTTTGAGCCATTTGGCAAAAGATCACCTCGCGGAGAAGGAAGATCCGAAATCTCCCACCACCGACTAAACTGAGGAAAACCAACATCGGCCCAAAATTTCTCACGAAAATCCTCATCTAAACATACCTGAATCCGCTGGGGATCATCGATCTGCCCGCATGCAGAAACTTTGATCCCCTTTGGATTAACTCCAGAGAAAGCGTCAATCATCGCGCTCTCATTACCCGGCCTTATGGACCTACTTTTCTTATGTATGTTTCCAGTGAAGAGCTTGAACAGAACGATCGAGTGGTAAACTTGACGAGAACAAATCATTTGACACTGGCCTTGTGCCAACCTTTTTTATGCATAATTGCACATAGATGGGTTGCTTTGATGCGGCACACTTCATGATCTTTTTATCCTAAATGGGAAGATCATTGTCATATTTGAGCATTATGCGAACGTGTATCACCATTTTTTCTTTGGCAATTTCCTTTCGAATACAGCGAAGGTTACCAAATTATTGAACAAAGAATAAAAAATCGACTCAAACAAATAAATCTCAAGAGAGAGGCGGAGAAGAAAAGGGGAGACGAATGGTCATTTGGGACCATATACACTGCCCAAGGCCTGGTGCACTGTCAGCTGTATAGAAGGCCATAAGCCATCACATCTTGATGCTGGCTTTTGCCGTATGTCTCTTCTCCCCTAGCAATCGCCTCGCCGTCCACGTCTATGATTCCACCTAGTTTTGGATTCTCGACAAGCTGGCCTGGTGAAGTGGTGATAACTAAAAAGATCTCTCCTGCAAAGTCAAAGTAATGGCATTGGTTACTGAGTATAAGAAACTATTCAATTGGAAGGATGTAAAGGTTATGGATCAAGATAGGCAGGCTGATCAGGGTGCACCCATAATAATTAGTTAACCCAGTATTATTCCATCTATAGTTCTTTATAGTTTCAATTTTTATCACTTCAGAATAGGACTGGCTATGATTTTCAATTTGGAACAATGGCGCTAGTGTTGATATTTCTTTCACTGTATAAGCTAGTACTATTTCTCATCTTTCTTGACATTTTCTCTCTACTTTTTATCAAAAAAAAGGGGGGCATTTGGATATTTGCCACTCTTCAATTTGAAAATTCGATGGCATCATCGAATTTTCAAATTGAAGAGTGGCAAATATCCAATTATTCCGACGACTAACCCATGATCTCAACCTACTTTTTCACAGGCTCTGGAGGAACTAACCTTGAGATATGTAACATACGGTAATTTGACCTAGCTCCCATCGCTCATCTACATCAGTAGGGCTAAAAGATGAGCTTTTGGACAATCTCTTGCTATAACGGCATCCATATAGCCATCCGAGAACTCCTTCAGAGTGACAACATGCTTTTTCCTTGCGTCATCTAAATTACATCAAGACTAAACAAAAGGCTCTTGCAGAAGCAAATGGAACAGCTAATGGAAGTTTCCCAACAATGCTCAACAAAAAAAACAAAAGCTCTGTTACAAACCTGATAGTATTTGGTAGTTGGGAGAGGAAGGAATAGAGTTTAGATCGGGAATAGCATAGAGTTCGGAGTAGAACAGCAAGAAATTGAATCAATTTGAGGAAGAAGAGAAGGGGACTGGGCACAGAGAGAGGATTATCTTGTTTACATTTTAGACCAAAAATATAAACTTAATTCACTTTATTTTAGCTTACAAGTTTCAAATCTCAGGTAAAGCTAGGTTCTAGATCTCTACCAAACAGATCCTAATGTTGGATTGAAATGTTCCTCACCGACTTACAAGTAAAACCCTTACAGCACAGTCTAAAATTTGGCAATTCAGAAAACTGTTTGACCTTGAGAACTGCAATAACTTTTTATGAAATTCACATTTTGGCAAGCAAGTACTAGTGAAAATACACATGATAGCTAATCAAAGGTTTGAAATCCAAAGGACACACTGGAGAAACCATTGAAGGTGCTAAGGATTCTATTACCTTGGCCTCAGAAGCTGCCATGATACTCTCAGTAGCCCATGGTACGTTGTTGATCCATACAGCCACAAATGGACCATCAACGAATCTCCAGTCCGAACCTTGAAACTCAACTGACGGACCTTGATAAGAACACCGACGATATTTTCCATTTTGCTCCCGACATGCTAAGATGGGACTCTTTACAGGCTTTCCGAAAGCCTTATAACCTGGGGCAGGCATGAAATGAATACTTCCACAATATTTTCGCAAGTTCATTATACGAACCAGTGCCTGAAACAAGGCAAGAGCTTGTTAGGACTTGAGGCATCAATTTCCAGAAACATTCAGAGTCTTCCAAACTTCCTTCTTGGGTGGAAAGCTAGAACTGAGATTCCGGGGGACCTTGCAATGAGATAAGCAAGAACTATAAATAAGAGCAAATGTATAAATAAATTATTAGCTAAAGGCATGGCCAAGCAAATTTGCTGAACTTGCACACACACGGTACTCTACATCTTGCATATCTGGCATACGGGGAACAGAGATGAGGTCTTAAAGAACTGAAGAAATGGAAATTGTTGAATGCATAAAAAAAAACGAAGCGTGCACTTCCCATCCACCTGTATTTCTCAGACTCGCTATCTATATCGGACACCGAACCTGAAATTTTTCAAATTTTTTTTTCTAAAAACAGTCAGATGACTAACAGAAAAGTTTCATTAGAATTTGACATTAACAAGTCTGTTGCATACCCCAAGTCATTAACAATACACTGTAAAATATAATCTCCCCTTGCACAATGGTACAAACTTCCAAGGACTGCTTTTTTATATAGATAAAGGATTAAATCCGGTCTCTGCAATTGCACACAACCGAGTCTTACAACGGCCACAGCCAATGTACTTTATTGTAAATGAATAAGCTAAGAGGACGGAAAATTAAAAGCAAATTCTATAATTATGATCCATCAATGCTTGGCAAAGATGTCCAACGCCACTGCCTCCAAAGCCTTGTTTGCCCGTCAATGGTCTTCTCATGGTCTCTCATACCGCAATAACGCCCAAAACCGCATCCAAAGATGTTCCTTTGAAGGTAGCTCGCATAAAAGAGGAATATTATTTTTCTCGAAAGGTTAGCTCATTTCTTGTGCATCAAATAGTCCATAATATGGCAACACCCCCCACAAGAATCAGGCTTTTTTCACCCTTCTCAATGCCTGTTAACCAACGACCAAGCACATGAGAGATAGATCTAGGTGGAGATAAACCAGTAGCAATATGAACAAAACGCCAAATAATTTTGGAGTGTTGGCAATCAAAAAATAAATGCTGAATTGTTTCATTACAATTACAGAAACAACACTTTTGATTTCTAGACCAATTTCTCGTCGCTAGATTGTCCTTTGTTAAAATGACTCCTCGACGTAAATACCAGAGGAAAATTTTAATCTTTAAAGGGAGTTTCAACTTCCAAATGAATTTACTGTTGAAAGGAGTACCTTGGTTCATTAAATGAACATACATAGAACGGACAGAGAATTGCCCATGTCTATGTAAACCCCAGTGGAAAATATCCCTGCCATCAGTAAGCTGACAATTGGCTATTTTTGCGATTAGATTGAACCACGCCACCGCTTTATCTCCTAATAATAAACGATTTAAAAGTAATATTCATGGTATCCGAGTCATAACCTTTGCCACCGTGGTATTTTGGTGATGGGCAATATTATACAAGCTTGAAATTGAACCTTAAGTGGTGTAGAATCCACCCAAATGTCCTCCCAAAATCTGGTTTGAGAACCATCTCGATCCGAATGATCCGCATGCCAAGAAATCCTCCTTGACCTTTAAGAGCCCTTTCCAAATCGTGAGTCCCTGTGTTTAATATGCACCTGGGACAAACATTTGGAACTTAAATATTTATTTTTAAGTAATGTCTGCTAGAGCCCATCCTCATTAAGCAGTTTAAATAACCATTTACTTAGGAGACATTTATTTTTAATCTGAAGGTCAATAATACCCAGACCACCTTGATCTTTGGGACGACACAATATATCCCACTTAGCGAGACGATATTTACGCTTTTCATTAGTACCTTGCCAAAAAACCCGAGACCGACAGGAATCCAACCTTTGTAAAACACCCTTGGAAATTTCAAAGAAAGACATCATGAACATAGGAAGACTACTTAAGACAAAATTTAGGAGCACAAGTCTACCCTCAGAGGAGAGATGTTTGGCCTTCCATGCACTTAGCTTTCTATTAAATCTATCTTCGACATAATTCCCAAATCCGTATTCCGTAGTTTATGATAGTGCATCGAATACCTAAATACCGAATGGGTAAGATCCCATCCTACAGCCAAACAGGTCAGTATATTCATGTTCATGTTGTCTAGCATCACCAAAGCAAAAAATCTCGCTTTTGTGAAAAATTATTTTTAGACCCGATAATTGTTCGAACACACAAAGCAATAGCTTCATGTTTTTAGCTTGTTCTATATCATGATCCATAAAAAGAATGGTATCATCAGCATACTGTAAAATCGATAGACCATCATCAATAAGATGAGGAATAACTCCTCGAATCGACCATCCTCCTTCGCTCTCTTAATCAATACAAATGCAACATGTCACCACTATATTGAAATGTAATAGGGACATAGGATCACCCCGACGAAGTCCTTTTTAGTTTGGAAGTAATGACCAATATCGCTATTAACTTTAATACCCACACTACCACCAAGAATAAAATGTTCAACCCATTTAACACCATCGTCAAGCTAAACCCCTTCATACGTTAGGGTTTGTCAAGAAAAGACCACTTCACCTTATCATAGGCCTTTTCAAAATCAAGTTTTAAAATCACTCCGCTGAGCTTTTTCGATTGTAACTCATGAATAGTTTCATGCAATATCACTACTCCTTCCATGATATTGCGCCCCGCATGAAAGTCGCTCGTGATGGTTTGACTACTTTGTTGGCCACTCCCATAATTCTATTGGTAGCCACTTTGTGAAAAATTTTAAAACTCACATTGAGCAAACATATTGGTCTATATCGATATATTTTGGTAGCCTCTTTAATTTTTGGTAGAAGTGTAATAATTCCAAAATTGAGGCTATACAAAGGGTAATTTCCATGATAGAAGTCATTGAACAATGCCATAAGGTCCACTTTTATAATATCCCGTAAAACTTGATAAAATTCAGCCGAATCCATCAGACCAAAGCGATTTATTGTGTTCCATTTGGAAAACTGCATCTCTGACCTCTTTTTCAGTGAAATTTTCAATGAGAGTATCATTTTCCTCCTTTGTTACCTGAGGTAAATCATGATTATGAGCCTCCACCAGACTGAAATTATTTTCTTCTGGCGGTCCAAACAAACCATTGTAATAGTTTGTAATATATGCTTTTAAATCAACATCACCCACAATGCTACCATCTTCATGATCTAATTTGAAGATATGTTGTTTTCTCAGGTTTACCATTAGCAACTAGATGAAAATATTGAGTGTTATCATCACCTTCCAAAAGATCTTTTGTTTTAGCTCTCTCATACCATTTAATATCTTCTTCCCTCAACAAGTTCACCAATCTTTCGTTGAGGGAATGTTTCAAATTTAATTCATGAGTAGAGAGAACTCTATGTTCAAAGCTTTTTATCAAGATCATCAATTATCTAAATAATCCTTTTCTTCTTTTTGTTGTGCCCAACAGATGTTTGGTCTATCCTCTTAAAAATTGTCTAAGAGATCAAATCTTATTCTGCCAAATATCCATAGCAGTATGACCTCTAGATTCAGATTGCCATTTGGCAAAGAACCAAGTCATAGAAGCCATCTCTGATCAACCAACCACGTTCAAATTTAAACAATGATGTCTTTCTATTATGAAACGAAACCCCAGTATGCAATAGCAAGGGTGTATAATCTGAGTGACTTCTATCTCTAGCCAGCACCGTAGTGAGTGGAAATTTATTTTCCCACTCAATAGATACCAAAATTCTGTCTAACTTCTCAAAAGTTGGGTTATCACCACTACTCGCCCAAGTGTATTGTCTTCTAGACAATTGTATCTCTCTGAGATCTAGAGATTGAATAACCATGTTAAAAAGATCAGGCCATTTCTTGTTAAAGTTATCCTTGTTTTTATCTTCAGGACCACACATAATATTAAAATCCCCACCAATAATATAAGGTAACGATTCTTTGCTACAAATATTAGCTATTTCAGTTAGAAACATATCCTTATAATCTCAATGCAGACCATAAACTATTATTAACACCCATTTGAAACCATCACTTTTGTTTCGAAGCGTAAACTTAATATAAAAGTCCCCTTCGTCAATGGCTCCAATGTCAAACACCGTTAAGTCAGCCCCCAGGAGCATCCCCCAAGAACGGCCATGAGGTGCCATGCAGTGCCAAATAAAATCTTTGCCACCACATAATTTCTTCAGGGTCCTATCCGGGAAATGATCCCGACCCGTCTCCATCAGAGCAATAAAATCAAGATGTATATCTTTAACCATATCCTCTAAATACCTATGTTTAGCCAAGTCTCCTAGACCTCTGCTATTCCAGAAAACGCTTTTCATTTGAGACTCAACTTAGATGATGTTTTTGGTTTTTTGTTAATCAATCTCTTTCTATTGAGATTCCTTAAATTGGATTTTTTTCTACGAGCTATGGCTACCACATCAGAACATATGTGATCAAAACCCTCTTCCACCACATTATGATTAAATTCATCACCAATATGATTAAGATGAGTATTTATAAAATCTTCTTCCTCCTCAGCCAAGTAAATGTTAGGTGAGAAGGATTTCTGACTGTTAGCTCTATTTCTATTTGAGACACTAAGCCTATCAATTTCTATGTTTTTAATAAATGTAATAGCAGAGGAAATGGCATTATTATCACTACCCATAGAAACACCCAATTTTGCAATTCTACAGGAAATTTCAAAATCTGAAATGGAAGGAAAAGATATGCATATACCTGGTGCCACAGAATTCTTTTTCGCCGCCAGATGCATCGCTTTCTCAAGCATATTTTTATCTCCCCTAGCAGCAAGACGCAAACTTGATCTACCATATGGCATAAGAGTCTGATCAGAAGGATGAAGCTCCATCTCACCCCAACCATTGATATTATCCAACAAACAGAGAGCATCCACCATGGCCAGATTTGAAATAATAGCTGGAATTTTATTCTGCTTACATAAGGTTTGCAGCACACGGCGAGGCAATTTTTGAAGTTTCATACCTCGATTATCAGCATGATCAATCACAACCCTTTTCTGGATAGCACCCACACTCTGGTTGATGTCAGACTTCCCAGCCAAAAAATGCATAGCCAGATCATTACCAGAATCGGAAATAATCTTTGCAGGCTCAGACATTTCACCCGCTGCAATCCCTTCCAATCCTTCCTTTTCCGATTGCTCAAAAAGAACTGCATTGCTTAAAGGCAAACCCCCCTCACACCCCTCAGCATGGTCATTGGATTCTGACTCCACCCAATTCACGTGTTCATTCTCCGGCAATAGATCACAGTCAGTATCTTCAATTTTTCCCTGAAGTTCATCCTGGATGTCCAAACAGGAGAGACCGAAAGCTGTCATTTTCGTTTCTCCAGAACATCCAAAACCATCACCAATTGCATCCAAATTAGCCACAGATAAAGCAGAAATCCCTTTACCTATGAGCATCCCAAATCAGAAACATCCCTGGAGGAAGAATTTCTCTGCAACTGGAATTCGCCACAGGGAGAAGTTACTACATCACCATTTTCAGATTCCACAGGTTCCACATCAAAAATACCACAATCCAAACAATTAAGAGCTAACTCATCCAACTTCAGATCACCCGATTGCCCAAAGCCTTCGCTTTTTCCATCCTGTTTATTCATAGAAATACTCATTGCCAGATCACAGAGTTCTCCTTTTTCAACCTCTTGTTGACCAACCCCCACCACCAACTCTTTTAGCATATCAGAAGAAAGTGATTCTTGTGCAATTCTTTCCACATTACCAGCCCCAATCTGATTATTAGGCATACTAATGCCTCCATCCAGCAGCTCATCCTGACGATCCATGCCTTTTAAAACAGGATCCACCAATATCATTTCACCAACTAGATTGGCCTTAGTACTAGAGACATCCAATTTATCCAGGTTCTGAACACATGGAGAAATAAATCTGCCACTAAACTGCCTCGCAGCATGTACAGAAGCATCAGAACCAGTTTTCCTTCCATATTCAACATCATCCACAAACTGAATATCTTTAGACTGATCATCCATAACATGCAAGTCATCAGGCAGCATTGCCATTTCCTTAGAAAACTGAGATTCAACTTGGTTATTTGTCCTGGGCATGCACTTTGTCAGATCACAAATTACACCTTCTTCAATCTTTTTTAAACCAACCCCCAACAGTGCCGGCCTGGAAGCAGGAATTGTCTTT
This sequence comes from Guadua angustifolia, assembly GCA_036346375.1. Taxonomy (NCBI): domain Eukaryota; kingdom Viridiplantae; phylum Streptophyta; class Magnoliopsida; order Poales; family Poaceae; genus Guadua; species Guadua angustifolia. The sequence continues at coordinate 16,212,154 of CM070500.1, read as the reverse complement.
TGTGCAGAACTTCCCACATTACCAGCCCCAATCTAAATATTAAGCTGTAAAGGAACTCCCTCCAATTGCTCCTCCTTCTCTGTCAGCACCCGATCAGCTTCAATACTGATAACCGGAATTGCAACCTGACTTGTATTGCAATTTATGCCTAAGCCATCCAAGTAATCTGCACTTTCTAAAACAACTCCATTACTTAAATCATCCTGATTAGCAACAACAGAAACCATGTTGCTTAGGCTGAAATGCTTCCCAGAACCTGAAGGGGCAGAAGAAGATGATCCTTTTTCGAACTGGATATTACTTTTGCCCGAAAGACTATCTTTACCACCGTTGTCCGCATCTTCCATATCTTGATCTTTATCCTTGGATTGTTTGTCCAGATCATCAGCATCTTCGAATTCTTCAGGATCCCCATTGTTATCATTAATGGCATGATCAACTTTGAAGAAAATTTCATATACACAATCATCTACCATAATGTCTGTATCATCTGGTATACAATTCACATCAAGGACAGCAACCAACATTCTTACAACCCCAGTCTTTCTCATTGATCTCATATCTACCCGTTGAGTAACTCCAAGAATAGAACCAACCGCCCAAAGCGATAAAAAAGATCTGATTTCATAAGGGACTCCACATACCTGAACCCATACCTTTTGAAGCTTCTGCTTAGGCGTGATCTCTATATTCCACTCCTCAAACGACATCACACCCTCATTATTGTCAGTGCGTAATCTCTTCATGCTAATCATTCTTTGGAGTTCCACCTGACAAGGGAATGGTACAATGTACGAATTTATACCATGACTCCGAACCACCCGCCCAATTCAACGGATCGCTTCGAGCCAACTCCTTCTTAACCAAATTGGCTGATCGATCCTTCTACAATTTTAATAAGAGCAGTTGCAGATACTTTACATGGGTTCTTCGCAGAAGTAGTATAAGGAATATGAAAGAACCCTAATCCATCCCCACCACGCGACCGGGCGCCCAACGCTGCTGACGAGTCCGCATTCAACGCGCTACCACGCTGCTCGATTGTTTCATGGTAACGACCGAATCAAGGGAACGACGCGTTCGGCTTCTGCTCGGCTTCATGGGCGCTCGCACGCCAAGACAAAGACAAATGGCCACATGTATTAGTCCACGCAGACGCTACCTGGCCAAACGTTATCGCGAAGCGTAAAGAGGTTTTCCCAGATCGTCAAGACGCCACCGCCGCCATCTCGTGGTGCAACCATCAAGAGCCGCCGCCGCTTTCAGCCTTCTCAAGGTGATTCTCTAATCCTAACTCATATATTACTTGTTGCGCCGACATCCATCACACATTAATTTTTCTATCCTCTTTCAGATTATTGACATTGGTATGGTTTGATTCGCACGACATCCATCACATATTAATCTTCCTATCCTCTTTTGATTATCGGCATTGGTATGGTATGGCCCTTATTCAGATTGTCCGTATTGATCGTCTCATATTGATCTCAAGCACTTGTGCTCGAGTAACAATGCAAAACCCTAATTCCCTAGAGGTTTATATCTGTTTTTTGTTCAGATTGTCGGCATTGATCATCCGCTCATATTGACGAACCACTTGTGCTCGATTAACAATGCAAAACCATAATTCCCTAGAGGTTTATATCTGTTTTTTGATCTAGTACAAATTGGGATGTCTAGATATTTAATGAATCTCAATTTTTATTTTATAGATGATATCAATGACACAAATGTAAAAAATGGTTGTACATAGCAGAGTTTCGAACACCAGGTATTATCTCTGTGATTTTAGACACGCCATTATTAGTTTTTAAAATTAGGATGAATCTTACTTACTATAGTTTTCACAGATCATATGAGTTATGCCAATACTGTTGATGAACATGTTGGTACCGAAAAGTTATAAACACCAATAGTTGGAATGGAATTTGCAACCATAGAGGAAGCATACAAGTTTTACAATGATTATGCCTTTACTGTTGGTTTTAGCATCAGAAAGAATGAAGAGAAGAATAGTGCCAACGTTTGCATAATAAAATGTTTCACTTGTTCAAAAGAAGGTACACAAAGGTCAAGATATCCAACTAAAAACCCACCGAAAGTTGAAAGAATGGAGACTAGAGTTGGATGCAATGCCCACATGAGAGTTAATATGAGTAATAAAGGCACTTATGAGGTGACTTCTTTTGACTCCGAGCATAATCATGTGTGCACAACCCCATCAAAAACAAGATTATTGAAGTCTCACAGAGTTATTAGTAAGGCACAAATGATGATGGGTGATTTGGCTGATGCTTCAAGGATAAAGCCAAAAGAGACTTATGAGCTTCTATCTAAACAAGTTGGTGGCAAACGTTATCTAAGTTTTCTTCCTGATGACTACAAAAATTACCTAAGAACGAAGCGACAACAAGATATGGCATTAGGGGACGCTGGAGCACTAATGCAATACCTTCAAGAGCGTCAAAAAAAGATCCATCTTTCTTTTATGCAATGCAACTTGATACAGAAGATCAAATCACCAATATATTTTGGTGATGGCAAATCATTGTTGGACTACGAGTATTTTGGTGATGCGCTTTGTTTTGACACAACTTACAAAACAAATAGTTATGGTCGGCCTTTTGCTATTTTTGTTGGTGTGAATCACCATAGGCAGACTGTGATTTTTGGTGCTGCGTTGTTATATGATGAGACAATTGCATCATTTGAATGGTTATTTCAAACTCTTTTAGATGCTACCGGTGGGAAAGCTCCTAAGGTGAAGACTTTGCTTTCTTATATATTTACATTTGTAAACTATGAAAGACTTGTATTAAACGCTTGACTATTTTTTATTTTCAGGTAATTATGACAGACCAAGATGCTGCTATGAGCGCAGCAATAAGGAATGTCTTGCCAAATACTATTCATAGGTTGTGTGTTTGGCACATGTATCAGAATGCCGCAAAACATCACAGTCAAGTTTTCAGTATTTCGAAAGATTTTAAGCATGATTTCGGTCATTGCGTGTATGACTGTGAAAATGAAGAAGAATTTTTGGGTGCTTGGCAAGACATGCTTACAAAGTATGATTTAAGTAGTAACAAATGGTTGGTGACTTGTTTCTAGTACGGAAAAATGGGCACTCGTATGGTCGCTCAATTTTTTTGTCGAGATATGAAATCCACCCAACTAAGTGAGAGTATTAATAGTGTCATCAAGAAATACCTAGATCCAAAGAGAAGGTTGCTTGATTTTTTCAATCATTGGGAGCGCTCTTGGAAGATCGACGCCATTATGAAGTTGGTAGCAGACATGGGCAAGTCAAGATACCCCAAAAGTTTCTTTTTCCAATATGCTCAAACAAGTTTCATGCATTTATACTCCAAGTGTATATAAAATATTCAAGAAGAGTATGGTAGATTTCTCAATTGTATGATACAAGATTATGGAGTAGAGGATAATGTGCATAGTTATATTGTCAATGATGGACATCGCATGACAAGATTATCAAATATGATATATGTAATGATCATCGGAGTTGTTCTGTCTTAAGTTTGAGTTCATGGAATTCAATGTTGTCATATCATCAAGGCTCTTGATTTCAATGATATAAAAGTACTTCCGAGAAGTATCTTCTAAAAGATGGCGTAAGAATGCTAAGTGTGGGAAAAGATTGTCACTTGAATAATGAGTCTACATCCGCTTACATGGCAAATCGCTATAGCTCATTGATGAGAGCATTCATCGGTGTAATTTCGTTGCATCACAGAGTGAACTAGCATATAACCATTTGCTAAATCAATCATCTCAAATTATGTCCAAAATGGAAGAACTAGTTTTGCAAGACAATGGTTGGCAGGCATCAACTGTTTCAGCATCCAAGGTAAACGTCAAGACACCACGTGTAAATCCAACTGGTGTAAGAAAGAGAGACGGAGGGAGAGGATCACGTCGTTATCCAAGTTGTCTCGAGAAGAAGAGGAAAGGAAAAAAGAAAGACACAGCAATCTCAGACGTGTCTGTGCGTACATGTCGTATTGGCGAAGAAAACAATGTAAGTTTGTTACAACATTTAATTTTTTTTAACGTTGGATCCACTCATATGACCATTTTAAATTATTATGTGCAGGCTGTACAAATTCCAATGCATGGATCGCCATGGATCTTCTCAATTCAAAGGACTTATTCGAATATAGGGGGTTCAAGTAGTGGACAATTTGGTCATATGTGTTCCTACTATAAAGACAATGATGATTTGGGTAGAATGCAGGAATAAAGTATGGGAATTAATTTTTATATGTCCTGACGCTCAAATAAATGATGCAGGAATAAAGGATCATTTGGTCAGTGCAGGCGTGCAGCCTCTGTGGACAATTTTGTTACTTCAGTCTTCAAGATTGTTTCGTGGACAATTTGTGTGTTGCTCTCGATGTAATGATTGGATATGTTTTTTTTTCTTTATGATATAAATGTCCTGTGATTTGGCAAGATGGTTGGTTGTGAATTTGATGGCTTGTCCACATCGACATGAGCCTCATTTACTTTTGTAAAAATGTACCAATAACAAGATCTAAATTATGTTCTCAATTGGTGCCGAAAAATGAAACACACAACACCTGAAACTAACGAGACACCAAATTAAAAATATAAGTACAATATATATATATATATATATATATATATATATATATATATATATATATATATATATATATATATATATATATATATATATATATATATATATTCATGCATTATCCGCAAAATATTTTTCTTATATAATTCAAATGACACGGAAAACTCATCGCAACTTTCCTTATCATGATAACGTTTGTTTCAGTATGCCAGACGCGTGGACTAATGTGTGCATTTACAGGCTTGTCAGGCGTGGAGCGAGCCGATCAGGCGAGCCCGAGCGAGCCGTGCGTATCTCCTTGATTCCCCAGCGCAGACAAAGAAACAATCGAGCGAGCGTGGCTGGCGTTGGACGAGCGGACTCGCCCAACACGCGTTGACGCCTCCGTTCGCCCCAGCCAACCCACAGAACATAGCAAAAGGCTTAGGACCATGCAACAGAGGACATTGCGAAGTGTAATGTTCATCTTCACAAATCTCACAACAAAGGAATTTCTTCTTCTTCTTCAAGACTGGTTCATTAACAATTTGAGAACCTTTATGTTTACCTGGCTGCATTCCAGCGTTGTCCCCCTTCTCCTTGGATTGCTTGGCCAAATCATCTTCAGGAATCTTCGCTGTGTTGGCAATCCAATGACCCCCAACGTGACCCCCAGAATGAGAAGCATTCAAAGCACCACCTCCTTGAGACCAATGACCCCCAGCGTGACCCCCAGAATGAGTAGCACCCCATGCAGCACCACCATGAGAACCACGGCCGATGAAGAAGCTACGACCACCAAAATCATGGATGCCATCACGGCCCCCAAACCGACCACGGCCGCGACCAGGCAGGGAATGACCGCCGCCGCGCGCAGCCCGGAATCGTCCACCATAGTTGCGACCAAGCTGACGATCACCATCTCCGGCCGCCGCCGCACCACCCGCCATCACAACCTGAGAGTAAGTGCGTGGATCACGCGAAGAATTGTGTCGACTCAGGCGCCTGTGCAACAAAGCCAACCCTGGGTTACGTTTGGACCAATCAGAAGCCGCCAACTTACGGCCCATAAACATAGCCGGCCCAGAAGAAGGACCAACAGCAGGCACATTCGAAATTTGAGTTGCCGGACGAACAACAGGAACATGCGGAATTTTAGGATCGGAGCCAAGAACATTCTGATCTGAACCTCCCAACAATCTGCGTCTTGATGTTCTTTCTTCAATCACTGGAAGCAAGAAATTCCCAAGTGTTCTAGGCAATGAAATCCTTGGCTTTGGTAAAGGTCCCTTCCAACCTTTTTTCTTATCCCAAGGCCAAGATCCTTTCACTGGCTGCTTAGAACGAGAACTCTGCTTGCCCTGAGAACTCTGTTTGCCCTGCCACAACTTAGCAGACAATGGATTATAATCAACACAGTTGGAGGAACATACCTGAACAACCGGTTGCACAACATCAAGATGCTCTTCAGAATCCGAGCCGGAATCACTCTTTGATGACCAAAATTTGCCACCAGGAAACTCCTTGAGAGATGTAGTCCCCAGAGCGCCATTGCTGGATCCCATCGTCATGAGGGATGCGAGATGTTAATCGCCATCAACTTGCATATCCCTCTTCAAATCTCGATGCTATTACATAAGTAGAATTCGTTTTCATGTTTCCAAGGACTGCTTGTGACCTGTGCAACAAAGAAATGATGTTCCCATAAGATTGTAGGGCCTGCTTTGTTTGTATCCATACTCTGCCACAATTTTATCCATACTCTGCCACAATGATACTCTCAAAATGCCAATGGATCATAAGAGGTGAACCCTTTTATACTGTTCTAATATTTACATTCTATTTTTCAAACTTTATAATGTTTATTCTGTTTCAGGATTGATGTTACAAATCAAATCCGTGATATGCCTATTGACTGGGCCTTGGGTGCTTTCATTATGCAGAAGACATTAAACCAGACAGAGTATTCAGATTCATCAGTTTCATATCTAAACAGCTATGATTCTTCTGGGTTGGTTCCACTTCTCTTCATTGTTACCGTGGTTGTATTTACAACATGCTCCATCCTAAAAGAAGGTCTCATCTGAAGACGATATTCAACATGGAGAAAGGCTAGTACATCATGACAAGGGTCAGCCGATGAGCCTTGCACGTCGTTGTTGGGAGTTGTTCCTACGATGGGACGCCAGTGATCGTGTATGTAAATTTTCCTAAACTGATTTTTTTCTCGGCAACCGTTCTATGGTTCGACATGCTGCCTCGAAGAATTGATCCTGAGTGTAAGCAGCACTTTGTTGCAGTACTTGTGCCATACATACTCAATGTTGTCTTGGTCTCAAACTATTGCTAATGTAATCACAATTTTGAGCTCTGCAAATCTTCAGAAATAGTAACATACGTTGTGTCCTATTATGTACATTCGTAGATCAATATGATCAATACTAGTTCTTTACACCCAAGAGAGATCGGCTGTGAGTCTGGTCAGCAGATGTTTTTGCGTTCAATTATTACATGATGTTAAAGGAGTCCTAAATCGCCTGGATTGAGTGCACGAAATGAATCACTGTTGACTTGGATCTTATTATTTCACAATTTAATATTAAAAAGATCATAATGTGCACGCGTGATGTAAACAGTAAAATCGGGTACCGTAGACCCGTTGGAATGAATACTCTGTATATTACATCCCGTAGGTTTCCGTCTCGCTCGCGCCATCCACGTCGTTTTTGCCTTAGCAGATGTTTTTGCGTTCAGTTATTACATGATGTTGAAGGAGTCCTAAATCGCATGAATTGAGTGCACGAAATGAATCACTGTTGATTTGGATCTTATTATTTCACAGTTTAATATTAAAAAGATCATAATGTGTACAGTGATGTAAATAGTAAAATTGGGTACCGTAGGCTCGCTGGAATAATACTTCGTATATTATATAACGTAGATTTCCGGCTCGCTCGCGTCGTCCACATCGTTTTTCGCTAACGCGATCGTTTCACAGTGCACCACGTCGCCCGGACTATGCGCTTGCGTGGATAGCTTTAACTAATTTCGTCGCTCGGGCGAAGGCGTGCCCCATGTGGCGCAGTGGACAGTGGTAGTGCGCTGTACTTGTACCCAGCCGATCACTTGCTCAAGTCCTTGCTCCCATGCGGGCGTCGCCCTGTGATTTTCCTATGTGCGACGCGTACCGAGGGCGCGTGGGACGATTTTTTCCCTTTTTATGAAAAGACACTCAAAAAACTTACAAATTACATCCAAATACATTTCTTTGAGAAAAAGCCTCCAAAAATTCTGAAATTATTTTTTGGCCCAAAGGCCCCTCAAAAATACTGAATTTACAGAATTACATCCAAGTACATTTCTTTGCGAGAGGGCCCCCGAAAATTTCGAAATTAGTTTTTTTTTGCCCAAAGGTCTCTCAAAAATACTAAAATTATAGCTAGGTCTAATTTTCCCCAAAAATATCCGCTGGGCGTGTACATTTCTTTGCGGGAAAGACCCCAAAAATTCTGAAATTATTTTTTTGCCCAAAGATCCCTAAAAAATACTAAATTTACAGAATTACATCCAAGTACATTTCTTTGTGGGAGGGACCCCGAAAATTTTGAAATTAGTTTTTTCCCAAAGGCCCCTAAAAAATACTAAAATTACAACTAGATCCAATTTTCCCCGAAAATACTCCTTACATTAAATCTGAAATGCGTTTTCCCCCCGCTGGGCGTGTGGCAGCTGGCATGGCGTGCACCGCGCCCATGCATCTAGTAAATTACAAGTCCACACATGTTTGAATGCTTTCAGAATTCTCTGTGCTTGTGTCTTACCTAAGATGAATTTTCTGTACCTGCTGTAACTACCCAAATTGGTGTCTTTATAGCTTTCACCCAGTCTGTTCGTTGTGGAACTAGCAAACTTACCAGCACAACTGTGCGTCTAGATATTATAATACAATTGCCTTTGATATACAACTCTATTTCCAATAATTGAAATACAATTGTATTTGTTATATAACTCTATTTATATATGATTAATCTCCACCGTTATAATCTGCCCCCAAAAATAAGTGGTGGAGATCATTTATTTGATATACAACTCTACTTCCAATTATTGAAATACAATTGTACTTGTTATATATGATTAATCTGCACTGTTATAATTTGACCCTACCAAAATAAGTGGTGGAGATTCTTCTCTTTTTCTTTCGATTAATGTGAGAATTTATAGAATGTAGGATTATTGTGTGATTTTCTTGCCCTTAAAATGAGGTAGGTGCCGTGAATATATATATTCCATTTACTACCTACGTAAGAAATTACAACATGAGAATCGTCGAGAAAAATGGGAAATTAAAAGATGAGAAACATGCAGGAACATATTTCACAAGCCAAATGTAATAGGAAGCTACACATTTTAGGTAGATTTTAAGGCACTACAAATGACTCGATCTACAGTTACATTGTTTCAGATAGCATCGACGACCATTTCGTCAGACAATAGTTGAAGGCTTTCGCAATAAAGGCATATCCTGTCAAGTGCAAAAGAACGTTGACCTAGCAATAACTATTAGTCACCAATATTTTTATTCTTAGTAGTTTAGACTTTGCTTAAACAATCAATTCTAGATAAGATCCCAAAAGTTTGCGAGATTTATCAGATAGAAGTCAGCTTGGATTAGACAATCTGGATTACCAAAACGAAAGTCAACGCAACACATTCAAGCCTTTCAAATTCAAAGCAAATACGTTGCAAATTCAAAGCACAAGTTACAAAGACAATAGAGTATTAGTACTAACCTCCAACGTACACCATCGCCACTAACACAGACAATGCCGTCGTATTTTTCAAGGTTCAAGAAGAGACGCCACCTCCGGGGCAAGCCTCTGGTACTGGGTCTCTGAAACATACCGTAAACCAAGCGGATCAAATCAACTGCAAAAACGTAGGAGAAACACTTGAAAAACATGGAAAAACAATGCAAATTTGCGTGCCGAACCTTTCATTGTGACGCTGACACTAGCAGCTTCAAACAGGGGCTTGATTTCTGCCTCCTAGATCTTATTTGCGCATTTTTAGCCGCCGAAGGGGTTGACGAAGGCGGTCTCTTTGGCCGGCCTATCACATGTTCAATTTTTCATAAATTATGGAGTATTGACTGTAATCTTTCATTAATTAGACTAAACAGTTGATAACAGAGGCTGAAAACTAGGAGATTCACATTTTTGGTCAAGTTTAATGAAGGTAAAACAAGATTTTCTTTGTTTTGGCACCTTCAAGATTAATAATGGATCACAGGTGAGGTTCTGGGAGGATATCTGGCTCGGTAGTTCCCCGCTTAAAGATCAATATCCTGGATTATATAGTATTGTTAGAAGGAAGTTTACGACTATTGCTGAGGTCTTATCAACATCACAACCAAACGTTTCATGGAGAAGGGCACTGATTGGACCAAAGTTAGTGGCGTGGAATGATTTACTTTCACGTATCGCTAGCATTAATCTGACACAGCCTGATGATGAGTTTTATTGGAATTTGTGTCACAATGGTCAATACTCTGTGAAATCTTTTTATCAAGCATTGATTAAAAGTGCAGTCCCAAATTTATATAAACGTCTATGGAAAATTAAAGCTCCACTAAAACTTAAAGTGTTTATGTGGTACCTTAGGAGAGGTGTGATTCTGACTAAAGACAATTTAGCAAAGCGAAATTGGCAAGGTTGTAGGACATGTTGCTTTTGTCAGGAACTTGAGACAATTAGGCATCTGTTTTTTGATTGCCGTTTTGCACACATTGTTTGGACCTTGATATATTTGGCTACTGGAGTATCTTGTCCTACAAGTGTTGACAATATGTTTGGAAGTTGGTTAGGGGGTTTTGGTACAAATATTAGAAATCTTGCTCTTCTCGGTGCTACCGCTACGTGCTGGTCCATATGGTTATGCAGGAATGATTGTGTTTTTCAGAAGAAAACCAACCCTTCTTCTTTGCAGGTTATTTTTTCTATTACCCACCTGCTACGACGTAATGTGTATTCTGCAAGAAGGAGGCGCAGAGTACTTTGGTGGAGGCTACTCAACGTTTGGTACGGGTGGTCATGGATTTCTACTCCCGGGCACATGGGTGGCGGTCTAGTCTTCGGATTGCTAGCTATTAATGTGTGCGTCTTTCTTTTTTCTTTTTTCTAGTTTGGCTGTGTGCTTTCACAAGCAGAGGCCGGAAGCAATTTCAAGGGGTTGTATCTTCTCGATGTAATTTACTTGAAATTAATAAAACTTCCATTTTAAAAAAAAAACAGAGGCTGAAAACAGGGAGTACTTCATAAATATAAGGTCTATAGTTTGAATGATTTTCTTTAAAAGTATAAAGCTTATATATAGATTTAATGAGTCTTTTTTATTATATATCTATTTATTATCTCTCAATCACATACATTTATTCATTATCATCCATGCAAAATATTATCTTTCATCTTTTAGGATAATTAAAAAAGGTATGTAAGTCATTTCCTCCCATATCTTTCTCAAATTTTTTTTTGAAATAAGGGCAGGAGCTCTGCCAATGCATTTAGGAGAGAAGAGTAAGTACAGGCAAAGTTTGAGGGGAGGAAAGCAAAAACAAAAGAAGAAAAGAGAAAAGACAGGTAGGGCGGAAGGTACACTTGGAGTACATGAGTGCCTGGAAAGGCTCCCACACACAAGGCAGGGGAATTAAACATGCGAAGCCCCCCAAGAGTGCGAACGTCGAAATCATTGAATAGTGACTAAAGCGGTATGATGAATGCGGATATCCTGGATGATGGATGAGCGACGAGGTCGACCGTACGGTATATGTTTGAGAAAATCTTGGCATTTCTTTCTTTCCAGAGATTCCACATGGAGAACAGAATGATGCCATCCACGTCCCTCCTGCGCTGCTTTGGCACGGAGGTGTGGACCTTTGTCCACCAAACCGTGAGGCCAAATGTTACGGAGGTAGCGTCTGGAGGCATATGAGATATGGCCTTAAGTCAGAATACCTGCGCCCACACTGCCTCGCGAAGGGGCATGGCAAAAGCAAGTGACCTGCCGATTCAGCGTCCGATCCACATAGAACGCAGACTGCTATGCAGCCAACCCCTAGCTACAAGCCTGTCGACCGTAAGGATCCTTTCCTGGGCGAATAGCCAAGCGAAGAACTTACATCTACCGTCCGCATTAGCCTTCCATATTATAGCATAGTTTAGATCCAGAATGGAATCTAAAAATTGGATCCTGTACGCCGTTTTTGCTAAGTACTCAGAAGCGAACGTCCATTTCTAAGTGATGTCGTCCTGTACCCCTTCTTGTAACTGGATGTGCCGAATGGTGATCCACAATCGAAGGAAGTCATCTAGCTGCGCTTGGGTTGTAACTCTTGGAAGCGAACGAAGCCAACTCCTGCTGGTCAGCGCGTCGAGGACTGAAACTTGTTTCTTGTGGGCCATCTGGAAGCACATAGGGGTGATACTCCTTGTAGCCAGTTCGATTCCCAAAACTTCGTTGATCTGCCGTCTCCCAATGTTATTGTGGTGCTCACATTGAATAGCCTAAGGACTGATTCATCACACGGGAGGTGCATACGTATTTAAGGTTTAGTGTGATCCTTCCAAGCGTACCATAGCCAACGAACACGAAGCGTCCAACCGAATCTATCAAGATCCTTTACCCTTAGACCTCTAAGATCCCTTGGTCTGCACACTTTCTTTCAATTGACCAGACCATACCCCCATTATAGTCCTGTTCACCTCTCAAAATAAAATTCCTCCTTGACCTGTCTCAATTTCACCGTAACTAAAATCGTGATTCATCGTAGGGATTGAAGAAAAAAACATTGATTGATTGGTTTAAGGAGCGCAATGACAAAAAAAAAACTGCAAGCATACGCACCAATTGAGTCCAAGCATCCTCTCGTCCTACGCCATGGCGGCCATCTCAAGCACGTAATCTCTCCTGCACCTCTTGCCTCCCTTGCCCACATCCACCGCGCACGACGGCGACCTGGCCACGTCCGCCACGAAGGTCATCACGATGACCTCCTTCGCCCTCACCTCAACCCCGAGCACCTCAGCCTCCAGTGAGAGGCTCCTCTCCACCGTAGCGCCACTCGCGCCAGCGGAGCGCCACTGCAGCTCCGCGCTACCACCGTGGAGAGAGTCGCTTCGGCCGACACGCCGTCCCTTGGCTATGGCGTCGGTGCTGTGGTCTTCCACAATGCCGATGAGAAGGGTGGGATAGAGGCGAAGGTTTTGGCGCTGAAAAGGAAGTGGCGCGCACGTACAGGGCAGAGGAGGACATGGAGGAGAGGATGCAATTGATGCAGGGGAATTCCTATAGGCGGGCAGGGTCGACGTGTCGGATATGAGGAGGAAAGTGTTTATCATGCTCATCGAGATACCTAATTTGTTTGGAGTCAAATCGACACCACTTGCTAATTTAGAGTTCATCGTCCGCTGTATACAAACCTGTTTTCGTCGGGGCCCTCACCGGCGTCGTCACCATCCCCTGCTTCGTCCAGGCCCTCGCCTCGACATCGCCCGGGCCGCCTCGGCCTCCTCATCCAGTCCGGCGCCCTGCCACTGCCGAGCTCCACGCCAGGCGTCCTCGTCCGCACTGCCACATCCGCTGCGTCCGTTGCCGCCATCGCCCGGCCGTCGAGCTTCATCACGCCCATGGACGCCATCAAGCTCAACATGCTCGCCAACGACTGTGTCCGCCTTGCTTCACGACCTCTCGACCTCCATGGGGAAGCTGGGCCCGGTCCCGCCGCGGACTTCGAGGGAAGGTCAAGGTGAGTGAGTGGCTCGCCAAGTTGAATGAGATGGGGGCTGGGGAAGAGCTCACCGAGCAGCGGCAGGCAGCTCAACTTCGACCTGGATTCGGCGTATAGTGCATTCATGGCCTCCCTGCCTGCGAGCAATTTGGTTATTTGCCACTTCAAACATGTGGCTTAGCAAATTTGCCATTTGACCTATATTTCATTAACTCAGATGGTCCCATATGTCATTGACTCAAGTGGCATCATAATCAAAAGATCAATCTTTGAAGTGGCAAATAACCGATTTTCACCCCTGCGAACCGCTGGCTTGTAAGCAAGGATCGGCCTGGTGCTGAGTTGGTTCGTTCCTTCTATTTGTTGTGCTTTTTTCTTTGGATCAATATTGTAGATCTATAGGTATGTATAATTTGGATTGTGCTACACTGTTTGACAATAACAGTGCCAATTTTGTGGTAACTTGCCCTCTTCTCAATGGATTATGTTGCACATTGGTTATATACACTCAATACTATATATTATACAGCATAGTGCTCTTCTGTGATGTCCATTTGTGGCAGAATGCTTTGCATCGACCCTGTTCATTAGGATATGTTTATCATCTGTGGATTATATGAAGCAATAAGTGGCAGGCAATTATATTGATGTGTCCCAGTAGATATCGTGATCTTTCAGTTCGCAAGAATGATCCAATTGGAATTTGGGGCAGGTGGAACTGGTTCTGTCGATTTCTTCTTTAGGCTTGCCAAATCCAAAGGGAAGAAAGAGAAGGAAAATTAGAATGAACATATTTCCGCAATGCAGACAATTTTTTTCTAGTTTGAACACGGGTTGACAACTAGAAATGTTCTCTGGAGTAGCTCAATAGCGTGTTTTTGTTTTTGTTTTTGTTTTCTTGCCAACTAGTCGGTCATAAACACTAAGCCCAATTGTGTCTGCACTAAGGTTTGTTAATCAAATTGCTACACGGATTTGATAGATTTGTAAGGGTACTGTGTTTCGACATGCTAGTATGATGATACCACCCCTTAACAAATGCCCCATTTACTGATGATGCTGAGCAAAAAAAAAAACTATATACCTAGGAGGCAGTCAGTTAATCCGTTTACAGGTGGGATTTAATCAAACTACTATTTTTCAATGTAAATTTGGAGATTTGTCGTATATGTAGTAGGCATGTGCTTATCAAATTAGTTTGGGTCATTAAGAGAAATGCTCTTCAGATGTCACGTAACCACTGTGCTTTTTTGTGGTTATCAACATCACTGCACGATTTGTGTGCTTGGAAATTTCTTGAAAGCATCATTTAAGTATCTTTGGAGCTATAACATAGGTACCAGAAACGTTGTTCGTTCGATCGTGGTACGAGATAAAGTTTCCCGGTTCGTTACCTTTTTTTCTAATTTTCATGGTGAACACGAATCTTATATTATAAATCAGTTCGGATTTGATGAATTCAGTTCACAATTCATGAGATTTTACAGCGAATCCGGTAACTACGACCTATAACAGCAACATCTTCAATATTTCGTTTGCACATGTAAAGAAGCTCGACTTCTGCCAAACCCTCTTTACAAATGATCACTGCCTGTGTATTCACCATTCAAAAAGATTTTTGGGGAGGGTCTTGAAAGCATGCCTACGCTACTGTAAAAATTCCAAATTGTGATCAAGCTTTTGCGATTTTTAAAAAATTCTAACAATGCTACCGATACACTTAAAGCGAGTTCGCTGATTTGATTGAGCTATTGAATTTATATATTCTTTAAAATTTATTAGAAGAGTCTTGGGAGTATGCCTGAGCTACCATAAAAAAATTAGATCATGATCAAACTTTTGTGATTTTTAAAATTTATGACTATTTGGTTTCTTTTTTTAGGTATTTTCGAAAAAGATTTCCTTCCTCTATTAGAATATCTGCCTGGATTGATGATTCCTTATGGCCGTAGCAGCGTGTGTGCCCAATGTGCACTAATTCATAGCACACTTCAGTTTCTACACATAAGGGCCCTCCTACAATGGTGGACCACTCAAAAGGGTGGTGTGATGTTCTCTATTTTTTTAAAAGGAAAAGTGTGACATACTTTTTTAGTGATTATATCTGTAAAGGTTGTGATTTTGTTTCTGTAATTTTGCAAGATTTCTATGCGACGCGCCCTGAGGGGGAGCCGGTGGGAGGGACTGCGCCCTGAGGAGTCGCCTGAGGAAGTGAGGAGGGACTGCGCTGCACTGATGAAAGCAGTGGGCTTAGGGCACCAATGAAATCAGTGTTTGGTCACTTGGTGTTTCCCAGTTTCCCTAAACCCTAAACAATGTTGGGTTGAACCGCCTGAAAGTAGTGGGCTGTGGCCTGTGGGCTGCTGATGACTGATATAATATATTTTATACTCTCGGGTACCCGAACTCCGGATATCCGTATCCGTCCGAGATCCTCGGTATTTGTTAGGTAGTGCTCGCTCCGAATCCACCCCGAATCCGACGCTCAGCTATCCAGGTACTATCCATATCCGACCGGAAGAAAAAAATACCCGTATTTGTATCCAAAAATACAGATAAAAACACAATCCGTATCCGATACCACCGGATAGTACCCGACCTATTTTCACCTCTACCAACAAGGCCATGCTGACCTGGCTCGCTCCCTTTAACCGAGCCACTGCACCTCCACTGGCCAGTTAGCTACCCACGCTTCAGCTTGAGTGCTGCTTGACCGCTGCTTGACCGCGCCAGGCACTTATCGTAGTCGCTACGATTCGTACGGCCGATGGACCGATGGAGGCGGATCATTGGATCAATAAGCAGCCCAGTACTCAAAAAAGTGACACGAGGAAGCTTCACTCGAGCCAAACGTGACCTTGCCAAGATGGCGGGCCCCAACTACTGTCGGCCGAATAGACCACCGCCACAGCAGGCCAGATGAGAATAATCGTAGTGACTCATTTCTCTTTCAACACAACGCCTCATTTCTCTTGCAACACAACGCTTGCTCCAGTTCGCCTCTCTCGCAACCTCGCGTTCCCCTTCGTCGCCGCGGCGGCTCCAACAACGCTGCTTCTGTCGTCCTTCACCTTTTCATCTGTGTAAGTTTTCCACCCATCCTTTGCTGTCTTTCACTGGTTAGCTTTGCCCCCTCTACTTTCCGCTACAAATACTTCCATTCGCACAAACGAAAAAGTAGAAGATTACATGTAGCGATAGCTCCGCTGGTTTGGGAGCAGACCGCCTGGGATCGAATCCCAGACTTGCCCGGGTGCAGACGAGTCAGGTGCAGCGCTTCTATGTGCGTGTGTGCGTGTTTATAGTCTGGCTGATGTTCTTCTTCTATATTGAATACCAGAACTCTTAGCCAAAAATTCAAAAAAAAAATAATGATTATATTTACATGGTGTATCTTAAATAGCCAAAAGTATCTAAATTGTTGAAGACTAGACTCCTAACAAACTATGGATAAAATCAGATTTTCTGAATTATTGGAGTTCTCTCTAACAGTTTCTTATATCAGTTGTAATTCACTAATTTATCTCGTCATTTCTCATTCCTACAGGTTTTTCATCCGTCGCTGTCTTCACCAGTTGGTTTTCCTTCTAAAAGCACTTCCATTGTTCATCTTTCATTTACTCAGGCCGTTCCGTACACCAAAAAAGCCAAAAAAAATCGCAAAAGAAAAAGGGAAAAAAAGACCTTTCTTTCGTTTTTGCTCCCGTTTGCCATCCTTCAGTTCACCTTCGTCTTAAGTTTCCAATTGAGTGCCTTTACTACTTCAACGAAACAACCCCCCCTCCAAAAACCCTCCAATTCCATGGCGGAAGTGGCGTTGGCCGGCTTACGATTGGCGGCATCACCGATATTGAAGAAGCTCCTCGATGACGCTTCAACGTACCTTGGCGTGGACATGGCGAGTGAGTTCCATGAACTGGAGACCACCATCATGCCGCAGTTCGAGCTGGTGATTGAGGCGGCTGACAAGGGCAACCACAGGGCCAAGTTGGACAAGTGGCTCCAGGAACTCAAAGAAGCCTTCTACAAAGCCGAGGACCTGCTGGACGAGCACGAGTACAACCTCCTCAAGCGCAAAGCGGAGAGCGGGAAGGAGGATTCCTCCATCAGCGCTATTCTGAAGCCTCTACATGATGCGTCGAGCAGGCTGTCCAATCTTCGCCCAGAGAACAGGAAGCTAATCCGCCAGCTCAATGAACTGAAGGCCACCCTGGCGAAAGCCAAGGAGTTCCGTGAACTGCTTTGCTTACCGGCTGGTAATAGTTCAGAGGGCTCCACCATACCAACGACGGCTGTTCCTCCGGTCACATCAGTACCACCCCTACGAGTGTTGGGTCGGGACATGGATCGCGACCGTATAATACATCTTCTTACCAAGGAGGCCGCAGCCGAGGCTAGCTCAGCTAGCTACTCGGGTCTGGCCATTGTTGGACACGGAGGCGCGGGAAAATCCACCTTGGCGCAGTATGTTTACAATGACAAGAGGGTACAAGAATATTTTGATGTCAGGATGTGGGTCTGCATCTCGCGTAAACTTGATGTACGACAGCACACGAGGGAGATTATCGAGTCTGCCAAAGAGGGGGAATGCCCACGTGTTGATAATCTTGATACTCTCCAGTGCAAATTAAGGGACATACTGCAAAAATCGGAGAAATTCCTGCTTGTGTTGGATGACGTTTGGTTTGATGATTCCAGCAATCAGATGGAATGGGACCAACTGTTAGCTCCTCTATTTTCTCAGCAGACGGGAAGCAAAGTCCTCGTAACTTCTCGACAAGATAGACTTCCAGCTGCTCTTTGCTGTCAAGAAGTGTTTCGTTTGGAAAACATGGAAGATACTCAGTTCCTGGCACTCTTCAAACACTATGCCTTCTCTGGAGCAGAAATCAGGAACAAACAGTTGCGTGAAAGGCTGGAAGAGATTGCAGAGAAGATCGCCAAAAGACTTGGACAATCTCCTTTGGCAGCAAAGGTTGTGGGTTCCCAGCTGAAAGGGAAAACGGATATCAGTGCGTGGAGAAGTGCCCTAACTATAAAGATTGACAACTTAAGCGAGCCCATGAGAGCTCTTTTGTGGAGTTATGAGAAGTTAGATCCACGTCTGCAGAGGTGCTTTCTGTATTGCAGTTTATTTCCAAAAGGTCAAATATATGGAATTAATAGGTTGGTTCAACTTTGGGTGGCAGAGGGCCTTGTTGATTCGTGCAACCTGTGTAGGAAAATAGAAGATATTGGAAAGGATTACTTCAACGAGATGGTCTCTGCATCTTTCTTTCAACCAGCTTACGGTGGAGACACTGTTGAATTCTGTGTTATGCATGATCTCCTTCATGATATGGCCGAGTTACTCTCTAAAGAAGACTGCTTTAGATTAGAAGACGATAAGGTGACAGAAATACCATGGACTGTTCGACATCTATCTGTTCGTGTCCAGAGTATCAAACAGCATAAGGATAGTATCTGCAAGCTACACCATCTACGCACTGTCATCTGCATTGAACCACTTACGGATGACGCAAGTGAAATTTTCCATCAGGTACTGCAGAATTTGAAGAAGTTGCGTGTACTGTATTTGTCATCTTACAACAGTAGCAAGTTGCCTGAATCTGTTGGTGAGCTGAAGCACCTTCGGTATTTGAACATCGTCGAAACATTGATTTCTGAATTGCCGGGATCATTGTGTACCCTTTACAACTTACAGTTACTTCTGTTAAACCACAGAGTTAGAAATTTGCCTGACAAACTTTGCAATTTAAGTAAGTTACGGCATCTTGAAGGGTGCCCACGTGGAACTCTTCCTCAAAACATAGGCAAGCTTACTTTGCTCGAACAACTTGAGGAATTTTCTGTGCAAAAGCAGAAGGGATATGAGTTACGACAGGTGAGGGACTTGAACAGGCTTGGTGGCCGCTTATGCATCAGAAATCTCGAGAATGTTACTGGAAAGGATGAAGCCTTAGAGTCGAAGCTACATCAGAAAATTCATCTTGAATACTTGAGGCTTGCCTGGAGTCCCGGGAATGAGTTGCGAGCAGAGGGTAGTTTACATTTGGAGATTCTGGAAGGTATGATGCCACCGCCTCAACTGAAGGGCCTCACAATTGAAGGCTACGAATCTGCCACGTATCCAAGCTGGTTAATTGAGGGCTCCTATTTTGAGAATTTGGAGCAGTTTAGTCTTGAAAATTGCAGTGCGTTAGAAGGTCTACCATCCAATGCTGAGCTCTTTAGGCATTGCTCCCAACTGGAGCTCGATGATGTCCCAAATCTGAAGACATTAGCGCGTCTTCCAGCCGGCCTCACACGCTTATCAATTGACGGATGCCCACTCCTTATGTTTACTTCCAACGATGAGCTTGACCAATATGGTCAGAGGGAAAACATGATGGGCGCGGTCCACTTGGCATCCCGACTTGCTTTGATGCGGGAGGTGGAGTCACGATCACGTTCATTTGAAGAACGACCTAGGCGGATCCTGTCGGCAGAGCATTCATCTCTGAAGCAGTTGATGCCATTGATGGATGCTGATATATCGCAAGCTCTTCAAACCATTAAAAGCGCTCCAGAAGGAGAAAGGGATGAAGTATTGGTGGACGAAAATATCATCAAGGCATGGCTATGTTGCCACGAGCAGAGGATAAAACTCCTGTATGGAAGGAGCATGGCTATGCGGCCACTTGTTCTGCCATCTGCACTTGGTGAACTTTCTCTTTCTTGGTGCAGCATTACAGATGGAGCTCTAGCTATTTGCCTTGGAGGCCTCACTTCACTCAGACTACTGGAATTGCAAGGGATTATGACTATAAGTGCACTTCCGTCAGAAGAGGTCATGCAGCAGTTGACGGCACTAGACTGTTTGAGCATTACTTCTTGCTGGTGTCTCAGATCATTAGGGGGCTTACGAGCCCCTCCCTCTCTCTCGAATGTTCAATCAAGATCCTGCCCTTCTTTAGAGTTGGCACGTGGAGCAAAATTTATGCCATTGTCCCTGTGGTATCTACGGATAAAAAGGTGTGTGGTTGGAGCTGACTTCTTCTGCGGTGGCTTGCCACACCTGAGTAATCTTGTCATAGGAGCATGCAGAAGCTCTGTGTCCTTGTCAATCGGTCATCTGACCTCACTCAAAACACTCGAACTACGTGATATGCCAGATTTATGCATGCTTGAAGGATTGCCTTCCCTGCATCTTGATTCCGTAGAATTGCTAAATGTTCCAAAGCTCACTGCCGGGTGCATCTTGCAGTGTCGTATCCAGGGATCACTCTGTGTTAGCAGCTCGGTGATGCTCAAGCACGTGCTCTCGGCTGAAGGTTCTATAGTTCCAGCAAGTATCACTCTTAAAAGTTGCAACGATCCATTCATTTCATTTCAAAGATGTGAAAAGCTTGCATCTATCAAGTGGCTGACATTCTTTCAGTGCGGAATCCAGTCCCTGCCAATAAGTTTGAAGAGCTTCTCCAGTCTGGAGAGCCTTGAAATCTTCTACTGCCCCAACATATCATCTTTACCAGATCTGCCAAGTTCCCTCCAGCGAATAGCCATATGGAACTGTGAACTCTTGAAGGAGAGCTGCCGTGCACCAAATGGAGAAAGCTGGCCAAAGATTGAAAATATCCGTTGCAAGGTCATGTATTGAATCGCGCTTCAGGTTCTCGGGGAAAACAATAAGATCAAGTTTCCACTATTCTGCTGTCAACGATAAATTTTTGTAAGAGCACTTCTTTTACTTCATCCATCCATTTGTTTAGACGTTTATTTCTTTCACTCTAGTTATTTTGAATAGTCAAAGTTTCCTTTATTTTTTTAAAAAAGATTCAAACAGCCACCCACCGTTAAGATGGTAGAGAAGCTGCAGCGCGAGTGCACCTGCGACTGCGTCGTCCTCATCTTCCAGGTTCTACTCCCTTTCCTGCTCCACCGACGCCGACAAGCCCGCCGCCTCTTCTCCTCCGGCACCCCGCCGCTGCTGGTGCGAGCAAGGATCGTGTTGGTTTCTTCTCTCTCTCTCTGCTTTGACTACGAATAAATTGGAAAATTTGACATGGATAATGCCCTCATAATGAATTACGTGGCCGGCCCATTGTGCTGTGATTTTGTTTCCGACTTGATAGTACACCGTGTTATGTGCTATATTTGATAGTGCGAATTCTTGGATTTGTTGGTTTGTGTAGGTACTGAATACTTTTGTAGTATGATTTTTATTTCTTGCATAATGTGCCCCTGTTGATATTGTGGTGCATGCGATTTTTTTGGAAACGGGGGGCAGCTCTGCCGATCATATTAAGCAACAAGAAAGTAAGTTTAGTGTCCAGCTGTTAATGCATTGCTTGTCATGATTTCTGTAGAAAACATCACGATTCACAAAGTCACAAACCATACGTCTAGAGACATAATTACCAGGCCTTATGGACCTACTTTTCTTATGTATGTTTCAACTTTCAAGTGAAGAGCTTGAACAGAATGATCGAATGGTAAACTTGACGAGAACAAGTCATTTGACACTGGCCTTTTGCCAATCTTTTTTATGCATAATTGCACATAGATGAGTTGCTTTGACGCGGCACATTTCATGATCTTTTTATCCTAAATGGGAATATCATTGTCAAATTTGAGCATTATGCGAACGTGTATCAACATTTTTTCTTTGGCAAGATTTTCAGATCCATACCTGTTAATTTCCTTGTTTGGAAGGACTGGTTCCTTGCTGAAATTCGCTTACAATCTTGTAGGTTCAATGGTGTTCTTAGGGAGGCTTTGCTAGCATGGGGCTTTAGACTTGCTTAATTTTCTTTTCTTTCTTCCTTCGTTTTTCGGTTTTCCTTCCTTCTCGTCCATGTTGTTTGTAGTTTGTTGTGTGTTGGTCATTGGCCGGTTCCTCACCAGCCAGGCCCCTGTTACTTTGGCCTTTTGGCTCTCTTAATCTATTTTCCCGGCAGGGGGCTCCTCTGTTGTTTTGCGTCTAAAAAAAACATTTTTTCTTTGGCAATTTCCTTTCGAATACAGCGAAAGTTACCAAATTATTGAACAAAGAATGAAAAATCGACTCAAACAAATAAATCTCAAGAAGCGGAGAAGAAAAGGGGAGACGAATGGTCATTTGGGATGCCCAAGGACTCGTGCGCTGTCAGCTGTATAGAAGGCCATAAGCCATCACATCTTGATGCTGGCTTTTGCCGTCCGTCTCTTCTCCCTTAGCAATCACCTCGCCGTCCACGGCTATGATTCCACCTAGTTTTGCATTCTCAACAAGCTGGCCTGGTAATAACTGAAAAGTTCTCTCCTGCAAAGTCAAAGTAATGGCCAATAGCAAAGTTCTGATTCGTCCCTCCAACCCATCTTTGGTTAACAGGCATTGAGAAGGATGTTCAAAAATTGATTCTAGTTGGGGGTGTGGCTATGATATGGGCTATTTGGTGTACACGTAATGATATTATTTTTGAGAAAACCAAACATTCTACGTTCATGCATGTTATTTTCAGAGGAACATATTAGTTGAGGTATTGGGGACTATTGCAGCATGAGAGTAACCGGGAGCAGATCCGACAAGCAAGCAGGGCTTTAGAGACTGTGACATTATAAATCTTCGCCAAGAATGAATGGAGAAGCAATTATAGATTAGAATTTTAAATTGCGACTCTTTTTGCTCTTATTCCAATTTTGTTATTTGGACATGATATTTGTAAGAACTTCGATTAGTGTGCTTTGGCGGACCGGATTTTCATCCTTTATCTAAAAAAAAAAACCCATCTTGCAGCTCCTATATACTCCACTGCTGATGCTTGTCCTTGTGGCCCAGTCCTTGACCCTTTGGCATGTGCTGTCGACCTATTTGGCCCAGCTAATAGTTTAGTCCATGACAAGCTCCAGTAACACCACATTGTACGATTCCAATAGGGCTAAGCACAAATTTAAGTTTTTTGAAGCTTAATGTTGGATTGAAACGTTCCTTACCGACTTACAAGTAAACCCTTACAGCACAGTCTAAAATTTGGCAATTCAGAAAACTGTTTGACCTTGAGAACTGCAAGAATGCTTTCATTACAGGGCGAAGATCCAGGACAATTTTCTGTTCGTCCAAAATCAGGCCAAGGCGTACCACCGATCGCGCTCCCCTGTTCTCATGTTAAAGCTAGATATTCGGAAAGCCTTTGATTCTGTATCGTGGGAGTACCTCCTAGACCTTTTGCAAGCGCGTGGGTTCGGGAACCGATGGCGACAATGGTTGTTCACCCTTTTTGCATCATCAACCTCATCTGTCCTCCTCAATGGGGCTCCAGGCCCTCAGATTTTGCATCAGCGTGGCCTACGCCAAGGGGATCCGTTATCACCTTACCTCTTCTGCTCTTCATCTTGGGCATAGACCCGCTTCACTACATCCTCGAAAAAGCAACGACCAACGGTATCCTCTCCCCACTCTCACGATCTGCGAGCTCCTCCCGGCTGTCCATGTATGCAGACGATGTCGTAATCTTCCTAAACCCAGTTAAGGAAGAGCTGCAAGCGGTACTGGATATTCTTCACAGCTTCGGTCAGGCCTCTGGCCTTCAGGTTAACCTACAAAAAAGCACGATAGCTACAATCCAGTGCCGCCATCTCGACATTCAGACCATCCTTCAGCCGTTCCCAGGTGCAATCTCTGGATTCCCCATTTCATACCTAGGAATGCCACTCGTGCTTGGCCGGCTGCGACGCATCCATCTCCAGCCTGTTCAGGACAAAGTTACCCGTTGCCTAGCCGCCTGGCAAGCAGAGCATCTCACAATGGGAGGACGTCTGATTCTGGTCAAATCAGTCCTTTCATCGATTCCGATCTATCTATTGACCACACTGAAGGTGCCAAAGAAATTTATTGCAGACATTGACAAGATTCGAAGGAAATTCCTATGGGCAGGCAATGCGGCTTTGCATGGAGGGAACTGTAAGGTCCGATGGACAACCGTCTGCAGACCGCTTAGATATGGAGGCCTTGGTGTCTTGGAGCTTGAAAGCTTCGCAAGGGCCCTCCGTCTCCGATGGCTATGGCTCAAATATCTGAGACCGGACAGACCATGGAAAGGATCGCCAACTCCATGTGACCAAAATGACCGAAAGAACTCTTCATGGTCGCCACCAAAGTCATCATAGGAAATGGGCAAAGAGCCACTCGGAATGCGGATGGTTGCATGGTCGTGCTCGTCCCAAATTGCTCCAAGACTTCACAAACTCTCCAGAGGAAAAACATATCGGTTGCCAATGCCTGCACAACAATAATTGGTTGTGAGACATTCGGCGTCACCTAACCTCCCAGTTGCTACCACAATTTGTCGATCTATGGCTCAAAGTGCACTCCATGCCGCTCATCCCAGACAGAGAGGATGGTTTCATGTGGACGCAAACCTCGCAGGGTGCCTACTCGGCCTCATCGGCATATAACATCCAATTCAGCGGGTGCACTTAGAAGTCGTTTCTGTCAACAATCTGGACTGCATGGGCGCCGTTACGCTCTAAGATCTTTCTATGGCTAGCAAATGCAGAATCGATTATGGACAGCGCAAAGATTGCAACTTAGAGGATGGCCAAACCAATATTTTTACCAAATGTGCAATCGGAATCTAGAAACAGTCTTACATCTCTTTGTTGAATGCGCTCAGCTTCGATTGCTATGGTCATCCATTGCTCAATGGGTCCGCATTCCGGTGCTACACCCGGACCAATGGGGCCGGCGGTGTGCCTTGAACAATGGAATCTTCAGCTCATTAATTGCCAGCCGGCTCTCCGAAAAGGCGTTAAAACTCTGATCATCCTAACCTGCTGGGAATGGTGGAAAGAGCGAAACAATAGAGTATTCCAAAGAAAATGGGCTTCTTAGGACCAAATCCTCCAGACGATCAAAGATGAAGCTGCCACCTGGATCCTAGCCGGAGCTAAGCACCTAGCGAGCATTCTACACCGCCAACATTAATCCATACGTGTACTTTTAGAGCTTCTATTCCTCTAGCTACTCAGGTTGGGTCCGCGCCCTCTGCGGCCTTCTTATCGTTGTTTCCGGCCTCTTCCTCTCTTTTCCAAACAATGTACTTTCACCCTTTCTTTCTAATCTAATATAATCACAGCTTCTGCTGTTTTCAAAAATAAAAATAAAAAATCCAAAGGACACACTGGAGAAACCATTGAAGGAGATAAGGATTTGCCATGATACTCTAAAGTAGCCCATGGTACGTTGTTGATCCAGACAGCCACAAATGGACCATCAACGAATCTCCAGTCCGAACCTTGAAACTCAACTGACGGACTTGATAAGAACACCGACGATATTTTCCATTTTGCTCCCAACATGCTAAGATGGGAACTGAATACTCTTTACAGGCTTTCCGAAAGCCTTATAACCTGGGGCAGGCACGAAATGAATTCTTCCACAATATTTTCGCAAGTTCATTATACGAACCAGTGCCTGAAACAAGGCAAGAGCTTGTTAGGACTTGAGGCATCAATTTCCCGAAACATTCAGAGGCTTCCAAACTTCCTTCTTGGGTGGTAAGCTAGAACTGAGATTCCTGAGGACCTTGCAATGAGATAAGCAAGAACTATAAATAAGAGCAAATGTATAAATAAATTATTAGGTAAAGGCATGGCCAAGCAAATTCAGTAAAGCTATCCAACGGTATACCGCTGTCTCTGTTTGTAACGCCATAGCAATTCCACATTTTATCTAATAGCTATAGTTTCTCCTTTCTTCCATGTCCGGGTTGCATGTGCCCTGGATCTTTCTACTCATCACATTCACATGCATATGCTAATATACATGCCCCACTTTATGAGGTTTATGAGTTTCGGGTTAAGTTTGGGGCGTTTCACGATGAGTTACATGAGATTCGGGATGTTTCACAGATAAGTTTTATGGTGTTCAATGCTAAGTTTGGGACGTTTCATAGATGAGTTGCATCATGTTAGGGACTAAGTTTCGGGACGTTTTGCGATAAGTTTCATGTGGTTCAATACTAAGTTTGGGGCGTTTCACAAATGAGTTGCGAAGGTTTAAGGGCTAAGTTTCATGGCGTTTCACGAGATAAGTTTCATGAGGTTCAGTGCTAAGTTTTAAGACGTTTCACAAGTAAGTTTCATGATGTTCAAGGCTACGTTTTGAGACATTTTCACGAGATGAGTTGCATGAGGTTCGAGGCTACGTTTGGGGCGTTTTGCGATAAGTTTCATGTGGTTCAATGCTAAGTTTTCGGACATTTCACAAATGAGTTGTAGGAGGTTTAATGGCTAAGTTTCATGGCGTTTAGAGATAAGTTTCATGAGGTTCGATGCTAAGTTTCGGGGCGTTTGATGGTAAGTTTCATGAGGTTCAAGGCTACGTTTTGAGGATATTTTCACAGATGAGTTGCATGAGGTTGAGGCTAAGTTTCAAAATGTGAAGATAATTTTAATGAGGTTCGATGCTAAGTTTTGGGATGTTTCACGGATGAGTTGCATGAGGTTCAAGACGTTTCACAAATAAGTTTTATGAGGTTCAATGATAAGTTTCGGAACGTTTTACACATGAGTTGCATAAGGTTCAGGGTTAAGTTTCAGGACGTTAACATCCATGGAAATGTACGTAGCTAGCGCATTTTCTTTTGCACCTCGCTTTTGGCATGCGTACCTCCTTCCATGGACAAAGCTGTAGTGCCGTTTGTGGCCGGTCTTTCTAACAAAAGACAAAGGCATGCATGAATGCTTTGATCTGCCACCAAACAAGCTAAGTGAGAAGGCAAGAAAGAAGGTTAATTAGGTACACGTACTATAAACTCAGCGGGAGGAAGGAATTAGGATTGGACGGCTGGATGCTATACCGTTCGGATCAGATCCGAACGGTATAGTGTACGGTAGTTGCTCTCAAGCAAATTTGCTGAACTTGCACACACACGGTACTCTACATCTTGCATGTCTGGCATACGGGGAACAGAGATGAGGTATTAAAGAACTGAAGAAATGGAAATTGCTGAATACATAAAAAAATCGAAGCGTGCACTTCGCATCCACCTGTATTTCTCAGACTCGATATCTATATCGGCCACCGAACCTGAAATCTTTCAAATTTTTTTCTAAAAACAGTCAGATGACTAACAGAAAAGTTTCATTAGAATCTGATATTAACAAGTTTGTTGCATACCCCAAGTCATTAACAATACACTGTAAAATATAGTCTCCCCTTGCACAATGGTACAAACATCCAAGGACTGCTTGTGACCTGTGCAACAAAGAAATGATGTTCCCATATGATTGTAGGGCCTGCTTAGTTTGTATCCATACTCTGCCACAATTTTTCTGCCATACCACACATGTTGTGGCCTACAAACCCTTGGTCACAACTGTGGCAAGTTTTGACGCAGAAATGAGTGCATGACGAGTCGGCCGGTGACTAAGAAAGTGCGGCATACTAGGATTGTGGTTACGAAGCAAATACTAGCCTTATTCGGTTAAACTTGCCTATGGCAAGTGTGGCAATGTTTAGCTCTCAAGCAAACACCCTCATACATCGGAAATCGCAGTCAAACATATCTTTTGTGCCAGTTGAAAATAGAGCATGGCCTCTGATAATGGCGAACACAGCATTTGAAACCAAATACATCTCATTGACAGCATGAAGAAGTGATTTAGCCATGCCACTTCCAGTACCTGCATACTACGTATATTATTTCCTGTAGGATTCCCAGCCTATTGCGCTATCCACACCACGTATACTATGTCCCATAAGATTCCCGGCCCCTCGTGCTATCCACGCCAATTTCAGCCGATGTGTTCACTCCGAGCGTGCCCACGTTGCCCAGTTTTGTCGTTCTTTTGTACAACTTAAGTAATTTGTTTCTGTTGTTTAATCAAAACGGCTCCGTGGTGCAGCGGTGGGGCACCACGCACTGAAGCCTCGGCCAACTTTTAGCCCCGCTACGGGTGGCGCGGACGCCAGCCAGCCCACGTGACGTATGGCGGAACTGCTTCTTTTTTTTTTGCTTCTCCTAAGCCTTGCTGCATGATACTCTCAAAATGCCAATGGATCATAAGAGGTGAGCCCCTTTGCACTGTTTTAATATAAATCAAATCCGTGATATGCCTATTGACTGGGCCTTGGGTACTTTCATTATGCAGAAGACATTAAATCGGACAGAGTATTCAGATTCATCAGTTTCATATCTAAACAGCTATGATTCTTCTGGGTTGGTTCCACTTCTCTTCATTGTTACCGTGGTTGTATTTACAACATGCTCCATTCTAAAGAGAAGGCCTCGTCTGAAGACGATATTCAACATGGAGAAAGGCCAGTACATCATGACCAAGGTCAGACGATGAGCCTTGCACGTCATTGTTGGGAGTTGTTCCTACAATGGGGTGTTAGAATAATCTAACCACTAAGTCTTTAGTCTAGCCTAGATCATGATCACAAATGCGGAAATGAGGAGCTCGGGGGCAAGTTCCATTGGATGGAAAACGCCTCCGATCATGGCGCGTGATTAAGGAAAGAGCTAATCACGGGATTAGCCTTTAGTTAGAAAAGTCTTCATTAGGAAAGGCATTGCGTGTATGGTAATAAGGGTGGCAATATCCACGCAGCTTGCCTGAGATCAACCAACATTCTCCCACTTGATCGAAAGGCTATCATAATGCATTCACTCTTAGTAAAACAGTAGCCCAAGGTAATGTGTTATCAACAACAAAACGAAAACACCATTGAAACAACAGTACCTATAGTCCACCATAATACCTAGACAGAATACTAGCTTAGTCGTAACGGGTGTTGATTGCTTTAGTGCCCCTATATCCAGGATTATAATCAAAGGTCCTCCAATAAACCC
Source organism: Guadua angustifolia (assembly GCA_036346375.1). Taxonomy (NCBI): domain Eukaryota; kingdom Viridiplantae; phylum Streptophyta; class Magnoliopsida; order Poales; family Poaceae; genus Guadua; species Guadua angustifolia. The sequence goes on along the minus strand of CM070500.1, from coordinate 16,182,954 downwards.
ATGCCGGCAATATGTTCTTTAAATAAGTTAGGAGGTAAACCTTTGGTGAGCGGATCCGCGAGTATTGATTTAGTACTTATATGCTCAATCTTGATAGTTTGATTCTAGATTCTATCTTTCACAACATGGTATTTAATGTCAATGTGTTTGGCAGCACCACTTGACTTGTTGTTACTCGAATAGAAAACTGCGGCCTGTTATCGCAATATATAGTGAGTGCTCTTGCAATCTCAGTCTACCACTCTCGATCCGAATAAAGTTTTTAAGCCATACGGCTGCTTGATTGCTTCATAACATGCTACAAATTCTGCTGCATTGTCGGCGATGCGATTAGGGATTGTTTGGAGCTTTTCCACGAAATCGCTCCTCCGGCTAGGGTGAAAATGTAGCCCGATGTGGATTTTTAGTGTCTCGCACCTCCGCAAAATCAGCATCTAAATAACCCAAAACTTCAAGGTTATCAGACTTCCTATATGTTAGCATGTAGTGCTTAGTGCCACCGCAAATAATGCGAGAACCTTTTAATGACCTTCCAGTGGTCTAGACACAGGTTAGACCGAAATCTGCCAAGCATCCGAGACTTGAATGCCAAGTCCGACGCGTGCATGACTTGGCGTATATTGCTTCCGGCAATTTGAAGCATAAGGAATCGTCTTCATTTGATCTGATTCTAATTGATTCTTCGGGCTTCGAAATAATCCAAATTTATCGTCCTTAACTATTGAAGCAAGCGTGGCAGAGCACTTACTCATGTTATATCTTTCAAGTACTCTGTCAATGTATGACATTTGAGATAATCCTAGTACTCCTTTAGACCTATCTCGATGAATTTCAATGCCTAAAACAAAACAGGCTTCACCGAGATCCTTCATATCAAAATTAGAGGATAAAAAATCCTTAGTCTCATGCAGCATAATTTTATCACTGCTTGCTAATAATATATCATCAACATAGAGTACTAGGAAAATGAATTTTCCACCCTTACTCTTGATATATATACAGTTGTCCACCTCATTCTCCTTAAATCCGAAGTTTCTAATTATTTTATCGAATTTAAGGTACCATTGTCTGGACGCTTGTTTAAGTCCATAGATAGATTTCTTATGTCTGCACCCCATATGTTCCTTGCCTTCTATGACAAAACCTTTGGGTTGTGTCATGAAAACTTGTTCATGCAAGTCACCATTAAGGAATGCAGTTTTAACATCCATCTGATGGAGCTCTAAATCATAATGAGCAACAAGCGCCATAATGATTCTCAATGAATTCTTTTTAGAGACAGGGGAAAAAGTCTCATTGTAATCAATTCCCTCTTTCTGTAAGAAACCCTTTGCTATAAGCCTTACCTTGAATCTCTCAATATTTCCTTTAGAGTCATGCTTAGTTTTGTAGACCCATTTACAGCCTACTGTTTTGACTCCTTAAGGAATTTCTACTAAATCCCAGACACCATTAGTGCTCATAGACTTCAGTTCATCTTCCATGGCCTCAATCCATTTAGATGAATATTCACTTGTTATGGCCTCTTTGAATGAGGTGGGGTCATCTACCTTACCAATGTCTTTGCCAAGGAAGACTTCATAATAATCTGGTATGGCAGACCTCCTCACTCGCTGTGATCGTCTTAAAGGTTCATTAGGGATCACTAGCGGTTGTGGAGGTTGTTGAGGCACTTCTTCAGTTATTTGTTCATGTGATGTCACAGAGAGTTGTTGAGGTTCATTATTTAGTTCATTAAAATCCTCAACAATGGGTACTGCTCCAGAATTTTCAGCTAGAAGCACTACAGTCTGAGGCATCGCATGAGGAATAGGGAAAATATGCTCTTGAGTTATCGGTAATGGAACATGAGCCCGAATTTCCTCAAGATCTATCTCCCTTTGTTGTGAGCTCCCACTGATTTCATTGTCCTCTAAAAAGACAGCATGTCTAGTCTCAATAAATTTAGTGACGCGATCTGGACGATAAAACCGATATCCCTTAGATCTTTCTGGATATCCAATGAAATAGCAACTCACAGTCTTAGGGTCCAATTTCTTTAGTCAGGTTAAATAATCTGCAACCCAACCACGACAACCCCATACTCATAAATAATTAACTGTTGGTTTCCTTCAGTCCACAATTCATAAAGTGTCTTAGGTACAGACTTGCTAGGAACCCGATTAAGTATGTGGGCAGCTGTTTTTAGTGCCTCCATCCACAAGCTAATAGGCAGACTAGAATGACTAAGTGTCGGTGTTTTGTAAACCGGCAAGTAATTTTGTAAGTCAAGGGGCCGCGCGCTCCCGCTTCCTTGAATGGTTAGACTATAGAAGCCCAGGGTTTATACTGGTTCGGACTGAATGTCCCTACGTCCAGTTCGTGTGGTGGTATTGTATTAATGGGGGCACAGAAGTCTGCGTTCGATTACAGCTCGGACGGTTCCGAAGGAGATCTTTTCCTACTATGGTGGCTTGGATATATGAGGTCGACCCCCTCCCTTGGGGTCCCGCTTCTCCTTTTATAGGCAGAGAGAAGGCGGGTTACACGGGAGTTCGAAGGATATGCAAGAGAATGAGAAAGGGGTGTCTAACAGGTAGGCGTTGCGCCCTATACTGAGGTGTCGAGTCTTGGGCCTTGAAGTCTGTTCCATGGTTACATCATCCGTCATCATTGTCTTCGCCATATCGAGTTGGTAGACATACGGGTTGGTCTGATGTCTTGTTCCTCCGGAAGCGGCGTACCTGCTAATCTTGCCGACGCTGCGGCCGGTCTCGGGGTTTGCCTCGGGAGAGCGTGCAACCCTTAATTGGGTGTGGCCAGTGTGATGGAGCAAATGCTTGACTTTGGCATCCTCTCGGATTGCTTGGCGGACCCACCGCTCTGGCGAAGGCGTGGTGCTCGTGAGACAAAGGCCCATCCTGTGGCTTGATCGGCGTGGCGATGGCCCCGATTGGAGCTCGTCGAGGAAACCGGTCGAGGCGTCCGAAGCGACCTGGTGGAGGCTTCCCTTGACGTCCGACTGGTCTTGGTCTGAGCCTTCGGGTGTCTCATTGTCATTCGTCGAGGTCTGTGGCCGATAAAGGTCCTGACCTCTTCTTGCCCATGAGGTTCCTGTTCCTCGGGTGGGCTGAATCGGCCCACCGAAGCCCGACTATTTGGGTGATAACCCCTCTTCATGATGACGGTTCAGGGCGGGGGTACCCGGTACAAGTATTCGTCAAGATGGCCAGGGGTTGCCCTCGAACGTCGCTGTTCTGGGCAATCCGTCATGTGATAGGCCGACCGTGTTGGTCTGCTGTCCCTTTCGTGGGTCGAAGGCCCTCTGGCCGTGTAGTTCCCGAGCCCCGGCGGTCTGAGAGCTGGTTGGGGTTTTACGTCGGATATTTGTCGGTTTGAATTGGGCGAGTGTCCCGTTGGCCTGTTTTATGCGATTCCGCCGACTTGGTCAGTGAACTTTGCGCATGTGATGTTGCCGATCCGAGCCCCCGGGTTCACGAGACTTTGGTGGGATCCTTCCTGATCAAGAGTCGGCTTTGCACAAGTGTGGCCTTACCGTGAGTGTAGCCCCGAGCCCCGAGCGTCGAGAGCCGATTGGGGGGTTTCGCGACGAGAGCTGACCCTACGTTTTGGCCGGACGCTGCCCCGGCCGGCAGGGAGGCCCTCGTGCCTTAACGAGGCCCTAGCTTCTGGGTGCTCGTTTTGCGTCGTAGCTGGACGTATTTATCGGTCGGTTTTGCACCGGAGTTTTGTCGTGGGGCGTTCCTCCCGAACTCTCGCTTGGCGAGGCGATCCGTGGGAGGAGTAGCATTGCTTGTCCCATAAATACGCCCGTCCGCAGTGTGGGACTGGAGAGGGTGAGAGCGATCGCGTGCTTGCTGGCGCCGGGCTTGAGCACCGTGCTCGTGGAGCTACTTGACGAGTTATCCGAGTGGGCCTGGAGATCCTCCCAGGGATCTTTTCCGAGCAGACGGTCCTGAGTCGGGCGTCAGGCCCGCAGGCGACCCAAGAACCTTTCTTTACTCGATCCGTGATTCAGACCCCGAAGTCGTCACCACCCAGGTGCGGTTGGTCGCCACCCTTCGATGGGTTACGGGGGAGAGCGTGAAGTATGGTCTCGGACACGAGTTAGGGTGATTGGGTCGTCCGCCGACCTAACCAGAGGCCCATTGGGGGCTCACCTCATTCTCGTCCCTCGCTCGTTTTGTATCCCGGGGCGACCTCAATACCTCTTGGGTTGTTGAGGCTTCGAGCCCTGGGGCGTCTGAATACTCTAGCCGCCTCGAAGTCGTTCGCGGCCCGGCGGACTTCTTACCGATATGGCCTGGTTGGCCCATTCAGGTAGCTAGAATAAATAGAGGGCCGTGGGGCGGGGCGCCAACGACAGTGCACCTGGCGCCCTTCCGTCCGGCATTTAATGCGCATAAAAGATTTGAAAGGATACGTCCTCGTTAGGGGTGCCTGCAGTAGCTCGACCAGACCGCTTCGGCGCTTGTCTCGGCGTCGTTGCCTTTGACCGCTGATCTGTCTCGGACGGCGCCTGCTCGATGCTCAGTAAAACCTCACGCTGGGAGGCGCTCGGACGAACTTTGCGTTTCTTTTTAGCGCAAGCACCTTCCGCACAAGAGGAGAAAACAAGAAGAAGGTCCGAGGGTTCGTTCCTTACCTTTTCTCGTCCCCCCCCTTGCGCCACGGAGATGTCGTGGGCGAATGCTCCATCTCGCCCAGCCGCGCACAAGGCTTGGAGAGGAAAGGATTCCTCCCGCCGCTTGACGTCTCGCGGTGGAGGGTGCCGACGGGGGCCGCGGTCCCCGCAACTGCCGACGACGAGATCGTCGTGCCCGCCTCCTTCTACGGCGGAGTTCGACTTCCGCTTCACCGATTCGTCCGAGGACTGCTGCACCACTACAAGGTCGAGGTCCATCAGCTTAACCCCCACGGGGTGCTTCACATCGCGGTTTTCATCACGTTGTGCGAGGCGTTCCTGGGGATCGAACCCCACTGGGCACTCTGAAAGTACTTCTTTCACGCCAAGTCGAGGAAGGATCGGTAAGCCAGACCTGGCGCCTCTGGTGGCGTGAGTCTCCAGATGCGCCGAGGCCGCCGCAATGATTATGTCGATTTGAAGCTGCCATCGTCGAACCGGGGGTGGCACTCCGAATGGTTCTATGTGCGGAACCTGGAGGGGAGTGCCCCGATCTTTACCGGTTGTCGCCTGCGGGCGAGGAGGAATGGTCCCGGGGCTTGACAAACAGGAGAAGAACAAGGTGGAGGTGATCGTCGAACGGATCAAGGGTCGCATAGTGGGCCTGACCGGGCGAGGTCGTTGTCGCGCGCTTTCATGAAGATGCGCTCAACCCTCATGGCGAGGGACCGCCCCATGTTCCAATATGGGGTCCACGACCCTATGCGATGGTGGAGGCGAGCTCGTCGAGTCGGAGGTCGAGGCTAGGGCGGCATTGTGTTGGTCGGCTTCGCCACTGGTGGCGGGCGGCCAACCCGAGCCTTTTTCATGAAGTCACCCTCCAGACCAGTAGGCCGTCTTTGCCGGCCCTCTTTTTTTTCCTTCTCCATTCAACGCGACCTTTCGCGCATTACTGATGGCGCCTTTATACCATCCAGGTTGGCGGGATGGTTTCGGTGATATCTTGGAGGAGAAGGCTCAAAGAGCCGCGCCCGTAAGATTTCGAGCAGCGGAGTCCGCTTCGGAAGAAGCGGAGGAGGAGTCAAAGAGGAGAAAGAAGAAGCAGCGCCTGGCGAGGATCGCCGGGGCGCAGGTTGCCTCGAGTCAACCATCATTGGGACGGGCGACTCGAGTCGCCTCGAGCACCGATGGTGGCGGTATGTCCGATCCGCATCGCAAGGTTTTCTTCAAGTCATTGGTCCCCGCGAATTAGGCGGAGGCTCGCCCGGCGGCCGCGTGCTGTCGTCGCGCCCAGTGGAGGTGCCTCCGGGAGACATCTCTGGCAACGGGGCAATTTGTCTTCGCCAGAGGGTCGGCGAAGAGAATGCGGCTTCGCCTTCAGCCGTCTTGTGAGGGCGCCCGGGCGGTCGTTAGCTCGCCATGCTCGGTCTTGGAATGCCGCCGCCGTTGGTCCCGGGATCGGCGCAAGGGGAAACGGTCCCGGAGGGCCTGGGACATAAGGAGCTCCCGGCGTCGACTGACGGGTCGGGACCTTGTGTGGAGGTCGAGATGGGGGAGAGCGAGCTCCCGCCACCACCGGCAGGCCTGCCCCGGCCCATCATGTGCTAGCGATCGACTGGTCTCGCCGTCACCGCCGACGGACCCCCGAGGTGCCGACCGACGGGGGCGGACCATGCGGGGGCTGCGGACCCGGTGAGGCGACCTCGCCACACCGCCGCAAACTTCGCCGGAGGCGGCCAGTGGCGGGCGCAATTACCGAGCGGCGATGGGATTGGACCCGATCTCGCGCGCCGAGGGGCCGACGACTTGACTGACTGGGCGGCCGTGACCCTGCCGGCGGCCGTTGTTTGTGCTGGATGATGATGCAGATGCCAAGCTGTGGAGGACCTTCGAGGACTGGAAGCGCGGATCGCGACTTCAGTGAATCGGGCCCGTAAAAGCTTGGCTATTGCTCTTCGCTGGCCGACGAGGCGTCAAAGCGTGATTTCAGGGTGGACATCCCGACGCGACGGTAAGCCAAGTCGGGGCCTTGGCCTCGGTCCCACTTGTTTTCAACGAAAGATGAGTCGATGGGCGCCCACTTTTGCGAGAATCTGAAGCTCGCCGGCGAACAAAGCCGGTTCCTCCGAATCTCGCACGCGCCGGGTGAGGGGAAGCCACCCGTCTTCGCGACCGAGTTGAGCTGTGTTTCGACGCCTGGGGCGTGAACGGGTGGAGGCGACGGAGATGCAACGAAACTCGAGTCCTTCGACGGAGGCCAACAACGCGAGGGATGCCGCTGCCGCGGAGGAGTCGCATTGTCGGAGTGTCCCACCTCGTGGCGAACGTGACCGAGTCCAGAGGAGCTTGATTCGAGAGGAGGAGCGCCGAGCGTGAAAGGGGGCCCTGCCAAGGCCAAGAGGATCTCCAACGTTTGGAGGCTTCTGCGACGGTAAGCCACCCGATTCGCTCGAAGATTTTGTTATCGTGGTACGCCCAAGATCCTTCCGACGCCATGATCTCAGAGTTGTGGAGGAGGCTTGACGATGCTGCGAGCGCAGAAATTGGCCCGAGGCACATGACGCGCAGACTTGCGTCGGCGTGAAGTAGCGCCGCGAGAAGAAGTTGGCGGAGGATGACTTGTTGCGGCGATCGCCGAGCCGATGACCCTCCGTGAAGCCGCCAGAGGTTCGCCACCGGTGCTCGAGCCGCGTGCCGAGCCCGAAGCTTCTCGCCGCCACGCCGGTTCGCGTCGAGCACGCCGAAGCGTTCGGTGAGCGTGGGAGCCGAGCTTGGGGTTACCTCGGCGCTTGTTCTCGTTGCCTCCCATTATGATGATGTTGACTTCGAGGCCGTCGAGCGGGTCGCCGCGACCGCATCGACGAAAGGTCGAGGAGTCGCGAACTTCGGGTCGAACTGCTCGCGCAACTATCGCCAGTCGAATATCGCCGCAGGATATCCTCCACCAGGACGAGGGAGGAAATTAGCTGCTTTTGCTTTCGTTGATGTAAAGACTTTATTGAATGCCGGATTGAAGCTTGTTCAGGCTGGTTGGATCAGCCTACCAACTTTGTTTTTGCTTATTTACGCTTCTTCGACAAGCACGTAGCTTTTTGCGATTGAGATATTTTTGCTTGGTGCCTGCCGTAGGGCTGGAATGTTTTCGACCGGTCGTGGTTCCGATCGCTTGGGCGCTTCCTTCTCCCATCGGCGCTACTGCAACCGTAGCCGTCGGGCGAGGTCGTGGCGCTTAGGGGCGAGGGATTGCCACCGGAAAGAACCGAGTGGTCGGTCATCGATGCGTGTAGTGTTGTAGCCCCGAGTGGTGCGTGGGGACCGTGATGGCGATCGCCAGCACCGCCTAGCCCGGGAAGGACGCACAGCGCTTGAATCGAAGGGACGCTACGGGCTTGGTTGGGCGTGGTGCTTACGAAGTCCCGTCGCATTTATTGCGGGCGGGAGGTGGCGAAAGGCGTGTCCTGTTCGCTGATTAAGAGTAAATCTTGCGTGCGGCCTTCCGTCCGCGTCGCCCTTCGGGTTGTTCGCCGGGCCCTATAAATAGGGTGGCTAGGGCGCGAAAACGGCCGGATTTTAGCCTGTTATTCCCTTGTTTCTTTGCCCCTTCGCTCTACTCTCGCTGCGTCTTGCTCGGCACGGATGGCGAGTGGTGGCGATGGCCATGGGGCTGGGAAGCGAGAGGCGGCGGCGGAGCCACAGGGTTCGGCCCCCAAGAGGTCTCGCACTGATGCCGGGTCTTCGGCTGGGGCGACGAGGATCAGGATCGCCCTGCCTCCGTCGATCTTTCGGATCGGGGATCCCCAATTGAGGTGAGAGTTCTCCGATCGCTGCCGGGGTTGCCTTCTTTTTGTTCTTGCTTACGCGGGGTTTTTTCCTTCCTTTAGCAGTGCTTCTGGCTCGGGCCTAGTCCCGGCACCCGCGACGCGAGATGGCGGTTGTCGTTCCGCCTGCGGCCTCGACCGGTCTCCGCACGGCGGCAGACTTGGGGGCGGCGCTGGCGAGGCTGGAGGCTTCCTTTGATGCCCAGGCTGCCGCCACTGCCGCTCGTGAGGCGGATGTGTTTTGGCAGCGGGCGCGAGTCCAGGTGGTTGAGAGGGAACTCGCGAAGGCACTTGGGGATGCGCAGGCACAGCGCGCTCGAGCCGTCGTCGCCGAGGAGAGGCTGGCGAAGGCTCAGGAGGAGGCGGCGAAGTGGCGGTCTCGGGCCGAGAACGTCAGCGCCGCATCGGACCTGATGCACGCAGAGCGCACGCACATGCGCAACAGCCTCCTGGGCATGCTCCGCCCTGCGTTTGAGAGCATGCGCAGGAGCCTGAAGTGGCTCGGAGTACAGCTGCACGAGCCCCTCGAACGCTCGGCAGGGCAGTACGCCTTCGGGCTTACCCAAGCGGCCGAAGCCCTGGAGGACCTTCCTCGGGCTTTGCGTGAGCGCGCTGCCCGCGAGGGACAAGGGGTCGCGGTCGACGTCGCGGAGTACGTGCTGGCCTGCTACGCCAGCCGCGACGCTACCTTCGACGCGTACACGGCCATCGCCGGGATCGTGGGCGATCCCCACGAGATGCGGGCGAAGGTGCATGCGGCGGCGGAGGCGGTGGCGGGTTTAGGCGTGGTCACCGCAGGCCCTGAGGTCAGCAGCTCCGACGATGATGGCGATGATGGCGATGACGACGACTTTGCTAGGTGACTCCGCGGGCGGCGATGCAAGATCCTTTTTTGCTGTTGTTTTTGTTTAATGACATTGCTCGTGCTTTGGGACAATTTGTTGTTTGGTACGTTTTATAATCTGGATTGTGTTGCTTGTATTTTCCTCCATACGCGTACTCAATCGGACAGCCAGCGTCCTCGGGGTCGCCGGGACCCTTTGAACGTGGGTCGGAGTGTCGATACGTAGGCGAAGATACAATGCAGCCGCGCGCGCGCGGGGCACATACCGAGGGAATATCCCGACCAGCTATGGTTCACGGCGAGTGGGTACTCCCTTATTCGCAGAGCACTATTTCGTGGCCGTTGCCGCTGGGGCGTAGGTCATAGTGCCTGGATTAATCGGACCAGGAATGGGCGGAGCCAACAGCTGGTGGATTCCTCGGCCTTAGTGGTCTTGCCGTGTGTTCGTGCGCATTTGAGCAGGAGGAAAGTGCTGCCGGAAGGTCGTCGTTCGTTCCGCATGGTCGCGCCATTCTTCCGCGAAGCGTCACTTAGCAACCGTAGCCACAGGGGCGTAGGCCAAGGCGCTTGGGTCGAAATGGGCCACCATGCGGGAGAACAACGGTCAATCGGGCCGCTACCCCCACTAAGTGCGCACGAAATAACGGTCTCCACGCGTTTGCGGGGGGCAAGGCGCGACCGGCATGGAACCATGAGGTTCTAAAAGGATGCGAATGATGTTAAGGAAGTGGTTACCTCAACTAGTGGGCCATAACGCGCTGGAGCGGGGGTGGTACCAGGCTTTGGTTGCGCCCGGCCAGATATATCGATGCCTGGTGGCTAAGGCGGCCTGCCGACGCGGATGGCTCAACCAGAGCGGGACCGGTTGCCATGCCGCCGCCAGACGTGATGACGCCCCTTCGCCTCCGTCCGCCTCTCCGCCGCCAACCGGTAGACGTGGCCTTTTAATTCGTCATGATGGCCTCCTTGCATCGAACCATGCGGGACGGACGGACGCTTTGGCGCGTGGGCGAGGTATCGCTGACCGGCCGCACCGCCCTCCGCTTACAAATAGGGCCTCAAGAGGCGGTGCATTGTAATCGGTGCTCGACATCGTTCCCCTTCATCCTTCCTTCAGTTTGCTTGCCTTGCGGGGAAGTTTGAACGAACGGGATGGCGAGCGATGGTGAGGACAGCGAGAGGGCCAACGGGCAGTCGCCGGGGGGAGACCCATGGGTGCCGCCCCAGAGGTCCAGCGTGGGCCGCCGACGGCATGCCGCGACGAGGAGTGAGCCCGTCTTTGCCTAATCGACGCGATATGGAAATCGCCATGTAACTCAAGGAATTCTTTCCTGTGAACTGTGTCCCGTTGTCGGTGATGATGGAGTTTGGGACCCCGAATCGATAAACAATGTCGAGGAAGAAATTGGCTACCTGCACCGACGTGATGGTGGCAACCGGTTTTGCTTCGATCCACTTGGTGAATTTGTCTACCGCGACGAGGAGGTGGGTAAAACCTCCGAGGGCCTTTTTGAAGGGCCCGACCAGTCGAGACCCTGCATCGCGAACGCCGGTGATGGGAATCGTTCGAGGGCTTGCGCGGCGTGAGTTTGTTTGCGGCGAATCGCACCCTTCGCGAGTCGCAGACGACTTGTCGGGCGCCGACCACTTAGCGATTGGCCAATAGAACCCTTGCCAGAAGGCTTTTCCCACGAGGGATCGCGGGGCGGCGTGGTGGCCGCAAATTCCGCCGTGGATGTCGAAAGCTGAGCCCTTCCCGCGATCGGGGAATGCACTTTGCAGATTCCTAAGGGCTTCGCTTGTAGAGGTCTCTTCGATCAGACAAACGACTTAGCCCGGCCGAAGCGAGGCGCCGGGCCTCGATCGGATCGGCGGGAAGCGATCCGTCCGTCAGTCGGTCGATGAAGGGTCTCCTCCAATAGGAGTCCGTGGTCAAGACGGCCGCCTCGACTTCGAGACGGGGCAGTGTCCGACCGCCGTGAATGGGCGGCGCGTCGGTAGGGGTGTCCTCCTGCTCGGTTGTTTGGTCCAGTCGGATAGAAGGCTGGTGAAGGTCAAGGACAAAGATCCCGGATGGGACCGGCCCTTTGCTAGACGCGAGGTTGGCGAGGTAGTCGGCCTCGCCGTTGTGACGCTTGTGAATCGTGATGGAGCTCGAAGCCCTTGAACTTTTCCTCGAGCTTGCGGACTTCTCGGCGATGAAGCCGCCATGCGAGGGTCGCGAGGTCTCCGCGCCTTCATGACTGATCGACGACCAGCTTGAATCGCCATGACATAGAGCGCAAGGCCGAGGTCGGCAGCGATTCGAGATCGCCGACGAGGGCCTCATATTCCGCGACGTTGTTGGTGGCGTCGAAAAGCAGTCGGATGACGTACTGGAGTTTGTTCCCGAGTGGGGAAACAATGACGACCCAAATTTCAAATTTCGTTCTTCAGATAGGACCCGTCAAGTACATCGTCCGAGACTCGTGGTCCTCGAGCACGGAGGCGCTGAGCCTCGGCCCACTCGGCGACGAATCCGCCAAGACTCGCGACTTGATCGTCCGCCGGGGACGAGGATATTTCAGAGCTATTGAGCTCGAGAGCCCACTTGGCTATCCTCCCCGATGCGTCGCGGTTGCGGATGATCTCACCGAGTGGCGAGGATGTTACCACGAGGATGGGATGCCTGTGAAAATAATGGACCAACTTCCGTTTTGCAATGAGGACCGCATAGAGTAGTTTTTGTACCTGGGGGTACCGAGTTTTGGACTCAGAAAGCACTTCGCTGACGAAATAGACCGGCCGCTGGACCTTGAGCGCACGACCTTCTTCCACTCGCTCCACGACGAGTGCCACGCTGACGACCTGGGTCGTTGCGGCGATGTACAGGAGGAGTGACTCGTCTGGCGTCGGGGCAACCAGCACCGGAGGTGAGGTCAGAAAAGTCTTCAGTCTGTCGAGGGCTTCCTGCGCTTCTTGGGTCCAGGCGAATTGATCGGACTTCTTGAGCAATTTTGTAGAGGCATCCCGCCACCGAGGCGAGATCTGACGGCTCAAGGTCTGCGAGGCACCGGTCAACTTCGACCCCTTTAGGTCGGCGATCGGGCCCATCTGTAAGATCGCGGAGATCTTTTCGCGATTGGCCTCAATCCCGCGCTCGGAAACGATGAAACCGAGCAACTTTCCTTTCGGACCCGAAGACACACTTTTCGGGTTGAGTTTTATGCGAACCGCCAAGGTTCACGGTTGTTTTTCGAGGCTCGGCGACTAAGTCGCCGACCTTCCGGTTTTGACGACAAGGTCGCCGACATACACCTCGATGTTACGGCCGATTTGGGCGTCGAAACACGCTTGCATACATCGCTGGTACGTAGCGCCCGTTTTCAACCCAAAAGGCATCGTTACGTAACAAAACGAGCCGAACGGAGTGATGAAGGAGGTGGCGAGCTGGTCGGACTCCTTCATCGCTATCTGGTGATAGCCTGAGTAGGCATCCAGAAATGACAGTATTCGTGATCCGCGCCACGAGTCGACGACCTGGTCGATACGGGGCAATGGAAAAGGGTCCTTGGGACAGGCCTTATTCAGGCTCGTGTAGTCAACGCACATTCTCCATTGCCCGGACTTCTTTTTTACAAGGACGGGTTGGCAAGCCACTCGGGGTGGCGTACCTCTTTTACAAACCCCGCGCCAAAAGCTTGGCGATTTCCCGATGATCTCGCTTCGTCGCCGGCGGCAAAGAACGCTGAGCGACCGCCTTGAGCGTGTCGGATGTTCAAGGAGTGCTCGGCGACTTCCGGGATGCTCGGCATGTCGGAGGGCTTCCACGCCAAGACATCCCGATTATACGGAGGAAGTCGACGAGCCGCCTTCCTATTTGGCGGGAGCGTGGCCTCGACCCGCCACGGTCTTGGTCGGATCCTCGAGATCGACCAGACCACCTGGTATCCTCGGCGGACTTGAAGGAGCTCGATCCCGACTTGCTGGATTCGGGGGCGGACTCGAGGGTTTCCTGCGAAGGGTTTCGAGCTCTGCGACGCGATGAGCGCCGACGCGAAGCTCACAACCTGCTGGCTTCGCTTGTAGGCGACTGAAGCAAGCGGCCACGGTGATGACTCCCCGCGGCCCCGGCATCTTCAACTTGAGGTAGGTGTAGTTGGGGACCGCCATGAACTTGGCGTAGCATGGCCTCCCCATGATGGCGTGGTAGGAGCCTGGAAACCCTACGACCTCGAAGGCGAGGGCTTCGGTGCGGAAGTTATCCGGGCTCCCAAAGGTGACGGGCAGGTCGATCTGCCCGAGCGGATAGGCCTGCTGGCCTGGGATGACGCCATGGAAAGGCGCCTTGCTAGGTCGGAGACGCGCGCGGGGGATCCCCATGGCGTCGAGAGTATCAACATACAAGATGTTGATGCTATTGCCGCCGTCCATAAGCACCACGACAGCGTTTCGATCCCATTAACAGGCGATTTACCAACGGATACCTTCCCGTGCGGGGCGGATCGGGTGGTCAAGACGATCGAAGGTGATCGGGATTCCACCACCGAAGAAACTTAGGCGTGGCAGCGCCACGGCATGCACCTCGCGGAATGCGAGTTTGCCGGGCGCTTGTCGGCGAGCTTGTCGGTCCGCCAAGATCATGAGGCGTTGCGCGGTTCCGGAACTCGGCGTCCACTTCTTTGGCCCCAGATCGGGCGGGATCCTGCTTCTTTCCTTTATTCCGTGGGGTTTAGGAGAAAGCGCTCAATGCCTCACAATCCTTGTACTTGTGTTGACAGAGTACCCGTGGTTCGCACGGGGCCTCCATCAACTTCTCGAAATGGTCGGCGGCTTGTCGGATCGCCGCTGACGGCGATTCTGCGGCGGCCGACCTCGGGTCTCGCGACTGCTTCCCCTTCCGCCCGCTTGTCGAGCGGTTGGGGTAGCGCCGCACCGGCGCTGGGTCTTGCTTGGCCTCTCCTTGTCGAAAATGGCCCCCACGGCCTCCTCATGGGGCGTGGTTGGTGGCGACGTCAACAACTCTTTGGTCGTCTTGGGCTTAATGCACCCAACTTGTGGACCAAAGCCTTGCACGTGGTGTCAGATGAACGCCTCGACGACGCCGGCGTCGCCGATGTCGGGAGCTCGTTGATTCTTTGGGAGAAGCGCCGGATATAATCCCGAGCGTCTCCTCAGTTCGCCGCTTGCGCTCTTGAGATCCCAAGAGTTTCGGGGCGCTTTGTATGTGCTCGAAATTGCCGACGAAGACGCTTCTCGAGTCGGCCCGATTTGTAATGGAGTCACGGGCGGTACTCGAGCCAGCTCGAGCCGTCTGCCAGATAAATTGGGAGATATTGATGATGAAGAGGTCATCCAGAGCCCCACCGGCTCGGCAAGAAGCCAGTAGTCCTCAAGCAGAACATCGGGTTCGTGGCCCCCTGTATTTGGCGATGTTGACGGCGCCGAACCGACAGAAAGTTGGCGCTATGGATCCTCCGCGTGAACGCCCGGGCCCCGACCGTCGAGTGGGGGCTATGGTCACGTCGCCCGGCCATTGCCGGCGATTTACATCGGGCCACCATGACCGTCGGCCTCTTCCTTGCGTCAAGGGTGTCGCGAGAATCGTGTTTTGGCCGAGGCGCCAAGCGAGCCGATGTACGAGGCTTGGGGCCGATCCGGCCGCCATTTATCTTGACCGGGTCTCGTGAGCGGCTTTGTTCGTCTAAAAGGGCGTCCGACCGACGCGAGTTCGGGGCGGCATGTCTTTGACAATGAGATGCTCTACCACCGGAGGTTCTGTAAGCCACCTTGGCCCCAGCTCGGCCGGTTCGGGATGCCACGGCAAAACCGCGGCGCTGCAATGTTCTCGAGTGGAAGAGGGAAGTACGGAACGGCTTCCGGCCCCTCCATCAGCTGTTGATGTACCTGACGGGCTCGCCCACGAGCGCCGCCAGCGACTTGCTTGGGGCGAGGTGCCTTGCCCGGGCGTTCGCTCGCAAGAAGCTCATCCTCGCCACCTTTGGTTCCCGAGCCGCGCAGGGTCAATAGGGTGAGAGTAAGAGCTTCAACGTCAGCCGGTCTTGGCGATCCCTCCTCGCTGTCGCCACGGAGATGGGAATCGTTGCTTGGACCCGCTCGCCGGAAGGTCGCCCGTGCCGGCCATATTGCACTCACGAGAGCACATTTCCGCCGAGAACTGCTCCGTGACGTAATCGGGCGGAATCGCCGCCGAGGAGTCTTCCAAGATTTCGTGAACGGAGGCGGCCAAGCAACCGCCATTGCTACGAATGAGTGAACGGGCGGGCCCCGCCCACACGAAGTTCGCTACGCCATCATAAGGAATGACGCGCCGTTAGCGGGCTCGTGGCTCACACAAAGGTCTCGAGCCGAAGGTTACCGAAGATGCTGGCGAAGTGAGCGAGCTCCGGAGGCCGTCTGAAGACCGACGGGACGAAGCGCGAGCCTCCCCGGGCGTGGCAACGGTCGAGGAGCCGGATCCGATCCAAATTTCAACGCCGACGTTGCGGTGAAGGAGGCTATCAAGGAAGACGGCGGGGATCCGGAGATGACAACGCCACGAGGCCCCTACAGGGCGCGCCAACCGCTTGTTTTGTAAACCGGCAAGTAATTTTGTAAGTCAAGGGCCGCAAGGCCCCGCTTCCTTGAATGGTTAGACTATAGAAGCCTGTGGTTTATACTTTGGTTCGGCTGAATGTCCCTCGCCCGCTTAGTGTGGTGGTATTGTATTAATGGGGCGCAGGTCTGCTTCGATTACTACTTCGAACGGTTTCAAGGAGATCTTTTCCTACTATGGTGGCTTGGATATATGAGGTCGACCCCTCCTTGGGGTCCCGCTTCTCCTTTTATAGCAGAGAGAAGGCGGTTACACGGAGTTCGGAGGATATGCAAGAGAATGAGAAAGGGGTGTCTAATGTAGGCGCTATGCACTATACCGAGGTGTCGAGTCTTGGGCCTTGAAGTCTGCTCCATGGTTCTCATCATCCGCCTCATCCGATTGCCTTCGCCATATCGAGTTGGTAGACATACGGGTTGGTGCGGTGTCTTGTTCCTCCGGAAACGGCGACTCGCTAATCTTGGACGTCGGGGCGACCGGCCTCGGTTTGCCTCGGAGAGCGCGCAACCCTTAATTGGGTGTGACCGTGTGATGGAACACCGCTTGACTTTGGCGCCCTCTGGGATTGCTTCGAGCGGACCCACTGCTCTGGGCGGCGTGGTGCTCGTGAGACAAAGGCCCATCCTGTGGTTTGACGGCGTGGCGATGGCCCGATTTGGAGCTCGCCGAGGAAACGGTGGGCGTCCGGCCCGACCCGACTTCGTCGGAGGCTTCGCAGACGTCCGACCTGGGTCTTGGTCGGAGCCTTCGGGTGGCTCCGACTGTCATTCTGGTCGAGGTCTGTGGCTTCGATAAAGGCCCACAGCCTCTTCTTGCCCATGAGGTTCCCTGTTCCTCAGGTGGGCCTGAATCGGCCCACGTGAGCTTCCGACTGTTTCGGGTGATAACCCCTCTTCATGATGACGAAGTCTGGGCTGTGGGGTACCCCAGGTACAAGTATTCGTCACTAAGCATACTTCGTACCATATCCATAAGTGTACGATTGCGACGCTCTGCCACTCCGTTCTGCTGAGGTTCTTCGGGCATAGAGTATTGGGCAACTATGCCATTTTCTTGAAGGAATTTGGCAAATGGCCCAGGTATTTGCCCATAAGGAGCATGTCTCCTATAATATTCTCCCCCACGATTTGATCTTACCACTTTGATCTTAATATTATGTTGATTTTCAACTTCAGCTTTATAGATCTTAAATTTATCTAGTGATTCAGAACGATCACGAATGGGAAAAATATAGCCATAGCGAGAGAAATCATCAGTAAATATAATAAAGGAATCATAACCATCTACTGATGTCACTGGGAAGGGTCCACAAATGTCAGTGTGGATTAACTCTAAAAGACCCGTACTCTAGTGGCTCCTTTCTTAATTTTCTTAGCTTAATTTGCCTTTAATACAATCTAAACAAAGGTTCGTGATTCAAAAATCTAAGGGTTGGAGTATCTCTTCTCTAATGAGACGCTCCATTCTCCCCTAGAAATATGGCCTAGCGGCGACGCTGCTATAATTTCGATGACGCCTCACATGTCTTCTTATTTACAACAAGGCATACATTCATTACAGATTCATCCATAGAGAGTAAATAAAGTTTGTCTTGCTCGAAAGCAAGACCAATAACATCATTATTTAACTTGATAAAGCATTTGTTGTCCACAAACTCACATGAATAACCTGTTTTAGTCAATACAGAGACTGAAATTAAGTTCCTCTTAACACTAGGAACATAAAGAACATCAAAAAGATGAAGACTGAAGCCGCCTCCTAATGCAAGTTGAAGAGTTCCAACTGCCTTGACTTCAATCTCTGTTCCATCAGCGACCCTAAGACTTCGGTCCCCTCTTCTTATGGTCGTTACGGAACGCAATCCCTGTAATGAATTAGTAACGTGCACAGTTGCACCTGAGTCAATCCACCATGTATTAGAGGTAAACTCAGTAAATAGGGACTCATCAACGTGAGAAATGATTTCATTACCCTTCTTTGCTAACCATTGCCTGAATCCCGCACAATCCTTTTGTACGTGCCCAGGCTTCTTGCAAAATTTGCAAAGGAAGTTCCCTGCAGTTGGTGGTACAGGAGGTGCCTGAGGGCCATGAGCAACAGCTTTTCCCTTAGCATCATTTTTAGGAGGGTGATAAGGCTTTTTATTTGCCTTAAACCCACCATACTCCTCCTGATTCTTCTTTTTGCCATTGCTGACAAGATGAGCTTGTTCCTTGGAAATTTGATGGAAATCATGTTACCCATTTGCAATTCAATACTGTCATGGATTTCCAGTAGATCGAAGACCAATCGGGTGATATTTTTATTCTTGGTCATAGCTTTCAGATTTGTAAGGATGGCTCTAGGAAGCACTAAAAGCTGGTTACGCCGGTAATGTTGATGAAAAAAAGGGAAGAAACTTTCCCTGTCCCCTTCCCCTGTGTTTCGCATTGGTCTAGTCTCTCTTAATCGTTCTTTTGGTCATCATGCCATCCAAAATTAATGTAATACAAGAAATTCCTTCATTTTGTCCACGTAATATATGAACCCAATTTGATGGCAATCATGTTACCCATTTGCAATTCTACGTTGTCATCGATTATCTGTAGATCGAAGACTAATCGGGGTCCTACTTTATTATTGGTCATAGCTTTCCGATCTGAACGGGATTCTAAATGGTGAAGCTTTAGAGCATCTCCAACAGTGTCCAATATCTTTAACTCCCAATACATGTAATTGGGGTCTTCCCAAAAAAAATTTTCCCAAAAAAAACTGGCTTCCTCCAACAACTCTCTTCTTTTTCCCAAAACATTTTGTTACGGTGGGCCTTTTCCTGTCGAGGCTTGGCTTTTTATTGAGCGTTCGGCCTGCCAGTCCACATGCATGCAGTCCAATTTGTTGAAGCCGCAAGAGTTGTCGCCGACCGAACGATGGAACGGCTCTTTTTTTAAGGTTCTTTTTTTAAGGCACACGATTCACTTTTTAAGGCACTAGTATAAAAATGTTGAATCATCTGAACTTGGATAACACATGCAGAGGCTGAACAGCAGCGTAAAAAAAGGAACAAGTTGGCTGAACCTTATATACAATAATAAACGGTTCACCAAAGATGACACAAACCAGAACTGGGATTCTTAGCTTTGCACCAAATGAAATGCCACTCCAGAAATTTGCTTGAGTGAAATGCAACTCCAAATTGAGCATTTTACTCTTGACCCAAAATGTATCGACTTTGTATGTTCATGGGACATATTCCAAGCATACTTCATCTGAATTCAGAGTTGTATATGATTAATCGCATACCAAGATTATATGTATCATGTGTTTGCTTTGAAATAACAAATAACAGAGTTCTCCGAATAAGGGAAACATTTGGCTTCAACTAATAAAACAACTCCTCTAAATTTAACAAAACCTGAGTTAACCAAAAACAGTTATACTGACATATGAAGCTACTGTGGTCGTCTCATAGTCGATCCAAACACCTGCAACACGAATGACTAAATCAGATCATAGAAATCTAAAAAAACAACAAAAATCACAAGAACACAACTGACTTAGGCATCATGCTGACTTGAGTTGGTTGGCGGAGCAAAGTTGTACCTTGAACTCGCCAATCTCATCAAGAACTTGATCCACAAGCTCTCACTGTTTCCAATTCTCCATCTCCACAGTTTCGGTTTTTTTATGCCACCACAGTCTTCTGTCCACCACTTCACCACTGAATTTCTCCCATGGCAGTAAAGGAGATAAGAAACATAAGTACTCTTTTAAACATTACTAACCGACAGTAGTTACTTCAAATCGATCTGAGGCCAAATAGCCTTGCAAGTAGCAAATAAGAGAACATTACTAAACACACCTGGAAGAACCAAAACCTTCAAGGCTTCAACATTTCTCTTTCATGGGCAATGCTTTTTCCAGGATGTATAGTACAGTAAGTGTACAAGATGCTCTAGTGCATGTATAATCCTAACTCTATTTACTTCTCTCTTTTTTTTCAAAGAATGCACCCCAGAAGCTACAAGAACAGGGGGGAGGGGGGCGCTAATGTAGCATGCACACAATCAGGTAGTGACAAATATAAGTATCAGCATGTATTTCGCAACGACAATTGCATTTCATCAAAACTATGAGCCACATGAAAACTTGGACATCAGAGCCCTCACACAGCTGTTTGCCAGACTCATTCTTAATACAAAATTTTGCTAGCAAGAATTTTGTCTAATTCACTGTCTACTACATTCTGTACATGACCTCTGTCTTAGCTTTTCTAAGCAATCCTCCACAGTTCATGAATTGTTAGGCAGGCATATTCCACAAATATCTCCAGTTTTACTTGCCTTTACCCTAAGATAGATAATAAATTTCTAAGAATGCCACACTTGAGAAGTAGCATTAAGTGGACTTTCTGAATACATAAAAGAAAGCCAAGGGATGCTCTAGGTACAAATAACTAAGCTGCTACTTGCTCACATCTTAATCTGTACCTACTTCAGCACTCAAAATGCCTACAACACCTATATTAGAGCAGCCGCAATTCACCAAACATCCGACTAATTTGCCACAGTACAACATCCAACGATGGTGGGAAAACACCTATCCTGCCCTTGCTGCTGCTAGAGCTGCCAGAACAACATTCGACGATGGTTGCTACCTGCTCCTTGTCATTAATTTGATAGAACTTGCTTATCACATACTCCAATCTACGGCAGCAAATAATTGGGACATCAATGCACATAATGGGACTGAACAAATCGCATGGTTCAAACGTCGAGAACATTTACACTGCCCATCAAGTTCAGCAAATACTGGTAGACATTTAGACAATACACGGATTGGTACATCAATTGCAGCTAGAAGAGAGAAAAATCACAAGCACAAACACGATGGCAGGGGGTCATGAGGCGAACCTTTGAGGGGTACTGCGCCCGCACGGATGGCATCACGGCAGCCACGAACCGCTCGAGGTTGCCTGGGACGTAGGGGGGTGCACCCCGAATTGGGGAGGCCGTGCTGGAGGTGACGGCGACCAAGACCGCGGAGCCGGGAGGCGGATGGACGACCTCATCGGGAGAGCACGTCGGAACCTGCCCAGATCTGACGCGGTCGGGGCGGGTGGTGGCGAACGACAGTGCCAGAGGAAGCCTGCAGCGCCGCATCCGGTGGCCGGCAACTGAGCTCACAGCAGCGGCGGACGGGTGGCTGGGGGCGTGGTGGCGGCGAGGAAGCGGCACTGGCTATGGACGCGGTGGCGGCGAGGGAGCGGCACTGGCTAAGGGGTGAGGGAGATGAATCCACCTCGAACCCGCCCAGATCTGGCGAGGTCGAGGTGGGCGGCGGCGAACGGCGGTGCTGGAGGAACCAGCAGCGCCGCACCCGGTGGACACGAATTGGGCGAGCAGATTCCCAGCAGTGGATAGGGACAGTCCCTATGTCTCGTGGTTCCTCTGCGCAAGAGGTGCCGCGAGCTTCGAACGGAGGAGGACGCCGGATGGGGTGGAGGATGGCGCTCGGCAGGATGGCGCGAATGAAATCCTCTACGCGGGAGATGGCAAAAATCGCGATTGGGAAAGCTAGCGAGCGGCGAAAATCTGGAGAGTTCGCCCGTCGCGATAGGGCGTGCGGAGATATGGGGAATTCCAAAGGGGCACTGTTGGAGCGCTAATTTTATGATTTATTTTTAAAATAAGGTTTTGGGAAAAGCTTTAGGGAATTGTTGAAGATGCTCTTAGGTTCAAAGAAACCGAACATGGTATGAAAAAGAACGGGGTTCTAACTGGTGAAGCTTTAGGTTCATGTGTTTAACACAAATGGGACATTTCTATTTAGCGACTGGTCTCGTCTTCACAGAAACCACTGCTATTAGGGGTGAAAACGGGTCGGGTAATTCCCGAGCCGTATCCGTATCCGAAAGAAAACTATCCAAACATATGGGTAGTACCGTCATCAAAATAAGCGGGTAGTATCCGTGCATTCGCATTCGATCGATGCATGCGTATGCGGGTAGGATACTGGATGAGCGATATCCGACTACCCGAGATAAAACGGCCTGCACGCGCACCGATCTTTTTGCATTTTCGGTGCGATTCCCGAGCGTAAAGTCAAAGAAGAGGCCCTACCCAATAGGCGATAACCCTAACTCCTTCTCCGGTCCCTCCGCTTAACGCAAGACTGGTCCTCGACTCTCTGAAACCCTTGCCCCATCCCGTTCCCCAACGCTGGAAAGACAGAGTGAAACCCCGTGTCCCTAGCTAAGATGAGTGGAGGACATGATGATCTTGGAAGCCTTCCTCGGTATCTGACAGGACTAGCTCTTGATATTTGCATGAGTCATGATATTTTAAGTTGTAGCATTAGGGGATAGTGGGAGAATGTTGTATCCGTAGTTCAAGCCCAAGAAATTTCTTATTCTACCTATTTCGCAGTACTATCCGGCAAAATATCCGATACTCATTTTTACCCACTCGTTAATACCCTTGCACCCGTTGTTTATCTGCTCAGTAAATATCCGTATCCGTGCATTCAGATCCGCTCAGATTTTCATTACCGTGCATCTCCGTGATCCGAGAAAAAATATTAGGGTAGGATATGGGATAACCTACTACCCACTTTGATTCAATCGTTTTCACCCCGCTATTGACAAATTAACGATTTTCCTGGGATGACAATAGTTTGGCAGCTTCACCGACTTTTACCCCGAGGCAAGCACAGGACCACATTTCAGGACGGTCGAAATATGAAATTTCGACGAGATTTTAGAATTTTAACTGAAATTCAAAACTAAATTTCAAATCCGGTATTTTCACAGCCGGCAAAACTGAAATTTCGGCTGAAATGACCGAAATTATGTCCCTTTTTAACCCCTATGAAGTGGTCTCTCAAGGCTAAAAAATTGGGAAAAATTATGCCAGAATTTATCTACATTTCTTATTGTTTGAATGAAAAATACTAAATATTTACACATAAAATACCCTTTCAAATCAAGCCATCAAATCCCTCTATCCTTTGTAAGTCTTGAGGGGAAGCAAGCTAGCTCTTTTGGATTGTCCTCTTCACATGGAGGACAAACTGAAGGCAAATAGAGCTGCTACGGCTTGTCTGTTGGACATCATGACATGCATGATTGACTCAAAATCGATTACAAGAGTAGCTACCATACCACAGCAGTAGGTCGGGAGCATTTTTTTTCACAATTTTCTCATGTATTTCTTAGAAAATGCATTATAATTTGTCACAAAAAATTTGGTACTAAATTCGATCCTACAAACATGAAAACCAATCAAATTTGTGATCATCTCCATTAAAAAAAAACCCGAAATCTCACTGAAATACACTGAATCTCGTTGAAAAATCCCAAAATCCCAAAAACTTCGACTGTTCGACATATCCAATCCATCCCAAAAATTGTAGTTAACGTGTTTGCATAATTTAAATTAGGGTTTATGGTTAGGTTCAAATTAGGGTTTAGGGCTGTATAATTTGTGTGTGTGTATATTAAAAATTTATATGTATTATTAAAAAAGGCATTACAATTCGGTACAAAAATTAGTGCTAAATCCGGTCCTACAAATATAAAAACCAATCAAATGTGATCATCTTGATCAAAATACACCGAATTTTTATTGAAAAATGTCGAAAGCGCTATTGCAATTTGAAAATTTTCTCTTTATGCCGCAAATCTCGGTCTTGGTTGAAACCTCAAATTTTCGGTCTTGGTCAATTAAAGTAGCCTTGTTTTTGTTGGGGCGGAAAGTGGCAGGAAACTTCACTCGAGCCCTGTTGACTGACTTGTTGCCTTGTTGACTGACTTGCTCCGGTGTAGTGTAGTACGTTCTGCGTCTCATTTCCCTTGCGACACAACGCTTGCTCCAGTTCGCCTCTCCCGCAACTAGAGGTGGGCGTCGTGCCGGGCGGGCCGGCCCGGCACGGGTCCATCGTGCTTCGGGTCAGAACCGTGCCGGGCCGAAACGGCCCGTCGTGCCCACCGTGCCGGGTCGGGTTTGGACCGTGCCGGACCCTCCGTGCCTCAGACCGGCCCACCGAAGCACGGCCCATATGCCCAGGTCTACCCGCAACCTCGCCGCGCCAGCTCCAACAACGCTGCTTCTTCTGTCGTCCTTCACTTTTTCATCTCTGTAAGTTTTCCACCATTCCATTGCTATCTTTCATTCACACAAACGAAAAAGAAGAAGAAGATCTGCTTGCAGGGTTATGTTTCTTATATCCGTTGTAATTCACTAATTATCTCCTCGTTTCTTGTTCATACAGGTTTTTCTTCCACTGCTGTCTTCACCAGTTGGTTTCCCCTCTAAAAGCACTTCCATTGTTCTTCTTTCATTTACTCAGGCCGTTCCATACCCAAAAAAGCCAAAAAAATCGCAAAAGAAAAAGGGGGGGAAAACCTTTCTTTCGTTTTTGCTCCCGTTTGCCATCCTTCAGTTCCCTTCGTCTTAAGTTTCCAATTGAGTGTCTTTATCCATCCATATTGTACTCTTTTCTCTCAAGAATTACTCTCATCCTACATCATCTAGTTATTCAAGAAACAAAATTCCATCCATTGTTGTTTTCACCCGTTAGCTTTTCCTCCAGAAACACTTTTTTTCCATTCTCTTTCTTCATCATTATAGTGATCCCCTACCCAAAAAAAGGAAAGAAGAAAACAGAAGTTCTACTGTTTCACTCTCTCATCTTTTGCCTGTTTTAAATCTTCCCCTCCAATTCCATGGCGGAAGTGGCGTTGGCTGGCTTACGGTTGGCGGCATCACCGATCTTGAAGAAGCTCCTCGATGGCGCTTCAACGTACCTTGGCGTGGACATGGCGAGTGAGCTCCATGAACTGGAGACCACCATCATGCCGCAGTTCGAGCTGGTGATTGAGGTGGCTAACAAGGGCAACCACAGGGCCAAGTTGGACAAGTGGCTCCAGGAACTCAAAGAAGCCTTCTACAACGCCGAGGACCTGCTGGACGAGCACGAGTACAACCTCCTCAAGCGCAAAGCGAATGCCTCCTCCATCAGCGCTATTCTGAAGCCTCTGCATGATGCGTCCAGCAGGCTGCCCAATCTGCGCCGGGGGCACAGGAAGCTAATCCGCCAGCTCAATGAACTGAAGGCCGCCCTGGCGAAAGCCAAGGAGTTCCGTGAACTGCTTCACTTACCGGCTGGTAATAGTTCAGAGGCCTCCACCGTACCAACGACGGCTGTTCCTCCGGTCACATCAGTACCACCCCTACGAGTGTTGGGTCGGGACATGGATCGCGACCGTATAATACATCTTCTTACCAAGGAGACTGCAGCCGAGGCTAGCTCAGCTAGCTACTCGGGTCTGGCCATTGTTGGACACGGTGGCGCGGGAAAATCCACCTTGGCGCAGTATGTTTACAATGACAAGAGGGTACAAGAATATTTTGATGTCAGGATGTGGGTCTGCATCTCGCGTAAACTTGATGTACGACAGCACACACGGGAGATTATCGAGTCTGCCACAAAGGGGAAATGCCCCCCCCGTGTTGATAATCTTGATACTCTCCAGTGCAAATTAAGGGACATACTGCAAAATCGGAGAAATTCCTGCTTGTGTTGGATGATGTTTGGTTTGATGATTCCAGCAATCAGATGGAATGGGAACTACTGTTAGCTCCTCTGTTTTCTCAGCAGGCGGGAAGCAAAGTCCTGGTAACTTCTCGACAAGATAAACTTCCAGCTGCTCTTTGCTGTCAAGAAGTGTTTCGTTTGAAAAATATGGAAGATACTCAGTTCTTGGCACTCTTCAAACACTATGCCTTCTCTGGAGCAGAAATCAGGAACCCACAGTTGCGAGAAAGGCTGGAAGATATTGCAGAGAAGATCGCTAAAAGGCTTGGACAATCTCCTTTGGCAGCAAAAGTTGTTGGTTCCCAGCTGAAAGGGAAAACGGATATCACTGCGTGGAGAAGAGCCCTAAGTATAAAGATTGACAACTTAAGCGAGCCCATGAGAGCTCTGTTGTGGAGTTATGAGAAGTTAGATCCACGTGTGCAGAGGTGCTTTGTGTATTGCAGTTTATTTCCAAAAGGTCACGTATATGAAATTGATGAGTTGGTTCACCTTTGGGTGGCAGAGGGCCTTGTTGATTCATGCAACCTGAGTAGGAAAATGGAAGATATTGGAAAGGATTACTTCAACGAGATGGTCTCTGGATCTTTCTTTCAGCCAGCTCACGATGGAGACACTCTTAGATCCTGTGTTATGCATGATCTCCTCCATGATATGGCAGAGTTACTCTCTAAAGAAGACTGCTTTAGATTAGAAGATGATAAGGTGACAGAAATACCATGGACTGTTCGACATCTATCTGTTCGTGTCAAGAGTATCAAACAGCATAAGGATAGTATCTGCAAGCTACAGCATCTACGCACTGTTATCTGCATTGAACCACTTACGGATGACACAAATGAAATTTTCCATCAGGTGAATATGAAGAAGTTGCGTGTACTGTATTTGTCATCTTACAACAGTAGCAAGTTGCCTGAATCTGTTGGTGAGCTGAAGCACCTTCGGTATTTGAACATCGTCGAAACATTTATTTCTGAGTTGCCGGGATCATTGTGTACTCTTTACCACTTACAGTTACTTCGGTTCAATCACAGAGTTAAGAGTTTGCCTGACAAACTTTGCAATTTAAGTAAGTTACGGCATCTTAAATTGTGCCCAGGTGGAATGTATTGGGTAGAAATGACACCTCTTCCTCAAATTTTTAACATAGGCAAGCTTACTTTGCTCCAAAAACTTGAGGAATTTTCTGTGCAAAAGCAGAAGGGATACGAGTTACGACAGCTGAGGGACTTGAACAAGCTTGGTGGCAGCTTATGGGTAACAAACCTCGAGAATGTTACTGGAAAGGATGAAGCCTTAGAGTCGAAGCTGCATCAGAAAACTCTTCTTGAAGACTTGAGGCTTGCCTGGAGTCCCGGGAATGAGGTGCGAGCAGAGGGTAGTTTACATTTGGAGATTCTAGAAGGTATGATGCCACCGCCTCAACTGAAGGGCCTCACAATTCAAGGCTACGATTCTGCCACGTATCCAAGCTGGTTACTTGAGGATTCCTATTTTGAGAATTTGGAGTGGTTTAGTCTTGAATATTGCAGTGCGTTAGAAGGACTACCAACCAATGCTGAGCTCTTTAGGCATTGCTCCGAACTGGTGCTCGTTGATGTCCCAAATCTGAAGACATTAGCGCGTCTTCCAGCCGGCCTCACATTCTTATCAATTGACGGATGCCCACTCCTTATGTTTAGTTCCAACGATGAGCTTGACCAATATGGTCAGAGGGAAAACATGATGGGCGCGGACCACTTGGCATCCCGACTTGCTTTGATGCGGGAGGTGGAGTCACGATTATTTTCATTTGAAGATGGTCATAGGCGGGTCCTATCGGCAGAGCATTCATCTCTGAAGCAGTTGATGCCATTGATGGATGTTGATATATTGCAGCCTCTTCAAACCATTAAAAGCGCTCTAGAAGGAGAAAGGGGTGAGGTATTGGTGGACGAAAATATCATCGAGTCATGGCTATGTTGCCACGAGCAGAGGATAAAACTCCTGTATGGAAGGAGCATGGGTATGCCGCCACCTGTTCTGCCATCAGCACTTGGTCAACTTTCTCTTTCTTGGTGCAGCATTACAGATGGAGCTCTAGCTATTTGCCTTGGAGGCCTCACTTCACTCAGAACATTGGAATTGCAAGGGATTATGACTATAAGTGCACTTCCGTCAGAAGAGGTCATGCAGCAGTTGACGGCACTACACTGTTTGAGCATTACTTCTTGCTGGTGTCTCAGATCATTAGAGGGCTTACGAGCCGCTCGCTCTCTTTTGACAGTTGACTTAATTTCCTGCCCATCTTTAGAGTTGGCACGTGGAGCAAAATTTATGCCATTGTCCCTCAGGACGCTACGGATAAAAAGGTGTGTGGTTGGAGATGACTTCTTCTACGGTGACATAGGAGCATGCAGAAGCTCTGTGTCCTTGTCAATCGGTCATCTGACCTCACTCAAATCACTCTCACTAGAAGATATGCCAGATTTATGCATGCTTGAAGGATTGCCTTCCCTGCATCTTGATTGCATAGAATTGCTAAATGTTCCAAAGCTCACTGCCGGGTGCATCTTGCAGTGTCGTATCCAGGAATCACTCGAAGTTAGCAGCTCCGTGATGCTCAAGCACGTGCTCTCGGCTGAAGGTTCTATAGTTCCAGCACATATCACTCTTAGGCGTTGCAACGATCCATCCATTTCATTTGAAAGATGTGAAAAGCTTGCATCTATCAAGCGTCTGACATTCTATGAGTGCGGAATCCAGTCCCTGCCAATAAGTTTGAAGAGCTTCTCCAGTCTGGAGAGCCTTGGAATCCTCGCCTGCCCCAACATATCATCTTTACCAGATCTGCCAAGTTCCCTCCAGCGAATAAGCATAAGGCTATGTGAACTCTTGAAGGAGAGCTGCCGTCCACCAAATGGAGAAAGCTGGCCAAAGATGGAAAATATCCGTTGGAAGGACATGGATTGAATGGTGCTTCAGGTTCTCGGGAAAAACAATAAGATGTTTCCACTATTATGATGGTAACGGTAAATTTTTGTAAGAGCACTTCGTTTACTTCATCCATCCATTTCATTCTCTCTAGTTATCTTGAATACTCAAAGTTTCCTTTATTTTTTTAAAAAATTCAAACAGCCACCCACCGTTAAGCTGCAGCGCGAGTGCACCTGCGTCTTCTTCTTCCAGTTCCACCGACGCCAACAAGCCCATCGCCATCCACCTCCTTTTCTCCTCCGGCATCCCACCACTGCTAGTGCGAGCAAGGATCGTGTTGGTTACTTCGCGGGGGTTGTATGGTTTGGCTGAATAAATTGGAAAATTTGACATGCATGGATAATGCCCTCATAATGGATTATGGTCAGACTTGATAGTAAGCGTGTTATGTGCTATATACCTCGATATTTGATAATGTGAATTCTTGGATTTCGTGGTTTGTGTAAGTACTGAATACTTTTGTAGTATGATTTTTATTTCTTGCTTAATGTGCCCCTCTTGATATTGTGGTGCATGCGATTTTTTTTTTTTTTTGGAAACTGGGGCAGGAGCACAGCTGTTAATGCATTGCTGTCATGTTTTCTGTAGAAAACATCACGATTCACAAAGTCACAAACCATAAGAGCATGTACAATGGTACATATCAGCAGTCTCTAAGCTTTGCCACGTAGGATAAAAAATGATGTGGATGAAAGAGAGTGCATATAGAGAGTTGAGCCGTCTCTTAATCTAGAGTTGACTCTAGCACGAGAACCAAGACAGGTTGTGTATGGGAAGAAGCTATCTACTCATAAATGAGTTGTCTATACCATTGTATGGGTTATCTCTAACGTTGTCTATAAATGATATGTCAGCTTGTTATAGACAGTAGCTGTCTATACCATTGTACATGCTCTAAGTCTTGGGCAGGGTACAAAATGTCGCCAAGTTTTCGGAAATTTCCGCTTTCAGCCAGGGTTGAGATTTCAAATCTCACCGGGACAATATTTTTTTGAAAATTACGGTTTTGCTACAGTAATTTTATTCAATTTCACTGAAATTTTGGTTTTTTGGACCGAGATGATGGCCTTTTAGACTGTTTTTCATGTTTATAGGACTAGATTATGCACCAAATTTTTTTGACAAATTGTAATGCCTTTTGTGAGGAATGCATGTAAAAATTTTGCAAAAAAATACATATACAAATTATGTAACCCTAACTTGAATTTCGGTCTTAAATGATGTATTGCAGCCTAAACTCTAAATCATAACTTAGATTTCAGTCTTAAATTGTATTTCGGCCTAAACCCTAACTTGGATTTCGGCCTTAAATGATGTATTTCAACATAAAGCCTAAACATTAACTTGGATTTCAGTCTAAACCTTAACTTGGATTTCGGCCTTAAATTGTAATGCATTTTCTAAGGAATACATGTGAAAATTTTGAAAAAAAAATGCATATACAAATTATATAAACCTAAACCCTAAATTTTATGTGCAAATACTTAGTTTTTTGCATTCAAATAGATAGAAAATGTAGATAAATTCTTGTATGATTTTTCATAATTTTTCCCAATTTTTTCCTAGCCTCGGGAGACCATTTCGTAGGAGGTTGAAAAAGACCAAAATTTCGGCTGAGATTTCGATTTAGGGTTCCTTGAAAATACCAGATTTCAAATTTGATTTTTGAATTTTAATCGATTTCGCTGAAATTTCGAAAACTCACCGAAATTTCAGATTTTGGAATTTGAAACCTTGGTCTGGAGACATCATTACCAGGCCTTATGAGACTACTCTTTTTTTATGGCTGTTTCCAGTGAAGAGCTTGAACAGAATGATCCAATGGTATACTTGACAAGAACAAATCATTTGACCACGGCTTGCTCCGGCCGTTAAGGAAGGGGTCAGGGAGAGCTGACAGAGTGGTTCAGCCAAAACACCGGTCAAAAGCCACCGAACCTGAATTTTTCATTTTTTTCTCTAAAAATAGTCAGATGACTGACAGAAAAGTTTCATTACAATCTGACATTAACAAGTTTGTTGCATACCCCAAGTCAATAACAAGACACTAAAAAATCTCTCCTCCCCTTGCACAATGTTACAAACATCCAAGGACTGTTTGTGACTTGTGCAACAAAACTCACAAACAAAACAATGATGTTCCCATAAGGTTGTAGGGTCTGTTTAGTTGGTATCCATACTTTGCCACAATTTTTGTGCCATACCACACTTGTTGTGGCCTACAAACCGTTGGCCACAGCTGTGGCAAGTTTTGGCATAGAAATGGGTGTATGGTGAGTGGGCAGGTGACTAAAAAGATATGGCACATCAGGATTGTGGTTAGGAATCAAACACTAGCCACATTTGGTCAAAAATTTACCTAAGGCAAGTGTGGCAATGTTTAGCTCTCAACCGAACGCACCCATCCATTTGACATCGCAGTGAAACATATCTTTTGTGGTGTTGAAAATAGAACATGATCTTTGATAATGGCAAACACAGCGTTTGAAACCGAATACATCACATTGGCAGCATCAAGAAGTGATTTAGCCATGCCATTTCTGGTACCTGCATAAATTACAAGTCCACACATGTCAGAATTTTCTGTGCTAGTGTCTTACCTAAGATGAATTTTCTGTATCTGCTGGAACTGCCCCCAATCGGCATCTTTATCGCCTCCTCCCTGTCTGTTCGTTGTGGAATTCCATTCACTACCTACGTCGGAAATTAAAACATGAGAATCGTCGAAAAAAAAGGGAAATTAATAGATGAGAAACAAGCGGGAACATACTTCACAAACCAAATGTAACAGGGAGCCACACATTTTAGGTAAATTTTAAGGCACCACAAATGACTTGAGCCTACAGTTACATCGTTTCAGATAGCATCGACGACCACTTCTTTAGACAATAGTTGAAGGCAACGTATCTAGTGCAAATAGCTGTTCAGTGTTAAAATGCTAACATCCATCGTGGGCCATCCGATCTATCATGTGCGGCTCGGATTGAAAGTGGTAGAACCCCTTGTCACTTAAACGGTTTCGCGAAAACCCCCCTCTATTTCTTTCCTCATTCCCACGAGGGGCTTCCACCACTCTCAATCGGAGCCGCATATGATAGATCGAATGACCCACAACGGATGTTAGCATTTTAGCACTGAACAACCATTTGCACTAGATACGTTGCCATAGTTGAAGGCTTTTGCAAGAAAGGCATATCATGTCAAGTGCAAAAGAACGTTGACCTAGCAAAAACCATCAGTCACCAATGCTTTTATTCTTAGTAATTTGGACTTTGCTTAAACAATCAATCCCAGATAAGATCCCAACAGTTTACGAGAGTTCTCATATAGAAGTCAGCTTGCATTAGACAATCTAGATTATCAAAACGAAAGTCAAGGCAACACATTCAAGCCTTTCATGACAACCATGCAAACACGTTGCAAATTCAAAGCACAAGTTACAAAGACAGGCCCGTCTAAGGCCCAGCGCAAGTGGGCCGACTGCACAGGGTCCCCAAATTTTTGGGGCCCCTAGCATATGCTGTACTACTATGGCCTGCTAAGGTTTCCGAGTTCTAACGCATCGATGCATCGTATTCTGCCGATTCCGCGACTCATCGTGACTCACGTCTCGCACGAAACCATCGCGACGGGGTGTGCCGCCGCCGTCCACCGAGGCGTGATCGCCATTCACCAGCAGTAGCAGGTCAGCACCAACGATCCAGTTGCTTCTTATGTGGTCTGTAGTTCTGTACTAGTTCAATTATTTAAATCAGCGATCAATCTTAGGGTGAATATTTCTTGTCTTGCCCCTTGGAATATAATTTGGATGTTTCTGCGTCAGTTCTACTAACTCCGCTTCATCGCATCAAGGTTCGATCACAAACAAATTGTCCCATTTCGTACCAAGCGTAAAATCAAAAGGAAAAGTGAAAGTGCATCTAGGTCCCTCAAAGAGTTTTGGTGATTTATGGCAACACAATTCCATATACTAACGGTGCAAGTGAGATTCTATGCAGTGATCGAGAAGATATCACCGTTGGAAAGCGATTGGAGATCCCCACCATATTCAAAATTTGAAAAAGCGGCATCAAGACCTTAGTCGTAAATCCTTTATTTTTATTGAGTCTAAGGATAGCCGTACTATTAAGGGGGATACGACGGAAAATCGCTTCTAGGATATGCTTGTGCTCATAGAATGAAAATTGCATCTCGAAAATTATTCAAAACATTGCATTTCCTACCAATGGATACTTCTGGCCGAGTGGGTCGTCGTTGAGTATCCGGACATTTAGTTCGACACTGCTAGGGCCCTCGGTTGCATTCTTCGAAAGTCCGGAGTATCCGGACATTTAGTCCGGACACTCCGGGGTAAATGGTCCGGAGTATCCGGATATTTAGTCCGGACACTCCGGTAATTGTCCGAGTCTCGAGGATTAAGTCCGACACTCCTGCCAACCTTCTCGCTTCAAAGCAATTCTTCAGTCCGGACACTCCGGACTAAATGTCCGGATAGTCCGGGGTTTGCAAGACAAGTGTAATCTGTTGGATTTTGGGAGGCCTATTGAAGCCCTCACTCAAAATCTAACTGCTATTACTTCATTCATTGCAAAGATTAACTCTCAAGCTCTCTCACTCTCTTGAGCCCTAGCCTCTTTCTCCCCTTGAATCCTTGCGCTGATTTGAATCTTTGGGGAGAAAAGAGGGATCCAAGTGCTTTGAGCTTGCATTCTTGATTCTAGAGCACAAGTTTCATTCTCCAAGTCGATTTAGCGGCGTGTTTGTTACCCTTGAGTTTGAAGGGCTCCTAGACGGCAAGGAGTCACCGGAGCCTCCAAGACTTGGTGTGGAGAGCCCTAAGTTTGTGAAGGCAAGTCTCCCCCAAAGGAAAGAGGCAAGAAGAAGACCCATGAAAGTGCTTTGTGCAACACCGGAGGAAAGTGGTCAAGAGGGACCTGCTTTGTGCCTCCTCAACTGAGACGTAGGATTCCCTTCAAGAATCCGAACTTCGGGTAAAAATCATTGTCTCCTTGTTCTTCATTTGCTTGCTCTAGGGTTTGTTGGTTCTTGAAACTTCGAGAGCCCCGATCTACTCTATTATTGTGTTTACTTCTAGATCTACATCATTATCAGGTACCTGACACTATTTAGAGTATTTGTATTCATTTAGATTGTTGAAAAATTGCTTAGATTTAAAATCCCCTCTTTGAGCTACTCAGTCCGGAGTATCCGGACAATATACCCCGGATAGTCCGGACTATCCGGAGTATCCGGATAAAATCCCCGCACTCAGCTCTGCACTCTCGTGAATTTAAATTGTCACAAATTTTTAATCCGCCTATTCACCCCTCTAGGCGACATCACCAAATTCTTTCAATTGGTATCGAGCCAAATCTCGTAGTTTGGCTTAACCGCTTGGAGAATCTAAGATGTCGGATACACAAAAGAATACCGAAGCCCATGACCAAGACAAGGGCACGGGCTCCGGTATCGGGGTTGCTATTCCATTTGATTACACCTCTCTTGGTGTCTCAAGCTCCCCATCTTATGTTTCCGTGCCCTCCGGTCGAGCGCCTCATTTCGATGGTACTCACTATGCCGCATGGAAACATAAAATGAAGATGCATTTGAGATCGCTTCACCCTTCTATTTGGAGAATTGTGCAAACAGGTTTCAAGCCCGTTGATCCGAACAACCTCACTCTCGTAGAAGATAAAGATCAACATTTCAATGATTTGGCAGTCAATGCTTTGTTTAACGCCTTGAGTGATTCTGAGTTCAACCGAGTCGACGGACTCGAGAAAGCAAAGGCTATTTGGGATAGGCTCATGGTCAGTCATGAAGGAATTTCAAGTGTCCACGAATCGAAGATAGAGCTCATTATTGGTGAGCTGAGCCGGTTCACATTGGAGGAAGGAGAGTCCTACAACAAAATGTTTGACCGCTTAATGGTGCTTGTGAATCAAGCCAAGGGTCTTGGATGCACCGATCTTACGGACAAGGCCGTGGTGAAGATAATACTTCGTGTGATCACTCCTACCAACCGCAACCTTGTTCAATTAATCCGAGACCGGCCCAACTTCGACACTTTGACACCGCATGATGTCATCGGCCGGCTTATGATGGACGAGATGATGATAAAGGAAGCCGAAGTTGTTGAGGAACTCAAGTCGGGCAAGAAGAAAGGTATTGCCCTAAAAGCTGTGAAGACTGTGAGAGAGACTGAGGAAAGTGCAAGTGAAGATGATGAGTCAAGTGGCCCCCTAACCAATGAAGACATGGCTTTGCTTGTAAGAAGATTCAACAAATTTCTCAAGAAGAAGGGCTACAAGCCGGGGAGCCACTCCAAGAATCAATGGAACAAGTCAAGAGGACGACACTCAACAAGAAAATGCTATGAATGTGGTGAGCCCGGTCACTTCATCGCCGAATGTCCACAACGCGAGAAGAAAGAAGAAAAGTCTCACAAGAAGGACAAGTACCGGGGCAAGGACAAGGAAAGAAGGAAAAAGTTCAAGCATTACAAGAATAAGGGACAAGCACACATTGGAGAAGAGTGGGATTCAAACTCCGACTCCGACTCAAGTTCCGACTCCAACGAAGGAGGAATCGCATCCGTCGCCATCGCCGTACCCTCTACTCCGACATTGTCGAAGGGCCTCTTCGACAACTTGAGCGATGACGACGAGAACGCTCCAATGTGCCTTATGGCTAAGGGGCGCAAGGTATCAATCAAAGCTTCATCCTCTTCTATTGTTAATTCTTGCTTGGATGATAGTGATAACGATAGTGACGATGATTGTGTAATCAAGTCGATTAAGGACTTTGACATTCAAAAATTAGATTTACTGTTAAAAGATATCGAGAAATTGGAGGAAACTATTGAGCAAAAAGAGACTACTCTCAAGCTCAAGAAGACTTGCTTATTCTTGAGAAAGAGAAAATATTGAGCTAGAGAAGAGTCTAATTAATGAGAGAAGAAAATACGAGGAGTTGGTCGAAAGTTCAAAAATGACCAAATCCAAGTTAACTAGTCTTGAGATCACCAATGCTTTACTCGTAGAGGAACTTGCCAAAGCAAAGGATGCTTGCAAGACTCTTGAGGTGAAGCTTGTTGATCTCTCGAATAGCTCTTCTAACTCGTCGACAGCTTGTCTCCAATTCCTCATTACCGCCTTTCTAGCAATGGATGTGCTAGATGCTATAATATCAATATTGATACTTGCGCCACTAACCTTGAGACTTTGCAAGTACTAGCTCATGAAAATGAGAAGCTCAAGGAATGCTTGAAGATGGACTTCAAGTCCTATAAGGCTAGCAAGGATTAGAGGAGTACCTCTAAGCGCCAAGGTAACATTATGAAATATGGGCTTGGTATATTCCGCCTAAGGGCAAAAAGAGCAACATCGTAGTTGCCCCTTGAACAAGCCCATTCATTTCATTAAGGGGAAGGAGCTTCTAAATATAAGACTCATTCTACTTTCTTTGCATCGTATGTGCTTAAGAGAACTAACCTTGGTCGTGTAGTTGCTTGTCCCATTGGGGGCAAGTCCAAATGTCATTCCAATGTGCGATCTATTTGGGTTCCCAAATCACTTGTTACTAACGTGCGTGGACCTAAACAAGTTTGGGTACCAAAGAGCAAAAACTAAATTTTATTTTGTAGGCCTACATCTCCTGTGGATCAAGTTGATCTTGGATAGCGGATGTACACATCATATGACCGAGAAAGGGCAATGTTCGCACATTTGGAAGCCAATGGATCGAATAGTGAAAGAATCATCTTTGGCGATAATGGAAAAGGTGAAGTGGTAGGTTTAGGTAAGATTCTAATTACCAATGATTTCCATATAAATAACGTGCTCCGCCGAAAGGCCGAGGTAAGCCACCCCGACCAAGCTCTCAACTCGAGTGCCCACGAGGCCCTTCTTGAACCTCGCATGCTCGCAGGACCATCAGAGCCGCCGAGATGCCAAGAGGATGTTCCATTGCCGGGGGCAAGAGCAAGAAGGGGAAGAAGAGGTCTCCCCCTGCCAGGGCAGGCCACCAGGAGGTGAAGAAACCCCACGTCGAGTGGGGTGACCGCGCCATGGTAAGGATTCCCATGGCCGAGCCCCCGTGCCCATGCTCGCGTCCTTTGTTGCTTGATATGCTCTCCTTTGCAGCCAGAAGAGCGGCGGCGCCGCCAGACCTCGAGCCCAAGAATCGCCCAGGCACCCAAGCTCAGCCCCAGGGCCGCCACAGATGGCGTGGATCCGCACAGGCCCGAGGTCCCAGGCGGTGGGCGCGAAGCGGAGTGCCCCTACAAAGACCGGGCAACAAGACCTCCACGCCCTCGACAAGGCGAGGCCGACGACTCATGTAAGTTTTTGGCTTTTCGGTTCGCCTCCGCCCCTTCATGCTTTTCTCGCTTAGTGTCTTCTTTGATCGCAGACCTCGAGCGCCTGTCTCAAACTTGCCCGCTTTGGACGATGGTCGTTGTCCAGTATGCAGTCCGAGTCCGAGGAGGAGGAGGATTCTTCAGGCTTGGCCCCGCCGCCTCCCTCGGTAAGGCCAAGACTCCTTCCCGAGCCCCCGAGCCGGGCCCCTGGCCATGAAGTTCACCAAGGGCTCGACGACTTAGACGAGGAGATCCAGCCCGCGATCAGTGAGAACTACGGCACTGGCGAGACGGACGCCGTCGTTGTCGTTGACCCTCCCAAGGTCGACACGGAGGAGGGCTCGCTCGACCACGACCGCTCCAAACATCGAGGTCGTGGCGCCACCGGCCACCGAAGATGGCCGCGCTGTGGAAGCGTCTCAGGTCTGCCCGACCGAGGCTACGTCTGGCGCTGAGGCCATGACGCCCCAGGCCGCGGAGGTCGACCGTGCAGCAGGAGGGCGCGCGGTGGATCCGGTCATCATTCCCTCAGTGTCGGAGGCCGGCGAAGCCCAAACCTCGCGAGTCGGGACCGACGTTGCTGCCGCGCCCGCCCCTGTCGGTGAGCTGAACCCACCGGAGAAGGCGGCAGAACTCCAGGTTGCCACCGGCGCGGAGACTCAAGGTCTTGGCCCAAGCGCGCCGGTGGTGGTCGAGGTCGGCCTCACCTCAGGAGCGTCGAGCGACGAACAGGAAGAGATCTCCCGCGTGCGCATCGACGAGCGCGAAGAGTTCACCCGCGCATGCCTCGAGAACCACCTTCGTGTGGTAAGGACCCCCCCTCGCGCACCTCGCAGCAGGTTAGCTTGAGTTCCCTCGTTTCTTTTCTTATTTTGGGCCACCCTTCCTGTCATGAAGGCGATCGGCAACATCTCCCAAGGGCTGCAAGGCCTTCAAGAGCACGCCAACGTGCTGAGGGGCCTCTTGAACGTGGTGGAGGCGTGGGAGGCTGAGCGCTCCAAGTTCATCAAGACCATTGAGGTCGAGCAGGCGGAGCTCGAACAGAAGACCAGGGAGCTCGACAACCTTCGCCAGACTATGAGGGCGCAGGAGGTAGCCCACGCGGACGAGCTCAAGCAGACCAGGGTCTCCGAGCGCAAGCATGGCTACAAGGCCGTGGAACAAGAGCACGCGCGGTCGGCCAAGGCGCTCGAGGCCGAGCGGGCCAAGGTCGAGGCGCTGGAGAAGGCCGTCCAGGAGCAAAGCGCCTTCCACGACGGCGGCGCCCCCGAGCTCGAGGCCAAGATCTTGGAGCTTGAAGGGAAGCTTGAGCGCGACTAAAGAAGCGCGCCGAGGCCGAGCGAGCCAAGGTCGAGGTGCTGGAGAAGGCCGCTGCGGAGCAGGCGTCTTCCACGACGAAGGCGTCCCCCGAGCTCGAGGCCAAGATCTTGGAGCTTGAAGGGAAGCTTGAGCTGCCAAAGAAGGCGCCGAGGCCGAGCGAGCCAAGGTCGAGGTGCTGGAGAAGGCCGCTGCGGAGCAGGCGTCTTCCTCAACGAAGGCGTCCCCCGAGCTCGAGGCCAAGATCTTGGAGCTTGAAGAGAAGCATGGGCGCGCCAGCAAGGCGGTGAGGAGAGCCTTGGCCCAACTCCAAGATGAACGGCGCCGAGCTGCGGATGCCTCCACGGAAGCCCTCCAGTACCAGAGCGAGCTATCGACCTTGAGGGTCAAGGTAGCCGAGCTCGAGCAGGAGAAGCTCGCCCACGAGATGGCCGACCTGTAAAAAATGCTTAGAACAGAAAACTCTAATAGAGCCACATTTCTTTTGGGGGATAACAAACTCTTTGTTTCAAGTCCGTTAGTCGAGGATTTTGGTGTATGTCTCTTCGCCTTAGTCACGCCTCCTTAGGTCGCTTGTCGACAATATGCCCTTATCCAAATTTCTGGGTCCAAGGTCGAGCAACGCCCGCTTGGGCACAAGATTTAGATACGAGCAAATGACCATGACCTCATCGAGTTGAGAAAAGGTCCAGAGAGGAAGGAAACGTGACACAAACTAGCGAGATGGTCACACCCGGACGACGTTTCAATCACGACCACGATCAAGGCGCCGCCGATGGTCAAAGTCAGTAAGGCTTGTGGCTCGAGCCCGAGCACGAGGAGAGCCGGATTGAAGAGATTCACTTTTACGTAGCTCGACCACTTTGGGGTGAACGCTAAGCTCGCGACGCCGCACCAAGAGTGAGTCGCAAGAAGCACGGAGGTCGTGCTCTAAAAAGTCTCTTGACAACAATGATAGTGTAGTCATAAACTAAAAAGATATAAAGGGCGAGAATGGAAGAACAGCTTTACTAAAATTTAAGGTATAGAGATTACACATAAAACTTCCGAAGCTGATCTATGTTCCACGAGCTAGAGAGCTCTCTGCCATCGGGCATCGCTAGCCGATAAGCCCCCGTGCGATCTGTTGAAACAACTCTATAGGGGCCATCCCACCGTGGGGATAACTTGTTGGTGTTGGACGGTGCCTGAATTCGTCTCAGGGCTAAGTCCCCAACAAGGAGCTCCCTAGGTCGTACCGACCGAGACGCATGTCTGCGAAGAGCTTGCAGGTAGTGCGTTGATCGTATCAGTGCACGGTATCTTACTTCTTCTGCGAGGGCAAGATCGAGAGACCATTCGTGCTCGGTCGACCAGTCGACTGTCGACTCGGCAGAGCCCAACAGAATCCTCGGAGGCGGGGCGGCTTCAGATCAACACAAGCCGGAAGGTGTGAACCCCGTGGCTCGGCTTGCAAGGGTACGAATAAACCATAAGATACCGGAAGTTCGCCCACCTGTGTCTTGCAGAAGCGCTCGAGCTCATCTCGCAACTCGCTTCTTGACGCCTCGACGATTTGTCCGCTGGCTGCGTCCGCCACTCCGCTGTTCGGGGTGAGCTCTGGTTAAGCATATTTTGACGCCGAGGTCCTTGTAAAACTCCTGGAACAACCCACTGGTAAACTGAGTACCATTGTTAGTGATAATTTTGCATGGAACCCCGTACCTGGTGCTCACGAACAAGCGGAAAAAACAGACAGCCGCCCGAGCGGTGATGGTCAAGACCGGTTCAGCTTCGATCCACTTGGTAAAAGTGTCAACAGCAATGAACAGGAACTTCTTACCCCCGATCGCCTGAGGAAAAGGGCCGAGGATGTCCAGCCCCGATGTCGAGAAAGGCCAAGCGAGTGGGATGGTCTTAAGTGCGTATGCGGGTTGATGCGACTTCCGGGCGTGGAACCGCACGCCGACAAAAGTGACGATATCACGGCATCCTAAAGCGCCAAGGCCAATAATACCCATACGAAAGGCCTTGCCGACCATCGCCTGTCTGACGAAGAGTGCGCCCACGAGGCCCGAGTGGATGTCATTTAACAGTACTTACCTCCTCCGTAGAGATGCACCGCGTCGAATGCCGTAAACATTCCGCTTAGAGCGCCCTCGACGAAGCGTATAAACTCGCCTACGCTGATCCTCGCTCCTCTCGGCGGGGTTGGGCAGAGGTCACCCTTATAAGGAAATTATAAATGGATTCACCCGGAGGATACCTTCCACCACGGCGAGCAAGACCTCTTGGTCGGAGATCGAGGAGCCGCCAACGCCTCGTGATGACATCGGCGGGATCCGTCGCTGCCTAAGAGCCGACCTTAGAGAGGAAGTCGGATCGAGTTATCCTTCCCGGTATGTGCTTGAACCCGTGTTCGGAACCATTTCTCCATCTTGCGACTTCGCCGTACTTTGACATCGAAGTCTCCGAGCACCGGTACTTTTGTTGTATCGATTGACGACATTTAGCCGAGTCGCCTCGATGACCAACCGACGACGCCTAATGCTTTGCAAGCTCGCAGTTCGCCAAGAGAGCTTCATATTCTGCCACATTGTTGGTCGCCAAAACCCAAAACGAACTACGACCTCAAGTGGTCGCCACTGGGTGATAATAAGGATTCCACCCGAAGCGCTTGAAAGACCTCGAGCCATCAAGAACATGGTCCAGTATTTTTCTTCCTCGACCTCGGGCTCGGTGCGGGTTATGACGCTCGCCGACCACAAAGTCGGCAAGCACTGTGATTTGATGTCCGCTCGAGCTACGACCTGGACATTGAATGCCGCCAGCTCCATAGCCCACTTGGCGATGCGTCCGCCGCCTTCTAGGTTCCGCAAGATGTCCCCGAGCGGAAAATTGCTCGACTACCACAGAGCGCTCGAAATAATGTCGAAACTTGCGCTGGCCATGAGGAGAGCGTATAACAGCTTTTTGTACCGCGAGTAGCGCCCTTTGGGCCGCAAGACTTGACATAATAGATCGGTGTCTTTGATCCCGCCACCACCAGACAAGACCGACGGCTTGGGTGGTGGCCGCAGGTAGAGCAAAGAACCTCTCGCCGGGTTATGGGTCGTAAGGGGTGGGGTTGACAGTATACCTTCAACTCGCCGAAGATCGCCGCCCGAGGTCCACTCAAGCTCCCTTGCTTGCGCAGAGCTCGGAAGAATGGAAGCCCGCGCTCGCTGAGCCTCGAGATGAACCTGCTGAGGGCGGCCATGCGGCCGGTGAGGCTCTGCACCTGCTTGACCGAGGTCGAGGGCGTCATCTTCTTGATCGCCTTGATCTTTTCCGGGTTCGGGCCAACCCCCGAGCCCCCGATCATGTAGCCGAGCACCTTTCCTGACGCAGCACCGAACATGCACTTTTCGGGATTGAGCTTGATCTTGTGCCCGCTCAGTTGGCGGGTTTCTCAAGGTCCCGAACGTGGTCGCCGGAGGGGCTCTTGACGATGATGTCATCCACGAGACCTCAAGGTTTTGGCCGATCTAAGGGTCGAATGTCTTGGTCATCGACGAACGTGGCCGGCGCTTCATGCAGCACTAAACGACATGGTCGTAGCAAGAGGGTGCCGAACGGCGTTATGAACGACGCCTTGCTCTCGCTGCCAATCGCTAGCTTGATCTGGTGGTACCTTAATAGGCGCCCGTGAAGCTTAGCATCTTGGCGCTCACGGTGGAGTCGACGATCCGGTCGATGCGCGGCGGAGCGGAAGTTGTCCTTCGGCAGACGAGTTCAACCCCGTGGTCCACGACATCCTCCATTTACCGCTTTTCTTCGGGCGATGACCGGTTTGCCAACCATTCGGAGTAGTCAACCTCGCGAATGAAACCGCCTTCAAGAGCTTGTCAAGGTTCTCCTTGATGACCGCAACCTTCTCGAGAGAAGCGGCGCGGCTTCGCCAAGACGGATGGCGACCGCTCGACCCTGCAGCTTTGTGCTCGATCACCTCCTGACGCCAGCATGTCCGTAGGCTCCTGCTTAATATGCCCTTGTTGGCGCGAGGAAGGTGACGAGCTCGAGTTCCTATTTGGAACTCAAATCGGCAAACATGGATGCATCCGGTCTGCCGTCCTCCTCGAGTGGCACGGCCTTCGCCGCCTCACTGGCCGGATCGCCGCTTTTCCGACGAGCGCTTTTCTGCCGCCTCGAGCCTCATTGGGCAAGATGCATCTTGCAAGGGCCAAGGCCTTGGTCTCAAGATCCATGTGCCGCTCAGAGGTCACGCCAAGACGGTTATGATGCCGTTGGGACCAGGCAGCTTTATACACCGATGGCCATAGTGGTTGGTGTGGAGTATATGGACCCCGGGTATCTGCATGATGGGCCAAGCCGACTACATGAAGATGGGTATTGCTCAGGAGGCAGGCCGCCATGCGCAAACAAGGAAACCCCGAAGATGGAAACCAACCCTGCTTAGGGAGGATACAATTGTAATCCTAACCGCTATCATGTATAACGGATAAGGAAAGAGATATAATCTCCACCTTGTAACCGGTTAGGACTCTCCTTTGTAACCGCCCTCCTCCGCTATATAAAGGGGGGTGGGGGAGGAGGAGAGGGGACCATCAGGATATCTCATCAGCAATCAGCTAGCCACATATAATTCCAGAGCACAGGACTAGGGTATTATCTCCATCGTGAGAGCCCGAACTCAGATACATCAGTGTTCTTGTGCTACCATCGAAGTTTGGGTCCAGCCAGCAGAGCCCCTTTTTCATTATTGTCAAGAATAAACGCCGGCGGTTGGCGCGCCGCTGTAGGGTAAGCGCTAGGATCAATCTTAATAAGCTCTTTGGCGATCTTCAATAGCTTTTCTCTGCGGCCGGAGGTTCACCGCTTTCATGCAACGGCTTCTGGGCGGCGATCGAGATTCTCGCCGCTTTTATGTGTCGCGGCTTTTTGAGCGGCGCTTGTTTGTGCGGCCGAGTATTTTCCGAGCGCCTCGCCTCGGCGGCGATCGCATCTAATCGGTGACTAGATATTCTTCATTGCTTATGCTTCTGGTTGGCGAGTATGCATGCAAGAAAAGCGATCGATCTGCCGAGAGTCCTTTTCTTGCGCCAAGTCCGAGAGTCCTAGTGCTAATCTTGGAGATTGTTTTCCGCTTTTTGGCTCTGCGACTAGAAGCGAGCCGAGCATGCATGCAAAGTAAAGAGCCAGACGACTAGAAAATTGTTTTCCTGGCGTCGAATTACTTCATTTGCGTCGCGTCATTGTGGCCGTGTTCAGGACGTGAAGAACAAGGCTACTAGCGTCATCTTCGGCTGGAAGGTTCATGCATCTGCGAAAGGTGATTAAGGAATAAACGGCGACTTGATTTCCTGGTGGCTGTGAACGCAAAAAGAAGATGCGATCTGTTCGCGTCCAAAATCTCGGCGGGAATTTGCGTCGCAATTTCCTGAAACTCGGAAGGAATTTTGCCGCGCCGATTCCTTATGCCGGCTTCCCGCACGCATGACGCCGAGGACCTACCGCCAGGACAGCGAATACGACTTCCCAGTCGGCTTCCTACGCATGACGCCAGGACAAGAATACCGACTTCAGACGCCAATTTCTCACGCACCCGACGCCAAGGATAGCCGTGCTGACTCTGCATGCCGGTTTTTCGCGCGCACAACGCCGAGGATAGCCACACTGATTTCTCGCGCCGGCTTCTCGGGAGCATGACGACGAGGATTGCCGCGCCGACTCCTTACGCCGGCTTCTCAGCGACGAGGACTGCCGCGCAGACAAGGATATGCAGTTCGGAGAGCTCACCATGAGTGGCCAAGGCACGGCGCAGGGTCATGAACCTTTGCGTCGGCACAC
Source organism: Guadua angustifolia (assembly GCA_036346375.1). Lineage (NCBI taxonomy): Eukaryota > Viridiplantae > Streptophyta > Magnoliopsida > Poales > Poaceae > Guadua > Guadua angustifolia. The sequence goes on along the minus strand of CM070500.1, from coordinate 16,139,016 downwards.
CTGTTACGCGTCATCACGCACCATCCGCCGAGAGTGGCAACTCGAAGAACATAAAGCAGGTAAATTCTAAAGTCACCCAAGGAAGCGTCCGCAAGAACGTCCCGAGCGCCAACTTCGCACGCTAAGAGCTAACGCCGCGCTTCGAAGCGCCAATCCGGCACGCTAAGAGTTTCCGCGCCGCGCTTCGAAGCGCCAACCTTCGACGCGCTAAGAGTTTACGCCGCGCTTCGAAGCGCCATACTGCACGCGCCACGAAGTTTACGCCGCGCTTCGAAGCGCCAATTCGCACGGCCACGAAGTTTACGCTATGCGTCCGAAGCGCTAACTTTAAGACGGCTAAGAGTTTACGCCGCGCTTCGAAGCGCCAACCGCATGGCTAAGAGTTTACGCCGCGCTTCGAAGCGCTAACTTCGACACGCTAAGAGTTTACGCCGCGCTTCGAAGCGCCATATTTCACGACGCCACGAAGTTTACGCCGCGCCAGCGCCAACCGGACGCTTAAGAGTTTACGCCGCGCCCGAAGCGCCAACCGGCGCACGCTAAGAGTTTACGCCACGCCGAAGCGCCATACTTGCCGACCACGAAGTTTACGCCGCGCTTCGAAGCGCCAATTTCGCACGCCTAAGAGTTTCCCGCTACGCTTCGAAGCGCCATACTTTGACGACCACGAAGTTTACACTCGCGCTTCAAGCGCCAATTCGGACGCTAAGAGTTTACGCCGCGCTTCGAAGCGCCAATCTCGCATGGCTAAGAGTTTACGCCGCGCTTCGAAGCGCCAATTCGCACGCCACGCGTTAACGCCGCGCTTCGAAGCGCCAACCGGCACGGCCACGGGTTAACGCCGCGCCGAAGCGCCATACTTCGGCGACGCCACGAAGTTTACGCCGCGCTTCGAGCGCCAACCGGCAGACGACCACGAGTTTACGCCGCGCTTCGAAGCGCCAACCGGCACGGCTAAGAGTTTACGCTGCGCTTCGAAGCGCCAACCGGCAGACGGCCACGAGTTTACGCCGCGCCCGAAGCGCCAATTCGCACGCTAAGAGCCACGCCGCGCTTCGAAGCGCCAACTTCGGCGCCACGAGCCTACGCCGCGCTTCGAAGCGCCAACTTCGCACGGCTAAGAGTTTACGCTAGCGCTTCGAAGCGCTTATACTCGACACGCCACGAGCCTTACGCCACGGCGCCGAAGCGCCAACCCGGCAAGACGCCACGAAGCCTACGCCGCGCTTCGAAGCGCCACCTTCGCTCGATCAAGCAAGCCTATGCTCATACACGAGCAAGGATTTACACGATCGTCAACAACACATGGAGCATAAAGCGCCTAAGTCACTTTTTACTCAAATTATGTCATTATAAAATTATTGGCTTTCTTGATTTGCTACTTAGTTGATCCTCAACTAAGCAATGAAGTCGGGGTTACATTTAATAGTGTTGCGATGCGCAACACTCTTTGGGTCGTTATTGTTTCCTACATTAAGAAATCTTGTTAGCTTATGATTTTCCTCTTGATTTGCTACTTAGTTGATTCTCAAGTAAGCAAGAAGTCGGGGCTACACCTAATAGTGTGCGATGCACATCTATTTCTCGAAGTTGTATTTTTCTTCCTTTACTTAACGATTGCAAATGAATCCGAAAAGGCCGATTCCGAGTTGTGAAGCTCTGACCCCATGAACGGCGAACTTTAGTCACCCAAAATGCGTGCCTGGGAAAAAGTGCCATGAGCCGACTCCCGACGCTCGGGGGCTAGACTAGTCGGGCAGAGTGCTTAAACAAAAAGAGTCAAAACCACTCGGATGAATTCAAAATCAATAAGGAAAAGGAGTAAAAAAACTCTAAAATTATACATAAACCAGTCGGACACCACATCCGAGTGAATTGTTTTTACATTGTCAAGTTCTCGCATATACATGATTTCGTGGATACTAAATTTGATGCGACGCGTGGGCTAACGCTCAACGATTTACATCAAGAACTTCGCATTTAATGAATTTAAAGGAAGCGGCGCTGAATTTCGCCTTGAGCGGAAAAAGCGTTTTGACTTCTGTATATCATTTGGAATACGGTATGCCCCATGAGGAGCCACCAACTGTACGCCGCAACAGTCGGATATAATTCAACGCATGGAGCTCTATTGAGTCCTTCACGATCTCTTTGCCTACAATGGGCACTCGGTTGGAAAGGAAAACAAGTCGGGAAACTACATCAAGAACTGGAAACACTCGGCGTGAAGCTTGACTCAGTTGAGCTGCGACCAGGAAGGCGGCAATTCGATCGCAAAGCACTCGGGGGCTACTGTGGAGTATATGGACCCCGGGTATCTGCATGATGGGCCAAGCCGACTACATGAAGATGGGTATTGCTCAGGAGGCAGGCCGCCATGCGCAAACAAGGAAACCCCGAAGATGGAAACCAACCCTGCTTAGGGAGGATACAATTGTAATCCTAACCGCTATCATGTATAACGGATAAGGAAAGAGATATATAAGGCATGGTCTTCACCTCGTATCCGAGTGGGACTCCTTCTTGTAACCGCCCTCCTCTGCTATATAAAGGGAGGGGCGGGGAGACATCAAGCAGATACAACATCATCAGCTATAAGCTAGCCACATATAATTCCAGAGCACAGGACTAGGGTATTATCTCCACCGTGAGAGCCCGAACTCAGATAATTCCCTGTCTTGTGCTACCATCGAGCTTTCGATCCAGCGCTTAGCCCCTTTTCATTATTGTTTGTAATAAACCACGACGGTTGGCGCCATGAACTTGATCAGGCGGCCGCCCGAGGATGGCGTTATGCACGGAGGTCCCCACGACCACCTCAAGGTGATCACCACGGTGTGAAGTTGGTCGAGTCGCCAAAGGTGACGGGCAAGACCACCTGCCCCAAAGGGATGATCGAGCTTCCAGGGACGATCCCGAAGAAAGGGGATACGATGTTCTTGACCTTCGACCGGGAATCAGATCCCATCAAGCGGTCCACCTTTACGACAGTTAAGGAACTACCGCCATCGACCATGACACGACCGATCGTGGTGTTGCGATGGTTGGGGTCACGATCAGGGCGGTCTTCAGATCTCGGGCCATACCTTGAAGTCGGCCCCGGAGAAAAGGTGATGGTAGCCCGGCACCACTTGCGGTCTTTGCTCGATGGGCTTCCGGCATGCACTGGTAGATGGTTCGCGAGGCGGCCTTGAGCTCGCGCCGGGATTGGTAAGCCGACGAGCCGCGAAGATAACATCAATGCGGTGCTCGCCCTGCTGGAACTCTAGGTCGAGGTCATCACGGTCCGCCTCAGCGCTCACCCCGTCCCCTACCGACGCCTTCTTTCAGAGCACGGGCATTTCCCTCGACCATCATAAAAGCTTTAGCTTGCTTTGCCAAGCCCTGCAAGTTCGCAAGTCGTGGCCGCCGCCTCTATGAAACAGCAGTAACTTCGCTTCATCAGATCCCGAACGCCCTCGGCCCCGCGGCCGAGCACCGCCCGCTGGGCCTGTGCCGCCCTCCTCATGGGCCGGTTTCAGGTTCGACGAGGTCGAGGCCGACCTTGGCGAGGTCGGGGCCCCTCCCGAGCTTGATCTCAAACTTCAAGGACCTCGCTACCGCCGTCTGCTAAACGATCACTGTGGCGTTTCACCGCCATTCTCGCGGTCGCTTCCGCTTCTTGGCGGCGCGTGGTCGGCGCCCTTGAGTTGGAAGGCCACCTCTGTGGGGTTCAGCCAAACTTACCTTGGTCGAGTCGCGGTTCCACGGACAATAGCCTCCGTGATCCGCGATACCACTCCGCCATACGGAAAAGCTTGTTGACGCTGAGCCTCGAGGTGATCTCCTGTGTCCTCAAGAAGGCGCCGATCGTGGACGCCTAACTTGAAAGCTTTTATGACGGCCGTCGGAGATGCTTGGAATCGTTCCTTAGCGGATAAATCGCCGCACAAAGTCACGGAGCGGCTCGTTCTGCCCCGATGATGCGATCCAGTCCTTCTCCCTCCCGCCGTAAAAGCTCAAAGTTGGAGCGAGGGTGTTACGATCCGCGCCACGACCAAGGAACCAAAGCTTCGTTGAAGAGCTAGGTTCGCGCGCACCGCCCAAAGACGGCCGGAGGTAATTAGCCATGACGAGCTCGTTTTTTCGGCCGCCAGATGGCGGCCGAATAGATAGACAGAACTCGTCGGTTCTTGGTCCCATCGGTTTCTATCAACGCCGCTTGAATCGAGCCGGCCACCACGCCGACGAAGGTCGCTTGGAATACGCCATGCACCAGAGGTCGACAAAGGCCGGTGCGGTCGCTGCAACAAGGTCCTCGTTCTTCGCGGACTCGGAGTCAAGGCGCCCGTGCTGCGATCCTTTGGCGAGAATGACCGTGGACGCTGCACGGAGTCACCGAGGCGCCAGCGATCTCGACCTGCGGCGCTCGGGCGGACATTCGGGAGAGGCCCCAGATCCATCACTGCCGACGGGAGCTCGTGAAGCTCGGTTCGCGCCTGACCCTGCTTGGGCTGGTGCCCACGGGATGGCGACGTGGCGGCGTCAAAGCCTCGCCCCGAGATCGCTGCTGGCGAGAGGGCGCCTCCTGCGCGGGAGGCGACCGACGGGTGCGCTGGCGACGGCGTGATGAGTCGTCATCACTTCTCAGGGAGTGGGTCCCTGAGTGATGACTTCGGTGCTGCGGAGGTTGACCTCGGTCGCAGCCCGATCGAGCTCTTCGGCCAAGGCTCGGCCAAAGAGTTCCGATCTCGCCCTATCGGGATCAGCCATGATCCGAGCGATAGCGCGGAGGCGCTCTCCCGAAAGGGGAAGTCTGGGATGCCCAGAAGATGCGCCGGCCTTCTCCTGGTCCTCCCGCCAGAGGGCGGTTATGGCTTGGTTGATGGCGACATGCACCATCCGGCGAGCGTCCTCAGGGGTCTGCGGGTCACAGCCGTTCGCGAATTGCACCGCGCTTTGACCGCTCGCCATCAAGACGTCCGTCACGGGCGGTGGTGAGGGAGAAAACAGGGACGCAGAGTCGGAGTCCGCCTCCGAACCCACGCTCGAGGAATGTCCGTCGATGAAGCGCGCCATGCTCCCAAGATCTTGGTGTTTTCCCTGCGAATGAGCAAAGCCAATCGGGCCCCACGGTGGGCGCCAGCTGTCGATGATCGGAATCGCCAACCGCATAAATGAAATGGGGTTTAGTGGAACTTGGGACCCGAGCAGAGCTTGGCTCAACGAGGGAAAGGATTCGACGTGCCGAAGGTCGGAGCTAGGCGACAACGAGCGTGAGATGAGGGTTTATACTGGTTCGAGCCCTTGGGAAGGTAATGGCTCTACTTCAGTTGCCTTGCGGCGGTGATCTTTGCTATTCTCGAGTACAGAGGTGTGTTACAGCTCAAGCTTAACAATGGCGATGTCTAATGCTCAAGCTCTGATGTCCTGTCCCCTCAGCACGATCCTTAGCCTTATATCTTCCCCGTCAGAATCTGGATGGGAGATTTTCCCGTGGTGGCCTTCATGCGATTGAGGGCTTCAAGAAGAACCGCCCGACTGCTTGCAAGGCCGCTTCGCCCCACGATCCCATGTCTTGGTAACTGCACGTTCCGAATCCAAGGGGACACCTAAGACGAACGAGAGCCGACCCGAGCTCGAGGTCGTGCGGATGCCGTGGTTTCGGGGCATACGCTTTAGGTCGCGCCTGGCCGCACAGACGCCTAAGTCAAGTTGTTGTGGGGCCCCCGAGCTTGGGAGCTCGTTGACCGTGTGCTGACCGGCCAAGGGTAGCCCAACCCTCGTCATTTACAATTTCATGATAATAATGAATCAAATATTGCTTATGCCTAAATGGATTGTTTCTTATAGATAAAGGTCTTGGTGATCTATGTCATATGTTCTATTGTACAGATCAAATCCAATTCCAAGGTCATCCTTCCAACCTCAGACCGCAAGATATACCAAAGTTGTCATCTTATTGTTCCATGCTTCAAGTATTTTCATTAGTGAAAGGCATGATGCAGGTTTCTGTGTCTTCTTACCTACATCTATGCTCATACAGTCATAAAATTATTGAATATTGAAGCTTTGTGGCATCTTGATGAGCAGATAGTCAAAGACATCATAACGAGCGAAAAAATTGATAAAATGCCACCTCTGATATTGCCGCTTGGTAAAATGCCACTCTTCTCTCAATGACATGTGGGACCTTCTGTGTCTATAACAGTGGGCCCGAGTGGCATTTTAACGAGGACCAATGTTAGGAGTGGCAAATTTTCAAATCTCCCATAACGAGCTAACTCGAGTTTTTAATAAGTTGAGCCAAGTTGAGCTTTTAGCTCGTTAAGAAAACGAGTCGAATCGGCTCGTTATCTTAACGAGTTTAACGAGTCGAGTCGAGTTGGCTCGATATCCACCCCTAGTGACGGGGTCAGAATCTGATGAGTGCTTCAGTGTAGCTACGTGTTCCTACATGCAGCTGAGTTTGCAGGGAAGCGTGCGTGCGTGCGGTTCATGAGTTATCCTTCCATTTCCCTCGAGCTGGAAGCAGGGTTTAAAAAACCATTTAAAAAAAACGATTCGAAATTTGAAATTCGAAAACCGCAAAAACCGCTCAAAAAACATTAGAAACCGAAGGGTTAAGAAATAAAAAATTTTAGAAAAAATTCAAAAAAATGAAAACCGTTTGGTTTTCAATAAAAACCATAGTTTTTCACCAAAAAAAATGCTCGGTTTTCACCGAAAACTAACCGACCAATTGGATATTCCTTAAAAACGGTTTTCTAGCGGGTTTTCAACAGTTTTCAATGCATAATTTTTTTTAATTAGACCGGTTTACCGAACGGTTTCGGATCTCAAACTGCAACGGTAAAGTCTAAAATCACATTTTTCACCGTTTTTAAAACCCTGGAAGACTTCAGCCGCTTGATAGCTCACGCGCCGTCCACGACGACTTGGCTAATCACAGATCAGATCAGGTTGGCAGCGTAAGGGAATGGTTCTGTTATACAAGTCAATCTCAAACTATCTGATGCTTAATCAGCTTTTCTACTTAGCAGAGCCCTTTGTTCACATTTGTTTGGAGTTCTGCGTGATTATGTCACATTTTAAATGATGGTTAGAATAGTAGTAGTAGATAGCCGGACGGACGTATTCCGCGTTTAGCTTATGATGCTTTCTGTTGGAGGATTCCAATGTTTTGTCTTTCTTGTAAGTTGTAATCTGGTTTGGGCGAGCACTGTCGTATTATCTGCTACGTATTAAGGAACATTGTAGAGGGGCCAAGCTGAGCGTGATTCATGTTGGCTGCAAGGCTGAAGAATTCAGTTTTGATAGGATTTTCTTTCAGAAACATCATGTAGTTTTAAAAAAAGAAAGAGTGCGCCTCACATTTAACATTCACAACCGATCGAAACGGAGATGTGCTGAGTCCCTGACCACTACCAATAGTGCTTTCCCAAAAAGGCATTCCATATGCCACTGTTCAGCACTTGTGTCTTACAAAGATAGACAGAAAAAGCAGCCGAAATAGAAACAAAACACGCCGTTGCCGGGGATCGAACCCGGGTCACCCGCGTGACAGGCGGGAATACTCACCACTATACTACAACGACCTTGTTGTCTCTTAGTTAAACAACTTATAAATGAATAAATAGTCATACCTGAAGCTGAAATCAGGCTCCCAACCCACGGATACAACATCAGTTAAACACATTGTCGACATACTTTACGTCAGGTTACCCTCTCCACTGTAGAAAAGCAGGCCCACAGGGTGGCTTAAGCACCTAGGTGGCGGCTTACCAAATGTCACCATGGCGGCTCAAGGCAGCGGGGCGATTATGTTCATAGCACAATTCAGTGCCTAAAAGGATGAAAAGGAGGCCCTACTTTTTCTGACAGACCGTAACAATTGAGTGCGAAGAATTGTCGACAAGACGCATATTCTCCGACGCCACACCTAACTTGTCGCAGGAAAGTCACATCCCGAGCGGACCGGACAAAGCCACGCACCGACATTAAATGAGGCCATGCGCCGACATTAAATGAGGCATGAGGAACAAGACTACTCTGATGGGTGTAATAAATAAGCCACAGCTTAGTGTGATGTCATCTTCACAAGCCACTTCTATATAAGGAGCCTTTTGGGAGAGGGGGAGGATCGACGACGAGAGAGGAATAGATCAATCGGATCCAAAAAAGAAAAAAAGAGAGTGTATTGTAACCGATTCCACACATATCAATAAAGATCTAGCAGGATGTAATGCTATTACCCACCTTGGAGGCCTGAACCTGGGTACATCATTGTGTTTTTTGGTCTGTTGACCCCGGGATCCATTGCGTGAGAGTCATTAGGGTTTCCAACCACAAAGACGCCCTTTACCGAACATTGATCTCCTTGTTGGGAGAAGCCCAGTCTGTTGACAGGGTCCTGTCCGGCGATAAAACGCCGACACACATGTATCGTGGTAGCAGCGGAGCAGATCATTAAGCACCGGAATATTACCAAATGTCATGCTTGTTAATCTCTAATTGATAGCACAATTCAGTGCCTACACGTAAGAGCCCTCCTACAATGATAGACCACAAGAAGTATGTTCAATTGTCCATATGCATATCATAGTTCTTGCAGAAAGGAAACTAACAATGGCACAAGCCCAGAATTTCTGCAGTAAACACCTTTCGCAGGTATACAGTTTGCAGTTGCAAGTTACAACCTCTTCTACGGAGCCTTTTTGGCATGGATGCCGCCCTCTGGGGAACATATCAGTTGGGGTGCTTGAATGGAGTAGAAGGTAATAAATGAAAGGTAAGCACAGCTTACTGCTACATATACCTTGAACCATATAGACGAAAAAAGAGTTAGGTACAAGAAGATGCCTGTCAAGCTGACTATTGTGAAAAAATTTACAAGGCATTTCAGTGTGGATATGTCCCCTTCAGTTCCTTTATCAGTGAAATAGCCCCGCACGAAAAAATCTGACAGAAGTTGATCCTTCTGCCTGAACCTTTCTATCATCCAATCAGTTACTCCATCTTCTGATGTTGGGATGTCACAGACCTGAACGGTTCTGATGTGGATGTGGACTTCAGAAGGATCGGTGCCATATACATTGTCCAGAAAATCTGGCAGGTGATGCTTGTATGCGATTGTGACATCATAAACTGCATGAACAGAATATCAGGAGTCAAATATATAAAAATAGTGAACGTTCTTGGCCAAACTACACTTCAGTGCATAAAAAAAAAGGAAAAGCAGCATATAGAAAGTACAGAGCAGTTCCACAGTTGAAATGTTATCAGGTCCCATTGTAGTTATGTTTCAAGCTTTCAGAAATTTAAGCATATGTGGTCCTAGGTCCATGTACTACAGTTGTATGGTCAGTAACATTGGCAAGATATTTTGGGAATGCTAGTACATACTACTTTAACCGCTAATAAATTAGACCACACAGGGATAGTACAACACACACCATTAATTTGTTCGGTTTGTTCTGAATGCAAGATATGCTCTGTGTTCATTAACTCCAATTTATAATAGATGATTTAAACAGTGAAGAACATTACTGATTCTATGCAACATTGATAATCCATGTACTTGCTCACCACATTTTTTTTTAGAAACTTTGTGGGTTTTAAGAACCCACACACCGTCTTTATGACCTACTCACGACAAAAGCAAGAACAACAATTTCCCACAAAGTGAAACTACAGATTTCTCATAAATACAATTATCTGTAATGAGATGTCCTATCATTCAACAATTGGTTATTGTAGTTCACAATTATTTGTTCATAAATACTCTGCTGGTAAGGAAAAACAAGAGGAAAATTTTCAGAAGAAAATAGCCGTACTGATCAATATCATGAAGACACACATAGCACGCATGGAGAAAAAGAAAAGTGGGGTGGGAGTGCTCACCTGCATCTAAGGTGTTCCTCAACTCTTGCAAACAGCAAATGAACCCCTTTGTCTTTGGAAGGAGGACATTTTCTAGCATAGGCAGACCATGCTCTGCAGCATACTCCTGACTCTTGATGCATTTCTTCTCCCTAAGATAGAAGCGCCAATCAGCAACCAAACAAGGAAAGAGAGAAGAATCATGCGCAGACAATAGAGTGGTAAGAAATTTCTAAAGCAATACATAAAAACAATTTCAGAAAGGCAGCATCGCAGGGAAAGCTTGGTTTGCCAATTCACAACTTTGAAAATTCAACAGATTGAACAAATATACAATCAAGTATATATTACAATAATGCATGTGGATTATACAAATAGATAAAAACGAATTTTAAAGATAAATATGTCTTACGTATAATCAGTGCCTTCAGGAAAAACCGCCAACCAGAGTGGATCCCTGGGGTTCTTAAACTTTGATAGTTTGTTCTGGATAGTTGTTGCATCAATCTCCCATTTCCGCTCTACAGGGATGAACTCAAAAATGTGAAATGCCCAGCTAAAAACAGGCAACTTCATCAAGCTGCTCTTAAGGATGTACTTGATATATCCCAAATGGCCTTTCCTCAATGCAAGATCCCACAAGTACATCCAATCAACCTCAGTCCTGTGATTGGCAAATAACAACACACGCTTTTTTGGCGCACACTTTCACCAGAGAAAATCACCTTGGTCTTGTTGATCTTCTCAAACAAGAAAGGCCATAAAGATAACCACATTCCAAATAGAAAGGAAGTTGCCTTTCGGCTGTAATGCACGCTGAATAGCCGTACAAGGAAAGTAGTAATAGGGGCTAAGTAAACTATCAACAGGAATGCTGTTGAGAGTATAATCACTATGCATGCTACACCACGGCATCGTCTCATGAGAGTCAACGGACGGTGCTTTGGTCCACTGTTCAGAATGGGTGGGCTCACACGCTGCACTCGCTTCTGTTCTCCACTGACATGGTATCCTTGGGAACCATTTGAACTGTTCATCTTCTATGCCTAAAAACTGAATCCTTAGCCGTACTCAAAATTCAAACCAGGGATAAAGCCCAGCACTGCCCAGATTATCTAAACATCATGTATGATAGGAGAAACGAGAACTGCAAAAAACCAACATAATTGATCAGAAGCATACTGTTGCTATTTAAGAGTTAGCATATAACTATAAGGCTATCGCTTTGCTTTGGTTCTATCAGAAGTGGCAAAGTATTGGAAGGTGACCATCAGTATAATAGGATGAGGCTCGATCGTGACCAACTACACTATAAATTCAAACATAGATTTTGCGATGCACATCAGCAGAAAAAAAAACACATAAATTCACAGACATACCCAAAATTCCCCATGACCCCATCTTCTCCATGCCTCTATGCATGAAAGCATGTGTGCACACTCACAAATGAGTGGATGTATGAGATGAATATCTAGCAACAAACCTTCCACTCTACCATCAAACTCTCATCACAACTGATGGGTTTAGAGCATTCATGTGAGTTGTGACACTCCATCGGATATAGCATTTATTGCACAAGTCCATCACCTCGTAGCCAAATTAATTCTATATACCACACCAAGATATTCCAAAAATGTCATGCAACCGCCTCTGTTGTGTTGCGAAGCACTTATGTCCTAGCACATGCATGGACAAATCAAAGATTTATATTCTTGTCCAACAAGGAACAAATGGATTAATATAGATTGGACTCCAAAATAATCATTTATGTAAATCACATTCATAAATAATAGGTGGTCATCTACGGCTCCTTTGTTAATCATGAAACTGAGGCGTCAATTTCTATAAAGCACTATCAACACAATTGCATAAATGCTTTGCGCTTCTACGGAATTATAGAACTGTACTCCCCATTGAAGCATACCAGTAGAGGAACCATTCCCTGTTCTACACATGTTCAGAGAGATATCCTTCACAGTGAAGTACACTGTTTGCTTTGCCTCATCCCAACATAAATTGCGAAGAGGGACATTTCTGCGATCTTCCTCTTCGCATAATTAGGGAAATCACAATTCCATGCATAAGCCCTGAAAAACAATTCCATGCCTACATATCTCTAGCCGCAACAATTCAGCCTCCACAAATGCTTAGGATCCCATAGCAAACAACAGTTGCAACCCGCGTTAGAATCGGATTAATCAAACAGGTCACGGTGAAAGACCCAACCTCTTTCATCACGCTCACAGAGACAACCGCTCAATCGAGCAAACACCAACCGGTAATCCTAGAGACACGAACTTAAACCGGACCAAAGCATCGGCAAATCGTCCGCCAAGGCGCAAGCCACCTCGAGCCAAGGACCCACAAACCAACCGAGAGCACCAACCAGCCGCCGAGCAAGCGTCCGACGACTCGAATGGATAGCAGCGGCTGTAGGGTGCAGAGGCAATACCTCGGAGGAATCCGCCGTCGTCGACTTCGCCGGCGGCGGGGGAGGGAGGGTCCGGAGGCTCGCGAGTATTCCGATGGGATCTGCGGGTCCCCAGGGAGGAAGGGAAGCGGAGAAACACGAGGGAATCTCGGGTCGCACCACGCGATGGGAATTAGGGGGGCACGCCAGACCAGACCGGACCTACCGAAGCCGCGAGGGAAGCGCCCTCTTATGTTTCGGTGAGGTGGGCGTGCGGAAGCATCTTCAGGCGTGGCTGCGGCTGCCTGCGTGGGTCACCCGTGCGGCGGGCGGGCGCGTGATGCGACCCGGGCAAACGGGGAATGGATACTGCGGGTCCGTCATGGTCCAGCCACCCGGTGAGTGGTAAGTCAGATTTCTTTTTCGTCTTTTGGTTGCCGCGACGTTGTCAGAGCTGGCGGCTGGCGTTTTTTTTCCACTACAGGAAAGGATACATGCATATACAAAAGGTTCCAAATTTCGTTATCGGTTTACATACTATCTAAAATTTCAGCTAAATCTTATTATTTTGGGTGAAATTCAAAAGTAAAATTCAAATTCAAACTTTTTTGAACCAAAATTTCTAAAATTTTGGCCAACAAATCTAAATTTTTGCTCGAAATTGCCCAAATCTCGATAAATTTTAACTAAACGACAAATAGTTCAAACGATGTTGAAAAATTTAAAAATTTTTGTGGAGGTTTCTACATATCAGTAATGTTCCCATAAAAATTTTAGATGATTATCAAGTTTGACGAATTTTTAAAATTCGAGCATTGCTACTATCTTGATAAAACACCAACTAACAAGTTTGAATTGAAAAAAATGGTACAAACCACGTTAAAAAATTTAAAAAATCCATGGTTCTAATGCATTACTAATGTTTCCATAAAATTTTTATATGATAATCAAGCATCATGAGTTTTTAAAAATTCGGAGAGTGCTATTGTTCTGTTAAAAGCCTTACCAGAAAATTTGAACAAAATGAAAAATGGTTCAAACCACGTTCAAAAATTTTGAAAATTTTTGTAGATGGTTCTGATGTATCATTAATATTCCTATAAAACTGGTAAATGATGATTATACTTCAAGAGTTTTTAAAAATTATGACAGTGTTACGTCCTGATAAAAGCTTGATGATTAATACATAAATTTGCTTTAACAATAAAAATAGGTTCAGAATTTTTGAAAATTTTACAAAAGGGTGATAAGGAAATGCTTAAGATCTCATAAAAATTTTGCATTATGATCACACTTTAGTGAATTTATAAAATTCTTACAAGTCATCGTACCATTTATATTCTTTCTCTTTTTTATTTTTGAAATATAACAAATGAAGTTCAACGCTTACATAGATTTGATTGAGCAAACAAAAAGTTGAAATTTTATAGAATGGTACTAAGGCAATTTTTAAGCTCTCATAAAAATTTTAGATCATTGTCAAACTTGACAAAATTTAAAAAATTCTGACACAGTTACTACCTCATTTATGCTAATACTATTTTTATTTTTAAAAGATAAAAAATGAAGTTAAAATATTTTTAAAAATTTTTGTATGATCCTAGACTTCTTAAGATGGTACCATAAATTTTTCATAGCATGAAAAGATTTTTCAATTTTATAAAATTCTGACAGTATTTCTACCTAAATTTTAAAATATCTCAAAAATTATTTTTTCTGACAAATTATTATCGAATATCACTTTATTATGGGTTATTGATGTAATTCCGGTCAAATCCGGCAATAAAAACAGCAAAATATGGTTGATTTGGGTGAAATTTCGGTCGGTTTGGGGTGAAATCTCATGGAAAAAATGAAGATCTCGTGGGAGTCCAAAATCCGAGATTTTGGTAAAATTTTGCTGGATTTTGTTGAAATTTGAATCCATGCATACACACACCTATACCAACACTCACACATACGTTGAAACACATATTTGATCTAGTCTCACGCGCGAGTTTGAATGCAATATCAACTAGGGGTGAAAACGGGTCGGATATTTCTCGCCTAATTCGGAATTGAATTTGACTATCCGGTCAAATCCGGTATGGAATTGATATGGAGCAGCCAATCCGGTAAATGTGGGACTAAATCTGGATATCCGAATTTTTCCTATCCGGATTTTTCCTATTCAAATAGCAATAAGGCCTAGCCTATTTGATCACATTTTTTCCATAGCGGCCCATTTATATTGACAATTAATTGGTTATATTGATCCTAAAGTAGTACATTCTTTTTATGACGTTTATTGAGTTTGATTGATATATAACTTGCTACTATAGTCATATATTTGTATAGTTTAATTCAACGTGTGTATATATATATTATCCATATATTTTTATTCATTTTTGACTTGAATCCTTTTCATATCCATCCCGTGTCCGTATATTGAATAATCCGGATTCGTATCTATATCCGATTAGCCTATATTTATTCTAAACCAAAAAATAGTATGAGTTAAAATAAAAAAATAATATCCATCTATATCCATTCCTGTTCACCCTAGTATATCTCGTCAACCGAGCGTTCTCAGCTGGGGACTGATTGGCTCGCGTTTGTTTCGGTTTGTACATCTTTGTCCGTGCCGGCTCGTTGAGCGATGGAGATCTTCCTGTTCACTTGCCGGATTGATTGGGCGAATTTGGGCCCGATCCTTTGGACGCTTGCGTTGAAGCGGTCAGAAAATCTTGCTGCGGGCCTGCGGCCGGAGAAAATCTTGTCTGGCCCAGCTGCTGCCTACGATACTAAGGAATAGGACCCACGTCTGATTTTGACCCATGCAAAAGGCCATGGAAAGTTGAACACTTATCACGAAAACCGACTCAAAAACCATGAAAATCGGCTGTATTGAGTCAGTTTGAAATCCTAAATCGATCGATAAACCGGTTAAATTAAAAATCAAATTTAAAAAATTGAAAAAATTTATGTCACGCAAATCGGTCGAAAATCGGTGAAAATCGAACAATATTTCGAGAAAAACGATGAAAATCGCTCAAAAAATCGATTCACCAGTTGATTTTCGAGAAAACCGATTGGTTTTTCAATTTTTTGATTTTTTCTAAAATATTTGATTTTGAAACCCTTCGATTTTTTACGATTTTTGCTTGTTTTCGTGGTAAACCGATAACGCCGAGACTTCAATTTTCAACTTGAAAATGGTTTAGTTAACCCTGTGGGAGATACGGCCCGATTCACAATAATGCCACCCTTACCATTGCCTCTTGCTAAAATGCCACTCGGGCCCATTGTCATAGACGCAGAAAGTCCCACAGTCAATGAGAGAAGAGTGGCATTTTAGCGAGGGGCAATCTTAGAGGTGACATTTTCACAATTTTTTCGCCCATAATAGGGCTTGATAGCTACTAAGTGGGTATTTGTGACTGGTCCCACCTTCATAGTTACAACTTACAAGGACATGATGGATATGCGAATGACAGCTTGTTTGGTTAGTGCGAATTAGTGAGATGGAATGGGGATTTTTTTTCCCGAGACAGATGGAATGGGAATTTAGGGGGTTAAAAAGGTTACAAAGTCCCTTTTTTTGGTTGGTGTATATGGAAATTTAGGTGCAACGGGATTTAGAGTTTGAGGATTTATGGTCTAGGAAATCCCTTTGTTTGGCAAGGGAGATGGAACATTATCTCTACTAATATAAATTTGTAGTTGGTGGCAGTGGTCCATCATTTCTAGCCCCTTTCTTCCGTCATATCTCCAATAATAATCGGTCATTATAGCTAATTATTCTTTCCTAATTTACAGCCAGTCATATCTCTCTAAATATGGCTAATTATTATAGCAAAATCCCTAATTATTGTTGGTAATTAATAGCCGACCAATCATTTCTTTTGTACTCTATATATGCAGTACAGTTTTTACAGAATCAATCAACAAAATTCATTCAAGATCTCCCATTTCGTATCACCGCAGCGAATGAACTCGACGAACTGATCAATAAGTGACGGACCGACGTACATCTTACTAATATAAATTTGCAGTTGGTGGCAACGGTCCGTTCTTCCTAGCCCCTTTCCTCCGCCACATCTCCAATAATGGCCGATTATTATAGCTAATTATTCTTTCCTAATTTACAGCCAGTCATATCTCTTTAAATATGGCTGATTATTATAGCAAAATCCCTAATTATTTTTGGTAATTAATAGCCGACCAATCATTACTTTTGTACTCTATATATGCTGTACAGTTTTTACAGAATCAATCAACGAAATTCATTCAAGATCTCCCATTTCGTACCACCGCAACGAATGAACTCGATTTAATCGATCAATAAGTGACGGACCGACGTACATGGTCCTGGCCTTGAGGTCGAGCGCCATGATCGAGAGTAATCGCGCCGGCGAGAGGAGCCAAAGCGCGACGCCCACCAGGTGCCGTGACCCCAATGCCGGCCAGTTGGATGTGAACAAAGCGTACGACACTTCGGCGCAGTTGCCCGGCGACACCGGTGGGACTTCGTCGGCGGTGAGAGAATCATTGGCATACCCCTTGGAGATAAACAGGTTGATCTAGCTGAACGTCGCGAAAGAGAGGAAAGACGTGGCTGCGCACGGGGTGGTGGGCGTCTCGGTGCTGGTGTTTTCTGGTTCACCTTCATGGGCTCCGGCGTCATGGCCGATGAAGCCAGTGATGGCTAGGTACGCCAGAGGCATGGAGACGAGTAGGCCGGCAAAGGCGAAGGGTCATCTGGGAAGAAGCGAAAAACCGCGCAATGACCACCGCGAAGCGAAGAAGAGCGCGGCGCCAAGGGTGGTGGCGATTCAGAAGACGCGGAGATGCAAAGGCTGGATGGCAGCGATGGCCCCTTTCTCTGAGGCGACTGACCACGTGGCCATGGTGTACACGACGAAGTGGGCGGTGAGGAAGGCGGACTCCATAGCACGCCATGGTGTGCTCGGCAGGAGGAAGAACGCAAGTGCGAGGAGAACGGTGGATGCCGCGGCGAAGACAAATGGACGCCCGAGCGCGACAGCACAGAGCGGCAAAGGTCCTAATGGCGGTGGTTTCGCAACAGCGCCTGCGTGCTCGAAACTCCGTGACGCCTATCTGCGGTGAATGACAAGGACGAGCGAGGCGACGAGAAAGACGAGGTCGACGGCACCGAGGAGCGCGTGCTATGGGCATGGCGAGAGGAAGAGGAACGCGAGCTGGTAATATAAATTGTAAAAAGGGATAAAAATGATTGATTGATTTTTGAGATTGGTAATATATATTGCTACGTATAATATATTTGGTTTTAATTCATACCGGAGAAGAAACCATAAAAACTTTTGTAATCGGGAGAAATAGATGTTTGATCTTGTAGCACAATTTTTTTATTGCTTGACCTTTATGTTTCGTTACCAATTTTATTTTTCGTAGCAACGCACGGGCATTGATCTAGTTGCTAAAAATTGAGACATCTCATGAAACGGAGAAGTTTTACATTTTTTCATTTTCTCTCGCGTGGTTCCATCAATTTTTAGTTTGTGTTTACCCGCCTGATTAACAGAGGATATTTTGAAAATTTTATCTTCTTTGATTGATGTTGTTCCTTCAATCTCACATCATTAGCTTTTCGTAGGATTATTCAACATAGGTCGTCATATAGATAAAAAGAACAATGAATAGTCAAAATTCAGTGAAAAGCACGTACTCACGCTCCGTAAGGCCCTTGTGTCTCCACAAAATTCTTAGCGTGTGTAGTGATCGCGCACTTGTGTACGAAGGGGTGGATCTACCCCAAAAATTTGAGCTGGACTAGAGATGTCCTGGACAAAAGTGCAGAGTCATGAACCACGTAAGTCCTGGACAAGGGAGCAGAGTCCTAGAGCTGCCGGTTTTGACTTCTTTCTGAGCATCAAGAACAATGACTCTCACTCACCGGCCTCAAGGAAGGAGCTTGAGGACTTAGATTCACAATCAGAATAAGATGCAAAGTCTGAAGACGGTGAGGATGATGGCATTGCTAACAAAGAGTACTTGAGCTTGAGGATGAGCTCAATGTGGCGAACCAGAAATTGCGTGATGAGAATGGAAAACTTGAGGTTTTCGAGAAGTGCTTGAGTTGCCATTGTGACTGTGAAGAGAAAGGAAACGGTGCTGATCAAGCTACAAAAGTTACTGACATAGAGGGAGAGCTCATAGTGACACGGAAGAAGGTACAGTCTTCACAATAGGATATCAACAATCTCCAAAAGAGTCTTGAAGATGGTGCAATTTTGTCAGAAGAGAGTTCTAGGCTGTTGGGAGAAAACAAGAAACTGAAAGCTCAAATTGTCAATCTGAAGGAAGAAATGGCCTTAGCTAGACAGCTAGTCTGAAGAGAAACTATCTGAGAGAGATACTGAAATCAGCAAGTATGGCAAGAGCTTGATGAATGCTACTGATATGCTTTCAGAAGAGAAGTTCAGACATGAGGCTGAGATTCTTACATTGCAGAAAAGCATTGAAGAACTGAAATCCGAATACGAGATCATTGCTCAATAAAAATCGTTGCTGAAATCATGGTTTGTATACTTGGAGCAAGTCATGAAGCGAGGAAGTAGCATTTCCCCGAGTCCTGTTCGCGCCCGCGCACTCCTGGTGCGCCGCGTGCTCATGGAAGCTCCGGGAGTTCGCTGACATAGAGATGTTACAGTATGCTACATTTTTTCTCTGTCGAATATCTAAATATAGGGTATGAGCATGCATTAGAAACTTAAAAACCATACCATATATATTCAAGCATTTGAAAACTCCGAATATTATGGATCCAATTCTATAGGATAAGATATACACAGAGGGGGTATTTCTATATAGGGAAAGATTCGATCATTTTCTCATTACGAGGAAACCAACTCGAGTAGGCATTGGTGTTTTTCCGCCTTTGGTGATGCTTGCCGCTCGCCCCGCCGCAGGTGAATTCTGCCCTACCCCTCGTGCTGAAGAGGTGGTCGTCTTTGAATTTTTTTTTAAGCGCTGGCTTGGTCTTCCCAAGATCCCCTTTCCCCACTTTTGTTCTGTATCACCTCTTGTTCTCCTCTCGCCTTCTTACCCTTCCACCTTGTTCCTGCTTGCCTGGGGGTTTCCCGACCGCCTTTCCCCCTCCCTTTTTCTCCTCCGAGATGGCCTCAGTCAACTCCCCATGATACTTAACCTTCACTTTTGGATTGGCATCTATGTGAGCTTTTTGCCACAAACCTACCAACTGTCCGCCTTTTCATTGTGGATCCTCCAACCTAGTTGGGAAGTTCTTGGACCTTGCTCCTTTCCCAATTCGACACTCGGCTTTATAACTGGGCCCTAGCTCAAAGCACCCTCACCTTTTGCGTTCCTCGGGTACCATTCCCTTTGTCAGGCCGAGCCTTTGCCACTTCGTCCTTTCTCTCCGGTTATGCTCTCATATGATGCTTCCTTTTGGGGCCTTCCTCTTCATTATTGCCTGGCATGGTCAGGTCACCCCGCTGGGCCCGGTATGACTTTGTTCGGAGCTGGCTGCAACTTTGTATTTTCCTTGGAGCTACAATTGCCATGCTTCCCGAACATGTTTACACCTTGGGATTTGATTGTTCAACCTAACCATTAAAATCTGAGCTTTTCTATCATATCTCTTGTCGCATTTCGAGGTTTGCCCTGATTTCTTCAATCTTGGCCCCTTCCCTTAGGCCCAGCTCTCCTATTGTTGTCGGTTACCTTGGATTGGGAATCCAACTTTCCATATTGGCCTATCCCTTCGATTCTTGCCCTTGGGTATTTCCAATTGTGCCTCTTTCCCCTGCTGCTCCCAAAGGTATTCCTCTTTTACTTTTATCTTATATTTTTTCAATTTCTTAATTCCGATTAACTATTTTCACTGCTAAATGGCCGCATCCTTCTCAAATAATGTTGGCTTGGCCGAGGGGGTTTAACTGTTTAGGCCTTTGCGTACCTTTTGTTTCTTGGCCTTGCTAATACTATCTTATTCCATGCAGTGGGTTTAGCTGTTGTATTTTAGGAATGTTTTTAAGATGCTTCATGCTATTAAATATTTTATAATTGATAGCATTTATAGCTTTAGGTTTCTTCCTTATTCTATTAAAATGTATCTGAATGTTGGAGTAAAAATCAACCACACTTAAATGGCTTAAAGGGCATTCTCTTTACCCAAACCTTTTCGAGGTAATTGAAAATGCTTCATTTCACCATTTTGTAGATGGAGCAAAATGGAATTGCTGGTAACTAATACTTTTAAATTGATATGAGAACAAAAAGTATTCAGATGCTTGGAAGCAATTTTAAATGGATTTTTAATGTTCTGTCGTTTATTGCCTAATACTTCAACACCCGGGTTGTAAACTTGGGCTTCCAGGCCGTGCTAAAAGGGGCCCAGGGAATCCTTTCAACACATTTACATTAATTGATGAATAGTAACCTATCCAAATCATTCATTTAAGGAAGTAATTTTCAATTAAAATTTAACCAAAATTCCAAGGTAATTGGGCCAATTGACCTGTCATTTCTTCAACCCATTGACACCTTATATGAACACCAGTTATTGTAAATCTTATAAATCCTCTTTTGAGGATTAACAATTTTAAGTTTGTTCCTTGTGAGAAAAGTCCTAAAAATTGAAGAGTAAATGCTAGTTTTGATTATATTAATTTTTGCTGCCAATATTACTTGAATTAAAAATCCAGGTCTTTTAAAAGTTTGGAAACCTTTCCAATATTCTAATAGTTAGAAGACTTATTTCTTGTATGTACTTTGTTTTGCTAATTTTATAGCAAAATTATTGAATTTTTGATGAAGGTTGTTTTACAATAATTTTCAACAATTAATTAGGATCTAATATATGAGGTGTTTTTCCGATTAGTAATTTGTTTTGTTCTAACTTTAAATTTGGGGTTAAAATTTATTCCTATGTTTAAACAAAGGTATGCAATAACATCGCGAAGATTGATGACTTAAAGGCTGTAATTTTGGAAAAAAATTCTTAATTTGGTTAGGTTTTGACAAGTTTTTAAATTAACCAAATAGATTGTTGCCCTTATGGAAATTGAGCTTTGAATTTACCTTTAATGGGCAACAATGAAGTAAGTTGTATTGATTTTTAAAAGCTTAGTATCATGTTCTTCTTAAATTCAGTTAAATCCCAAAACTTTAGACTTTTCCATAATAATTTATTTATCAAGGTTGGATAATAGAATTAAAGCTTAGGTTTGGCAATAGAGATGATATTGCCGTTGTATTTATAAACAAATGATCTAGTTTTGTATTACTTATTTTGTTTTTTATTTATATGTTAATTTAATAAGTTTCAAAGGTAATGCATTATGAGTAGGAATCAATTTTTAAGAATTTTCAATTTAGGATAATTTGTAATTTGTTTTATTTTTTAAATTTCTATGTTTACCATGATTAATTTCAAGATGGAGTCAAAGGTCTTTATATTTTTGGCCAAATTTTTGGGAGTTTTATAAGGTTTGAGAAATTGTGATTGCTTTTATCCAAGTCGTTCAGAATTGACCCATTAAGGATTCATACATTTGCAAATTTCTAGTGAGTATTCATATTACAGTAAATTCCTGTTATGGAAAGGCCAAATTGAGCCATTCATTAGGTCTATTAATTTCTTATTTTAAACCAGTCTATTAAATTCAAAAATTCATTTAAATTCTATTTATAGAACATTTGAATGATATTTAAATCTGTTAGGATGTAAATCGATAAAATGTCTTTTACTAAAATATTGGTATTTATCTTTCAACTTCTATAAACTTCTTTAACTGTTTTTTTAAAAATTTGTTTATTTATGTTTACCAAAATTTCTCTGTTCCAATTTCCAAAGTGATAACAGAATTTTTGCTTGCGATTCAAAATGTCGTTATTTGACTCCAAATTTTACTTTATAACCTCCTTATTCCAATTTTGTTGAAATTTATGTAAAGCCCTTATACCAAGTTGGTAAAGGAAATTGAAGTGTAATTTAACCTTTGTTTATTTAAAGACAAATTTTTTGCCAATTAATTGTCCAAAACCGCGGAAATCTTCCGAGTACGGATGTGATCCGGATGGTCTGAAGCGGCTAAAGGTTATGGGAACCTCGACCATTTGAGGTAATGGGTATGCTTGGCACGATGGCGTTGACGCCCTTTCCGTGAGCTTCTGCCGACTCATAGGCCATTGAACCCCGTAGATGTAATTGAGTTCCCGTTCCATCTTTTGATATTCTCCTTCGTCATCTTCAGGGGGATCTTGTTTCTTCTTTTCTTCTTCCTTTGCTTCGCCTTTGGCGGGTCGCCTTCTGGACTCTCTGGCGAACCTCCTCAGAGTGAAACAATCTTTCGCAGCATGTTTACTATTTGGGTGAAAGGGGCATATCGCCTCCATCACCGTGTCGTAGTTGTCGGCTCGTGGCGAGCGTTGTCGGCCTTGCTCGGCTGCCGCCACTATCTCTTCAGGCTTCCGCTTTCTGTCACGTTGTCTTGATGACTCGGCGTAATCCTTTTTGTCCTTCGTCGTGGGCGATCATCCCGCGCTCGCCAAAGCATCTGAGGCCGTTGCATAACGATCCGCCAGCTCAAACATCTCCCTTACGGTGGATGGCGGCTTCCGAGACATCTTTTTGATTAAGTCGGGGTCGTTGACACCCTTCTGGAATGCCGCGATAACTGCTGCCTCCGAGATATCCCTGATCGTGTTCTTCTTCTCGCATGAAGCGCGGATGAATTCTCGAGCGCCTCGTTCTTCTTCCGCGGCCGGTATAGATCCCACTGTTCGGGTCGCTCGTAAGTGCCCTGAAAATTGGTGATGAAATGCTCACAGAGTTCCTCCCAGGAATCTATGGAATTCGCCGGGAGTCCCGTGAGCCATGCTTGAGCCGAAGAGGTGAGCATGACCGGGAGATAATTAGCCATCACATTGTGATTCCCCCCAGCGGCCATGATCGCAAGGGAGTAAACTTGGAGCCAAGCTTCCGGATCTCTTTCTCCATCAAATTTGGTGATGCTTTTTGGGTTGAATCCTTCGGGCCAAACCACTCGGCGAAGGCGAGGAGTGAAAACCCGGATGCCCTCAATAGGGCCATTGCCTCGTCTTTGCGGAGAACGTTGGTGAGGCGACCTGGCTCGGTGACCTTCACTTTCTCCTCTGTCGTGGTAGCGGAGGTTTCGACGGTCTTCTCGGTCGTCGTGGCCAATGCCAAAGCGTTCATGGTCATCTCTGCGCCAAGGGCGCTTTTCATTTCGCAGTCACGCCTCTGGCGTTCAAATCTGCACGGTTGTCCCGGCTTTGTCAGGCCGAAGCGCCTCTCTCGTCAAGCTCCCGTCAGGGCGCATCGGGTCAGATATCGCTTTCGCTGCGAGTAGACGAGGCGAGTACGAGATGGCTCCTTTTCTCTTGGCGCCTCTTGGTGCTGCTGAATTGCGTCGCCGCGACCATAGCCTGAACTTGGGCTACGATCGGAGCGGCCGGGCTATCCGGTCCGAGCAATGGTCCCAAGGTGTCAAGAAGTGTTTTGGAGGCAACAATGTTCTGCTGAGGAGTATGGAAAACCGATTGGTTCCCCACCTTCGTCTGCAAGATCTCTTCATTCACGCCACTACCTCGTTCGGAGGAGTCTTGCATGATTTTCTTGATGGTGATGGTTCTCCTCCGTAGCATTTGCCGCGTCCTTTTGCGGAGGGTCCGTTTCGATCACAAAAACACTGTGAAAGCTTGGGGAATTTCCTACCTCATCCTCTCGAATCGGAGGTGCAGGAAGACGGTTGCGTCTCGACACAACTGAATCCAGTGGTTTTCTTGCATATTCGACCACTCGGCTCGCTATTAGCCGATCCCGACTCGAGACGAGGATCGGGCCCTTGGCTTATCGCCCAGGACAGATGGCCATACACGCTCCCGATCCGAGTGGTTGGCGGCTAAGAGAACCTCAGAATTGGCTCCAGATCGGAACTAATCCGAATCCGAGAAGGAAATATGACCAAAGTCGTCGGCGATTTAAATCCAGAGCTTCCGGTTAAATACCGAGCCGTGCCAAGGTGGCTATGCTTCAAGATTGCCATCGAGCTTGTGCGATTGATCCTAGCGCAGCCCTACCGCGCGCTAACCGCCGACGCTTGTTACCGACAATAATGAAAAGGGGGCTACGCGCTGGACCCAAACCCGATGGTAACACACAAACACCCGATGTATATACGTTCGGGCTCTCACGATGGAGATAATACCCTAGTCCTGTGCTCTGGAATTATATGTGGCTAGCTGATTGCTGATGAGATATTGTGTGTTTGAGGTGCCCCGCCCCCTCCCTTTATATAGTAGAGAAGGGCGGTTACAATATTTAGTCTTACTCGGATACGAAGTAGGGGTTTCTATCCTGAGCCCGTATCGGTTTGGATTACAATCATCCCTTGCCCAATACGACTTGGTTTCCTTAACTAAGGTCTATCTTGATTCTTCACGCTTTGTTTCATTTCAAACACCCATGACCTCATCCAGTCGGCATGGCCCAATTTCTTCTGGCTGGGCATTATTGGACTGCCTGGTGGGCCCCGGGGCATACATATCCCACACCTGATATCTAGGAAAGTTTGAATATGTTGTGAAGATAATGCAACGATAGACTCCTCATCGAATACGATCTGGTACCCCAAATAGATTACAACTCGACTTGGGGTAAGACTATTTTGACTATATAAGGATGATGGTAGACATCCCCAGTAGGACAAGCAACTCTCAAACTATAAGCTATCCAGAACTAGACAAACGAGAAGACCTCTTGAGCAGAGCATCTAAAAGTCGACGAATTATGCTTCATCAATCTTTAGCCGTAGCTTAGCCACCGCAAGTTCAATCTCCATTGTAATTAGAGTTGGGCATCCTACTTTATACTCTGTTCATTAACTTCATACGGTATCCATACAGAAGTAGAGTGTTACTCTATCCGAGAGCTTGAACCTGTCTATATTGTGTGCATCCGATTTCATGTCTGACTTTGTTAATCTGAAGATACCCAAAACTATAAATTTATTATTGATTTCTATCCTTCAACATCCCCTTATGCTCATGTGTAGGCGAGCAACTCAATGAGGGCTCGACTGGCTCATATATGTTGTGCGCAAGGTTAGCGTCTTCGTGTTCTGCCCAACGGTCACTAAGTACCTTTTCCAAGGGCACCTCCAGCCGGGTCTCGCCTTGCGGCGGTGGTAGAAAGAGCTCTTCCTGCTATTGATAAACGTGAGGCGGAAGCACAAAAAGAAACTCAACCAAGTCGACGGAGTGTTGGTGCCAGAGAAGGACACGACGTTCGAGCACTCGCATGTAGACATGATGCTGGACATCACACATCAAGCTCCCCGACTAGGGGAATCCTGCGCTCACTGACGAGTGACGACCCTATAGGAATTTTTATACTTCTGCCACTGCGTGTCCGTGTGTGTATATTGTAAGTACGGTGTGTATGATGTGTATTATCAGTGGTGGAGCCAGAAAAATTTGAAAGCCTGGACAAGCTGGTAGAGAATGTCAACGAACTTCTTGCCGGACTCGTTCGTCGCCACGCGCCACCCACAGCCTCCAACGGCACATCGCCGTGGAAGCGGCGATAGCTGTCTAAGGCCAACGACGCCGCCGCAGCGGGGGAAGGCGCGAGTGGAGGGGCAGGGAGAGAAAACTTTAAGCTGAAAACATCGCGAAATGCATTTGCATTTCTTGTAGTACTTTAACATTTGCGGCTAACCGGATCCTCGATGACGAACTGGACGACTTGGACTCTAGCGGCTTGGTCGATACCGTGGGCTCTGCGAGCTCCTGGACGTGTCCGAGCTCTTGCTGACAAACACGCCAGGTAGCTTCCCGACTTTGTGTCGAAGATCCTCCGCGACCACGATGATAGTGACAGCTTGCTACTCTGGTTCACGATGCTTCTCCTCGCCACCGTCATCCTAGACAGGAGGTGGGCCATGACGCGATGAGCCTCCCCTCCACCCCTGACAGAGTCATAAGAAGCAAAAGCAAGCTCAAGAGAGAAATCATCCAGCTTTGAAGTATGGTTTGTTTCTGCCTTGCTCTGTGGCACCCGTGAGGTTTGGCGCTCCAAGGAAATTTGTGTTTTTGGATTCGATCCCGTGCAGATTTTCTTTGGACGTTGTGATCCCCTGTTGGATCTGGCTCTTCCGGCTTGTCGGACAGGGACTAACCGTACGTCAGCACCAGTCATCCATTAACGGCTCCCTTGTGAGGTAATAGTGCCCAGGTCTATTCTGGTTGGGATTACAAGAGGCTGCTAAACAATCTGGACTCCCTTTCCGTGTTGAGAGCATCATGCTTGAAGCTAGTTGCCTGCCCCATTATTCCAGCTTCAGTAACATTGCGATCAACCTTACTGGAAAGAAACTTCACTGTAATCGATTCGTAGCGACGCCAGTGGAGCCCGGGGCAGAGCTGGCTCCGCCGCTGTGTATCGTCCTTCTTCTACTCTCTTAAAAAATGAATATAGAATAAGTAGCTAAACAAAGAAAATGTATAACTATGATACCTCAAATGTGAACCAGTTTTCAAAGTGCAAATTTATGAGGCCAAGCGCTTGTTCGGTTGGCTGGGGCGCGAGGAGTACACAAGGCACGCTCGCGTTTAAGCACTGCTCGATGCAAGCGCTCGCGGAGCCGAGGTGTGGGTGAGCGAGTGTGCGTTTGTAGTTTGCTTGTTGTCCTTCATTAATGAATACTAGTTCTTCTGGCCAAATTTTTTTTAAAAAGTGCAAATTTACACCTTAAAAAAGTACTCTCTTCGGTTACAAATAGTTGTCGTTTTAGATAAAAGTACAATCAAACTTTCGAAACTTTGACTGGCAATATCTTTTTTTAAGTATTTAAATGGATACATGAAAATCATATGTGTAGATTTGTCTCAAAAAGTACTTTCATAATATTATAATTTTATTGTGTATTATAAAAATTTTAATAGATATTAATTATCAAAGCTATGTTTTGAAGGCCGTGTTGAAGTCCAAAACGACAATTATTTATGATTGGAGGGAGTACAATTTCACATACCGAGATATCTCGTTTTATACCATACATGACAAGTTTTCTTTTTGAGAAGGCACATTCCATGATTCAAGAATTGATTTTAAGGTAATAGTATATTGTCCAATCGAACATTGCCGTAAAAGCGAAAACACCACATGTTTTCAAGACAACGCAGAGATCAGAAAACCCTAGCCGCTGTACAGCTGCGCCGCCGCAACGCAAGCAGCCCTCCCCACCTCCCTCCCGTCTGAACTCTGAACAAAAAGATCTCGCCATTGTTCGCCGCGGCTGTACCTGTATTGCTTTCTTTCTTGTGTAACAAGCCAAAAGATCCACGCATCAAACCCGTGTCGCGAACATCGCGCCGTCCACGTGCACGGGCCGGCTTGCGCTGCACCATCGGATCGTGGAGCCCATGTGTAGTGCGTGTTCGAACGTGTTAACAGCGACCGAATAAAAAGGAAATCAAACGCGGCGCGCGGCGCGAGCTGTCCGTGGCCTTCTCGCCGATTCACACCTGAAACATTATAAAATTCCCATCGCATCCCTGAGGCAACGCTGGCGTTGTGCGCCGAGTAAGGGAGCGTGGAATTTCTCTTGTCTATTGAGGGTTCATATGAAAAACAGCCGCGAGGCACGAGCCGTGGTTGCTCTGCTATAAGCCTATAACTAGGCTCCAGGAGGCCAGGAGGCACGTCGCCCTCGTCCCCGCCGCCGCGTGTTCGGAAGCGAGCGAACCACTCCGCGCCGCTCGTCTCCTGGTATCCTTCCCCCGCCCTTGCCTCGCGCAGCCGCGTGTCTCACATTGACAGTGGTCCCCGCAATGTCGTCGACGGGGGGATTGTCGCTGGTGCGCCGCGCCGTCGAGGCCGTGCGCCGCACGCCGCGCTGGCAGAAGAGGCTCCTCGTCGTCACCGTCGGGTGCGTGCGCCGTCTCCCCTCTCCTCCCTTGCCCCCACCTCGCCCCTTATCGATCCGTGCGTCGTGCGTTGCTCTGTTGCGGTCGTGTGCTTTGGTGGTTTGGTGAAAAACTTGCCACCTTGTGAATTGTCATAGTTCGTGTAGTTTTGCTTACCTCTTCGCCAGTTTTTTAACTTTTAAATCCGTTTTGCTGAGGCACGGAGCAGCAGAGTTAACCAGATAGGTTTGTTTTAGACGGGCCGATTTCTCGTCATAAGAATTGCTTCGACGAATCGACGATGGCCTGTGATTCCGCAACTTTTCCTTTAAAAAAAGATTCTGCAGCATTTGTTGCGGAGTTAAAGATTTTATCTTTTACCTGCAAGTTCGTGGTCTTTCTTATATTTTGTTTTTTGAACAACCTTTGTTATAGGGTGTTAATACCGCACTGCGTTCATTTATATATAAAACTGATACAAAAAAAACTTGTTCAATAGTTTGCTCATCTGTTTGGAAAAAGTATTAAATGGCTATAATGAATCTGGGGCATATTGTTTTCGTGAGTGGACATGGCGTCACTTAGAAAAATCCATCTATCCCGTTTTCTGAAATTTTAAGTTTGGGTTCCGTATGTGATTTTGAAGTTGGATTGTTGGAACATATCAAATTATTTGAATAGTGCTGGAAGCAGGAAAGTTTTGTGATTTTGATGTAGGAACTTAGCAAATTATTTGAATAATGCTGGAAACAGGGGTGCACAGAATCATCTAATGCAGATCACGCTATACTAGGTTATTGTCACTGTATTGTTGTGTACATGAATTTAGCACTGCAGTCGGTGCATCTCTCAATCTCAGAGAACGTGTATGCACTGTGGGACTAAACATATTCTGGTTGTATTTAATATATCAACACAAAAGTTCCCTAATGTAGGCGTTTCAGGGGCTCTGGATATTTATTTAAGTAGAATGTATTCTCAGCCTTTTGTTCATGAGAAGTGGAGTGGGGTTTTAGCTATTCTATAATGCAATTTGTGTTTAATATTGTTTACGCAGCTAGATTAAGGGAGATGTTAACTGTTGAAACTCTTCCTTCTATTTTTTATTGTACCTGGAGATGTTATTTCATTATGCAGTAGTACAGTATGGTTATTTGTTCATTGTGCCATACTGTCATTTTATCACAAAAGGAGACTTCAGATTTAATACCATTTTGCGGTTGTTGTGCTGTGTTGCACAATATAGTTAGTAAAAGAATCTGTGTCATTAGGGCCTTTCAAGGTTACTGGTAGCACAAGTTCTATTCAGACTATAATGGCTTCATCAACGCTTCATCAGAATCTTCAACGGTTATAGTAAAATACTTTTGTTATGACTGAAAGAAGTTGTTATTAATTGTTGAATATATTTAAAAAAACAGTAAAATAAAACTGAAGCTCAGATGTCACTGCTGTTAAACTAGACTTGTAAGGGTGTTATTTGCCTTTTTCCATCCTCTCTGTACATGTATTCCTTTGGCCCATTGGCCCAGTTAATGAATCAAACTGCCATTCTACCAATTCCAACATGGTATCAGAGCCCTAGCTAGGGTTCCCTCAGCCCATCACTGTAGCAGCAGCCGCCGCCGCCGGCCATCCTCGCCGGCGACACCACCGCCGTCGCCGCTGCTCCCTCCGGCGGCGACCTCCTCTCTCTTTCCTCCCTCTGGCGACGCGACTGCTCGTCATCCTCCGCTTCGGTCGAGCGCCCGGGTCATCCTCGCCTCGGCCATCCTTGTCGGCGACGCTGTCCGCCACCGCCACCTCCTTGGCGGAGCTCCTAGCTCGCCGCCTCTCAGCGACGAAGCTCCTGTCGCGGCAAGCTTCCATGACGAGGAGCTCCCATGACGCCGCTTTTCTGTTCCGCTCCATCACCGCCGTCATTGTTCCTCTCCTCGCCGGCGTCCTCTCCACGGCCAAGGCGTCCTCTCCACGGCTTCCTCTTCAACGCCAATGCCCCTCATCTCTCTTCGTCAGGCGAGACTCGGCCAATAAAAGCCGCGGCAAAGCAGAAGAAGAAGGAAAAGAAAAACCTCTCGCCAAGCACTTCTTCAGGCTCTTCTAAGATGACCATTGCATCTCGTTCCTCGGGACCAATGCCTCTCCGCCACCATGTTTGATGGGACTAACTTCCGGAGTGGTCTACTATGCTCGGGTCTCACTTGATACCAGCGTCTATGGGGTCACCTCACTGGAGCTTGTCCTCGCCCACCGATTCGATTCGTCGATTCAGCCTATGGTCGGGTCTGATGGTGCTCCAGTCCCTTCAAATGTTCTAGCAAAGATACAAGGAGACATCGATCAAGACGCTGCCGATCTGCAGACTCTTGAGGGTGGGGCGGCGGATGAGGCTCGTCTTTATTCTTTGTCATCTTAGGCAGCATGAAGGTTGAGCTTGCCATGGATCTGGCCGCTCTTCCTTCTTCTCAGCTGATGTGGGAGCGTCGCGAGCGATTCGCCCACCGAGCGGCGGCTGCTCAGACACCTCTACACCGAGTGGCGAGCTCTCTTCATCAGCAGGACTCCACTGTCGATACCTTCTACTAGCAGATTACTGACGTGTGGCGTCAACTTGACTCCTTGGAGCCTCCTTACAGTCCGACCTGCGACTGCTGTGGCCTTCATCGGGACCACAAGAGTGCTGTTCGCCTCTTTGAGTTCCTCCGCCGACTTCGACCGGAGTTCGAGCAGCTCCGTGCTTTCTCACCGCCCGCTTCGCCGCGATCATCCCTGGTTGAGGCACCACTGTCCGTCGTCTCTGAGGAGACTCGTCTTCCTCGTCGGTCCTGATCACTTCCACACCTCCTCCCGCGACGGCTCTGCGACGCTCTCCTCTCCCAAGATCGGCAGGAGGCTCGGTTCTTCAATGGCGAAGCACCGTTGGTCTGATGGTTATTGTAACTCTGCAAGAAGATAGGGCACACCATTGAGCAGTGCAGGAGGCGGCCTCAGAACCACAAGGGTGGAGGTGGTGGAGCTGGTGCCTCTCGCCCATCTGATGCCCTACTGACAGCCATGCAGGATGTGACTCAGCACCTTGAGCGCATGGAGCGCCGTCTGGGGGCGACTCCTTCTCTAGGACCGTCTGTTGCCAGTCTTCCTTCAGGTATACAGTTGCCTTGGATTCTTGACTCTGGAGCTTCTTTTCATATGACATCTGATCCCACTTACCTTGGCCCACTGAGTTCTTCAGCCATCCCTATGTCTGTCAGGATGGCTGATGGTACTTCCCTTTCAGTTGCTGGTCGGGGCACTCTTCACACCTCTTGTTTTCATGTTCCTTCTGTTTCACATGTTCCTCGCCTCGACTTGCAGCTTATATCTGCCGGGTCGACTTGTCAACCTTGATTGTCGATCATTCTTGAAGTCGACTTTTGTTCTATTCAGGATCGTCTCACCGGGACCATGGTTGGTACTGGCCGTCGGGTTCGTGACTCTCAGCGTCTATGGGAGCTTGACTGGCTTCGCCTACCCTCCGCTTCCGTCACGTCCACCTCCAGCAGCCTGGCCGATCATTGCCTCTCGATGTCACTGTCCTCGCCACCCTGCTTCCGCCAGCTTTTGCTCGATGGCATCATCGGTTAGGTCACATGTGTGGGTCTCTGCTTTCCTTGTTAGTGAGTCGTGGTGTTCTTGGGAAGGTTTTTAGTGATACCTCCCTCGTCTGTAGATGGGTCAGAAGCTTGGGAAACAGCTACAGCTACCCTATCCCACCAGTGACTCGGTGTCTCTTCAGCCGTTTGATTTGGTTCATTCTGATGTATGGGGCCCGGCTCCCTTCGTTTCGAAAGGGGGTCATCGCTACTATGTGATCTTTATTGATGATTTCTCTCGTTATATATGGATCTATCTTCTGACCTCTAGGCATCAGGTGTTGTCTGCCTACCAGACCTTCGTTGCCATGGTCCGCACACAGTTCGACTCGCCTATTCGTGTCTTTCGTGCTGACTCTGCTGGTGAGTACCTATCCGCCTCTCTTCGTCAGTATCTCCTTGAGCAGGGTACCCTTCCACAGTACTCTTGTACCGGTTCTCATGCTCAGAATGGTGTCTCTGAGTGTAAGCATCGTCACTTTCTTGAGACTGCTCGAGCGATGATGCTGGCTTCGTCTGTTCCGCCCCACTTCTGGGCTGAGGCTGTCTCTACTGCTGTCTACCTTGTGAACCTCCAGCCTTCTACTGCTCTTCAGGGTGCCACCCCTGTTGAGCGTCTCTTTGGCCGGCCTCCTCAGTACAGTCACCTTCGTGCGTTCGGGTGTGTTGTCTTTGTACTGCTTCAGCCCCGTGAGCGGACGAAGCTGACTGCTTAGTCTGTTGAGTGTGTTTTTCTTGGCTACGATGCTGAGCGCAAGGGTTATCGCTGTTGGGACCCTGTGGCTCGCCGGATCCGGGTCTCTCGAGATGTCACCTTTGATGAGTCTCGATCTTTCTTCACTCGTGATCCTTCCTCCAGCTCGCACTCTACTTCTGATTCACTCTCCTTCCTCACTTTACCTGATGCTTCCTCCTATCCACCACCGTCCTCCCCTCCGTCCCTACCTTTACCTCCATCCTCGCCACCATCACCCTCACCTTCCATTTCTATCCCTTCGTCCGCTGCTCCACCCTCTCCCTCGCCACCTTAGCGGCCTCCCTTTGCCTTTACGCCTCCTCTTGTCCGTTTCCACTACACTCGTCGTCCACCTCCCCCCAGCTCCTCCTCCCTTCTAGGTCCGGCTCCTTCTCCCAGCTCGAGTCCTCTCCTCTGCTCCTACTTGAGTCTACCTCTCCCGCTCCTTCACATGCAGCACGCCTCCGTGATCGTAGTATGATTCCTTGTCCTGATCGCTACGGTTTTGTTGCTCCTACTACCGTTTCCTCTGAGCCCACTTCCTATCGCGATGCTGTTACTCATCCTGAGTGGCAGTTCGCCATGGCCGAGGAGCTTGCTACTCTGGAGCGCACTGGCACTTGGGACCTTGCTCCTCTTCCCCTTCATCACTCCTATCACATGCAAGTGGGTCTATAAGATCAAGACTCGCTCTGATGGCTCTATTGAGCGCTATAAAGCGCCTCGTTGCACGTGGTTTTCAGCAGAGTATGGGCATGACTATGAGGAGACCTTTGCTCTGTTGCTCACAGACCACTGCACACACTTGTGGTCATTGCTTCGCTCACGGTGGACCATCTCCTAGCTTGATGTGAAGAAAGCTTTTTTCACGATGAGCTCCGTGAGGAGGTCTACATGCACCCACCTCTTGGCTATTCTGCGCCGATGGCCACGCGTGTCGCCTTCTGTCGTTCTATGGGCTCAAGCAAGCCCCTCGTGCTTGGTTTGAGCGTTTCACCTCTGTTGTCACCATCTTTGGTTTTGTTGCTAGTGAGCACGACCGCTCTCTTCGCTCACACTTCTCCTCGTGGTCGTACTCTTCTTCTTCTCTCGTGGATGACATGCTCATCACGGTGATGATCCGCATGACGTTGCCTTTGTGAAGGCGCGTCTCGATGCGCTTTCGGATGTCCGATTTGGGTCCTCTTAGGTATTTCCTTGGGATTGAGGTCACTTCCACGCTGAGGGCTACTACCTCTCCCGCCGAAGTACATTCAGATCTCCTTGATCGGGCATGTCTCACCGATCAACGTCTTGCTGCCACTCCAATGGAGCTTCACCTTCAACTCGTCCCCACGGACGGTACTCCTCTTGAGGATCCTACTACCATCACACCTAGTTGGGAGTCTTGTTTACCTTGGCATTACTCGCCTCGACATCTCCCACGCTATTCACATCCCGAGCCGCTTTATGCAAACTCCTACTCAGATACACTCTACCACCTCCTTCGAGTCCCTGCAGTATCTTCGTGGTACCATTGATCGCCGTCTGTTTTTCTCTTGCTCTAGCCCTTTGCGCCTTCAGCCTATTCAGATGCTTCTGGGCTAGTGACTCCTCGATCGTAAGTCCCTCTCTGCTTATTGTGTCTTTCTCGGTTCTTCTTTGATTGCCCGAAGACCAAGAAGCAGATCATTGCTCGCTCGATCGAGGCCGAAGTTGAGGCTACCGCCTCTGTGTGGCTAAGGTGACTTGGTTACGGTGGCTCCTGGCAGACTTTGGCGTCACTGTCTCTACCCCTACGACGGTGTGCTCCGACAGTACTGGCGCGATCAGCATTGCTCGAGATCCGGTGAAGCACGAGCTCACCAAGCACATTGACGTTGATGCTTCCTATGTTCGGTCGTAGGTGCAGCAGCAGGTGGTTGCCCTTCAGTATGTGCCTTCCGAGGTTCAGATCGCGGATTTCTTCACTAAGGCACAAACTAAGGCGCAACATGATCTTCATCTCTCCAAACTCAATGTTGTGGATCCACCTTGAGTTTGAGGGGGGGTGTTAAACTAGACTTGTATAGGGTGTTATTTGCCTTTTTCCATCCTCTCTATACATGTATTCTTTTGGCCCATTGGCCCAGTTAATAAATCAAGCTGCCATTCTACCAATTCCAACAACTGCAACACCAAAAGCAGCATTTACTCTTTTACATTTTTTGGAATAGTTTTATCACTTTTATTTCATGATTCTTAACATGCTTTTGATTTTAACCATTTTGTAGAGTCAGCACTTTAACTTACGCTTGTCAGGATAATCGGGTTCTTCAAATTTGTGATGGAACCGGCAACAAGAAGAAGGTGGTTATCCTTGGAACTGGCTGGGCAGGCGCAAGCTTTTTGAGAAACATTGACACTTCTTTGTATGATGTTCATGTGGTATCACCTTGCAACTACTTTACCTTCACTCCTTTGTTGCCGAGTGTGACATGTGGCACAGTTGAAGCACGTAGTATCGTGGAGCCGATTCGCAATATTGTGAGAAAGGTATGGCCCTATTGATTGGTAAACTAAATCAACAACTATCTTATTGATATGATGCATCATTTTGTACCTTCCAGTGTTTTCCTTCCAAGTCAGTGACTATGCTCCATTTAAAAAAAAAATGGCCAGGAGCACTGACATTTCATTAAAGAAGGACAACAACTGAGCTACAAATGCACACCCACACACTCGGCCCACGAGCGCTAGCGTTGAGCGGCGCTTGAACACGGGCAGGCTGGGTGCTCACACAGCGTCCCAACCAACCGAGTATAGCTCGGCTCTCACTATGCTCCATTTTGAACAATACCATTGATTTATCTGATAGAATGCAAGAGTTCACATAATAAATGTATGCATATCATTTTGCAGAGAGGTGCTGCATTTAGATTTTGGGAAGCAGAGTGCTACAAAATTGATCCAACAAACAAACAGATCCACTGCAGATCAGACGTTGGGACCAACATTGATGGAAATGCTGAGTTTGTTGTTGATTATGATTACCTTGTCGTCACTGTTGGAGCTAGACCTAATACTTTCAACACCCCTGGTGTTGTTGAAAACTGCCATTTCCTAAAGGTCGGTGCTAAAGAAGGCTGGAATGGGAATCCACACTTTCCTATTCGATATCTGTACATTACGTTGATGAAGAAAAGTAACCTTCATAAACAAAATTGTGCTTTTGAGTACTGGTCTAGTAGGTATCTGTCTTCATTTTATCTTTTTTTTTCTTGATACCAAAATTACATTTGACATTAATATTTATATGCCTAGATGCGCCTGCTTCTTTGTACAACATAATGTTCTTGCACCAACTGTGCCAAAATGATTCCTAGGCCATAGTAGTAGGATGGTAGCTTAGGTTTACTTGCTGTGTCTTTTAGTCAAACTCCTTGTCTTCTGCTGTTATGT
Organism: Guadua angustifolia; assembly: GCA_036346375.1. Classification (NCBI taxonomy): domain Eukaryota; kingdom Viridiplantae; phylum Streptophyta; class Magnoliopsida; order Poales; family Poaceae; genus Guadua; species Guadua angustifolia. Next base: position 16,103,039 of record CM070500.1, on the reverse strand, counting down.
GTATAAGCAACTAAGCTTTATTATAGTGTGTGTGTCCTGGGATGAAAATGTTTTCTATATTGCAAGACAATTATATGCTTTGTACAACAGAATCTAATTTGATGTAGCTGTCATTATGTAGGAAGTAGAGGATGCTCAAAAAATCAGGAAGAGTGTCATGAAATGCTTTGAAAGGGCCTCTCTTCCAAACCTTTCTGAGGAAGAGCGTAAGAAGAATCTTCATTTCGTTGTTATTGGTGGTGGGCCAACAGGAGTGGAATTTGCTGCAGAGTTGCATGACTTTGTCAATGAGGACTTGGCAAAACTGTATCCTGATGTGAAGAAGTATGTGAATATTACAGTAATTGAAGCTGGAGAGCATATCCTTACAATGTAAGATCTCAAGTTCTTTTGTACGTTTTGTTGTATTTCTCAAGCATTCACGTATTAGTTGTGTGCTACCACCCCTTAGATATTCAGCGGGTTACAAGTCTCTTGGTAGCACATACATTAACATGAATAGAACTAACTGCATATCCCACACAATTGCGCAAGTAGATTACAATATGGATCCTTATATGAAATAGGCTTGTAAGTTTAATGGAACCTAATATTTACTTCACTTTCTTACTGATTAATTGACACCGTTATAAAATGAACCCACCCAAATAAACATTGTAGATCTGCCTCTTTTTCCTATAATTAACATTTGAATTTTTAGCCTCTTAGAGAGAAATGTGGTGACTAGAAGATGTCAAGTTAAGCTTAAGTGGTTGAAAAGTACTAATGTCAGAGATAATGCATTAATGAGTGATGCTGCAGTATGCTTTGTAAAGAAGAAAATAAATGTATCACTTTGTTAGGAGAATTTTGTATCACTTATTTGCTAGTTTTATTTGACTCTTCGTATTTTCACATGGTTAATGTAATAAGAGGTCAAAATCTTGGCATAGAAGAGGGCTCAGAGTTGTCGATAGTTGATTCATTCATAGTAGGAGGCCAATATATTCTAGATTGTTTTGTATCCTAATTGCAGTGTTTGTGTTATGTTTATCTTAGATCTGTTGTAAATTTGTTTATAATAGTTCTCATGTTTAATGCAGGTTTGACAAAAGAATCACCCACTTTGCTGAAGGGAAGTTCAAGAGGGATGGTATAGATTTGAAAACAAATTTTAAGGTCGTAAAGGTTTCTGATAAGTCTATCACCATGACTAATCCTGCAACTGGGGAGATTGCTGTCCCTTATGGCATGGCTGTTTGGTCCACTGGAATTGGGACCCGTCCCATCATTATGGATTTCATGAAGCAAGTTGGTCAGGTATCTCATTCTTCATCCGGAAGAGAATCGTATCTCAAATTCTCCATGCATAACACACTTTAAGATGTTCCATACATTTTTATAGGCAAACCGACGTGTGCTAGCAACTGATGAGTGGCTTAGGGTTCATGGATGTGAGGATGTATATGCTCTTGGTGATTGTGCTTCTATAACTCAAAGAAAAGTTATGGTATGTGCCTACTTCTCAATCCTTTTTTCACACCTTACTACTGAATTCTTAAACATCATGTTTGGTTGTTAAAAATCATATAGCATCTTCATGGGTTATGGAATCATTCTATTTATCAGAATCTGTGCATGATCACCATCTCTCTAAAGTCGAAGTAAAACCAGGATGTAGCTTGTTCTGATTTTTTTTTTAAAAAAACCTGTGCTGCCTTGTTTACTTTTCATAACCTGCATTTATCTTCTAAAAAATCTTCTATCTTCATTTCCTCACTTTTCAAGGCAGGAGAATAAGTAGTAGAAATTGTTTGTTGCTTTTAGCCCGAAGTTCCCTAGTGTCAGATTTGCACAGTTGATTCACCACTTCTCTTCTTTTGCTGTGAGTACACTCAATACAGTACCAGATTTTCTGTCTAGAATGTCCATCTAGCACCCCTGAATCCCAAATGGTCAAACCAACTATAGTGCTGATCTAACCTTTGCCTATTGTACAACAGCTAGCTTGCCACTTGATTACCAAGTGCCCAATTAATATAGTATTGGATAAAGAAGAAATATTGAAGTTGTAGTTTAATTCTTTGTTTAGTATGAAATGCGTATGAAATATTTACCCAAATATTGAAGTGGTAATTTAATTTGCAACCTACTAAAACTTAGCGGAGTTGTATTTTCCTTTAATTTTGTAATGTCACAAATTTTATGATTTAGTTTTATACAGTTCTATACGAGCCACATGCAATGCTTGAATCAACAGGCATTAATTTAGTTTGAACTGGAAATTTTACACGGTGGTATAACTGTAAGAGCTACCTTCAAAGTTTTATTGGGGGAATATTTTCTGTTGAATGCAATTCTTGAATAGACAAGGTGGTTAAGCGCAAGATGTGCATTTAGATAGATGCTACACCTTTTTTTTTTTTTGAAAATATATTCGTTGTAATGTCAATTAGCACTTGTTTATTGTTCTCTGACATACTTAGTGGATTATATTAATATATATTCACAGGAAGATGTTAATGCAATATTTCGGGTAGCAGACAAGGATAATTCTGGCACTTTAACTGTAAAGAAAATCAAAAGTGTTCTTGGCGACATTTATGAAAGGTACCCACAGGTGGAGTTATATCTTAAAACCAACCAAATGAAGGGCTTCCATGATCTACTCAAAGATTCAGACGGGAACGGCATTAAGGAGTCAAAAGAACTGGACGTAGAAGAATTAAAAAAAGCTCTTGCTCGAGTGGACTCGCAAGTCAAGATGCTCCCAGCAACAGCTCAGGTAATTCACTTGCACCATTACTGCCGACAAACTCACCCTCAATATGCATAGAGGGAAAGAGAACTTTAGAATTGTTATGTGCTAACCATTACATATATACTTGTATGAAATCTTGTTCGGTGCTTCAGGTTGCTTCACAAGAGGGGGCTTATCTCGCGGACTGCTTCAACAAGATGAAGACTTGTGAAGAACACCCTGAAGGTCCTCTAAGGATCAGAGGTGCAGGGCGTCATCGGTTCAAACCTTTCAGGTCCGTTTTCGTGATGTCATATGATTCCATAAGGGAAAAAAACTACATCCTGTCCAGAGTACTTGTATTTTTGCCGTGCAAGGTCGACAAGAAGCAAATATATCTAGTAATTATATCCATAACGTGTTAGTAAAGATTTATAAGTATATGTTTAGCCACGACCTTACTGATATAATAGGCTAACGTTTGCATGTCTGACGGATGATCCAGAATCTATCAGTCACTAATGTGTTGTCATGTGATTTTACAGGTACAGGCATTTTGGCCAATTTGCTCCACTGGGTGGAGAGCAAACAGCTGCGCAATTGCCTGGTGATTGGATACATGTTGGCCACAGCACTCAATGGCTGTGGTATTCTGTCTATGCAAGGTATATTAATCTCACCCTCCTGTAACTTTTCTTCTCCATTCATCTTCTTGCCTCACATCGTAAGAAGTAGCTGGTTATATCTGATTGGATGCTGGTTTTTTAATTGGTCGATTTCTCTTATTGAATACAGCAAACAATTCAGCTGGCGCACAAGGATGCTAGTCGTATCTGATTGGGGAAGGCGATTCATCTTTGGAAGGGACTCTAGCAGCCTATAAATTGAACTCCCGATTGCGTGGTTCGCGCACGTTTTGCCAACTGAAGATCTAAAATTGATCGCAGCCTATAAATAGTAGTATCAGAGTATAATTATATTTTATGCTAGACTCTGATGCTACTATTTTCATACAACATCATTCTTTTTTTTTCCACAATTTTCAAAGCTCAATTTCCTTAATCCATTGCCTAGCAAGGTTTTTTGTTGCCAAATTTTGACCTTGCCAAACATTCTTTTGGTATGATGCAACACGGGTTGAACGGTTTATTTATTATTTTTTATCTTAAGCACCGCCAGCATCTGTTATTTATCTTTGCACTAAATTTGTTTTTGGTTTTGGTTTAGTGCAATGTGAGCTTCCATTCTTTGTCTTTCTGCTTACATTTTTGTTGTTTTTGGCATGAGAAAAACTTAAAGTGAACAGTCTGGTTTAATTTTACCTGGTACTCTGTTTTCATTTTTTCGGTGCTCTTGCTTTGAGGACATCTAGACAGATTCCTGGGCTACAGCACCCGATGTTTACTTTTGGAGAGTTGCTTCTAGTATTTCCTCAATACAAGTTGTATAAATCTCAAAACAAATGAACAAGTAAGTAATCACTATCTAATTTTTATTCATACTTTATTTTTTATTTAACTTTTAAAAATAAATACATAGAAACACCACTCTTACTTTTGATGTAATACCCCTCCAAGTCACATATAGTTGCCGTTTTGAGCATTGATACGGTCTCAAAACATAGCTTTGACTACTAATAACTATTATAATATATTTATAAAATCCCAATAAAATCATAATATTATGAAAGTACTTTTCAAGACAAATATACATATATGATTTTCATATATTTAATTTAAATATTTTTAAAATATTGATAGTCAAAGTTTTGAAAGTTTAATTGTACATATGTCAAACTATTTGTGACTAAAGGGAATAAAGGAATAACTCTGTAAGGGCCAGTCGGTTTTTGTTAAAGGAAATTGAAGGATTTGTCTAGGGGTGTAAACGGGTTAGGTACGGGTGGGTAGTAGGTCATCCCATACCCTACCCTATTATTTTTTCTCCGGATACGGGTACGGGCACGGGTAGTAAAAATCGGGTAGGGTATGGGTAACGGGTAGCGTTTTCTATGAACGGGTAGAAATCGGGTTCCGGGTAGTGTGCGGACGGATATAATACAGACAACGGTTACTTCATCGGGTAGTGCATGAAATATCTAGGATCAAAACATGCGATGAAAATAATCTAACTATCACACTAGAACATCACATAATACAATAGATAATACCATATAGTCTAACAAACATACATAGTCCAACAAAGAGTTTAAATAGTATATAATCAAACATATGGAACATTTATGACTGCAGGAACATATGAGAATAATTTCATGATTTTAGAAGCTATAATTTTTATAGTTGCTTCATAACACCTAAAAAGGGATTTTTGTTCAAACTCAATTTGAATGATTAAACTGCAAGTAACATATGAATTTTTATCGCATAAGCTAACTCCTTACTTGCCTAACTTAAATTTAGAAATTGAGTATGCTTCATTTGGACACTCCTAGCAAAAGATATGAAAAGATGAATGAAGTGAGTCAGAAAAAGACAAGCATATCTGGCCATTCGGGTACCCGGATTGTGAGAATTATCCGAGCATCCGAATCCGACCCGTACCCGTTGGGTATTGCCGATCCGTGCATCTTACCGACCCGAACCTAACCTACCGGTACTACCTGCATTCGCATTCCGGGTAGTGTAAAATAGTTTTCCATTAGGGTAATTTTGCATCCGGGTACGGGTACGAGTCGGGTAATACCCGACCCATTTACACCCCTAGATTTGTCCTTATTATTTGATGAATTTTGGTATGCAAAATTCATTAAATAAAATAAAGAGACAGTGACCCACATGTCAGTAAAAATTATTGATATGTGGCGTACAAAATTCTCCGAAGAAAGAATGAAGTGTGGGTCTTGCGTGTTGTGAAATATTTTTCTACGTGCAACATATCTAATATTAGGGCCTGTTTGGTAGAGCTTCAAATCCTAGCTTCACATGAGATCTAAAACTTGTAGACTAAAATAAAATGAATTAAGTTTATATTTTTGGTATAAAATGTAAATAAAATGATCTATCTAAACACTCTTAATGTAGTCACAGCTTTAACTCCATCAGATCCACAGGTCTGGTGGAGCTGGAGCTCTACTAAACACACCTTTACTGGAAGGGTATGTCGTAAGGAGCATAAAGGTTCAAATATGTCGTAAATCTGATATTTATTTTAAAAGATATGATCTCCAGAATATTGTTAACGAATCAGTACAAAACAAAAACTATTCGAGTAGTGCTTCAATGTTTTTCCTCTCAACACAAGCCATACAAATCTCAAAACAAACGAAAGGATAAATAATCATTATCTACCTTTCATTCGTACTTTAATATTTGTGCACATGTCAAAAAAAAAAAAAAGCATAACCTACTTCTTATCTGGTCGCTGACATCAGCGTCATGCAATCATCCGCATGCATACTGGTCGGCCAGCACTAGGCTGAAGATTGGGTTGCATGCAATCTGTTTGGAGGGCAAGAAATAATCAAAGCGTGTGGCAGCGATACAATCATACAATCTCCCCCTTGGACTTCGTGGCCAACAGAATCAAAGCAGACGCTTGTGGCCGGTAGAATCAAAGCAGACGACGGCTGATTGCTAAGAGATAAAGAGTCCGTATGTTTTAAACAACTCCGTATGCATGTAAATCAATCAAATTAGTGCTTCAATACTTTCCTTCCTAATACAAGTTGCACAAATCTTAAAGTAAGCGAAAGGGTAAGTAATCACTATTTACCCTTCATTTATACTTTAATATTTGTGCAACTGTAAAAAAGAAAAACATAGAAATACCTCTCAATCAATAAAGGAGAGTATCATACTATGTTGATTTGTGCCCCTCGCACGGGAGCAGAATTATTTAATGTTTCAAAACAAGTATTATCCAATGTATTATATACACATCGCTCGTTGAAAGACCGAGGCGCACAATCAGCACAATCTTCGTACACAGACACCATGGCCGGGTGTCAACGAGACAAAAGGGCCACTTTATCATACACAGATACACATCACCATATGTCTACGATCGATGAGGCTAGACAAAATTATGGCCTAGTGCTAATGAGGCAAGATATATACTCTCTATCCACACATCCCAAACGGATGGGATCGGACACTACGTTGCCAGGCACTGACGAGGTAAAGGTAACACACACGTCCGTGTCTAATGAAGGCAGGCATATACATGACTAGGCACCGACAAGGCAAAAATCATCCTCTTCATCAACATATTCTATCCGCAAATCGACACACTGATGGCGTACCGTGACCAGATATCAGTGAAACAAAGCCACCAATATCACATCTGCATCTTCACCACATGCATCTACACCCAATTGCAGATCTACTGTTGGGGCACCAGCCCTACCTCTACCTCCAGCCACCGATGGAAACCCCCTCCACTTATCCCCATGCGACAAGCAGAGACATGGCGACGACAAGAGTTTAGGAATTGGGAAGAAGAAAGCAAAACTAGGCTAGTGGGCTTTATTAGGTACTACATGGGCCATCCGGTTTAGTTTCATGGAATTTCACCTGTTACCCATACTCGACCTTACTCCTATGTAGCGCTGTCGCCCGCACAGGAGAGATGAATAGTTGCGTCGCTCGATTTCGCTCCGTGCCGTGCGAGAGAGACACATAGATTGTGGATGGTGAAGGCAGACGCACAGGCACGCCGCGCGCCCACGCGATGGCTGGGTGCCTGGGTGGCCAACTCGTCACAAGTACTCGCCCGGTCGCCGGCGCCACTGGAGATAGAGTTAGAGTCGAGGGCGGGGTGCCGGAGCAGGCGGGCAGCCGAGAAGGCGAGTGCTGTCTAGGGGCTGTGGACGAGGGAGGATGCACGTTGTGCCAGTGCATGGCGTGGGTGGGGAACACCGGACTATCAGCCGAATCAACAAATCACCAGAGGAGGAGGACTGGAGGAGCCTTAGACGCACTGCTCGGATGAACGAATTGCTAGAGGAGTAACCGAGTAGGTGAAGGAGGACTGGAGCTGAAGGAACCTTGGATGAATTGACGAACTGATGCACGGGCCGGCTTGGTATATAATTAAATTGCCCCAATACGGCAATGCCCCTCTTTTTAATAATATATTGATTTGTTTTGCCTCTTTCTCTGATTCAATTTGTTTGATTACAGTAAACTAAGTTGCAAAAATAGAACGTTGCACAATTTTTTTTATGAAGTGCAAATATCTTATCTATTAAGCATGAAAGATTTCCCTGCCTCCCAAGGCCTCCACGCCCATTTTTATGCGAAAAGGCCCCTGCGTTCTGCCGAATCACGCAACGGCCCGACGGAGCCCCTCGCGCGTGGGCAGGTATAGCCGGAACTTTGCGTAAAGGCCCTCCCTGTTTTACGAAATTGGTTCCACGTTCTACAGCCGTTGGACCTTCCGATCTCAGAGCCGAGACGATTCAGCCATTCGCCCGCGCGCTCTAGGACCGATGCCCTAGCCCTTCCCGTTTCCCTCCCGGACCCCGCCACCTCACCACCCCACCCACTCCCTTCGTTCCCCTCTCCCCGATTTTTCTCCCCGCTGTGGCTCCTCACCCATCGCTCCCCAGTACCGTGGGGTCGCCCCACCCTAGCCATCACCCCGGCACCGGCGCTGTCCTCGCTCTCGCCCCCTGCCGCCGTGCCCTCGCTCCCATCCCCACCACTCTCCTTGTCTCCTCCGCCTGCAGCATCAAGAGATCGGGCCTGGGCCACCTCGCGAAGGCCTTGAACTTGTCGTGCCATGGAGTATGACCATGGTGCTCCACCTCAAAACTCATGTGGTCACGTCTTGGCGGGAGCCCACGCGCTCCGTCAGTTCGCCTCGCCTACTCCGTCCCTGGTTCTTGCCCCAAGGCGCTGCGTTCTCGTGTGCTTCGCCAGTTCACTTATAGGGGAAGGGATCTTCGCCCCGTGTTTCTTCGTGTGAGCTGTGTCGGTGGCCCGCCGTTCCCCATCCGATTTCTAGCGCCAGGCCGTCATTGCGTTATTGATTCGTTGTGGTTTCTCGGTTCGTCTCCATTGGTCCAGTGTCATGGTTTCTCAGCCTGGCTCGATTGTCCATCATCCTAGCATCCTGATTTGGTCTCCATTCTTGCTATTCCACGCTGCCGTTAACTGCGCGCCGCTCCACCGCTGTCGTCACTCGCCTCCGTGTTTCCTTTGCGTCGGCCTCGGTTGTTTCGCCGTTGATTCGTTTATGCTCCATTTCCTCTTCGACTGTTTCATCGTTGTTTTATTTCTGATGTCGTTTACTTGTGCGAAGGTATGCTTCTGGTGTCGTTTACCTGATTTGGGTTTGGCTATAGGATTGGGCGACGCGGATGACGCAAGGTACATGTCCACTAGGGCGCCGGCGGTCAAGGAGGCGGGCCATCTCATCCGCAACAGCATCGGAGAGAGGTCGTCTGTGAGGTGAGGGCTCAAGGTTTTCCTTTTGATTGATTATGTTGGGCATTTCAGTATTACTGATGTGCGTTTAGTGCTGTAGGTTTGGCCTTCCCAGTTGTTTAGTTTCTGTGCGTTAGATTGTGTTAATGCTGTGATCTATTCTTGCCTCCATGGTAGAAATGGGGTGCCTAATGCGATGATGGCGTGACCTTCCTGATGCTTAGATCTTCAAATCATGTAGTTCATAGGATCGCATTTGCAGCATATGTGTCGAATTGCCAATGGTCATACTTTGCTCCTCATGGTGTGCCATTTGGAAGTTTTGAGGTGGAGCACCAGGTAAACATAGTTCGGCGATCAGCGCAGAGATCTTGACAGGAGGCAGTGGCTTAGTGAGGCCGCGATCACCAGCAGCCACCAGCACCAGCCACCAGCACCGAGGTCGTCAATCCTTTTGGTATGCTCCTCACATGCTCTTCTCCATCCTCTACGGATTCCTCTAGGTCTTTACACCCTTGACCCCTTTGTTTTTGCATGCATCCTCTCTTTTTAGATGTTCCCCTTTGATCTAGTTTCTATCTACTTTTATAGGTTGTTCTTGCGCTTTGTTTTTGGTCGGTACATCTCTTAAGGATATTTGGGATATCAGGTGAATAGACAAGATCTGCAGTTGTTGAATCTATTGTTTCATATGTAGGTTACTAGATAGCCTACCAATTGCTCGATATAATGCCTAAACCACTCAACCAGGCACCTTAATAAGGAGATTCGAAGGGCAAATTGTTCTCGATGCTTAAAACAACATGGTATGCCACCCATCGCTACTTGATCTTGTTTCTTCAATGTCAGATATTAATTTCCATCGATTAATTGTCTTGGTCATTTGCGGGTAGTGTGTGAAGTCAAGTAAACAGTATGCCTCTACATCCGCCTCCACATCGCCACTACGCTTTGCGCGAGTTGAACTTTGGGTACTAGATTAATCTCTTGTGTAGATTTTTGGTTTACATGTGGTCGCATTTAGGTCATATTGTCGAACTTAGAACATTGTATTTCCTTCCCTTTTTTGACTTGATCATCTCGCCTTGCTGCAGTGACCATTTGCAATGCTTATGGAGCCTTTCACTAGCCATTGTGGATATTTACGCACTTCTGTCGAGACGTTCTTTGCGGAACCCTAAGGCTGAATGTATATTTACCATCGGAGATGGGGTAAGTCATGTCTTTTTAGGCTAATCAATCAGAAATCATCTGTTATTTGTTGTAGATTAAGGCAATATAATTACATGATCATGGACATTTGTTTCTTTCTGCTAAAAAGGAACCACCTTTTCTAATAGATTTTTTTGCATACACGGCCTTCCTTCCATCCTCTGAAAGCTTATCCTAGTCCTTCGCCCTAGAGTTTAAAATTTTAGCAACCTATAATTGAAGTAAAGAATAAAATTGGAGAATTAAATGCCACTTTTTTTTGCTACCGTGTTATCTTTTAGGAGTGAAAAACAACAGCTTCTACTAGGAATCAGGCGTGCAAGCTGGCAACCCACTAACATACCATCGTCAATGCTTTTTAGCGATAGTTTGAACATAGGGGTCCTTACTACAGCAAGCCATGCTGCTGCCAACACTAGCCCATTTACCATATTTTATGACCCTAGGTAAGTTCCAAATCCGTTGTTTGACACTATAATCTTGTTAGCTATGGACTTTCAGGCGATCTGCTGAATTTGTTATCCCAAATTGCCAAATACTAGAAGGTGTTGTATCATAACCAGATATATTTAGGAATGCGCTCACCGATGTTTGAGATGGAGGAATTAGGAACAAGAAGGTATATTAGTTCTTATTACCTATACAAACTCTACCCTTCAAATTTACTAACAAGTTGTGCATTTTGCTTTTCTTTTCCTGGACATAAAGAATACTATCCATGGTTAGGTTGCCGATAGTTCATTTGCTAATGAAGTCATTAACATTTTCAGTACATGGATACAATAACTGAAATATGTGGTCTAGATCCTCTGAGATGGAAAAATTCCCATGGTGCGGCTTACTGTGTTGGGATCCCGAACACCCACTCAATGGCGCTCTTGCATCGTGGTTATTCTTTTCCATTTTCTTTATGATTCGCTGATTTAACATTCTTTGATAGGTTGGCTGGGATAAGTCTGCAGCAAGTGAAAGGCGGAATAGAGTTTCGATCTGGGAGATTGAACCGATTGCTGCTCCTTTTTTTCGTATGCCCCTAGCCATTTTTAGTGTGAAACGCCCTAAACAATTAGGTATGTTTGGTATTAGTATGGCAATCTAGAATGCTAGATAGTGATTTTCTTCAAATCACCATGGTAACTACAGATGTGGGGTAAAGGCCTTTCGTTAATTTTAGTGCTTTATGCATAGACTACTTTGGTTGTGCCTGCTTCTGATGCTTTTTATGCTCTTTTCTGATGACAGAATATACCATGTTTCTTAGCTTTTCAGCACATACATAACTACACCAAAAGAAACTTATGAATATGGAATTTACAATATTTCTATGTGCCATACAAATAGCCCCTTTGCGTATTTGCTAAATATGCCACTAGACACATGTCGGCGTATTCCACTTGACAGGCCCAAGTCTACAGACCGGGTTTGGTTCGGTAGGGGGGTGTCTTTGGTAGCCGGCGAACCCTAACAGATGGAAACCCCAGCACCTCTCGCACTAACGAGCTCTAGAGTCTAAAATTCAGATGAACACACGATTTTTTACCCAGGTTCAGGCCCCCATGAAGAAGGGTAATAGCCTTACTTCCTGCTTGATTTTGGATTCAGTATTTCGGGCTTGGTTACAGAGCTTGTTGATGACCAGCTCTTCTGTTGTGTCTCCCTTCCTCTCTCCTTTTTTCTCTCCAGTGCCCTTATATGCACGGGCTTACACGAGTCAGATAGAGGAGGGATGTCATCATGTTTATCTTACATGCATTTATTACACCTTTATGCGCCATCCCGCCGTTCCTTGGCGCTAATTAATGCCAGCGCATGCCTTCGCTTCGGTTCTTCGAAATGTGACCTCTCTCAGGATGTAGGTGAGAGGCGCGGAGGGACGGGCTTGTAGCAAATTCCTTAGGACCGACATGCATGGTACAAGAGGGCTGTCTCGACACTGCAATGCGGCGAAGGAAACTTCAGATGAAGCCACCGCGATTTCGCCCTTTGCATGGCAGCGAGCAAACAAGGTGTGCTTCGCCGCATGCCACGTGGGCCGGGCGCCGGGCGAGCAGGCGTGGTCGCCACCTGCTCGCCCGTCGCCACGTGGACCGACACGGCGGCTGGGCGTGCTTTCGCCAACCGCCCACCAAAGCCGCCACGTTTGGCGCCGGCAGCGGGCGTGGTCGCCCACCTGCTGCCCATGGCGCCACGTGGACCGACACCGGCCGGTGGGCGTGCCGCCTAACCGCCACCAAAGCCGCCACGTGGGCTAGTGTAAGTTCAAGCGCCTTTGGTTTTGGTGATTGATGTTAATTAATGTTTAATCTGTGTTTAATGATAAATCTAATCTTTATGAGATTAATATGTTTTATTGAGCATATATTTAGCATTCTCATATTTGAATGAAAAATGGAAAATCCAAGGTATGTATGCATATTCTTTCTAGTATTAATTGCATATTTTGGATTCAAGTTAAAGCATGAATGTCCCCATTATATTAACCACAAAACGTGCATCATGTTTCCCAATCCATATATTACATGGATGCACATACTTAGAGGGAGTTTGTAATTTAACTTGAAAGTTTCATTGTATTGATCTATTCTTTATTGACACATATAAGGATCAAGACAAAGAAATTAAATCCTTGAGTATATATTTGAATTGCCTAGCTATAGTATACTCATGGTAATATAGGATATACTCCAATATGATAAAATTGAATATGTGCATATTATCTTCAAGTCAATTATACTTATGCACATATACATGTGGGGTGTATTTTATAGTCGATGACTTAGAGTAATGATCATTTCCATATAGTTTACACATAATGGATCATTACCTCTCATCAACATGAGTATATGAAAACTTGTGTAGTTAATATATACTCATATCGATTTAAATGATAATTTGAATTGAGTTCATTTGTCTTGTTAATCATTAAAGAACATTTTATCATGTGTTGATAGTGTTCCTTGATTAATTAAGGACAAGTGAATAGCTCTTAAGTATAATAAAGCATGAGTTGCACTATTGTACTTAAGACACACTTAAATCATTCAAATTGATTTAGGTTGTGCTCAATTGATCTAAAGGCATCCATTATGTGTTAATGGAGTGCAAGAGATAATTGAGACAACCGGGCATCTTGGACTAACTATTTTATAAGTGGTGATTGAGTTAGGTCCAAAGATGAATGAGATGATTGAGAACGGGATAAAGACGGCATCATGAGGTGATGGGCGTCAAGAGAAGATCCCGAAGACAAAGAGAAGAATCGAGTGATGATCCCGAGAGAGTATCAAAGTGATGATCATAAAGAACCCAAAGGGGATTGCTTGCGTACGATGGCGAAGGTATAATTCGATAGGCTAAGGACTTTGTAGTCTTTGAGTCTAAGGTTTTTATCGCCGTACTATTAAGAGGGGTTGTCTCTTAGCTTGAGCTTCATCATGTGTTGATGATCTCAATCCCGTGTTCACTCGAGCTCAAATCATTTGGATTTGGTTTTTGCATAAGACCTAACCATTTGGCATGTGTTGCGAATGAGTTAAGCTTATGCTTGGTTGTTATTGCATTATGCTCGGATTTGCATGTGTTGCAAAGAAGAAGAGTATATGCATTTGGTTTTACTTACGCTTTGATTTGCATGTGTTGCAAGTGGGATAAGCGTATGCATTGGCTTTTGCATGAAGTTCACTTTTGCATGTGTTGCAATTGTTGAATCTTCATGTTTTGTTTTCTCTTTACAAAATAAATCTTTCAAAATCAAAGTGGTTGCTTGGAGCTAGGTTTTGCATGTGTTGCAAAACGAGGATGCTCAAGCTAGTTGGATTTGGAATTTACGTACGGTTCTTTGAAGCATATGAATAGTATTTGCAAATGTATTTTGCAAATTATTTTGATTATGAGTTGATCATCACATGGTTCAAGGTTGTTGACCCTTGCTAGCTTGTAGTCATGTTTTTGATCAAGTCTATGTGAAGTATTTCGAGAAAATCATATTTTAGACTTGAATGACTACATTAGAGTTTAGTTTTGGTGATATTTAAAAATATTTATGGTTGATTAAATCTTGAAAATGGGTGGAGATTGTAGCCCTCGTGATAAGCTTCGCATAGAATCAAAAATCACCCAAATCGGAGTTCGGAGTAAAAAGTTATGAGCGTTTTAGTAACCTTTGCCGCGGTACTACCGCCCGTAGGGGCCGGTAGTACTGCCCTTGCGGTAGCTTTTTGCCAGAGAAGGTGCTTTTGAACTCCTAGGCCGGTACTACCGCCCGTAGGGGCCGGTAGTACCGCAAGTACTGTAGCAACGGCTAGTTTCAGCTCTTTTAATGCCCTTTTTGTCCCCCAACGGCTAGTTTTCTTTGTGAGGCTATAAAAGGAGGTCATGGGGGGCATGTGCTGGTTGATTGAGTATTTTGGATGAGGAGGTGCATGTGTTGCATACTCACATTTGATTCTTGAGCTAAGAGTGAGACTAATTGCATGTGTTGCAATTAGGAGTGGGTTGAGAGCCTTTTGTGCATGTGTTGCACTTGAGGGAGGTCTTGGTGCATGTGTTGCACTAGGTGATCACCGGGAGCGCATTCGTTGTGCTCGGTGAAGTTCAAGCAAGGAGCGGCTTGTTACTCTTGGAGGTTGCCAACTCCTAGACGGCGTAGGCGTCGTGCGCGGGAGCTCTCAAGGTTGTGAGAAGTCCCGTGAAGTTTGTGAAGGTTCGGGTTGAGCCTACGCATAGCGTGAAAACCACGACTAGTGAAAAGAGGCGGTGCTCGAGGGAGCCGGTCCAAGTGGTTGGGCTTGCCTCAACGTGGACTAGGGGAGACCGGCAAGTCTCCGAACACCACGGAAAAATATCGGTTGTCTCTTTTACTTTCAAGTATTTACATTTATTGTATATTGTTCAATTACTTGATTGTAATTAGAATTGCTTAGTATTAATTATTTGTTCAATATAGCAATTCTTGTGTAGAGACATAATTTAGTTAGTGCACATAGTGAGCCTAGTTGATTTAGGCTTTAATTGTCAAAACCTATTTATCGCTTCCGCATATATCTTTAATTAAGTTTTGACATAAGGGGTTGATTAGAGCGAATTAAATTAGTAAGCGATTAATTTTATAAACGCCTATTCACCCCCTAGGCGCATCCTCGATCTCTACTGACTAGGCGCCGAGCGGGCGTGGTCGCCACTGCCGCTTCGCCCACGTGACCGACACCGGCGAGCCGGGCGTGTTCGCCAACCGCCGCCAAAGCCGCCACGTGGCCGGACGCCGGTGAGCAGGCGTGGTCGCCACTGCCGCTTCGCCACGTGGACCGACACCGGCGGTGGGCGTGCTTCGCCAATCGCCCACCAAAGCCGCCACGCGGTTAGGCGCCGCGGCGGCGTGGTCGCCACTGCCGCTTCGCGCACGTGGACCGACACTCGGCGGCCGGGCGTGCTCGCCAACCGCCGCCAGTTACCACGTGACGTGGGGCGCCGCGCAGCAGGCGTGGTCGCCATCTGCCGCCGCGCCACGTGATCGACACCGGCGGCCGGGCGTGTTTCGCCAACCGCCGCCAAAGCCGCCACGTGTTGACGCCGGGCGAGCGTGGGGTCGCCCATCTGCCGCTTCGCCACGTGGACCGACACCGGCGGCCGGGCGTGTTTCGCCAACCGCCACCAAAGCCGCCACGGGCCGACGCCGGCGCAGCGGTGGCGTGGTCGCCCACTGCCGCCGCGCCACGTGGACCCACACCGGCTGGCCGGGCGTGCCGCCAACCGCCGCCAAAGCCGCCATTGCGGCCGGACGCCGCAGCAGCGAGCGTGGTCGCCACTGCCGCTTCGCCCGACGACGTGGATCGACGTTACAGAGACGGGTGTAAACACCCACCGCTCACAAATCGCCACATAGACCACGCGACGCTTTTGTGCGGCGAAGAGGGTACCCTGTATAGTACGCCGACAGTAGCCCTGCCCACCCAAGAACGCACATCGTAGTCTTTCAAAATCCTTACATTAAATGCGGTGCATTCTTGGATGGGGCCACCACTCATCGATGCGACCGCCGATTCCTTCCCCGCATCCATCGATTTTTCTTGGGACCAAACGGCGCACAACCTTGTCCTTTCGTGAACTGCGGTGCAGAGTGGGGATACATATAGATTCATCCGCCCAGTGCGCTTCACGCTTTTAGTACCCTTTGCAAACTTCGTCTTCTTCCTCTGAGCTTTTCTTGCCTCTTGTCACTTTTGCTTCCATGGCGCCTCCTGCTTCACCTTCCATTCCTCCCTCCAACAGAGATTCCTACACAATAGGGAGACTCCACACGATTGTCTGGTGAGGGCCCTCTCTTCTTCGGTGGGACCCCACACCACAAAGGTGCCCACCGACGAGATCATCATCACTGTGTGGGGCATCATGGCGGGCTTGGTACCGCCATTCTCTCGATTTTTTCTCACCGTCCTCCACTTCTATGAAATCAACCATCTTCATCTCACCCCCAACTCCATTCTTTTTCTCGCCATCTTCGTGATACCTCTGCGAAATGTTCTTGGGGTGATGCCAAACCTCCCCTCTTCGCCACTTTTTTCCTTTGCCGCCTCCTCGACGGTGAGCTCGGGAGTCGCCATTTTCGCTTCGGGGCCGGGATGGTCGCCGCTACCTTCCCTTCCACCGGCCAGTCGAATTGAGGGCTCGGGCGCCTCAATGGTCAGACGTCAATGACGACAGCGGCATTGATGTTTTGGGGGTGCCCGCCGGACCAGCGGCGGTCACCGAGAACTGGAACTCGCCCGTCGAAGAGACGGCGGAGATCCGGGCAATGGCGGCCCGCATTATCGACTTGCGGAGCGCCGGTTTAACTGGGGCAATGGTTGTTAGGGATTTTGTATCCCGAAGACTTAGCCCCCTTCGCCGCCGTATTCGCCCAGCATGGCAATACACAGGCGACGACGACATTACCCGCACCTTTCCCGGCCGTAAGTCTTTATCTTTTTCTTTTTATGCTCCTTCCGTATTGCTCCCTACCAACCAGCAGTCTTTTTCTAACTTTGGCCAGGCGCGGGAAACTTGGATGGGCCACGACGCCACATGGCTCTCTCGGGCTCATGCCGCCGGTTCCGACCGATTTGGACTTCCTTCATCGGCTGCCACTCGCCGACTTGAGTCTGCGAGCGCTGAGATCGTCAGTTATTACCGCCGATGGACTCCACTGCTCACCGTCGTGCAGCCATACCGACGATCGTGGACGTGCTCGCTTCACCGACGGGCGGCGGGCAGCGCCACTTGTTCCGGACGCCCAAGCCCGGGACGCGAAGAAGATCGCATACGGCGAATCTCGGCCGCCACCAAGGCAAGGGTGGCGGTGATTTCACATGGGGCGGCAAGACCAACCGCCCTAATTACAAAGACCGATCGCACCGACGCGCCGCCTGTGGCGCCAAGATTCCACCTCCGCGCCACGGCATCTTCGCATCGGCGCCACACAGAAAGCGCCAGCTCGACAACCACGGCGCCCGGCTGCTACGGCGCCGGCTCCTTCCCCGACTCCTCTTGTGGTGCCGATTTCGCCCTCCGCGACGCCACCACCTTCCGCAACGGGGACCCCGGCCGCCACTCGACAAGGCGGGCTGGAGGTCCCCAAAGCCAGCTTCAGCTTGAGGGCGACGCCAAGGGCGGCCCCTCAAGATGCTCCCAGGGAGCAGACGCCACCGGCACCTGCAGCGGAGGCTTCCGCCCAGACACCGCCAACGGCCACTACCACGGGAACTGGGGTAGGCGGCCTCGACGCCAATGTACCTCGCCAACTCGCCTCCCGGACCATCGCCACTCCCGCTGAACGCTCCGCTGAGCTCTTCACCGAAGCTCAAGAACTTACACGCTTGCTGCGACTTCTCCACGGCCGCCGGGCATGGGGCCCGGACGGCGAGGCAACTGACAGGGGCCATCGATGAGCTGGCGCGAGCGGAGAGGTCGACATGGTGGCGCAGAAAGGACCATCGCGATCGCCTCGTCGCCATGCAAAGAACGGGCGAAAGGGCCGAGGCGCGAAGGACCTTCGAGTATGAGGTCGACCGCCAGCGCAATCTCGCCGCCATGCTCAAGAGAGTTTCAAAAGATCAAAGATGCTCGAACCTTTGGGCGTGGTCTTTGGACGCCTCCAAGACACCGCCCTGCAGTACGCCCACGCGACCAACCAGGCCGCGGAGGCGCTCCGGGGATTGCCCGCCGCCCTGGCCGCACGCTCAGCTAGGGAGGGGCAAGAGGTTGCGGTGATGACCGCCACCTTCGTGCTGGCTTGTTGGGCCAGCCGCGATGCTTCCTTGGATCCAATGGCGGCGATGGAGACCGGCATTGTGGGGAACGCCGCCTTGGCAGAGGCGCGTGTGCAGGCAGCCGCCGAATACTTGGCCGGGCAGCTGCAAGTACAGCAGCCGGCCATGGATGTTGCCACCCCGGTGGCGGAGGAAGAAGATGCCGGCGACATCGACGCGTGGGCGGCAGTGAAGGCGATGCCGCCACCTCACTTTTTTGCTTTTACTTCTTTTGTTGATCAACTTCCTTTTTGTCTGTAAAAATATTTCAATTAACTTTAGTTGTAATGGATGCTTCCCAGTTTTACCTTTGTGTTCGTTTGTCACACTTATCCGATATTGCATGCTGAAATTGTCAGGTTGTCAGTCCGCAACTCGGCTAAGGCACCAATTAGGCTGTCGAGCCTAGGTAATATCTCAGAATTCCTACAAAGGCTGCATGCAACTAGCCACAAGTGTAAACATCACACGCATAAGTTACATAGGGCTTAGGCAAAGCCAACTTTGAAGCGCAATAGTCTGTGTTTGAGCACGGAATGATTTTGCCATCAAGATTTTATGCAGGGTTATTATTGGCTAAAACCTCTTCGGAGCTTAAATCCTTGTGATCTCTTAGAATCGCACCCAGTGGCGCAGAAGTAGCAAGTGCCCGTGAGTGGTCTTGGGCGGTGCGCCAATCGGTGACAACTAGCGGTGCTTCTAAGAGCCAACCCGAGGTGTACGAGCCGTGTCCGAGCTCCGTGCCCAACTTACACTCGTCACCGACTTTATCAACACTCACATTGAAGACTTTTCCTTTATCACCAAGGAGCCGCGGGTTTTCGACATCCGTGATAACCATGCATAATTCGATTAATTTTAGCATTTTCATAAGCAAACAAGCGAGAGTGTTACTTAAAACACTTATCCGCTTACGATTAGTGGGCGCCCAACCCAGCGGGGGCGACCAGCCCCAGCTTACTGGCGACCACTGAGCCTTGGCGACCAGCCCCCAGCTGGCGACCACTCGAGCCTTCGGCGACCAGCCCCCAATGCTGGGCGACCAGCCCCAAGTTACTGGCGACCACTCGAGCCTTCTGCGATCACCGAGTCTTTGGGTGGCCCTACTCTTTCTTCTCGGATTGAGCCAAAGCTTTAAAGTTTTACTCACGCACATACGCGGTTATTATAAAGGTAAATAAATGCCAGCAGGGCGATTCAATACAGATTATGACAACAAAAGTCGGCGCATGGGGTAATATTGGTTCACTCTGCTTTTGGCCTCCGCATGTCGCCGCTCCTTCCAAACACGACCCATGGCAGCAGGCGGCGGCGGCAAATGAATCGCTCGGGAGGATGCTAGGCCAGAAGGTGTTTGTGGTAACGACCTCTGGTGCTTCGAGAGCCAACCCGAGGCGATGAACCACATTTAAACATCAGTACAAATCCGCTCCCGGTTGCCCGCTTCACCCGACACGATACGTGCACAATTATGAACCTGCAAGGACGGCCAAAACCTAAGAACCAATAGCCCCCATGTACCGCATCATCCCGTAGGGTGCACAAAGAAAAGGAACAATGACAAAGCCGAAAATCTTTAAGATAATAACATTATCTTTTTATTTTTGACTGGAACTAGGTTTTTCACCTTTTCGCTTTGCTTCGAGGATCTAGAACAGATCCGGTAACTCAGACATTAATTGAATTCCTTTGGGTTTAATAAAAATATTACCACAAAAACCCTCAAATAATATATCACCTACAATTTAGTCCATAATTAAAATTTAATTAAAACAAAATTTATATAATAAAAATATTTATATCAAATATGAATACCCTTTTCCAAGAAATATATTTCTAAATTTTTGTAAAACAATTTTAGGTTAAAAAACTTGATTTACGAATAGTTCTAGGGTTAATTTTAAAGAAATAACCTAAAATTCTAAGGATAAGTAGTGGGAAGTCAAAAATTATCTGATTAGCATCTATTTGGTTTGGGAGGATCGTGCACAAGTGAAGTCGGTCCGAATTCGAAACAATGATAACCTTTGCTCTAGGATAAAAATATAAGATCGGGGTAAGCTGAAAACTTTAACCCTAGCCCTTATAGGGTTGTTAAAATTCATGCACCATTTAAAATATTAATTTGGAAATTTCTCGACAAGGAGAATAATTAGTTTGGAAATTTTAAGTAGCTTCAAATAAATTTTTGGTCTCTCTATTAACTGGAATAAAATTTGCAAATAATTTAGTTCATCCGTATTAATTAAATTAGGTCTAACACATCAAAAATTAGCTTAACCACAATAAACTCCTGAAGTGGTTACCTTACACCTCCGAACCATCATTTGGGCATAGGTCCCCAATTCAACCTGAATATTAAATGATCCCTTGAAATTTTCCCTGACTCGGACATATCGAACCAATAATTTTCTTTTTAAAGCCTTTTTAATTCATAACAAAAAAAACATTTATATTACATCGTCAAATTATATGAATTCAAAAAAATAATGTTTTTATTAATAATCACGATGCTAACTTATGCTGGGAGAGCTTACTATTATGTCAAACTTGGCAAAAAGAATAAGGGAGGAATTACAACATACAAGGCACCTTCTGGGCCTTTCTTGATAATACGAGCTTGGGTTCGTGCCAAAGGCAGGTGATTGTGAATTGCTATTTTTAAAAATCCCGAATGCATAACATATTACTTCAATGTATTTTCCTAAACAAATAGTTTTATAGGTAATTTCATATCTTCCATTCATCTTTTATATTTGGCCATATGAAAAAAATGGATCATAATAAATAATTAGGATGATTGGCACTGGCGAGAAAATTGGTTAAAAGTATGGGAAAAATTCAGAAACACGACAAACGAGGCTCATTTTGGAAATTTTCACAAGCACCTTTTGGGCCGTGTAGGCACGACCTGTTCCAATGGATCAAACCTTGTTAGCAATAATTTATGCAATAGGCATATTTTTTTATACAATCTTAAAGAATGGATATAAGGACCATAAGTACCCAGTCTTTTAATTAAATGTGAACCAAAAACAAAAACCTCTTCATAAAATTCCTATTTGGAAGTAACCTCGACGGACAGAATGAAAGTTCAAAATTGTCAACATGTTAACAACAAGATCTATGACTTGCACAACTGTTCACAGATAAACATTATCATCAGATGGCCAATGTTAATGGTACAAAAACCTAGTTTAATTTTATACGTTCTATTACATTTACTTCATGGTTTTGCAAATTGGACCATTCCTGACAGAAAGCTATATATTCTGCCAGAGCAATACCATAATTCGTATCTGCGGCAACGCAATGGGAGATCTGGGGGTACTCAACAAATCATCCAACAACGGTTAATTGACAACAATTCATCTGGACTTGGGCCCTTTACCTAAAGCCGACCTCCTTGCCATGCAAGAGGAACCCGAACCTAAGTTAGGAAGGAAAATCGTGATTATTTTAGACACTGGATGCTTAAATTAATGGAATTAACCTATTTTGCCTTCCCAACCTTGGGTTTAAAAAAAGGGGAAATTTTTTTCCCCCAATTTTTTAAAAAAAGAAAACCCCTTTTCTTCCCAATTTGGAAGATAAAAATAAAGTTAAATTTTTGGGGGGGAAAAAACAAACAAATTTCCAAAGTTTTTCCCCCCCAAAGGCCCTTCCCGAAAAAACCCCAAGAAAGGGAAGGAACAAACCCCCCATTTTCAAGTAAAAAATTTTCCCTGGCCGGATAATTAAAAAATGCCCCCCTTAAAAAAACCCCACCTCCCCAAAATTTTTTTTGCCCCTTTCCTGGGCCCCATTTTTAATACAAAATTTGAAGGCCCCGCCCAAATTCCCTTTCTTTAAAATAAAATCCGCCCCCAATTTGGGCCCATTTATTGGGAAATTTTGGCCCAAAGGGCACCGGGTTGAAATTTTCCCCTTTTTCCCAAACCCGTTTTTCCCCCCCCAAAAATTTCCCCACCTTTCCCCCGGGCCCCCCCACCCTTTCCCCCTGGGGCCCTCCCCCCAAATTTTTGGAAAATTTTTCCCCTTTTTATTTTCCCCGGGGCCACCCTTTTCCCCCTGGGTCCCCCGTTTCCCCCCCGAACCCTTTGTTGCCCAAAGATTTTGGCCCATTTCGCCCCGGGAAGGCCTTTGGGTTTTGAGGTGGCAAAAAGGGCACGCGGGAGGTCCGCCCGGGGCCCTGGGCCCCTTCCCCAAAAAGTTTCGGGGGCCCTTTAATAGGGGTTTTTTTGGGGGGCCCCAAAGGCCCGGGGTTGGTTTTTCTTCATTGGTTTTGGGGGATTTCTTCCTAGGGGGGGCCCAGGGTTCCCCCATCCCCCCAAAAGGCGGGACCTTGGCGGCCGGTTTCCCTTTTGCCCTAGGGGTCCATTTTTTGGGGGGCCGTTTTGGTTTTTGAAATTTAAGGGGGGGTTTTTAATTAAACCCACCAAGCCCCCAAAAAATTTTTTTGGGCCCCCAAAGGGTTTTCCCACCCAAAGGCAAAAGGGCCCCTTTTTTTTGGGCAAATTTTCCTTTTTTAATTTCCCTTTCAAAGCTACCTTTTAAGGGGCCCCTTTTTTGTTTAAACCCCAAGGGGTTTTTGGCACGTGATCGACACCGGCGGCCGGGCGTGTTTCGCCAACCGCCACCAAAGCCGCCACGCATAGGCGCCGCAGCGGCGGCGTGGTCGCCACTGCCGCTGCGCCACGTGGACCGACACCGGCGGCCGGGCGTGCTTTCGCCAACCGCCGCCAAAGCCGCCACGTGGCCGGACGCCGGGCGCAGCAGGCGTGGTCGCCACCGCCGCCGCGCACCACGTGACCGACACCCGGCGGCCGGGCGGCCGCGCAACCGCCGCCAAAGCCGCCACGCAGCCGGACGCCGGGCGAAGCAGGCGGTCGCCACTGCCGCTTCGCGCCACGTGGACCGACACCGGCGGCCGGGCGTGCTTCGCCAACCGCCCACCAAAGCCGCCACGTAGCCGGACGCCGGGCGCAGCAGGCGTGTCGCCACTGCCGCTTCGCGCGCCACGTGGACCGACACCCGGCGGGCTAGGCGTGCTTTCGCCAACCGCCGCCAAAGCCGCCACGTGGGCCGGACGCCGCGAGTAGGCGTGGTCGCCCACCGCGCCGCGCGACACGTGGATCGACGTTTCGAGACGGGTAAACACCCACCCGCCGTCAAATCGCCACGCTGACCACGCGACGCTTTTGTGCGGCGAAGAGGGTACCCCGGTGTATAGTACGCCGACAACACATAAACCAGATTTTTACCAAGAGCTAATCTTATTAAGCTGATTGATCTGGAGGGTCTATGAAAATCAATGGGAATATGCTATATTAGCCTTCATATTATATCTTATCTCTTAAGGTGCGGAGGATTAATGCCCTCTCTGGCGTCCATCTCTCTTTTTTTTGTGAAAAGGCCCTTCCATGAGTACCCAAATTGCACGAAAACCCTTCCACCGGCTCTGTTGCATAAACACCTTGTGGTTTCGAAAAATAGTCCACGGTCCTCCTTCCCTTTTTTGAAAAAAAAAACTTTGTTCCAGTTCACCTTTTCTCTAAAAGGGTCCCTGTGAGTTCTGAAATTGCGATTGCTTCAGTTTTTCTTAGATTTTTACACCTTTTGCCAAAGGAAAAATAAGGTCCGCCATAGAGATTTGTTTTGCCAACTTACCACCCCGTCAAAGTTCAACCGGCGCAGCGTAGCGCGCGATTCTACCTAGTACTAGTGACCCATGAACCAATAAGAGCAACATAGCTTAGCATGTTTTTAACCCCAATGAAATTATTGCTCATCCAGCGCATCATAAACAAATTGAAGATTATTCTAAATAAATTAGAGATCAAGTGAGGAGGACGTATATGTTGAAGGGTGCAATTCAACCAATCAGGCATGCTTTTCCAAACAAGATTCAACATGAAGAACCAAGATGTTGTTTCAAGAATCATGGTACAAGAAATTCGATTGGTTAGAATATAGTGTCGAAAAGAATGATGTATTTTATTTCTATTGCTTTTTTAAAAAACCGAGACAACCTACTCACTTTGTGAGGGATGTCTTCATAAAAGTTGGCTATGTAAATTGGAGAAGGGCCATGGAAGGTTTCAAAGACCATGTTAGGGGACCTAATAGTGTCCACAACATTGCAATGCAAGATTGTTGCAATCAAAGAGCAAGCATAGAACATAAATTAAATATTTATAGCATAGACTCTAAAATTGCATATAAGATTCGTTTGACTGCTTCTTTAAATTGTGCAAGATATCTTATTATACAAGGTAATGCTTTTCGTGGATATGATGAAACTTCTACCTCCATGAACAAGAGCAATTTTAAAGAGCTATTAGAGTAGTATAAAGATAAGGTGCTAGATGTGAATGCGACATTTGAATTTGATGGTGGAGGGAACAATTTGATGATTTTTCCGGAGATACAGAAGGATCTTGCAAAATGTTGTGCACAAAAGGTAACTAAGGTGATTAAGGATGAGATTGGGGATAAAAATTTCACGGTGCTTATTGATGAGTCGTGCAATTCATCAATAAAAGAGCAAATGCCATGATTGTGAGGTTAGTAGTACATATTATGTTTGTTAATTGTACCATTTATGATTTGTGTTAAGTTCTAACCTTGCATTGTTAATTTGGTTAGAATGTAGGTTTGTAAACAACTAAGAGAAGATCATGGAAAGGTTTTTTGGTATCAAACATTTTACTTACTGTACATCGGTTGCATTGAAAGAAGTTATGGTTAGTTTGCTTGCTGACCATGATCTACCTATTTCTAGATTACATGGGCAGGGCTATGATGGAACTTCAAATATGAGAGAGGAATTTAATGGTTTGCAAAGATTGATAGAGGGTGAGAGTCTGTATGTTTTCTATATCTATTGCTTTGCCCATCAGTTATAGTTAGTGGTTATCACTGTCGCAAGTTGTAGTAGAGCTATTGTTGACTTCTTTAACTGTGTTCCCTTGATAATAATCATTGTGAAAGCATCTTGTAAGAGAAAGGATGTTTTGATGGAAAAGCATCAAGAGAAGGTATTGGAGAATAGCATACTTTTAAGTGGATTAGGATTGAATCAGGAAACTAGCTTAGCAAGACCTAGAGATACTAGATGGGGCTCTCATCTTAAAACCTTACTTCGTATATACCAAATATGGGAGTTAGTGCTTGAAGTTTTAGAGATGATATCTAAAGATGCATTATATCTTTCAGATCATGGTGAAGCAGCAAATTTGATATAATAGATGGAAAGATTTGAATTTGTATTCATCATGCATTTTTTGATAGACTTGTTGGGCATTACAAATGAGTGGCACTTGCTTTCAAGGTTTTAAAAACCGTTTTTGAAAACATCGCTCAAAAACTGTCAGAAACACCGCTCAAAAACCGTTCAGTTTTTCGCGAGAAACTGCTTGGTTTTTACCAAAAACAATCAACCAATTGAATGTTCCTTAAAAACGGTTTTCGAGCGGTTTTCAACGCATAAATTTTTCCAAAATTTTTGAATTTTTTAATTAGATCGATTTACCGAGTAATTTTGGATCTCGAATCACAACGATAAGATCAAAACCGCGGTTTTTGAGTGAATTTTACTGGTTTTGAAACCCTGCTTGCTTTGCAAAAAAGGATCAAGAAATTGTAGAGCCATCGGTTTGATCGTGGATGCGAAAGTGCGCCTACAAGACATGAAGGACAATGGGTGGGAGCCATTGTTTAGCCAAATCAAGTACTACAAGGCAAATGAGATTGGTGTGCTAGATATGGATGATTTCATTGGAGTTAAGGGCAAATCTGTACATCAGAAGCATAAGGTGACTTATATGCACTATTATCGTCTGACATTTTCAATGTTGCTCTTAATGCTATTATGGGGGAGATGGATCATCTCAACAATGAAGATTATTAAGACAGACTTGCACAATAAGATAGAAGATGATTAGTTCAACTAGTATACTTATTTTGAGTTAGAACTTTGACATAGTAGGCCCCCTTTATATTCATCCTGGATTCACCACTGTCTACACCAATATCATACATGCATATGGACAAGCAATATGAACTCCTGCAGGTACATGTAATTTTATATGTTTAATACAGAATTAATAAAATACATTGATCGTCTGCTTTTATTTGCTTGTATAAAGGAGGGCCTCCTATGTCAAAGTTCTAATTCAAGACAAGCATACTAGTTGAACCAAGCATCTTCTATCTTATTGTGCAAATCTGCCTTAATAATCTTCATTGCTAAGAAGATTCTTTCTACTAATGATGTTGCCACTGGAAGAATCAATGTAAACTCGATGAGGCAATAGACCAATGAAAAAGTTTTATTCTTTCTAGTTTTAACCATCTTTTCAGCAAACTTTGCAAGGTCATGACAACCATTAAACTCAACACTTATCCTAACATTGACAACAAAGGTTTGAAGCTAATTTCTTAACAACAAAATGTCAGCTATGGTGAAATCAACAATGTACAGTGAGTCTTTAGGCTGTGTCATCTTGTTTATATTTTAGACTAAAAATATAAACTTAATTAACTTTATTTTAACCTACAAATTCTAGATCTGAGATAAAATTAGGATCTGGAGCTCTACCAAACAGGATCTTATTAAGATTTACCACTATATTCACTACAAGGAAAGAAAAGAGAGTTGGCAAAGATCAATATAGAGGTTGATAGTAGCTAACACGTAGAGTTGCTAACTACACAGTTGCAAGCACTACCACACATACTTGCCAGTTTAGAAACAACCTTAATATTTCTCCAAAACATATCCGACGTTGGTCTCATTTTGTTAAGTTCGTCGTAAGGAACAACAGTGCAAACTGAATATCAAAAAGATGTGACCATTTAGTCAGCAAACCGAACAAATGCAAATAACGTGACATTAGTAGCTATATGCTGATTTCACCCAATACAAGCAGTCAAAAATAATAGATTGAATAGATCTCCACATAAGGATAACAAATCTCCTTGGTCTCACATCCGACGAAGCGCAGACGTGCGCCACATGGTTTTACTAACGCGCGACTAGTAGAAGCTACTCCCTCCGTTCGGAAATCTATAACGTTTTAGAAAAAGCGCAGTCCAATTCCTTTAACTTTGACTACAAATATATAAAAAAGAACTATTTAGACTAGTGTGAAAATAATATCATTACATTGGACTAAAAAACATTTTCATAATATAATCATTTTATATTTGTTATGAACAAATGAATGTAAAAAGTAGCCATGAAAGCTGCAAATTAAAGATTGTGTCAATGTACAGAACGTCGAACATTTACCGAACGGAAGGAGTAAGCATTATCGAAGAAAATATGGCTAGTCCCGATTGGAACCAAAAGCACCCTAGCACGCACACCGTGCTCAACAGCTTTCGCGTACTTTGATTCTTTTTTTTAAAAAAAAAATTGAACCTTCTTTACAAGGCCCTGCCGCCACAAGCAGATTCTGCTTCACCTGGCTAATGTCTGCCCCGACGTATCGCGGAAGCAAACCCATGGACGGCATATAGCGCCACCAATATAATAGTTTAATTCATACTCATTCGCCAGGACGAGGCACAACAGATTACGAGCAACAAACTTCTGTTGACGTAGAGCCGTGAATGGGTGGGTCATACTACATGAAGGAGCTCATCTGCACCTAAATGTCTCCTAGCACAAACATGACAGTCATTCGCCCATTACCTGCATATTAAATATGATACTCCTGATTTGCTACATTTTGCAAAACTCAAGCAATGCTCCATGTGATGGTACCACATCGTCAGCAACAACCTTCCACTCAACTTCAATCATTAACACGCAGTATTCTTCAGCTGCTGCCATTTGAATGAATCGTTTAACATACACATGTAGTTACATTGCACCAAAGTTGCCGAGAATATTATGGGAAGAATGGAACAACCTTGATTAATAATTTTGGGAGCTCGCTCGACTATGGATCTGTTCTACTACAACATAACAATTTTTGCAGATGCTGCGAGGATGCAAAGGAAAAACATAAGAGCTGAGTGATTGATTACAAAGAAAATATATTTTTCCATCTGCAGAGAAAGCATCATACTTACAAACAAGATCCAGCAATATGACTTATCACTCAAATCTTGTCCTCAACATATACTTCTCTTGTTGAAGGATTCCATTGTCAGATTAGCAGTGAAGGCCGGGATGGAGTTCATCTTCCTTATGAAAATCTCGACCTGAGAATTGTTAAGATCAACTGAGGCAGTTAAATCCTGCTCTGGTTCAATAACAAACTAGAAACACATATGGACTTCGGTGTTGTAAGAATGCTAAGCATAACAGTATGGAGTGCCTAGACCAGATCCTTATTCCAAATTTGTTGTCTATAAAATGTGTGGCATTCCCATTACTTAGGAACAGCAACTGGTTCCTGTACTCAACCCCATGATATGCCTTAACTGAAATGCAACACGTTCCGATATTTTTAAGCACATGTTTATCTATCTAATCACCTAGATTAGTCTATTGCCGCCTAACGCCATTCTCAGAATTTTGGTACTTGTAGATGGCATATTTTGATGAACAATTTAGTGATACTTCAAAACTAAGGACGTCAACTGGACTAAACCTTATTCTGTATATGCTAAATACAACTTAGACAATGCAAATTTGGAGGACATAAATAAAAGAAGGTTCTTCGTTCGACAATACTAAATAACCCCCCTCCTTTCTCTCTCTTATACACCCTATTCAGCTATAACGTTTACATCGCTATTGATTATTTGATACAATATTTCAGCAAGGAAAATATAGGCAAGTGCAATCAATAAGCTGAATACCTGCTGGGCAATCTCTTGTTGAGATGTGTAGTCATTGACCTGTATTTATTAGTAAAATCAAATAATGTCCCTTAAAACTATAGGAAAGACCATTTCAGCAATGTAATAATCCTACCACAATATTGGTGCTTCCTGATTCATAGTCAAACTCAAGTTTTTCATCATCACTTTGGGCATAGACTGATTGCAGAATAAATCGTGTTACAGGGATCCCATTTGACTGCTGCTGGTCATTCATCACTATCTAAACCCATAAAACAAGAAAAGGTTATGCCAAATAATATTGATGTTTAACAGTCGGACATAGTCAAACCATGTAATAATGAAAAATTAAGCAAAATTTTGAAGCCGGAAAATGACGAGCATGGTATGTACTGAAATGCATATTACCTATACAGCAATTGAAGAACATCAAAATGTCCAATCCAAAAGACAACATGATTGAGAAGTTCGAAACAAATCATCCCAATGAAACAAATATAGATATATTCTGTTGACCTCAAGTGAAAAGGCGAATATTACTTATGACTGTATCAATGATGCGTGGTATTAAACCACATGTTGAATGCGTAACTCTTTCAAGCGGAACTTTCAAAAGGAGGACCTGTATCTTCCTTTCTCAAGATCCTGCTAGTCTATTCTAACTTGAGCTCAAGAGAACTTCACAACTAGATGAAACCACAAAACAATTGATTTGATCTAAGAACATTGCATACAAAATTACTAGTAAGTAGCTAGAACAGTAAGATGTAGAAGCTGTTAATATAAAGCCTTTAGTTAGCTACTATTCATGGGTTTTCAAGATCAAGATATGACCTCCCTTCAGACATAGCCTAGGGCTGTGTTCTTCATGGGCCACCAAAAAATTGACATGGGGGAATACATGGGTAACATTAATAGATCGAGAGAGTTGACCCTACCAAGGTTTCAAAAACCTTGGGCCGGTATACATGGATACAATAATTTACTTAGTATTTCAAATCCCAACTTCAAATTTAAAACATTTCAGACCAGTATTTTTTCTACTGGGCTGTTTTGTATCCCTGGACCCCACCATGAATTATGTTATATTAACAATACCTTGTAACCAAAAAGCGAGCAGCAAGCCTTTCGAAAAACTGAGATCCTCTCTGCAAACACCGCCTTGTATCTGTTTCAAAGCAAGTATAAGGTCATCTCCAACAAATCAGTATGTACAAAAGCTTATACAAAGAATTAACAAACTAGATACCTTTCTTCACGTTTTTCTAGTGTGGCAATTTGATTTTTAAGCTGTGCTAGCTTTTCAGCAATATCTGCATCTACCACAGTTCCAGCATCTGAAGTAAAATAAATATTTTGTTTACATATTCATTCAAGCAAAATCCGACAAGGACTCTCAGAGCTTTGAAAATATAAAGCACATGATATTAAAAGATGCGGCACTCCATTAGAAAATATAGATGTATCTTGTTAGCAACTACACCAAAGAAAACGAGTGAACAGAACTGTAGAATGAGCAAAAAGAAAATCAGGAAAGAAGCTGACAACTAATTGTTGCACGCTAAAAAGTACAATCCATTAGATAATAAATCGCTGGCAGAGTTTCAAACTGAAAAAAAAAGGTAAGCAACCAAGAAACTCAAACATCCAAACCATGTGGACATCATGAGTGGTACAAAGAATGAGCAAGTGTACTTACCAGCCTGTCCTTTTAGTTCTTCCACTGCCTGCAGCCTCTCTTTCGTTTTCTTTAGTTCAGCTTGCAATGCTTCTATTGTCTGCTTTGCTTCACTGTCCACTGCAAGAGTATTTACCATGCGCAGTACTTTTGTGCTTGAGGCAGAGTAATCTCCATGACCCAGCTGTCAAATATGACAAGAACATTCAAGGTACAGAAGCATGGAACGCAAGAAAAAAAACATTGCATGTTACAATTCTTCAGTGTACTTACTGTAAATTGCACGCTCAACTACTCTATTATTGAATGAAAGATGGCACTTCTACTTAAGACTTTGACGACACAGCACCGCATTATAACAAAGGATAACTCTTGACATTCGAACGCAACAGACATTCAGCGCAAAAACCATCCACCATTGATTCATTTGAAGCTGACAGGAACATAACAGTTCTTAGTTAATGCTTTTATTCACAGGCAGCAGAATGATACAAGCTACCCAGTAGCTCAGCCTGATAACGAGAGAAGATAGACGGGCATACTAACACAACTAAAAGGAAGAAGGCTCGAATATTCTACCAGTGAACAATAAATCTACACAAATATTCCAACAAAAACTTTTTGATAACTTGCCCACTAGCAATTAATCCAAATTTTAAGATGTTTCAGACAGGTTTGAGAGGGGTGTGTGTGTGTGTGTGTGTGTGTGTGTGTGTATTAGGCTGCCTTTTCAAATGAAAATGGTATAAATAACAGAGCAAGCATACCAAGATACCAGTTCAAAAGTTGATCTTAGTCCTTACCTTTGACTCAAGTAAGGCCACCTGAGAGCGTAGTTGGTCACCCTCTCGCTCCAAAGATTTTGCTTTTCTTGCTTCAATGCTCAATTTTTCATTCATCAGATTGAGCTCAGTGTGCTGTTGACTAATTAGTTCTCTCTGCTCGTGTAGAGTGCTCTCCAGTTCTCTTATTATCTTTTCCATTCGAGATTGCTCTGACTCCATATTCTGCATTGTTCCCTCAGAAGAAATATTTTACATTTAAGAAAAAGTTACAAGGGCATGAACCCACCAATCTTAAGAATATATATAGAAACTCACTAACCCTGGATGTTGTGTCATCACCATCCAGAGGTTTTTGTTTAGTCAACATAGCATGGTCCTTTCTTAATCTATCTCTTTCTTCACTGATTGCAGCAAGCTGTTCAGAAGAAACAAACCACAAGGGGGAAATTAAAGCATGATGGCACGAATTATTGACATAAAAGGATGAATTCTCAATTTAAACACACAATGAACAAAGGAAGAGTTAATATCGCGTGAACCTATTAAGACAGCTAAGGTAGCAAAAGTGCTATGGGACTACAAGGGGATTTATAGCATAGAGGCATGGTTATCACAGTGTCGCCACAGCGTCGCCTTGGCATCATGGCGCTCCGGATGGGACGCCGTGAATGCTCGCCTCACCTTGGCATCATGGCGCTCTGGATGGGACGCTGTGGGTGCTCGCCGCCTTGGCCATCTAGGCAGGCACCTAGGAATTTACAGCGTCCATGGCGAGTTGCTAGGCAGGCGCCTTGGCCAGCTAGCAGAGAGAAGCAACTTTAACCCACTAATCTTTGATGAGTATGAGCGGAACATTGATTGGATTGATGCCGATGCTGAAGATGTCCATGAGATGGAGCCGGAAAATCTGGACTAGGCTCTTATTGATTAGGTTATGGGTGCATCAAGTGCGCTCCATGGTTGCAATCTATCTAGGCTTGTTAATTACGTTCTGAACTTCTTCTCTAATGTGTTGTCTTAGTGCCGCTGTTAGCTGTCAAGTGTCAACCACTTTTGCTCGCCATACTCGCCTTGAGGACGCCATGGCGCCCGCCTAGACACCATGGTGTCCTAGCGCCTCTCAAGCGTCGTGGACAACATGGGCGCCGTGACAACCATGCATAGAGGACTAAAAACGTGAAACCAATGCCACAGTCACAGAGATATTTCTAAATATAGCAGCAAAGAGAAGATAATACCAGAAGTTCAAGCCGCTTGACCTCCCTAGTAGCACTTTCTGCCCTCTCTTTGGCCAGGGTAGCTTCACCTTCTGCACGTTGCTTGCTGAGATCAGCACATTCCAATGCAACCTCTAATTCTTTCAACCGTGATGTTACTTCACCAAATTTATTCAAATTTGTCAATGCTTGCCTGTTAACAATTCAAACAAATGTATAAATCTTATATGAAGGTACTACAGAAAGTTGAATGTGCTCAATCTCAATCTTTCTCACAAGTTTCAAGCAAAAGAAACCAACATTTTACAATTTATTGAATTTATCAAATGTACTAGTTGTGCATTTGTTTTTGTGATCATAGGAAAAGATAATACTATGAATAGTGTTAATAACGATGAATAATAGGAGAAAAATAAAGTTGGAATAGTGATAATGGACACATACTTTTGCAAATCTGCAATCTTTTGAGGTATGTCGCCATAAGAAGACACATCAGGTATGTCGCTGAGCAATGCTGTACATGATGCTAATTCAAGCTCCAACTTCTGTGCTTTAGCTTCAATTTCCTGCTGCTTAGATAATTCCTTTTCTGCTCTTTCCCTGCGCCCTTGCTCCTCCAATAGTTTTTCTTTCAGCAACTCAACATTTGCGTGGGAAGATTTTAACCTTCTAGCTTCATGCACTTCTTTTTCCTAAATATATAGAATCATTTAGGTAAAGAACGTCATTCATTCTGAAAAAATTGCATGGCAGTTCATTATTGACAGCCTATATTAAAAAACAAATAAGTAAGAGAACCTCGGATATGTCTAAGGTTGAGGGGAAAGGGACACTAACAACTAAATTTAAAACAGTGCCATTTAATACCAAAAAAGTTCGTCGCGTAATATTTATACAACATCCAATAACAAAGTGCATTACTTTGTAAAAAGGTGCCTTAATGAATAAAGTTATGCACCTGTACAGGGAATTTTTTTTCAAGACAACTACAAGAACATATTGTACTCAAATTCAAAAGCAGTACACCACAGCTCTGCTTAGATTAGAATTTCCTACATAGCTTGAACGTGCTGCATTTATGGCAGCTCAGAGAGCTATTTAGATTTTAGGGTAGTAAACAGATCTCCCTAGAAAACATAAATCCTGCATCATTAATTAATGCTAAGAATGCTATGAGCTTACAGTATCAGCATAACACTGATAGGTTCCAAAGTTTTCTGCCAGTCATAAATAACCGGGTTTCCTCATTAAACGGCATGTATTCAAAGAAGTATTTTCTAAAACTGAGTACATGCAAAAAAAAAAAAAAAACATGCCATCAAACACTCGCATAGCATCAGCTAAGGAGACAAACTTTCTAATGTTAAAAATGCTCACATAATTCCGGAGCTCCTCTTGCAAAAGCTTTATCAGCTTCTGATCATCTGTTGGAGTACGATGACCAGACAAAGCACTGGAATTCAATAGCTTGTACTCCATTTCATTCTTTTCGCGAAAACACTGACCAAGATCATAAAATGTAAATCAGTGTAGCTATTGTACCAAAATGTAAAGCTAATTGACACAAGTTTGAGCATATGGTGAGAGATCCCATTCTCAGCAGGGAAAGGAGTGGGAAACGTTCACAGACATAATAATTATGCAGACTAATATAAGCTGACCTCGTCTAGTTGCCTTTTCAAGTTCTCCAGCTGCTCATTTAACATCTTTGCTTCACTCTCGAAGCTTTGCGCCCTGAGTCTCATTCTGTCAAGCTATCCCCACACATGTTCAAATAGATAAGACAACATGCAGTGACAAATCAATGTTGACAAGAGTTTAAAATACAGACCTCGGCATTTAGCTTAGAAACAGATAATTTTGAGTCATCTTGCAAATACGAAAGTTCCTTCTTAAGGGCTTTCTTCTCCCTTTCTGAATTTTCTGCTAACCGCTGCAAATTTCCTTCCAACTCTTTGACCGACTCCTTTGCAGATGCTGCTGATGATTCAGCACTAATTCGAGAATCAATCTCTTTATTGAGTTGTGCCTGAAGCACCACCAAGTTTGTGATTAGTCATGTCAATTGATAAACAGAGATGCAATAACCCATGGCAACAAGATGGAGTTCACACGCCAAAGGGGAAGATTTTTATACCTCAAGTTCACTTATTTTCTTGACTTGATCACAGTATCGTTCCTGATACCCACCCAACTCCTTCATTAATCGTTCTTGTAATGCAACCTCCCGCCCTTTTGTTGCTGCCAGTTCTTGTTCAACGTAGTTCAGTTTGTCCTGGTATGTTGTCCTTTCATCCTCTGGAAAATAAATGCTAGTCTGTTGATTCTGTTTGTAAGTATGTGCATTCAATGGCCAGCAGCAGAATAATACTAACATCTAATTCAAAACCCAGGTTTCTTAGAGCAGCAAGCAGAATCAACAACATATGCTCTTCTAGTTCCAACTCCCAACAAATGAGAACTTACAAGATATAACTTGGAGGATGATATTATCCTATTTTCTGATGTCCACAGTCCACACATGCTTCAAGATTTCAAGTGGAAATTTTAATGTATCTAATAGATCATGCCTGACCAACGCATGTAGCTAAATAAATTGCATTCACACACTATGCATACGGAAAAAAAACAGAATAAAAGCCTGGGTCAACAAAAGCATACCACTCTTGGATAATCGTTCCTCCAACGCATCAAGTGTTGCTCGATACTGCTGAACTTGCTTCTCTGCCGTGTCCAGTGCCACCATGAACTCTGATTTCACCTATCAGAAATGTGCCAATGAAAAAAAACATCAATATGTCTATCGATGTGGCATATAAACCTAGTCACACAACAGCAAAGCGAGGGTTCTTCATTTCGCATTGTGTACTTACAGACCCTCCAAGTCGGATCAACAAATCATTATCTATAATTGAGGAACTTCAAAGAGCTTTTTCATGTGGCATGTGTGGCCAAAACTAACTTAAGCATAACAAACTTGGGACTACCTGCCGCTAAATGGAAGCTGCCAGTTGCAGTAACAGAAACTACACAACATTGTATGCTTCCACCGAGCTAGACCGTAACAGTTGGAGATAGGAACGAAGCGAGCTCACCATCTGACGGCAGTGGTACGTGCAGACCATGTCATCGGAGGGCTCCCGGGGGCGGCGGCGGCTACGAGGGCGGTGGGGCGGTCGTAGAGCACGAGGCGGCGGTCGGAGACGGGGCTCTGGCCGGTGGCGGCGGCGGCGTCGGAGTCGGCGCGCCGCTTCCGCTGCGGAGGGGTCCGGAGGATCATCTCGCGGCGGCCCTCGGGGGTTCTAGACGCTTCCTAGGGTTCTGGCGGAGAGGCACTCACCAGGTGGAGTGGGGGAAAGGGTGGCGATGATGAGGAGTTCAGGAGGAGGGATTTGATTCGAAAATGCGCCGATGGACGACGGTGGTGGGGCAAAGGGTTGCGAATGGGCGAAAGCGTATTCTGCAACGAATCCGTTTTCCTTATTGTTTTATTATCCTAATTTCTTGCGTTTTTCGTTTGACCTATCAAAAGCCTTTTCCTAAAACTTCCCAGGTATTTTTCAGCCATATGTTTCCCGCCTCCATTCCTCTCTCAACCTGCATTCATTTCTTGCGCTATGTTTTTTTATTATTATTGTTGTGTTATTTCCATTTTTGCGTTTTTCCAAATGGGACCTGAAGCTCCAAAGTTTTGTGGGCTGGCAGAAATTTCCCATAGATAGGCTGGAACACCAGTCGGATGCACCGGCAGAAGGATGTAAATGCTATAGCAATATATTTTTCTTGAATTAATATGCCTTAAATAGAGTTAATTCTTGTTAGTTTTCCAGTAGAAGGAATTCCGCTCTGGACATCCGTAATGTTTCAAGAAATACTAAAAAACATAGTGGGCATGGATATAGGACATGCTAGAATGCATTTGTTTTCTTTTATTTTGGTGCAAAGATCCAGGTAACTTTTCATTTTAAACGTAAAAAGACATTATAGCAATATAAAATAAGTTTGATTAACCAACAGCGAAG
Organism: Guadua angustifolia; assembly: GCA_036346375.1. Classification (NCBI taxonomy): domain Eukaryota; kingdom Viridiplantae; phylum Streptophyta; class Magnoliopsida; order Poales; family Poaceae; genus Guadua; species Guadua angustifolia. Next base: position 16,065,935 of record CM070500.1, on the reverse strand, counting down.
TTCTTTGCACATCCAAACCTTTTTACATATAATGATATTGCTATGCTTATAATATGGTAAATTTATATTGTTGGATAACATGACACACTAGATTATGCACGTAACAACTCAAAGTTGAAGTACGCGTATCATTTGTCTAAAAACCAAAAAATGTATGAAACACTACTTATGAAATAAGCCCACTGGGAGACTAACGTGAAAAATAGAATACCACTGTTTATTAAGTTGTAAATGTTTAAGCTAAGATTAGATATGCTACTCTTTTTTGTAGAAACTCTATATTTTTATGTACACATGTCACCTTTTTAATAACATAGATTGTAGCAACATATTTGTGGGAGCATACTAATATTCGCAATGTCCTACTCATTTGGTTTCAACATATACGCTCGTAAATTTAGCTAACAGTGGTAAAGATGGATAATTAAAGAGTAGTGATAAAGATGAGTAATTAAAAAGCAGTGATAAAGATAAGTAATTTTAATTAAGTGACGTAAAAAAAATTTTATATAGTAGAGATAATGTTTACCATATTATAGGAAAAAGAATTCCGTTTCGTTCTTTACAAACCAAGACCTCCCAAGTCCCAACTCCCAAGCTCCAATACATTTTCGATTCCCCCGCTTCCAAAACCCAACCAAACCCCTCGTTCTCCCCGCCTACATCCGCATCCCCGCCATGGCGCCCGGTGCCCTAGCCCGCCTTCTCATCGGCCGCCGTGCACCGGCTCCTCTCCTCGCGCGCCCCTTCGCTGCGAAGGCCCGGGCGTCGCGGCGGCCGCAGGAGCCGGACCTCCCCTCGGAGAACAACGACGACTTCGCCGGGGGCCAGGAGGCCGCCCCCACGGAGGGCATCAGCAAGCCGCTTGCCGACGTCCTCAGGGAGCTCGGGAAGAGGGTTCCTGAGTCCCTCGTGAAGACGCGCGTCGAGGACGACGGGTTCGCCATCAAGTACATCCCATGGTGAGCCCGCTCGATCACTAGTGATCGCTCATCGAACCCTAGCTTTTAGTGTACAGTGCAGTGTAGGATCGGTCAATGTGGGAGATTTCTGGTCATTTTTGCATGATTTGGGCGTATTTCCAGATTTGTGTATGAGGTTATGTTGGGCTAGTGTCTTTGACTCCTTTCTGCTGTGGTTTATAATGCTTTGTGCTGATGGGTGGATTCGTGGAATCGTAGTAAGCAGCCAAATGAAGCCTTCGGCATAGCAAAAAACTTGTTAACTATGTGCTATGTTCTTCTGTGAAGAGGAACTGCATCCAATAAGAGCAACTCATGTTTGCAGCAATTGCTGATCTGTTGATAGAGGTAAAATCAGACTTGACGCCTGATGCATATGCCTAGTTAGGAGGAAAGCTATCACATTTCTATTGGACAAACTAGTGACCAATGGTTTTGCTAAATCGATTTCTGGGTTTTTGTCATGGGCGATGGTTATCACCATCACTTGAAGTGGTGTTGTTTTTTTAGAACGCAGGCTATGCCCAACTTTTATAGAAAGTAGTCAGGAAGGTAACAGGAGTTATGCTGGGATTACCAGGTTACAATTAGATTCAACATCAAAAGGAAACCTCGCATATAAGAGAAAAACCCCCTGACAAAGCTCCAAAACATTGAAGAGGTGTTGTTGCAGCACGACTTCAACAGAACTGTCATGAACACAACATGCCTTCTTGTTTAGTGACTGATCATCATAGTAAATTCAAATAACCGGACAGAATTTCTCGTCAGAAAACAAACTGAGTATGGCATCATCTGGTGTTTGTTTGACCACCTGGCAACCATAGAACCCTTCTTAGCATACTCGATAATCAGACCCTTCATATCTTTTTCTTTATTGTTCAAAGCTGCTTCAATTCTTGTAGCTTGAACATGTTAGATAACATGCTGGAATGCATAGGCTATGTATGTAATTTTTCCAATTTGTATCCTTGTGATCTCACTCCTCATGCCTTTTACAGGCACATTGTTAACAAAATTCTGAACGTGCATGCTCCAGGTAAATTTCTTGACATTATTATATCAGATGTTTATTTGTTCTTTTGTGGAGGTCTTAAGTTCAAAGCAGGCCAAATTGTTGAGAAATTATATTTCCTATTTTACTTCTATCATTTTGTATTCCTTTGCAGAATGGTCTGGTGAGGTTCGCAACATTGTTTATTCATCTGACGGGAAATCTGTATCTGTTGTCTATCGCGTGACACTCCATGGAACTGATGCAGAGGTACCTCTTTTGCCCCAGGAAATGCCATTATATATACATGACAGGTCCTCTGCAACTAAAGGCCATCCTGGAACCAGAGACATCTGGCTGAAGCTTCATATCCTGCATTCGTCTTTTGGCAATCTACTGATAATCTCACACTTAATTCCATTCTGGTTTTGAACTTTTATTGCCTTTATGATTACCATTGGAAGAGAATTATCACAAAATGACCCGCTTAAAGACAGTCTACTGCATCCATGGTTAACATAACTATCGCATATCAATGTGCATAAGCTATGTTAAGATTAATTGCAATTCTTCAGCTGTCATCATAGTTGTCATTTCCTTTTCTTTTTACTATGTATGCTGGTGTCTTATGCCCACCTTTTGTCGATGCTTAACCGGCTCGATACTGAATTCGATTGTGTATTTTTTTTGTCATAATTCTTTTTTATGCATGTTTTGTGTTATTTAACATTGTTGGTGCTATTTGGATCCATGCACTGGATCTGTTTTGGGAATCGGATTACACTCTTCTTTCTTACATAGTTTTCCACTTTCCAGTATATAATTAGTTTGGGACTATGCATACTGGAAATATGTAATTAGAACAATTTTATGCTGACATAACTAAGTGAGGTTCTAGAGATTACTCAGTGTTTCATTGTTGATGCTTCTTTTTCAGATCTGTAGAGAGGCCACTGGAACTGCTTCTGTTGATGATACAAGCTATGGAGATCCTGTACAGAAGGCTGAAGCAATGGCTTTTCGTCGAGCTTGTGCCCGTCTTGGTCTTGGACTTTATCTCTATCATGAAGATATGTCCTAGATGCTTAAAGTTAATTGTTTGTGGTGTGAAATCTTGCATGTCTCTTGATGTGCAGACCCTTATCGTATTTAGGCTACCCTTTTGCCCTAGATACACTTTTATGTGCTAGCATATAAAACTAAGTATTATAGGTTGTCATGTGGGTGACTAAATGTAAGCTACTGATGCAGCTGCTGTTTGTGAACTGTTGGCTTAATATGAATGAACATGTTGTTCCAATGTGTGAGTTTCTTTCTGCACCTATTTTCATGGAATCTTGATTTCTATATTTTTCCGATTCATAATATTCTTCATCTGGATATTTCATTTGCGTGCTAGTAGGTCGCTAGCTGAAAGGAAACATTCTGCATGTTAGTCAGTGCTCCCGTACTAACAATTTTGCAATATCATCAAGTAAGTTTTCTCTAGAGACTAGAATCGCAGTTACCAAATGAATTTAAACTTAGCTCCCGTACTAACAATTTTGCAATATCATCAAGTAATTTTTCTCTAGAGACTAGAATTGCAGCTACCAAATGAATTTTAACTTGTTAGAATTATGATGACCAAACAGTCCTATGGTACTAATGCCGTCTGTTGTTTTTGCTGTTAGGCCAAATGTTTTATTTGGCCTTATGTTAAGGGCTGCTGAGTCATTGTCCCTTGCATTTTTTTTTTCATAATACCATGTCTGATGAAGCCATACTGGGCTATGATATATGACTAGTGAATAGTTTAAACTATCATTGTACGAATTTGCTTACGAATGTGGTTATTATAAACCAGTTGTTATTGTCATCTTCATATAGAATTGCAGAATTGGACAGGTAAACTGTTGGTTTGTATTGGTAGTAGTCAAATGGACATGCTTTTTTACCGTGGCAGTCTGAGCATATTGGCTATTTGGCATGGCTTCCTGTAAATTAACTCTTGAAGGAACCTTGGTAGGATCTCAAGAAACTAGAGGGCAATTGAAGTGGTTTCTTCAATAAAACCGATGCGTCGCCGAACGATTAGCTCACCCAATTATTGGAATTTATCCAGCTAAAAGCCTAAAATGCTACTGGATGGGTTTGAATTTTGTCTCAAACTAATCAGTCTTCCTAGTACCTAGTATCCATCTGATGCATCACATATGAAGGGATAATGCATGTAAGGCATTTCACAGTTCATCTTTCAGTTAATCAAGTACTGAGACGAAATTAGTTAAAAGATCAATAAATAAGAAATGTACAACTCAGTGGCACTGGGTAGATTTTATATAGCATTATATGGTGAACTGCAATGTTGGGAAAGAAGCTACTGACTAAACATGGACGGAATATTAGCTAGAGACACGGCATAAAATAGTAAAGAGTTCGGCTTGTCCTAGAAGTGGCATAGTACTACTTTATTATTACAACATGTCTGATAATAATACATTAAAAAACATTAAGGTCCTCTCTGCACAGACAGACAGAGAGAGAGATGGAGAGAGAGAGAGAGAGAGAGAGGGGAGGGAAGGGAGGGGGTCCTGGACCTAACCATGGTAGTGACACTGGGGAAGATAAACATCTATATGAGTGGATGATCCAAGACAACAAAAATATGTCTATGGGTCCATTGGGGTTAATGAGTTACACAACAGTGCTTGGCATCTCCAAAGCCTTCTTTGGAGTCCCATTACTGCGTTAGAAATGACAGGAGGTAGCGCTAAGTGCCAAAAACAAACATTAGCACTCCTCTGAACCTGTCTCTGATGAGGTGCACAGGCTCTCCTTAGAGCCTTGACCACCTAGATGCAATCTATCGACTGAAAGATAAAAACAAATGTTAGCTAGTGCTTCTAATAATTGCTTAGGAAAGGTGAGTGGTTGGTTACACAAGATGTTACCGCATGATGTTTATATAAAGTTGGTGGGGATGAATATGCATAGCAAAGAGGTTATGGACTGGTCACATGTCAAATTCATTTGAGGTAACACCCAAGATTAGGGTCTGCTAAATGGTTCATGCTTCACCCAGAAGCACTTGGCCTAAGCTAAATACAGTATAGATTCTACTGATAAAATTTTGGAGCGGCGTGCTAGCTCGATCAGTTGTTTAGCTGTCACTTTTGTCCAATTTGGCTTGTGTCAGCATGTACCCTCCCTGGGGTAATGCTTGATTGTTAGGGTTTCGTTTGCCCACAGCGTTCTCTTTGGGCTGAAATTAGCTCTCTTGGATGAAGTCCTTCCTTGGACTATGGTTAAATTGGTTGGTTTGTGCTTGTTAATTTGTCAGTACAACCCCATCCTAGGGGCGTCAAGCTTTGAGCCCATCCTGGGGCTGAAGCTAATCTCCAATCACCACGTGACCATGTGGGATATGGAGAGAGGGCACTTGGACTGATGAACATGGGATCTACAGTAGTGCCCTTTGGTGTTAGAGATGGATGCATGGACTCAACACATAGGAAATTAAAACGAGACAGTGACGATTAGAAAGGAGACCATGGTTAGGCCAAGGGTTGCTCTGGAGCAGCAGACACAGCGAAGTGTGAGGGGATGAGCCGGTAAGGATGAGCAGCCTGAGTCGGAGTTGGCAAGGTTGGAGCAGTGTGAGCCATAGTCATGCCTGTTTAATGGGGACACACACTGTCAAGATATTAGTACCACAACTGAGCAAGAAAGAAATAATCCAACTGAATTCTGAGAAAATGATAGTTTTTCTAAGCAAATCAATGCAAAAAATAATAGTAATCATACTTTCTACCATATTCAATGCATATGCACTGGTTTAGGGTCTTGTATTGCACCTGACAAACCGACAAATGCATACCAACAGCTAATTTGTTCTTGGAAATGTGCTAGAGCAGACTGAGCTGTTTTATATTGAAATACAACCTATTAATAGCATGCGGATTTCATTTTCTTCATCAATAGAAAAATATGTCATGTTCTAGAAAGTTCTACTGAGCCCTACATTTAACTAGACTAGCCATGTGTCCGTGCGTTGTAACGAAAACTCAATTTGCGATAAAAAGTTTATTTGCAAAGAGCACTAACAGTGGTAAAGGTGGGTAATTTTGATGAAGTGACGCGGGAAGAAACTCTTGCTTTATATAATAGAGAATAGCGAAAGCACAACAGGGCTTGAATAATGAAAGCCAAAAATAATACCTGCTTGGGCTTGAGGACTCGATGCAAGTGACAATGGTCCTCCATATTGCTGTTCAAAGCCCGTTAATGCAGCAGCTGTAGAAGCCACAGTGGAGAAGTGGAACATCTGTGGGTATTGTAAGTTGTAGCCGTGTCCACTTGCATAGCTGGTTGTAGTGCTTCCTGACTGCCCGAACTGGAAATATGGATAAAAGGGACTGGTTCCAGTCACCATGCCAGCTGCTGCTCCTCCATAAAATGGGTACTGGGCTCCTCCATAGATGTTGTAGTAGTTCTAGTTAACAGAGCAAGGAGATCATATCTAAGTCTTTACGTCATCATGTTTGTTGATAACTCTGTTATTGTACTAATTTATATTACATTTCAAATTACGTTCATATGTAGTTTGCATCTGTTGGGCTTGCATGCAATGCATTTCATCATTTACAACTTTCTGTAAATGCTAATTGAACTGTTCACGCTCTTATATTTTCTGTTCATTTTTCTTGCTTCCTGTCTAAAAATTCATCACTCAGTTAATATTTCTTTTGAGTTAGCGGTTCTATTATTGTTAAGGCATTAGTATATAACCTTAATATATATAGCAGCTGTTGATCAAGAAACAAAGTTATGGTCTAATTTTGCTATTGTAAAGATTTTCAGTATGTCCATCACGGTAGGACCAATGTTATTCTGATAATTGCTAAGGCATAAGCACATTAATAAAGCATCTGTCGATGAAAATATAAATTATAATCTAATTCGTGCTATCATAATCACTGTACATATGCATATACCTGCATTAAAAACCATGCTGTTACGTTATACCAGAAAATATTCTGCTATATTCAAATGAGTAACTTGTTTTTGCTCTCTTTTTTAAAAGAAAAATTTAAGGAAAAAAAGTCTATTTATGTTGCTGTAGTGGTGTATCTCAAAACGTCTGTCCAGCTCATGCAAACAGTATTGAAATTCCAAGATTTTATATTCTTTTTATCTGACTTAAGAAAATCATTTGCCTGTGGAAGACTACAGAGACACTGCTGCCTGCCTGTATGTGTCATATGCAGTGGATTAAACTGGGCCATATTAGGGCTGGCAAAAAAGATGGTTATGGCTCGAATCAAAATTACTTCGATTACGGTAGTTACTGATTACAAAATTGAAATCAGTCTATTTCAAGAGAAAAATGTTAATAAGGCTCAGCTCGACAGTGGCTTGTTAGCTCAAATTTGAAATAATCATTTAAATAATAAATAAAATAATTTTATGTTAAATTATGTTAGTTTTGAAATAAGCTCGATAATAGCTGGATAGACAGCCCTGTATCTATAGCTGAGTTGCAGCACTAATTGCAAACCTGTACTCTGGCCTACATTTGGGTCCACGATTCAAAGTCCCAGCATGTAATTTGGGTCCTTATGGAGCCAAACATAGGTTTGGGTTCGGATAGAATTGGCGACCCAAGCATGTGCTGTCATAGTTTATTGGGTTAACAGGGGGTATAGCTGATGGAAAGATGGACCAAGTGTTTAGCGGCTTTGGTCTGGAGTCTGGACAGACTAGGGCCCATGCCATGTGCGCCTGTACAAGGTAAGATAGAAGTTGCTACATGGTAGGACCGGAAGGCACTATACTTTTAGCACTGCACTGCTTCATAGAGGATACATAATTGATATGTGTTTTTCTCTAGTCATGGGCATTATAACCCTTCATCATATGGAATCATTGTTTTGAGGGAGATTGGAAAGCTACTGTCTATCCATGAGCAGAAGCTACTAATTACAATACCTGTTACGCTCTCAAAGGTGAAAAAAATAAATGGTTCAGAAAGGATGGATTAGAGGCTGTCAGTGCGTATTATTGTCAAAGAACATGCAGAACAGCTAGGCAGATGATGAATCTTTTTAAAAGCAGTTAGCTCATGCTTGTTTAAGATTTTTTTAAAAAAAATATGGTAAAGGAGTTTTTGCAGGAATGTACTGAAAAACTACTTCACTGGCACTCTGCTGGTTGTACTCCACATGCCTTTCATTTATTCAAATTACTCCAGTGCCAAAGGAAATATATTTCAGCAACAAAACAAACGAGTAGACCATGCATCATTTATGAGGGGGCATGTGGTAGATAAAATGGTTCAGTAACATTGAAATCATTATCATTAGGACTTCAGGTATTCCGATAGGAAACATGATTGTGCAGATGGCATTTTTTTTTCATTTTCACGTTATTATATGTTTTTAGTGATAGGGAACTACTAGAAACTAATATTTTATGCATGTTCAAGCCATTAGTGGTGGACTTAATGTTAATTCTGTGCTTTCCATTAGAAACAAAGGATGATGGCATTTGAGCTAACATTGTTGCAAATGTATGCTTTACTTCAATGGGAGCTGTGTACATACTATTACAAGTCTGATAAACAGTTCAGCTTTTAAGAGAATGCGCATGCAAGCTGTCAGTTTTGAGTAAAGCTTATGCAGGATTTGTTTCCAGCATAAGTGAAGAAGAATTCATTAAGCGCAAGAGTATGAATTCTAATCCTCCAGGCTGGCGTGAATGCTTGCAGAGGCTAAAATGGTGACCGTTTCTTGCCTTCTTTTGTAATTGTACATTATAGTATTTTTTGTTCCTGGAGCAGATAATGCCTATTTTTAGCCAGTAAGCAAATATATACTAATGTTTTCATGCATCTTGTATCATACCATGATTCTTATGATAAATGCATAATGCAAACATAATTCTCATAAAGTATTGGCATAAAGGCATGCATACTTAAATCAGGTGCTTTATCTTTGTCTGTTGTCTCCACAACTTGATCTCAGTGAAATGAATATAAATAAGTGTTGGTCGAGCTAATAGAACATGTTGACAATGCGAAGGGTGAACTTACTGTGGGATAACTGTAGTCTGGAGAATAGGGAGAGTACCTGCAGTAATGGAGAAAGAAATATTAGTTTTGTTTGTTACAAATTAATTATGAGAGAAATATTAGTTTTGTTTGTTACAAATTACTTATGAGAGAAATATTAGTTTTGTTTGTTACAAATTAACTATGACTTATCGAGTGATCCCCTTGATTAACCGAGCTAGCTTAGCTTGGGTGGAGAGAAGGAGAGCACGTGTGTATGATTGCAAACTTGCTAAGTCTACCGTCTACTACGGAGAGACTGAGGATTTTTAGTGCTTCAATAGTCATCTCCCGTACTCGAGAGCTCGGCAAGGCGCCTGTCATGCTAAGATACTTGCCGAGCTCCCTTTCTTCAGCAGAATCAAATTCACAAATTAATCACTAATTTAATCATAATACTTAATTAATCACTTAATTAAATTACTAAATAATCAAATTCACTAGTTAATCTCTGTCCTTCCGAGCCAACAGGCTCTAAGTGGTTACCGATTCCTGTTGAGCTCCAGGAGCTCGGTAGCTTTCTGCTAACCTCTTCTGGTGTGGCAAGTAACTCGTGTCATCTATCGTGTCTTCCAAGATCACAAAGAGGCTTAATTTCACAAATTTGAATGAAAAAAAAGCTAAATTTGTAAAAAAAATGGATTTTAGAGATATAAAAGTGCGGCGGCTTCGAGAGTGAGGCTGGCCGCCTGGGTGATCGTGTGCCAGTAGAGCACGCACTGCCACTTGTGTGTGTGTGTCTCTCTCTCCGTGTGTGTGAGAGAGAGAGAGGTCTCCCTGCGTGAGAGGGGTGTGGTACGCAAGCTAAAAAAGCCTACATGACATTCACCATTGACCAAGGTGGTATGTCATAATGCACATGTCATGCATGTGATAAGCCCCCGTCGTAGATGGCCCTTGGGCACACTTTCAAGTTTCATAGGGTCCTTACCACATATGAGAGAGAGAGAGAGAGAGTACCCATAGACATGGAAAGGGAGGCCTTGTGGGATGGCATAATGAGGGAAGGTGGCATGAGAAGGAAAAGCTGCACCCAGCCCACCTTGGATCCCTGCCTGCTGGCTGAAGGACTTCATCACCCTAAAGCTCCTAGCCCCTCCTGTAGCAACATCATCAGGAAAATAAAATCAAATTTACCAGCATTGCTTGCTAACATTATCAGCAAAAGACACTTCTTTAAAGCAGGCATGCATTTGTTCCGATGCGCCACTGGTGGATTTATTCACACAGACGCACAGTTATGCTATTCTTCAGTCTCTGAATTGCAAGACGACATAATAGAAGTAAAAGATTCTCGAATCTGCCCTGATTAATTTAGGATTAAGGCTTTATCGATCGGATTTATTATTTAAGCCTTGGATTCATAATTGGTATAGCACATTATCCAAAACAAGGCACTTATTTCGAGGATAACTAACATGCACAGTCCTAACCCATGGTGTCCATGAGTAGTGTCTAGAGGGAAGAGAGAGCAATAAACCAATGCATAGTTTCCCAACCCATGGTTTCCATGAGTAGTGTCTAGAGAAGGGAGAGAGCAATAAAGCAATGCATGAGAGCAATAAACCAATGCATGCACCACAAATACAGCTTGGTAAACGCGCAGAAATGTCCAACCCCGATTTTGCTAGTTTGTTGAGTCTTGGTACCCGCGTCGACCCAGTTTCTTGCATGAGACACGGTTTCTTCGTTTTTCCTTCTCTCCCTTCCTTAACTCCTATGCCACATCAGATTTTTGCTTAGTTGGCAGCGTAATTAATTCTATAGACACCAGCTGAGATGGAGGGTTGGGAATGCTGTTTCTCTCCCTTCTCTTTTTTTCAGCAAATGCCTAGTGGATATCCTATAAAGGTCATGGATATTTATGTCTGCAGTTGAAGGGCAATTTCATCGATCATTAATGTACTGTACTTGGGAATATCAGGTAGCACTAAGCTAAAATTAGGCATTTTAAGCTTTTTATTCTCTACTGAATGCCAACATATGATCCTTATTTCACACTTTGCTGGGCCAATTAACAAAGTTAGGCAGACTTGATGACTTGTTCTTTAAGCTCTTCATTTATTCTAATGGTACGAAGGAACTTTTTGCGCATAAAATCATAATAGCTAAGTTTGTGATCATGGAACTATTTATAGAAATCATAGAAAAATGCAAGTGGTAGTGCATCTGTAATGATAATGGAACTATTTACTTTTTCTTTTCGAGAGCTTTTAGAGTCTTCAACCGAAGAGAAATGTCATCAAAGGCATTAATTAAGCAAGCTTGCTAACTGTTTCTTTTGTGTAGCTGGCGATCGAGATAATGGCAAATGTCTAACCATTCTGTGGGGTTGGAGGCCTAGATCTCTGAACCCCAAGGGAAGCCAGATTACAGTTAGCCCTCCTCCCGTCGATCACCGGCGCGGGATCAACGCAAGCCCTCATCGCCGCATCCGGGTCCCGGAAGGTAACCTACAATACGAATTTATGGTGCTAATTTAATGAAATTAAGCAACCATTGAAATTGCACGAACAAAAAAGGGAGGCAAAAAACACATGGACTGAAAACTAGACAGTTCGCAAACTAAACTGCAATTGAGTGCACACAAAGGAAAAGGATCATACAAATCCGTAGCCCTTGGATCTGCCAGTGTTCTTGTCGGTGATGACAACTGCTTCCACGATCGCCCCAAACTGCTCAAAGTACTTCCTCATGGTCTCCTTCTGAGTCTCCCATGCCAGTCCTCCTACAAACACCTTGGTGTAGGTTGTGTCTCCAAACTGCCCCATCAAACTCGGTGGACTCATGATACTAACTTCACCTCAGCAACAACAAATCAAACTCCAAAGGGAACAACAAAACCAGCAACTAAGGATCTGAATTTGGCTATGGCTAGTTCTTTGTTAGAGACGGAAGAGGAGGGAAGGAGGGAGGGAGGGAGGGAGGAAAAGCTAAATGTCAGAGGAAAAGAGAGGAGAGAGAGGGGAATGGATGGTACAGAGGAACAATATATACTCATATAATACTACACACCCACCCCCGTCAATTGTCAGTAAAATGACCCAAGTGCCCCTGTTGGATAGAAAAGTACTCCTAGTTACAGGGTGGCGTTGGGCTGTCCTTGTCTGGCAAAAACGGAACGGGGTCGGGGAAGTGTGACAACGGGAATTAGGGGAGCCTAGGAGTATTCGTAGGATATGGTCTTTGTGAACTTATCCAAACCTCTCCCTTTTTGGTGGGTATCTTGGATCTGAGCCATCATTGCTAGATAATCAGATGTGATCAATCAATGATACAAATGAACAATTTTAACATAGTTTTAGGAGAGGGTCGCCACGGATGGTCTAAGGTTTATGTTCTTTTGCAATAAGAGGTTTATGGGTTTATGGAGTTGATTACATCACAACATATATGGTGGTACTGCCTCTGTTCTTGAATAGATAATGTTTTAGAATTTTGCACTTCAACTAAGTCACATCTCATATGTAGAAATAACCAAATCGTCATCTTTCATTAGCTCACTTATTGTGTGTGTTAATCTATTCTGCAGTAATAAATAACATTGGGAATAATGAATAGTAAGAGCATGTAAATTAAAAAATGTCTTGAAATTGTAGAATAACATGTATTTAGGTACAAATTTTGAAAGCTTGAATGACACGTATTCAAGAATGGAGGGAGTGCATTGTTATCAGCTGAAATTGTTATGTAGGGATTATTATGAGTTTTTTTTGCTTGCAAGATTGGTAGATAAACTTGGGTTAAGGAAGCTGTATGCCTACATAGTTTTAACTTTTAAGCCAGTGCGTCACTACAATGCAGGCAAATTTTTTTCAATATTTCTAGGTGACTATCAATTCTACTAGCTGGTGCTTTCCGAAGCCAGTCCTTTGTGCAAATTTATAGGCTGTTTATAGTGAAGGTGATCCATGTTGCTCCTCATCCCATTTCTCAAACCCATGATTAATAATCCTAATTCCTGCAGAAGACATTGGGCCGGCATCGTGAAGGTTATACTATGCTAAGCAAACGCAGATACTACTGCAAACGAAAATCGGCAGAGCAATGATTGGATATCATCGTGAACGGCTGAACGCTCATGATCCTAGCCACTTTGAGAGTTAGAGCAACAGACCGTGGTGGAGGCTTTTTTTCCCCCATTGTACATCAAGCACATACAACAGCATGCCCCACAAATGGAGGGGATCGAGAAATTTGATGAAGTGCACTGCCTGGCAAACTGAGGGAATGCATGCATGATGTGCCATCAGATCTGATCTAGAGATGGACGGCTGGAGTTGCCAGCCCAATTGGAGTGGTCGATCGGGGCAAATGAACTGTTCCCCAGGCTCGACAAGGACGCAGTGCCAAAGCTCGAGGACGCAGTGCCAAAGCTTTTGCCTAGCTATCACTTGCTCTTTACTCTAGATCTCTCTTTTGTTTTAAGCCACCTCTGATAACAACAGCCTTGTCCATCACTTGGGGCATCTCTCAGACAGCAACAATACAATCTTTGACGCCCCATGTGTATGTACCTATCCATGCAACATCTTGCTGCTAACTAATAGTTGTCCCTTTCTTTTTCCAGACAAATAGTATAAAGAATATACGAAAAGCGTGATGTAAGGTTAGCATAAAGATTAGCAGATTTACTAACATATGAAGGCAATAGGTATATGCTTATGTGCAAGCATTTCATACTGTTAAACGTGTTTATCCAACCTGAGTGACATGTACAAAAAGGTAGGCTCCAGTGTAGATTCAATTCCCATGTTAATATATAGCATCGAAACAAGGGACTCTCCTCTTGACTGTAGAAGTATATATAGAATGCTAAAATTCATGTGGAAAATTAGGAATACGTGTAGGAGAGAGTAAGCAAATCAGTGAAGAAAGGTAAAATGTCGTTGTCTAATCAGAGAAAGTTCGCAGATGATATGAATATCAGTATGGGGGCTATGCCATGGTCTGGCTTTTAGCCGACGGAAGTGTGAACGTGTGATTAGAGGCCACTCAGCTTCTATTTTGGACAAAGTGTTTACCCGTTTGTGGCAGGATTTTTTTCCCTGAAACTTTTTTATAAATGCTTCATCTCACAGGCATTTTGGTGGTAAATTTTCTTTGGAAAAGGTGTTAGTTGTTTCTTTTTTTTTCTGACGCAAGCAAGCAAATAAATACTTGTGAACTTTCTCCAGAAATGTGCTCTCTGCTCTTCCTATCTCAATGTAGCGAGCTATGTTGTGTAAGCGATGTCGTCAGTCCTTACTAATTAGTACTAGCGACATGTGTTGTATTTACACATAAAGTGAAAAAATATGTTACGCATCTCACATATATACTTCCTTGTCGCTCACCTTTGTGCAGCTCTCTTATTCCCTTTTGGTTCCTTCTCTAATCATTTGGCTACCTACTTCGTTGCAAAGGAATCGGTGGTAGTATTTCCTATCTGAATAAGGGAGGAATCTAAGTTTTGGTCAAGTATGTTCTTGACGTGTGTACCGGTATTAGTGTCCTAGATTAACTTCTCCCAGGCCTGCTGTCCTTGTTGACCGGTCGACTGAGACTGGCCTGGAAAAAGGGCACCGGCGTAATTTTGGACATGTTAGATTGTTAGGCATCAGTCCCTGCCTGGCTGCGTGGACCTGGACCGTTCAGTTTTCACAGCCAAGTTTGCTCGTCCCATTGGATACTCTGAACAGGATTCTGAAAACTTGGTACGCTCGTACTGCCTCTCCTAGCTGGGTGTTCAATTCGGTTTTCTTGCATCCGAGTATCCGAGTATATGAATTCACTGCTTGCCCAATCAAGCTTGTGATGTAATTAAGCAGGCTCCGTTGAAATTCCGGCATTCCAAGCTAGGCCTAGTTTAGATAGGATCTTTTCCTCCGTTTTGAAGTGTGGTGCGACTCTTGCTCTCTTCTTTGATTTCTATGACTCATTTCGTTTCAGTTTCTGCTTAAAAAAATTGATTGTTTACCATTCTAGGCCTATATGTCAAAATCCAATTAAAACCCGATTTTTCTCGAGGATCCGAAACCTTTCCTTCTCCAATAATTAAAAGCAACATCTCTCATAATCCAAAAGCTAAAACAAACTAGACCTATATCGGGCAATATTTATGGTCTGTTGCTGTTTCGTACTAGAGACATGTTTTATTTGGTTAGGGAAATCGTTGGTAAGTTTGAGTTGGCTCGTATCCATCTGTCGTGTGCCACCTTTCACCCTGTGAACAGGGAAGAGAATAGCAGCAATAAAGCCTACAACATATTTTCTGATAGTTTTGAGGCCTTGAAGTCTTTCCTTGATATGAGCTAGAATCTATAGTTTCTGATAGTTTGTGCAAAAAAATATGTAGTTTTGTGAAATTTACTTATATGAAAAATATATTATACTCTTGGAAATAGTTACTCCTACCTTCTATTTGTCTCATAAAGTACTATCACAATATTAAAAAAATTTGGGTTTCATAAATATATTACAAGGTAAATTATTGGTCTAAGTTACATTTTGGGATGATCGATGTCTAAAACGGCATATATTTGTGACCGAAGGGAGTATCAGGCTCTGTATTTGCCTTATTTAAGCCACACCTTAAGTGTATTTATTTTGACAACATTACAGGGCACACGCACATATGGATGCGTCCTATCATACACCTAATCTAAAGTAGAGGCTAGATCCTCACATAGCATAGGTATACGCTTTGATCACTAATCGCACCCACATGTATATATAATTCTATCAAGTCGTCAGCTAACGTGAAAAATGAGCCACCAGCTAGCCTTTGAGCCCGCTGGTGGACAGCATCGCTGCGAGCGTGTTCTTACTTGCTCGCACCACCTCAAGCATATATTTTTCAGAAACTCCAAACGAGTCAATTATAGGATCAAAGTTTTTCGGTGTTAGGGTTCCATATAGGATCATCTTAGGGCCTGTTTGGCAGAGCTCCAGCTCCCAACTCCACCCCGGATCTGAGTGGAGCACTGCCAAACACCCCAACTCCACAAAACAATGGAGCAGGCAACTCCGTGGAGCAGCCAGAGTTTCAGTACAGTTTTTTGGAGCAAGGAAACAGGTGCTCCACATATGGGTTTTTTCAGAGTAGACGTGGAGTTGGGGTGAAATTACCCACCTTTGCCACAGGGGTAATACCCCTCCCGATCCCACCCGACCCGGCTCTCCCCTTGCCAGCGCTAGGGCTTGCGCTCCCCTCCCCTCCCGCCGCCCCTCGGGACCTCGCGTCTCCCTCCCCTCCCGCTTCCCCTCGCGTCTCCCTCCTCCCGCTCTCCTCCCTTGCCCGCCCTCCTGCGCCTTGGCTCGGCCACCGCCCCCTCGCCCTGGCCTTCTCGGCCACCGCCTCATCGACTCTCCTCCCGGCTGCATGACACCCTCCCAAATGAGCACCATGGACACCCTCCCGGTAGCAGTTGCCGTCGGCGCCCTTCTCCCAAAGAAAGCACCGGCGACCCTCCGACAGGCCATGGCGCCCTTCTCCCAATGGCCAAGCAACCCTCCTCCCAGTAGCGACGCAAGGCCCCCTCCTCGCGTCTCCCTCCACTCCTGCTGCCCCTCTCATCGTGCCAAGGTGAATTCACTAATCCAGTAGATTAGAGACATTTTTTCAAAGATGAACTTGAGATGAATGTTCCTTGTTTGTGTAGAACTAGATGAAAGTTGAGATGAATGAAATTTTGTAGGAATTCCATAGGACCAGATATGTTTGGCAATTGAACTGAACCAAGTGTCCTTTTTATTTCTTGAGATTCAAGCTATTGTCTTGTTAATTTATAGTGATCACTCTTGTTCATTTTAGCATTCTCCTGAATCGGAGAAACATATAAACAAGTAGCTATTTGATTGTGAGCACTTTGCAAATGAAACAAGTGTATTCTTGTCATTTCAGAAGTACGGTCGGACTCAGAACCAACTTTTACACCCAAGCTCGATTGCTTTCGTTGTTGCCATTCTTGTGAGCACCGCTCAATGAAACAAGTGTAGATGGTCATTGAGTGAAAACTATGAAGTGACGAATACTAGTGGTGCTTTTACGAGCAATGGCCAAGTAGTATCATCCACTCCACCAATCATGAAATGAATGCAAGTGTGTCTCATCGAACCAAGAAAAAGATTCCGACTATGCTTACATTTTGTAGTACTCTCATAGTGTTGCAATGCTTACAAGTAAGGATGTTTCAGGCGTTCGGCTTTCTCATCAAGTTGTTTGTTGTTTTTCCAAAGTTTCTTTTGTCTGCTTTGTTATTTTTAAGTAGTTAATTGTCGGTCCCAAAAAGGTTGTTAATTGCCTACCAGATTTCACATTTGTGTTGGTCTTTTATGTCCTATCATCTCACTGGCCTGAATTTATTTGGGGCATATATCATCTGATCCATCTATGGTAGTTTATATGGAATTTTTCCATTCGTCAATGCAATTTTGTCCTGCTACTCCTTTTTCTTGAAACATTTCAAATTGAACCGATGCAACAAATGTCGAATTCGAAATCAACTCGTAATTGAAATGTAGAGACCAAAAAAGGGTGAGCATGTATGCTTTGTCAACTATAAAAAGATGAGCAATGCAACTAATCGCCCGATGAGGTTGAAGACCGATTTTAGCATTTCCTCGAATATCTTTGAAAGCATTTGCAAAGTCATGTAAGCGGATAAATCCAGCGATCAAGATTGAGTAAGTTTTGTTATTATGCTTGATGCCATATGATTGCACTTCTTTGCTAATACCTAAGGCTTTGGCAACCTTACCAATCAGAAAAAAAAAACAACAACACCAAAGTCGCATCGATGATTGCCACTCATTCTTTTGTGCTCACGCAGATGGTCATTGAGTGGAATGATTTGAACACTAGATTCATTTGTGAGTTGTTTCTTTGAACAAGTGGAGATTGGAAACCGACCAAACACGCACTTGAACTCTGTTGGTTACATAGAGATTAGAAAAGGTTTAAAGAAAGAACGGGCATAGAACTCAACAAGACTCAAATTAAGAACAAGTGGGATAAGTTGAAAGTTGAATTTACAAACATGGAATAAGTTGTTGTTGAGGCAGACAAAGTGGGGTTGGGACCATGAGAAAGGTACTCTTCAACAGGATGATGAATGGTAGGAGAAGGCAAAGAAGGTTAGTTTGTGCACATATTTCCAATGTGGCAGGATATTCCATGATTAATGAACTAATTTATGTTTGTTTCCAATGTGCCAGGACATTCCAGGTTGTGGCAAATTTAAGAAAAAAGGCATTCAAAACGAAGACCTTCTTCGACAAATGTATCGTGACATTTCCAATGATGGTGAAGACCATTGGAATCCTATGGGTGCCACCCCAGTAGCACCTTCTGCAAATAGTGATGCACAAAATGTAGCTATAGAAGACTGGGAGGATGATGGCATGAATGATGATGTGATTCCTGATGATTCTCCCAGCACTAGTAACGGCAAGAGACGTGCTCGTCTTGTTCCTGGTAAAGGCAAGAAGCTTAAGACAAGTACAGCTCTTGTCATTCAAGAAAAATTACGAAGATAGTGATTCGCCTCATCTGTGGTCGCTAAACATGCATATCGTATTTCCATTGCACAAGTCATGGAACTTGTTGTTGCTTGTGGTGCAAACTATGGAAGCAATGAGCATTACATTGCTCTTGATTTGTTTGTGAAAAGGAGCAGAGGAGATGTTCATGACATTGCCCAAGAATGATATTAGATTTGATTGGCTAAGGAGAAAATACGTTGACAAGTATGGGCGATAATGAGATGTGTTTCGAACTAGTTGTATTGGTTTCTTATTTATGTAGCAAGAATATTTTGTATGTCATGTTTGGATATTGTCATCTTGTTTGAAGACAATTTGTTTGAAGACTATTAATTATTGTCATTGTGTTTGAAGACTATTAATTATTGTCATTGTATTTGAAGATTATTATTATTGTTGTGTCTCATATTGATGTTTATTGTACGGATGTCCGAAAGTGATAGCGATGATTCTAGTGAAGAGTTGGAAAATTTTTTGATATGGTTCGGGTGTTTCTTTGAAATAGCTCAAATATATTGTGAGTTTTACCTACACAAGGCACCACCAAGGACATCACGAACAAGTGGCATGGGATGGTTGATTGAGACGCTAAAGACTCCTGGAGAATGTCATACCCAATTACGTATGAACCAAACTATCTTCATGGATCTACATGGTTTGTTGGTGAATAGGTATGGATTGCAATCATCTATACACATGAGCACTTATGAAACGCTAGCAATTTTTCTATTTACATGTGGTGGATGTGAGTCAAATAGGAGAGGTCAAAATCGGTTTAAGCATTCAGGTGAAACCATTAGTAGGAAGTTTGATGAGGTTCTAAACTGCTTGGTTGCTATGGCAAAAGATTACCTAAGACCTCAAGATCCTAATTTCGTAACTATCCATAAGAGGATTAGAGATGATAAGAGAGCTTATCCACACTTGAAAGATTGCATTGGTGCTCTTGATGGAACTCATATTCGTGTAACTCTTGCGCCTGAAGAGCAAATAAGGTATATTGGAAAAACTGGAATTCCAACTCAAAATGTGCTCGCAGTTTGTGACTTTGATATGCGATTCACTTATGTATCAACTGGTCAACCGGGAGCAATGCATGACACAAGTGTATTGTACCATGCGATTAGAGTGGATCGAGAGTTCTTTCCACATCCTCCACAAGGTAATGCACTCTCAATTATTTATGAAATTTACAAACAAGTATTATATTGAAATAATAACTTGCTTTACCTTTTTATTTTGACAGGCAAGTATTATGTTGTTGATGCGGCTATCCTAACCGACACAGTTACCTAGCACCATACAAGGGAGAAAGATATCATTTACCCGAGTGGTATAGAGGTATGGAACCGAATACTCCTAGGGAGAAGTTCAATAGAGTGCACTCATCCGTGCGTAATGTTATCGGCGATCATTTGGAGTTTTGAAGATGAAGTGGCAAATCTGCACAAGATGCCAAGCTATCCAATGCACAAACAAAAATGATTGTTGCTTTGCTACTATGGTGCTTCATAACTTCATACGTGAGCATGCTAGTGGCGGTCGGACTTCAAAAAGTTGAACGAGATCCTAACTACATACCTACCATACCGTAAAGATACAACAAATATGCGTTCCTCATCAAGCGTCCGATGGGACAACTACTCAACCAAATCTTTGTGACTATGGATGCATTTCGAGATGAATTGGCAAGCGCTATTGCGCTTTCATGGAATTAATCTTATTTTTTCCTATATGTTCTTTCATGGAACCATTTCACTTATATATTTCATGGAATTAATCTTACAGTGTGGATCAATTTCTTTTTGTAATGGTATAGAACAAATTGTTTCTGCACCTTTGCATGAATAAATCTTTTTTCAGAGCAAACTGTTTCTGCACCTTTGCAGTATAGTAGAATCTACAAACTGTTCATGCAAATTCCATACAATGATTACTACATGAAAACAAATCAAAGATAAAAGGAAAATGACAACAAGCCATACTGGAACAAATGGCTAGCAAGAGACGCACTTGCAAACGCATGGATTAGCCAAACGGACCCCATCGGTACAGTGCAACAATTGAAGCACCTAGTGACCATTACAGGGAAGATCTAGCCCAAAAAAAAAAGCTAGCAAGAGACGCACTTGCAAACACTGCACCATGCAGAGACCCCCCACGAGGAATAGCAAGCTTCTGATGCCCAGAAAACCTTGGAACGTCTTTTTTTCATTGCTGCAAGGATAAACTGGTCACAACCATTAGCAACGCCTTTCTTTGAGGGTAATATTGACCATTCACCATCATTCTAGGATCTGGAGCTAATCTCATGGCCAAACACCACAACTCTAACTCTAGTTCTGCGATGGAGCCTTTCTACAATGGAGTTGTGGAGCGAGCTGAAAAAAAGAAATTTGGCTCGCCAAATGTACCCTTAATGCTGACGGTACCGGGATACTAGACTAGGCTAGGATATTCATAGGATCCTCCGTGATGGGCCTATCGTCTATTTGACTAGCTACCACTTATCAAAGGCTATTTTGTTCACTTTGGTTAAAAAAAAGGTCGGTTGCATTGGTATTTGCGCTATAGTCCAGATGACAAGTAAATGTGAACGGACTATATATGCAGTTTTTTTTTTCAAGGACACACGCAACACATTCTTCACGGGGTATTATTTCGATATTTGACACTCAATTCGCATGCCTTTCGAGCTCTGTGTATGACATATGAGTCCATCTGAGTCAATAACAGTAGGCCAGGGTGTCAAATATTGAAAAATTCGTGTTTAAAGGGTGTCAAATTTCAAAATCTCTCCATTCTTCACACTCATACGTGTCTTTTGTACATGTTAGAAATTTCACACACACTCATACGTGTCTTTTGTACTTCCTCCGTTTTTTATAAGATGTATTTTGATTTTATATAAGGATTAAGATTACGCTAAAATTGAGAATGATAAAAGAGAAAATGATTTAGATGTCCTTACTTAATTGTCTTGGAAGATGAAAGATATACTTTGTATGGGTGGTAATGAATAAATGCATATGAATGAGAGAAAATAAATTTAGGTATAGAAGGAAATGTCTCATTAAATCTACATGTAAACCTTACATTTATAAACAAGAGTATTCAAAAAATAAGCCTTATAAAAAAACGGAGGGAGTACATGTTAGAAATTTTTTGGAGTCTCTTGGGTTTTCAGAGCGTTCTATGAATACGCAAGTATATATGTGTGTATCTGAATTTTAAATTTATTAAAGCGAGGCTCAAGGTGTTGACCGGCCGAGAGTAGCGCAGCTCCCGCGCCAAACCGAGCGTAGCTCGCTCGATCCTCGGGTAAATTAAGATGTTTGTGGCGAAATGTTTAGTTTCGTTCCATGCATTGCAAGCAGCGGATACAATGAAAAGGCATCCGGGCCTAGCATCCATCAACGTCTGATCCAGCCAATTCTTAAACGTGTGTTGCCCTACTGATACTGCCGGCCTGTCTGATCTACATTAGCAGGTTGGGTTGCGACTTGCGAGGATTGCAGATTTGCGGTTTATGAGCTTAGATTAGCTATAGCTCATAGACTAAGTTGCGGTAATGCTGCGCTGGTTGCAGGAATTTGGTGCATCATGGTGTTATAAAATTATGATAGACGAGCGTTTGGAACGAGGACCGGTCCATTCATGTAATCCTTTTATTTAGAGTGTTATGTACCGCAGGGTTTTGTGTTTTCCTAAGAAATCATTTCTTTTTCCCACTACTTGTTTAAGCACTCATTAATTAGTTATTTTTTTGTTTTCTAATCCTATTTTTGAAGCAACGTTCATGTGTGTGTACACACACACGTTCCCGTGTGTTCCATAAACTAGCTTTGTGAACAGGAATTAAGAGTTGTGGGAATTTCCAAGTATGCTTGTTCATTGACGGTGACGTTTGGTGGGCAGCAAATGAAACAAGGGCGTAGGCTCATGGAACATCCTCACTAACCCGCCATACAAAATTATCTGAATCTTGTAATTTAATTCTGCAAAAACTTCAATATAACTGGAATGCCGCAGATTTAATATAACCGAAGCCTTGAAATACTCGTATATTATATCCCGTAGAGTTTCGGACCAACCGTGCTATCCACGTCGATTTTCACCGACGCGTTCATTCCGCAGTGCGCCACGTCGCTCGACCTACGTGCCCCGTGGACACCTTAAGTAATTTTGTCTCCCGGGCAGACATGACGCGCAGCGTGGCGCAGCGGTAGTGCACTTCGCCTGCGTACAAACCATGTACATACAAAATTTCAAAAATTGTATGTCCCCATAAAATTTAAAAAACTTTCAATATTTTTAAGGTCTTTTTTCACAAATGCCACCAGAAAATTTTAAAAACTTTCAAAATTTGTGTATAAACCATGTACATACAAATCATTTCTGTGAGCCTATTTTTTTACAGGGAGACCTCTTGAAATTGCCAAATTTGCTTTCTTTCGTGTAAGAGGCCTCGAAAAAATATGATAAACTTTCTGAAAATACATATCAGTTCGTTTTTTTACGATCCTCAAACTTTCAAAATTTTCTTTTTTTGCAGATGCTCCCAAAAAAAAAAAAAAACGCTTTTCAAATATACGTATAAACCGTATACATATAAATCCTCTCTACAAAAGACCCTAAAAATCCGAAATCATACAAATTTTTTCCATCGGCCACGTCCACGTGACGGCTGGCCCTGCGTCCAAGCGTGCAGAATCGACAAGTTTAGACGGTACTCCAATATTAAGCCAGACACGTAGCACTGGCAGGCTGTAGTGGTGCAATAATGCAGGAAATTATTGGCGCGTTCTGGAGTGGACGCACACCCACGGAGGCCCCACGTGACGGGACAGAGTGCCCCCTCCCCTCACGGCGCGGAAGGGGAAAAGTGACCAGCTGTACAGCGGGGCCCTCCTCCCCCGCGCGGCCATCGAGGCACTTGTGCCCCAAAAGCCACCGTCCACTGCCTCCCTTCCCTGCGCGGCCTCGCCGGCTCGGCTCGTGCGGCAAGTCACGGCTGGCGATCACAAAATAGACCATTTTCGATCGAAAATTACGATTTTCGTCTGTGTCCCAGCAGTAAAAATAGCTCGAAAAAACGTAAAGTTCAAATACAAATTAATAAAATTTAACAAAAGGTGTTAAAATTTTCTACAAGTTTTTGTCTGAAGTCCGAAGGCAATGCTAATGATGCTATAATTTTTTTAAATGATATCATACCTGTGTATTTTTAAAAATTTTGATAATGATACTTTCGAATATATGCTCTTCAGTTTTTTATTTTCTAGATGCACAAAATGAAATCTAATATTTCTTAAACTTTTTGTGTGATGTCCTAATGTAGTTATAAAGATGTGGCAAAATTTTTAGATGATGATTAGATATATGTATCCTAAAAAATTATGAAAGTATTAGTATCATTGTATATGTTCTTTTATTTTTGATTTTATAGGGCAATAAATAAAATATAATATTTCTAAAATTTTAGTATGTGATCCTTTGGCACTAGCTATGGTTACATTAAAATTTTAAAATATAATAAATCTTGTAAATATTTATAAAAGTCCGACAGTGTCTTTGTTCCTTTCATTAATTTTTGTTTTGGATTTTTTAGAAGCAATTAATGATTTGAAAATTTGTTTAAATTTCTCTAAAATGTTTGATAGATTAATTGGGATTTTTAATAGTTTTTTCAATTTTTTTGGATTTTTTTCGGTTTTCTTCTGTGTGCCAAAAAATTGAAAATCACTCAAAAATAGAAAAAATGCCTAAAACTACAAAATCGAATAAAACCGATTGACAATCGATGAAAATCACTCAAAAATTGGTAAAATTCCTCGATTTTTATTGTTTTCCATCGTTGTTTGACCGTTGAGTTCGAAAATTTTGAATTCAAGCTTCTTCCGTTTCTACCTTTTTTGCTCGGTTTTTATCAATTTTTGAAATCAAATATCATTAAAAAAAGCAATTTTTTGATTTTGTTAACCCTGGTCTCGACCAAATTTGCAATTTGTATAATTTTTTGTATTTAGCTTTCCTCTAAATAAAATTGTAACCATAGTTTTCTTCTAGATCACAAAAAGAGTGAAAAGACAATACGTATTCATGTCGTAGTGTGTGATCATGGTAGATCCGTTTTGCTCTAATAGAAGAGCATGTAGATACCCGTCACAACTATTGCGGTCAAAACGAGACTAAATATGCAATTTGGCTCGAAATGAGAACTAATCGAGCAAGAGGAAAAAAAAGTAATCGATGATTTGCCCTTATTTGCTTATGTCATTAAACATTTGTCCCATAATATTTCATTGACATTCAGTTCTAAAATTATATGTTAGTAAGATAAATAGAGTAAATAATCAATTATATCAATTAAAATAAGACAGACGATGAATAAAAAAAAAGGGCAAAGCTTCACAAGCTGCGGCCAGGTACAGCCCACGTGCTGGGTGCATCCTCTTTGCTTGCAACGCCGCCGAGGAAATTATTACCTGCACGCACACCCTGCCCTACACACCGAGTTGTGCCCTCGCGCGCTCTCTCACCCTCCCCATGCACGAGACCAGTGAGTAAGTGCGGCACTAGTGCTTTTGAATCTAGCGATTTGGACCTTGATCCTCTCTCTTAGGACAGTCCTAACTTTTCACCTTAACTAGTATCTATAGAATTAATTACGCTGTCAACTAAACAAAAATTTGATATGGCATAGGAATTAAGAAAGGGAGAGAAGGAAAAACAAAGAAATCGTGTCTTATACAAGAAACTGGGTCGACGCGGGCATCAAGACGCAAGAAACGAGCAAAATCAGGGTTGGACGTTTCTATGCGCTGATCAAGGTGTGTTTGTGGTGTATGTATTGGTTTATTGCTCTCTCTCTCCTCTGACCTCGCTTTCATAAAACCATAAGTTGGCCCTATACATTGATTTATTTTCTCTCTCTGGCACAATCTGTTTATAAAAATTATGGGTTAGGACTCCCCTTATACACGCTCCACACCAACCAATCCTGGAGGGAAAAATATTAGCAGCTAACTCCCGTGGTAAAATTGTATCAATGAAATGTAACCACAGGCGGAAACAATATAATACAACTGTCCAATCTATATTTGTTGAGTGATTTTCAATTTTCTATGCGGGTCAGGGGCGGAGGACCGGGTCTGGCAAGCTCTGGCAGCTGCCAGACCTAGCCTATAGCAGGAACATTGCGAATCTATGTACGTGTCTCACTGTCTTCCACAGGAAACATCACAGAAATGACTCCTCCATTGGGAGGGCAACCAATGTCATCAACAATTTCATCGAATTTTTTTTTTATCATCGGAACACTAGAAACTTGCAGAAAAGGAACTTCTAGAGGGAGAAAAACAGAGAAATTGTGGTCTTATTTTCATGTGCGCCTCATAGGGAGGAATATGTAAGAGTAATCGTCCGAGCCATACCACACAGGTACTTTGGCTCAGGGGCGGAGGACCGGGTCTGGCAAGCTCTGGCAGCTGTCAGATCTAGCCTACTGAGGTTTGAGCAGAGAGGTTAAAAAAGTCAGCCAAAAACTAAAAGGAAAATTAAAAGGCTACATGCAGTAGCATCAAACTTACTTTTGTTTGTCATGATCTTGTAAGTCTAGCCGTAAAGATAGTTAAGCTTGAAAGACATACTGTATTTCTATTGGTTTATCATCTTATTGAGTTGGCACTGCTACTACCAATGGCAACAGCATCGGTTGAAAGGGTCTTCTCAGCTATGAAGATTATTAAGACTGATTTGCGCAACAAGATATCCGATGAATTGCTTAATGACTTAATGGTGTGCTACATCGAACGAGACATATTTAAAGGACTTCATATTGATAAAATTAAGAAGCATTTTCGAAGATGAAAACTCGTCAAATGCAATTACCTCGACGCCTAGACGAACTAGTATTTTTGGTACATTTTTTGTTTTCTTTTTTGCATCTTTATGCTTTATAATATTATGATCAATCTATTTAGCAAACTAGTTTTGTTCATTCTTATCGGTGTATGAATAACTTTGATTTCATATAAAATTATTAATCTATACTAAAGAATTCGTCACATCATAATTTTGTTCTGTCCTCCGCCACTATGCGGGTTGAGTAGCTTGGAGCTTACATTTGTTGCAAGACTAGTCGACAGTGAACTCATTATTTGCGTACAGTGAAAAGAGAATCGGAGCACGTTGTTTCCCAGTTGTCTAGTAGTGTTTGTGCTCTCATCTATTTTAATATACTCCATGTTATCACTTTCTATCTGGGAACATGTCAGAGAATCGAATTTTGCCGACTAAGTTTGCTGGAGCGATTTAGTTGTCCAAATGGCAGTACCGAGACGGCGACCTGGAGCTGGAGGCCTGGAGCTGACCAAGGTTTTGACGAGCAGAACAGTGAGCGAAACACCCATGGTGTTGTTTGCCACCCCAGCGATTGCCGGCTTGGTGCCAGTGCTGCGTGGGTCCACCACGGTGCAAATCATTGCGGGTGCAGATCTCGAGACATGGGTCCGGCTCCGGCCGAGACAACCGTCGCAGATTCTGGGGCCGCTGGCCTCTCCCCCGTAGGCTGTGTGCGTACGTAACAATACAGGGCTCCAGCGGCGGATCCAGAGAAAACAAAACACTGGCTCTGGCTCATGATTATGCAGACGGTCGGCTTTAGTTTTGAGAAATTTTATTGTGGATAACATAGTAAATAAGTAATGGTGGTAGGAATTAAATCTAATCATTTATTTCTTGAGAGTATTTTAGACTTTTTTTATTCATTCATCATAGGTATTTTAGACTTTTTCGAATTCGTTTATAGTTTTGGATCCGTTGAATACCTGGTGATCTTCAGAGACTTTTTATCTATTCATCCATCATTCATCAAGATCACATGACGTGTTTTACCGTAGAGGATAAATAGTATGAAGGAATTTTTACCCTTTCACCCCTCTCTGAACTTTATTACCAATACTACAGGTGGTAGTATAACTAGATCTAAATTGATTTCAACCATTAGATTCAAAGGAATGGACGGCTTATATTGATTTTAATCCACTGTAAAAGAGCTCTTAATTTTAGGTAAGTTGATCCAATTAAAATCACATAAAGTGCATTGCACTAAATACAAAGACTGACTGTGTATCTCTAGATCCGTATATAAGTCTCCTCTCTTAAGCTAGCACCATGAACTTTTTTTTTATATTCATGCAGCTAGTCTTATAAATATAGTATAGATATTAATTATGTGCTGGATATTTCATTATCCAACTTACGAATGTGCTACTTAAGAATTCGAGAGTAGCTAATGTAGAAAGCAAACTAGCATAGTTTAATATTAAATTACAACAAAACAAAATATCACATCGAGACAAAAATCACATCAATAGTGATACAACATTGTTACCGGTGGCAAGGCAGACGGACCGGACCACCAGGGATCAACTTTTTGTTTGACAAAAAAATTCGGGACAGGCCGAAATCCGAAATTTCGGTCGAAATTCGGTAATTTCGGCCGGAGGAGATTCAAAATTCAAATTTCAAATTCGATTTGATTTCCACCGAAATTCGCCGAAATTACCCGAAATTTCGGTCAAAATGAACTGATTGAAAATTGGTTCAAACGATGTCGAAAAATTTTGAAACTTTTTCTGTAGGTTCCTGACATATTAGAGATGTTCTCATAAAATTTTCAGGTGATTATCAGTTCTGTAGATTTTTAAAAAATTCAAATATTGGTACTGTCCTGGTAAAGCGTTGATCGGCAAGTTTGAACCGGATGAAAAATAGTACAAAGGACGTTAGAACATTTTGAAAATTTTTATGGAGATTCCTAACATATTTATGATATTTTTGTAAAAATTTCAGATGATGATCAAATGTGAGGAATTTATAAAAATTCAAACATTGGTACTGTCCTGGTAAAGCGCTGAGTGGCAAGTTTCATCCGGATGAAAATTAGAACAAACAAGCTTGTAAAATTTTGAAAATTTTTCTGGATGGTTATGACACATCCATAATATTCTCATAAAATTTTCATATGATGATAAAGTGTCATGAATTTTAAAAAATGCGAACAGTGCTACTATCCTGTTAAAAGACCGATGATCAATACATACATTTAATTTAGCAATAAAAAAGGCTTAAATTTTTTAAAAATTTTACATAAGGATGGCAAGGAAATGGTTAATATCTCATAAAAATTTGGAATCATGGTCATGCTCCAGTAAATTTATAAAATTCGTAGAAGACACAGTGCCATTTATGTTCTTTCTCTGTTTGATTTTTGAAATATAGATTTTATTGCTTACTACATTGATAGATTTTATTGAGCAAACCAAAAAAGTTTAATTTTTTTTAAAATTTTATATTATTTTCCCCAGGAATAAATGCATCAACATTAAAAATATCAGAAATTAATAAATTAATTTAAGATATTTAAAAATACAAAAATAGAGAGAATTGAAAACTAGTACTTTGAATGTCAGAATTTTTATAAATTCCTGGAGAAATATTTTGAGCTGAAAATTTTAAATAAGAATCCTTAGCTCAAATAAATTTTAAAAACAAAATTTAAAAAAGTTATAAAAATATTTGAATTGCCTGATAAATCCAAAACAGAAAACAGAAATAAGAATTGATTTTTGAAATATAATACCACAAATTAAGTTTAGTGCTTACTGCATTTATTGAGCAAACTAAGAAAGTTGAAATTTTTTGAAAATTTTATAGAATGGTACTAAGGAAGTTCTTAATCTGTCATAAAAATTTTAGATGATGATCACACTCGAGAAAATTTACAAAAACCCAACAAGTTTACTATCCCAATTATGTCCATTCTGTTTTTGATTTTTTAAAGATAACAAATGATGTTAAATTATTTTTAAATTTTTTTTTATGATCCCAAACAACAATGGATGGTACCATAATTTTTTCAGATGATTATCAGGCTTGTAAAATGTTTTAAAAATCTGACAGTGTTTCTGCCCAAATTTTAAAAATCTCAAAAAATTAGTTTTTCATCAAATTTTCATATAACAAGACTTTGTTAAGGGTTATTGGACCCATTCCGTTCAAATCCGGCCAAAAAAATTGAAAATCCGGACTCCTGAAATCTGCCTGAATTTCGCCGAAATTCTTGAAATTACTGTAGCTGTTACTGTAGCAAAATCAAATTTTTATTGAATTTTGAATTCGGACGGTATATACAAACTGGGGGGGCCGGTATATACAAATTCGGCGAATTTTGGAGACTACCGGAGCCCATTTTAGCCCCCGCCGGTACTCTGGTATCTCACTCGCCTGCTCCTTCCTCCACATGTCCTCCACACCGCAGAGAGAGAGAAAGAGAGAGAGAGCGAATACTGCGTGCTTGACTGCTTCCCTTCCGTACAGCGCCACACCCCCCGGTTTCCTAGCAAAGGAAATCTGCCGGCTAGGACGCCGCCGACGTGGCATGCAGCCGGGATGGCAGCACCTTATTTATATTGTCAGGCACCATCATCACCTGCTGCAGCCTAGAGGCTCCCACAAGTAGTATATTACTACTACTTGCCATACACAAGTCAGGAAAATTTAGACGTATGTCGCCGCCGCTGCAGAACGGTTGATTTAGAGATAGGACGCTGTAAAGTTCTACCAATGAGTACCTAGTTTGTGGAGTGTTAGTTACGCTAGATGACAACAGCCTGAATCTACGGCCATGTAAGCAACTGTACGTCTTTAAAGACAAAACACTTGGATCCATGGTTTGACGTACGGTTCCATGCATGCATGATCCATCCAACCCAACCTGAATTTTTTTTTTGTCATTTGAGACTAAAGAATACTAACGATAAAACAAACCCGACAAACTCCAATATCTCCATCGTGGCGTGCATTGCATTGCCCATACACACGTATGCCTCACCGACAGTGCACCGATCGATGGATCGAGCTTGCATGTTGCGTCCCCGATGGGGAACTGCGAAAGATCAGCTAAAAACCACCTTCCCGGACCAAACAAATGGATTACTACGTCGCAGCTATCAAACATTCGTTATTTAGCCTCTAGTCATGCCTGCCTTCACATCTGGAGTATCCGTTGCACCGTTGTCTTCCCCGGACGCGCAAATGGTGCAAACAAAAGCAATGCATCCGTCGAGGCACATCATGCACCAACCTAATGTGATATTCTGATGCACATATGTGAAAGAAAAAAAAGCTTAGATGGCATGTACAGGTCAATCAGAGCCATCGTAATCTTTCGAAACCGGTCCACTTATAAAGCAACAAGATCAATTCCCAGCAGGTGACCCTTGGCCTGGTTACTCGGAATTGAGCTCAAGCTTACATTTACTAGCATTCTAGCAATTACACGGTGCATCACGGGGGTGAAACCGTGAAATGTCAGTTACTCCAAAAGTGGCCAAGAGGGAGACAGATGCAAGTCCCAAGGGAGGCGCATGCAGAAGAGCAGGCAGTAGCATGCCTAGTAGGAGATGTACAAAATAGTCGGTGGCAGCTGGCTCCAACTGTAAGAAAGAGAGGGGAGAGGCTTCTTTGACCGGAGAAGGTGACAGCCCAGCGCTCAAGTGCTCAACTTACTCACCCGACGCAGCAGCAGGAAAAACATGCAGTTAAAAAGCTTTCCGCGACACAACACCACAGATTCAGTTATTCAGGTTCAGCGGTGCACCACGGGTCCACGGCGTGGGGAGAGGAGAGGAGAGGAGAGACAAATCCTCTGACGCGTAGCAAAAGCATTCTGTGCGTCGCAGCAGGCTGCAGCAGCATGACCGAGCGCAACTGTTGGTATTGAAGGTGGCCATGGCCATGAATGATCACTGCGTGTGTGATCAATGGATGGCCGGGTAAAGACAGCGCCCGTTCTGAATTGTACCAACAACTGCCAAGCCCTTTTGCAGGGGCGTTGCTTGCACCGAGACGAGACGGCACGCCTTGTTTCGACTTTCGACAGCAAAGCAATGAGAGAATCCTTTACTTGCTGTCTTGCTGCATAGATTTTGATGGAAGTAAAATTATCACCGCTGTTACTCCCGCCAATCACAGACAGTTGTCCTTTTAGACCTAGTTGCAGTTAAACTTTTAAAATTTTGATTGTTAATATTTTTTAAATATTTAAATTAAATATATGAAAATCATATATGTAGGTTTATCCTGGAAAGTATTTTCACAATATTCTAACTTTAATATGTGTGTTGGTTCAACTTCAACAACAACGAGCTGCAAAAGTCGTGCTCTTTTTCTTTCTTTCCGCTGCTTTTTACAAGAGCTAGTACCAGTCCTAGAACAAAGTAGTAGATGCAGCAGATCTTCTGTCCAAGTCATAGGCTCACAGGTTTATTGTCTCTATTCGTTTGTTTATCTAAAGAGACAGGTATTGTTTCCTTCCCTTTCTGGTTTGGAGAGCAAGATAGCTAGATTGATCGCCATTCATCAACCACCGCTGCCCAACCAGGCAATCACTCAGTCACCTCATCAGAAAATACAGCAGCCTGATGAAGAATAAGATTATCGGCACCTGGGTGTAATGGACCTGCAAATGGGCCAAAAAACATAGTACGTTGTAACTTGTAAGTGCCGAGGCCCAGAAGCAAACTATCCAGTCGTCCAGCGTATGTTTCTTACTTCACACTGATAGATATAGCTAAACTGTAGCACTACATGCTATTGTGTAACTTGTGTTATCCCTAGCAACGTATCATGGTTGTGACAGTGAGATTTATGAGAGTTGCTTGTGATTTTCAAATCTGCTCCGTAGTGATAGACTTCTTGACGTACTTGATGCACCAAGTCTCATGCTCACCTGTTCGAAACTGTTACCATCTTGAACTGCTAGTGCGCTATCGAGTACTGTTTCACTTGTACCTGAATAAAATTAGGTAAAGCTAGCACGAGCTTGCGACAACCGACACATGCTGCAAGCCAGCAATACCTAACAGTGCCGAAAGAGACTGCATTGCCCAAGGACGGACTGCCAAAGTGGCAGCAAGCTTCTGCCTGCCAGTTCTTAGTTGAAACAAGGGCAACAAACAAGCCGACCACGAGCGGTTCATTTGATATCACGATAAATAGTCTCATCAGTAAAGAAGAGGCATGCAATATCTCTAAGATTCAAACACAGAAAATATGTTCTGGACAAATATTGCCGGAAACGGAAACAGATTGTTTCTCCGCGTTACAAGTCAAAACCAGTACCATAAAATTCCATTTTTTTCCTCCTCTGCTGGAAAGTACCACCCAATTCTCACACAAACATCAAGTCAAAAATCATAGAAACAAGATCATCTCTACATAGTGTCTGATATGGTGCATTTTTTTTTCTTTGTATTGCAGGCTTGCAGCACTGGCACTGTATCGTGTAGTCCTGAAACATTGCATTTTGATTGGATGTTCATGGGATGTTCGTAATGCATGATGATAAAAAGATCCTCTGCATTTTGGATACTAATGTAGGCGATCCATTTCCAGCTCCAACAAACTATTGTATTGGTTGTTCCCTAAATCGATCTATTTATATATAGAGCTCTTTTACAATACACTGGAATGAATATGGGCCGTCCATTTCTTTAGATCCAAAGGTTGAGATTAGTTTAGATGTGATTGTACTACCATGTGTAGTATGGGTAGTATAACCCGTGGAGAGGTAGAATGGTAAATTTTTTTCTAAACCGGCACCCAACCCTATATCTCTGTTTTCTTTCTTGCTTGCTTGTTTTGTTGTCGCTTGTGGATGATTTGAATGAGCGATTATGCTGGGGTTTGTTTGTTCTTCACCGTGTCCGCTGAATCATTCTACAGCCAAAGACATGCTTGAACAATCAGTTTAAGCGGCCTTGATTGAACATAAGTTCAGAGAAGCCATCCGGACAAGATCAAGACCGGGGCGCGCCGGTGGCGGCGGCTTCGGTGGCTAGGGGCGAGCTCACGCGTGACACGGTTGGCGTGTTCGGTGGCGTGTCTATGCGCATCGAACGATGCGCTTGCGGTGGAGTCAGAGCTGCTGCGTCGTGGACGTACGCGACGAGCGGCGACGATGACTATAGTGACGCCAGCCACGCCCAATACGATCTATGCGGCCCACACCTTGACGTCAAGAGTAACGGGGAAAAGAATAGCAAGCAAATTCGAGCGGCGAGGCACTGGCAAAGGCACGAACTCCAGCAGAAAAGCACGAGGCTAGGAAACGAAGCAACGGTGTTGCCGGCGGCGCAAACAGACCTGAGGCATCGCCAAGAGGATAAAACCAGCAACGATAGGAACCGGAAGAGATGAAAAGCCGTTTTTCCCCTTGCAAAAGACCATAATGCCCTTGACAAATCAAAGGTCTGATCTATTTTCTACTACCACAATATACTACCATGGTAAAAAAATTCTCTATATATATGTTGCTAACATAATTTAGAAGATGGGCAAGATTTTCATGGAAGCAAACTATATTATGCATGTGTAACTACAATTGCAAACGGTGTGCCATTCATCGCTGAACACAGCTCAAGCCATGGCACACTAGCATCCACACGCCGAACAGGACCAGGCACAGCGCCACGTCCACGGTGATCACGACCACGGCGTGGCGCTGCCACCACGAGAGCCTCCAGGAGAGACGTCCTGGCCGCCGCGCGCCTTCCTCCGGTTGCACGGCTCGGTGGTGTGGCCCGGCGTGCTGGGACTCCACGTCCTTCTCGCCCGGTTCGCCTGGTGAGTCACCGGGGGCACCGCATTTTCCGTGCCTGAGCTCGTCCTCGCGCTTCTTGCCACGGCCTGCAGCGTGTGCACGAACTGCCGCGCTACGGGGGCCACGACGCCGTCGCGCGCGCTCTTCCTGGGCTCGGAATTGAACGCGTCGCGGACGCGCTCCAGGAACCAGACCGTCTCGGCGCTGCCTGGCGTGGGATCCGCGACGGCGAAGTACGTGCGGCCGTCGTCGGCCGCGAGGAACGCAAACGTGCGCCTCCCGGCCACGGTGTGGTGGTGCCACCGGTGGTGCTGCGGCTCGTGGTCGAGGCAGAGCGCGGCGAGCGCGCGGGCCGCCTTCGCGTCCTCGCCGGCCGCGTTGGAGTGGAAATACGACATCTTGTTCTTCTTGCCCCTGGACGTTGCGGCCACGCAGAAGAAGACATTGTCTGCGCCGTGATCTTCACCGTGGAGGACGTCACCGCTGTCGCTTACCTGCATCCCCGTGTTCCCCACCTTCACCTTGTTGGTTTTGATCGGCGCGAGATCATATATACTCCAGAGGATTTGAGAAGAATTGCAGCATCAAGAAGAGTTCTTGTGCGTGCATGTGTCAGTGTATGGCTGGTTGTTGAGGTTGTAAACTTGCAATGCCAAGGGACAGCTTCAAATCACCATGTGCAATACCGCAGATGCAAAGGCTGCAACTGCAAGATGCAAAATATTTGCAGACGAAAAGGGTGCAGAGGAAAGCTGCTGCAGTGATGTAGCAGTACTTATGCACAAATGATTTCAGTTTTCATATATGCTGCAGTTGCACCAGAAAAGAGCAGGAGGCAGAGGGGATACGTACCTTGTACATGGGCTGTGACTAAAGAATAAACAAGTTCACAAGGAAAGGATCCCTAGAGGTTAGGTTAGTACAGCATTACAAGTAGCTTACTTGAGGAGAGAAGCAATGGGAAGCACCATTTTGATACATGGCTTCAAGTGTGGTTTTGACCTCGAAGAAGGATTCAAGGGGCCCAATGCGTTTAGAAGAATATAAAGTGTTTTTGCCGTAGAATTTTCGTTTCCGGATAAAACACTTCTGGGTTAGGTGAGTCAAAATCTGACTGTTTCCCTTTCGAAAAAAAAAATCTGACTGTTTCAGTGCTACCCTCTCAATCTGTCCAGTTTCCTATGTATTTTGTGTGCGTGGAAACATAATGGCATGATATGGCTGAAGTGATGTGTTCTTTTCTTTAAAAAAAAAAAGAAGATATGGTTGAGTGATAACAAAGAACGACGATTAGTTGTATGCCATCCATCACTTAGGTAAAGCCTGTTTTTGGGTTGTTCGGACAGTGATAGTCTCAACTGAGTAGTGTTACACATAAGAGGATAGGTGGAACTGCACTAGTAGAAAGACGATCAAACCTGTCAAGCATAATATATTCATTCAGGCACCACACACTCTCCACCTTATTCGCCACCTCACCTAACACGAAAATTTCGGCCAAAACGCAACAAAAAATCCAGCTAGCAATGACAGATGACACAGAAATAGAGAACTGCAAAACGAAACAGCAAAACCCATTAAGTAAAACAACCGAGTCATTCTCCAAAAAATAAAGCAGAGTCATTGCGCCACTTAATCACCACAAAACTGGGTTGGCTTGCAAGCCTGCATTCCAGAGACTTCGCCGTTACTGACAGAAATTCATTTCATTTTTGTGACAGGCATGGACACAAGACAGTTGACTTGACTCAGTTTTATAAATATCTACGGCTCTACAGTTGAGACATCAACATCTTCTGGGTCAGAGTGATGGCCATTCGAGTACACGACAAGGATTGCCTTTAAGAATAATGCAAAACATGTATGCAACTATGCAATCTCATTGTCTCGCGAGATAAGATGGGCCGCAGTACGGCTGGCGCTGTTGCGTTTCTTTTTCCCCATGGAGAGGACCTACAAATGTACTTAGCTATACTAAGCTGTTGATGTTCTTAAAAACATAGACACTCTCTATTATGCATGGAGCACTCTCTATTATGTATGGATTATATAGTTGCATACCTCTATTCTTCTTCATTAGTTACTCTTTTTTAAAATATATGTACGCACATGTACCTCTATTTAATATCAAAATAATATGTTAATCATATGTATGGTAAATTTTCTTCTCAGTTAGTTTACATAGTATTAGAGTATATGACTCACGCATACAGCGATACACCATGAGAGACCTACCTTGAACTTACAATCCCTCACATGCCGACTACCCCACCGAACCTTATCTTCTATCTCTTCTTGCTACTACAACTTTTCTACTTCAACCTCTAATAAGACACACAATTCTTAATCGATCCCTCTTAAATATTACCCATTCCAATACAATCTCTTAGCTTGTACTCATTCTACCACATAATTATCTTCTACTTCTCTTCGATTATTGCTTAATGCTGACCGTTGCAATATCAAACATGCAAACATGTGCAAGAATTGTTGATCCCTGGTAGGGACACCCGCCAGGCTCTCTCTCTCTTATCTCATTTTATTTAATGTATTCTGAATTTTGTTACTTAAGGATTTTAGTTTGAAATTTTATGGAAATCAAATTGCAAAATGTCTTTTGTTTTCTATCTCGAATTTCAATTTTTTTTGTTGGAATTCATATGCAAATTCAATTGTTAAATTTTATTTTGATTTAAAGTTATTTAGATATTTACTTTGGAATTCGTATTGAAATCAAATTGCTAATTTTATTTTATTTTTTACCCCGAATTTCAGTTATTTTTGTGGGAATTCATAACAAATCTAAGTGCTGATGTTTCTTTAATCTTTATTCCAAAAGTATTTTAATTTAGAGATTTTACTTAGGAATTCGTATGAAAATCAAATTTCTTATTTTATTTTATATTCCAAATTTTAGTTATTAATTGGATTGTATTTGACATTAACTCTTTCTTTTAATCTAAACTGTTATAATCTAGACTCACCATGATCAATAGTATAGATCTTTATCTTTTTCAACAGATTATGCGAAAATTTATAGCCTTGAGGGTGAATATGGTGGCTTCTTTTTCCTCTACTTTAATAATATAATATATGGTATAGGGTTGAGTTTAGGCATTACTGGATTATTGCCATTTGATGAGGGCTGGGCTTGTCCTGAAATCTATCAAAAAAATGATACAAATTTAGGGATTGATCTTGCATATATAAGCATAAATATAGATAATATATATACGTAGTAATAACAAAATGCCAAAGCATCACAGCCTCACAGGGTATAAAGGAAATGAAAGAAATTAGGAACTAGGATTTTTCAATCTAATAGTATTACACCAACATAAGAACAGCTACTAGTGTACTTTAACTAGGTGTTGTGTGATCATATTAGTAAAGTGTTATCTTGGTAATCTAATGATTAAATTGATTATATAGATGCAACCAATCCAAATTGAAGTGTTTAACCATTAAACCGAACAAGTCCCGATTTCCTTTGTCTCACCCTCAGCAAAGGCATAACCTTTGGGACGACTAGCTTCCTTGACACATGGTATGTATAGGTCTACAGTCTACTACATGACCTGCTTGAATCTCTACTATTATAAAGCAGCAGTTGGTGGCAGCGGTCCGTTCTTCCGCGGGCCCCACTCCTCAGCCCCCAACCCCCCCTCTCACTCAACGCTCTCATTTACGCAGCGCCTCCTCGCCTCCAGCAGCGATCTCGCGCCGCCCCCGCACTCCCCTCTTTTTCCCCTCCTCTCCCCCGTCCCATCCCTCTCCGTCTTCCTCTGCCCCCCCAAACCCTAACCCCGTCCCCACCCCCATCCCGACCCCGAACCCCATGACGGGTGTCAGGTAGCTACTGGCGTCGGCCCCAAGGCAGCAGCAAGAACCAGGGCAGGGGCCTTGGCAATCCTCCCGATCTTCCTCCCCGTCCCCACTCGCCATCCGCGCGCGCGATCCTCGGCTCAGCGGCGCCGTTCCTTCCGCCCGATGTGCCGCTCGCGTCCCCGCATCCCCAATCACGCCTCTCGTCCTCCGCCCGTCCTCTCTGATCTACTCCCCAGCGGCCCTCGGAGAATCTGCGGCTTCAAACCACATCCTCCGCCTCCTCCTCGGGCGGGGCCGCTCGTCATGGCCTTCCTCTCACCTCGCATGGCTCTACATCGCCGATCGACGTCGCACCCACCCACTCGGATCCCAACCGCCTCCGTTTCTTGGCTCCGTCGAGTTCCACGATCTTTTCTTCATTGGGCGCGAGTTATGGCGGATCTGCGAACTGGATGGTCTTGTCCAGCCTCCTCGAGAAGAACATCGGAGCGAATATGGTTCGCTGAGTTCACTTTAAACGAATACCCCTCCCGTTCCTGTTCTATTTCTTTGGCCTTCTTACCACATATTGGATCTATCTAGCTACCAATCTCTGCGATGAGATCTGATCCATCTGTTCCTACCTGCATTCCATTTGATTGGTGATTTACGTAGTCTGCAATGCTCCTAGATTGCCCTTCCTCTTAGTCATCGGCAATTCGAGAATTTGATCGGTATTGGAAGTCTAGGGTGTCAGACATGGTTTGGGTGATGGCGTTCATCAAAATTTATCTTTATGGAAAAAGATTAAACAATGTCTATTGAAAGGGTCACTCAAATCCAGCTTCTACTTCTTATGATGTTCTGTCACTTGTTTCTTCCTATTACTTTGATCTATTGTCAACACGAATGATAAACTAAGTGGATCCTAATAAATAAATGAACTTACAGGGAGAGCCAAGCTTTCATCTCTTTGGATTCATCATGTGCATTGGAGCTACTGCTGCAAGAGCATTGAAGACAGTCTTGCAAGGGATCCTTATGTCTTCTGAGGGGTAATCCATCCACCTTTTTTTTACATTTTTCCATATTATATGATACAACTTTTATGTGCAATTGCTTGTTTACTATTCTGGAACTGTGTGTGTATTAAAGTTTATTTTTTTCTGTCAACTCATAGAGAGAAGATTAATTCCATGAACCTGCTCATGTACATGAACCCAATTGCTGTTATTCTCTTGGTTCCTGCTACTATCTTCATGGAGGATAATGTTATTGCTGTTACTATGGAACTGGCCAAAAAGGACTTCAACATAATTTGGTACCTGCTGTTCAATTCTTGCTTGGCGTATTTCGTCAATTTGACCAATTTCTTGGTGACAAAACATACCAGTGCATTGACCCTACAGGTGTGCCATGCTACCTCACTCTATTTCCATCTTCTTGAATGAATTACTGAAGTGCAGTTCCCTATGTTCCATAGATACTTGTTTACTCAAAACAACGTTCTCCTTGTTGTAAAGGCTTTCTTTACATTGCATATCCCATTTCTGTATGGTCAAAAAATTAATGTTCATAATGAACAAACTACAACCTTGAGTCATACCATGGCCTCTATATTAGTGATAGGACAAATTTGAAACATGTAAAGTGTTGCTTTGTTCTTTAAACCTCTTTGTCTGCATGAATGGCTAGAGCACAGATAGTTTCCAGCATTGGAACATATCTTGTGAATTTTGGCGTGTGAAATATTGGAATGTGCACTATAACTCAACTTCTCTGTCCTAGCAACTATTGGCAAATAATCTGTCACATGATTCATATAGATAAATTGTTTGAGATGATGAAGGATTTCAGATAGCGCCTGTGGTATCTAAGTTAGTTTGAGTGAGAGTGAAGGTAAGAAGAATATGTTGCGAGATTGTAAATTTCGATATACACTCATACATTCGACTTCTACCACAATTCTCCGGAAAAAATTTTGTAATCGGGAAAGATAAATGTTTGATCTTGTAAAACAATTTTCTTTTATTGCTTACCTTTATGTTTCGTTACCAATTTTATTTTTCGTAGCAACGCATGGGCATTGAACTAGTAAGAATCTCATACAAGACTCTTTCAGATACCTTTTCATCCAAGTTACCTAATGCGAAAAGAGAGGTGCTTCCATTCTTTTTGTTTTTGACAGCTACACAAATATTCATTACAGCATGTTACATTAACATGTTGAAGAAATCCATACAATGCAACCATACTAGATAAAACTAGGATTGTCCAGTGAGATCATAACAGCATATACTAAATTGATAAGGTTATGAAAACAGCAGCACAGCCTATAAACTGTGGCCAATGAAACTAGACTAGCCACGAGAAACGAAGCCAATAGACCCAGCTGCAAACTCCCAAAGGCTATAAATTATCCACTGCAACAAACAATGGAACCGTTCAGTATCTCCATGTCGGGTTGCCATGTAAGTCTGGAATACATGTGAAATTTGAAATTTTATTTGCCCAAAATACAACCATATATGATGATTATACAATACTGCTTGTAGTTATTGAGCAAAGTTCATGAGCATTGTGTAGGATCAAAATATACTAATGTAGCAATTAGAGGGGGGTGAATGATTGCGCAAGCTAAAATCAAATTTTCAAACTTTTCAAACACCCCAATTGAAAATCAATTTGCTTGGAAATCAGTTTATGCAGTTGGGAAACCAATAGACCAGTCTGGACGACCGGTAGATCACTTGGGCGACCAGTTTGGGCACTTGGGCGACCAGTAGAACAATCTGGGCGACCAGTAGAATACTTGGGCGACTAGTAGGACACTTGGGCAACCAGTTTGGCACTTGCGCGAGCAGGTTGGGCGAGCAGGTTGGGCGACCACGTTATCAACCAGGCGACTAATTCAGAAAAATAGAAATTTCTAGAGATCCAACTGTTGGATTGATGTGAAATTTTAATTGTAGAAATTAGACTCAATTCTACAGCTAACACAAAAAGAATAGGGTCAATCGGATCTACAGATCTAAAGTTATGTCCTTCACAAGATGACTGAATCCGGGCGACCACGCGGCGATCGAGCGACGGGACATCAATCTGGCGGCGATAATTCCCAAAGATCTAACCGTTGGATTGATGTAAAATTTTAACTGTATAAACTATACTCAATTCTAAAGTGAACAAAAAATATCAGGTCGATCGGATCTACGGATCTAAAGTTATGACTTTCAAGATGATCAAAGCGATTAGCGATCTAACAATTTGGGCGACCGAAGCTAGCAATCTAGGTGACCACAAATTACCGAAGATCTAACCATTGGATTGATGTGATATTTTAACTGTAGAAACTAGATTCAATTACAAATCAAACCCAAGAAAAATCAATCCGATCGGATCTACGGATCAAAAGATATTACCTTCGCAAGATGATAACTTTGCAAAGAACCGAACTCCGTGATGAACTTCGTGAGTGCTGTGATGAACAAAACTTCAAGAGATCGATCAACTATGTCGAAGCCAAGAGCAAGACAAAAATCACCAGCCGCTGAAGATGCAAGAAGGATCTTTATTTCGATCTGTTCTGATGCTCAAACAAAAGAGTACAACCCTAAAATCTTGCTCAAGAATAAACAGGGGACACCTCTCCCTATTTATACAGAGCAATTCTAACGAGATAGGATACAACTCCACTTCCAACATGGAAAAGTCTGTATACATCTCAACTTGGCCCAACGTGGCCAAAAATAACTCTTGCATGTATGTACAGCCACCTGCTGTAATTACGTGACTAACCAGCCTCCATGTGCATGTTCTCTAGCCTGAACGTCCCGCATGACATCCTCGACCACCAAGACCTCGATTCCTCCCTGAACCTAGTCCCGAACCTCAGTTCCTCCATGAACCTAGTTCCGGTCCCGTCATCGACCATGTTCGCCCTCGAGCAACACATGCACATGAATAAACAAAAAACAATTCTGAGCACAAATCCACGACTTGACTCAAAGTTAATCCATGCAACCACTCACATGAGTGCATTGCATCAAGCAAA
Source organism: Guadua angustifolia (assembly GCA_036346375.1). NCBI lineage: Eukaryota > Viridiplantae > Streptophyta > Magnoliopsida > Poales > Poaceae > Guadua > Guadua angustifolia. Next base: position 16,023,833 of record CM070500.1, on the reverse strand, counting down.
ACCATTATGCTATCACCAGCATAAACAAATGATCATTTGAGCACAAGTCCACGACTTGCCTCAAAAACAGTCCATGCAACCACTCACATGAGTGCATTGCATCAAAATAAACTTCATCATGCTATCACCAGCATGATAATCATCTCAACATAGTACATGCACATGCACCACACATGCCATAACCAAAATCACTTTACAATGCCAATTTCACCCTTCAACCAATTTTTTATCACATGATCTCACAATCTCCCCCTTGATGAAAACATTGGCAACACTATTTGGAAACGAACGTTGGCATTCACCTTACAATAGCAACACCATTTTTAAAAGAAGTAAAGTGACCAAAAGAAGAAGAACAAAAATCTCCCCCTATCTAAAAAGAAATCTCCCCCTATCAAAAAGAAAGACTCCCCCTAACAGAAAGAAAAAATGTGTGTGTGAATGTGCAATGTGTGACCAAAAATCTCTCCCTTTGACTCCAAAATTTCTCCCCTTTTGATAATAGATTCATCAAGAATGCAAAAAGAGAGCAAAAGAGAAACTTCTCCCCCTTTATGTTGATGTTTTCTTTTTTTATGTACTGAGCATTATGAATCATGCACAAATGTAACAACTTGATCACCAAGTCATGCTATCAACAGTACTTGCACCCTCAAATCTACACATAAACAATGTAGAGTAAGCATAACTAGAAATCAAGTACTATTAACGATTTTTACATGGCATGATTTCCCTTTCTCAACAATCTTAAAGCCTGAAAACATTGACTTTTTGTGCACTTTATTTGTGCTTGAAAAACTGATTCATTAATTTGATTGCAACAATAACAATTTCAAGGAATTACATGCACCATCAGCCTTACTTTTCAACCATGCCAAGCAATCACAAGCTTAAGGTTTCATGGTTTCGGTCATACACAACCTCTTCCAAGTTCATATCAAAGTGCAATGATAAGCAGTCTCGTAAAGAAGAAGTGCGACAGTACATGACCTTGTTCTTGCATTTATCAACAATCATTTTTTGCTTTAGCACTTAACTTTTCATATTTAGCACTTTTTCGAGCAGAATCAAGATAGCCAAGAAAGTTCAATCATGACAAGATTTAATTCAAGTTGTCATTCCATTTAAATAGTCATGACATAAACTACACCATACATGTATACACATGAAGTTGCAAAAACCTTGTAACATAAACATGGCTTCAAATGACATATGTGTATGAAATACAATGCTCAGTACTTTTTATTGTTTTTCATTTTTTTTGTTTTTCAATTAAGAAACACATAAAATAAAAAGTATGTTATAAAATATTACAGAAACTTCAAAAACTTCCCCTCAAAACAACCATCTTAAATACCTTCCACAAAATTGTCACTTGAAGAGATTAATTTAAAAACAAAAAGCTGAAAGAACAAACCTCCCAAAAAGGCAACCGAAAGAAATTTCACCAAAAATTCAATAACTCCCCCTCAAATGGATAACCAATGAAATCAACAGAGACGAGATGATGATATACATGTGCTTGAGTTAGTATGTTCAATTAAGCATAAGCATGAATCATGATAAGTGAATTTAAAGCATGAAAGGCACGATATAAAATATAACATTATTGAACATGCCAAGGAATACAAATGAGAACATGAGTGTATCAAATAGCTCACAAAGTATATGAAGAATTATTGCACATGCTTCTTGAAAACCATCTCAAGGGTGAGAACCATCCAAGTCTTGATCTCATCTTGCAAAAGACCAAGATCCACTAAGCTTCTGTTCTCCAACCCATTCCTGAAAACCTACATAGCACAAAAAGATGTCGAGGCCTCGGTACTGGGGTTAGAAATAAAGCATTTAGGAATCCAGTACTGAGACACACGACGAGTAGGCACAACACGAGTATGCTTGTTCACAAAATCAGATTTGCCCTTTCTCGTGTTTCTTGTAACAAAAGGTGTTTGCACCACCCTAGGCACAAAATGAGGAGTGAAATGTGCCTTCTGAAATTAGACCTAGCCTTAGTCTTCTCTTTCTTTTCTTTGTTTGGCTAGTCTAAAGCAAAAATCTACTAAGTGTCCATCTCTACCACAATGAGTGCAAGTATACTTAACATGATGTTTAGCTTTAGTAATGAAGTAACATTTGCATTCATCATAGTAGAAGATAACACACCAAACAGATTTGAAAACCATTGTCTTAGGCTCATTAGCAATCTCAAGTTTTCCTCTTTCAAGTGTCTTAACAACAAGAGGAGCATGCGACTTATAATGGCGTAAGAATCAAAACCTAAACCTTTGTGATGAGTCTTGACTTTTGATTGATCCAAAATCATGTTTAGGTTTTTCTTTCGATAGAGTGAACTGTTCTAAAGATTTTTCCAAGTAATCAACCTTTCGAGAAAGAGTTAAGCAGTTATTACATTAAACGTCCACTTTTCCTTTACATTTTGCGATAAGTTGAGCATGAGAGAACTTCATGAGTGAGCATAGCATCTATCATTTGAGAAACCCTAGCATTTGCATCATGCAACTTCAATTCCAGTATAGCACATTTAGAACAATGAGTTGTATCATGCAAATCAACAGTTGAACAACTAGCGTTTTAACATGTTTCTCATTTTCTTTCTTTTCAAAGATTGACTTGTTCTAAAAAAAACATGTTCTTTCCTAAGCATAGTAAGCTCACTGTAAATTAAGTCACATGATTTGCAAGCATCATCATCAGGAATCAAAGATTTAAGTCTAGCGATTTCAGCATTCAAAGATTCCACAAGAACATCATGTTTCTTAATCTTCTTGTCGCGTTTGTCAAGCAATTTTCCAAGACGAACAACAGACAATAGTTAATTCATCGTAAGAAGGTTCTATCTCATTGCAATCGCTGTCATGATCGTCCTCGGTGAAGCTTACATCACTCCTAGCCATGAGACACAACCACATCAATTCATGTTTGCTTGTAGTTGTATCATCTCCACTGCTCTCCGAATCTACATCACTCAAATTGACTTGTTCAAGAGCAGAAAGGACCCGGTGGACAACTTTGCTGTTGATGAAGCTCTTCTTCTTTCTATTTGTTGGAGAAAACTTCTTCTTCTCTTTTCTTTTGTCGTTCTCCTCCTCTCTTGATGCTTTACTGCGAGTTTAGGGCAGGTTTGAACGCATGTGGTTGAGATCACCACACTCATAGCACCTTGGAGGCCACCACCAACTTTTTCTCATTCTCACATTCTGCAAGGCTTTATAAAAACGAGAAGAAAGTGATGCCAAGTCTTCTTCCGGAAATTCCTCAATCTGTTCATCGGTTAGTGAAGACAAGAATGACAAGACAAAACTTGAAGAAGCATTATTTTGAGACATGCTAGATTGAGAGGTCAATGCAATTGATTTATAATCGATCCTCCTAGCAAGAACATCCAATTCATGAGTTTTAGCTTAGAAAAAGAACATCTACAAGATGGGTCACTCATGACAGTTGATTCTCTAATGGATGTAACTTTCATCTCCCAAATAGACATGTCCAATGCACCAAGCAATTGTCTAGCATTAGTAGCTTCATCAAAGAAAACTCCAACAGCACGTAAGTTGCTAAGAATCTTATTGAAACGTGCAAAGAAATCATCTAGAGACTCACTAGGCTTCATCTTAAATCACATGTATTCTTTCTTATATATGTCTTGCCTAACCTCTTTGATAGTGTTAGATCCCTCACACGATCAAAATCACTTCTTCCCAATCCTTGGATGATCAAATTTCGTGCTCTACTGTTTGCTTCAACATGTACTTGATTTGTTGCATTGACTTGATCATTATCGGGCACTTGATATAGCTTGTACACCTTCTCCCAGTTGCAAAGCCACGAGCTTGAATGTATGCCTCCATCTTCGCTTTCCAAAACTGAAAATCAACACCATCAAAAATACAAGGTTTTGTCGAATACCTATCCATTGCTACGATTTCTAATCACCGGTTAAGAATAATTAGACAAACCTTGCTCTGATACCACTTGTAGGATCGAAATATACTAATGTAGCAATCAGAGGGGGGGTGAATGATTGCGCGGAAACTAAAATCAAATTTTCGAACTTTTCAAACACCCTAATTGAAAGTCAATTTGCTTGGAAATCAGTTTATGCAGTTGGGAAACCAATAGACCGATCTGGCGGCCGGTAGATCAAAGTTACAATGCCAATTTCACCCTTCAACCAATTTTTATCACATGATCTCACAATCTCCCCCTTGATGAAAACATTGGCAACACTATTTGGAAACGAACGTTGGCATTCACCTTACAATAGCAACACCATTTTTAAAAGAAGTAAAGTGACCAAAAGAAGAAGAACAAAAATCTCCCCCTATCTAAAAAGAAATCTCCCCCTATCAAAAAGAAAGACTCCCCCTAACAGAAAGAAAAAATGTGTGTGTGAATGTGCAATGTGTGACAAAAAATCTCTCCCTTTGACTCCAAAATTTCTCCCCTTTTGATAATAGATTCATCAAGAATGCAAAAAGAGAGCAAAAGAGAAACTTCTCCCTTTATGTTGATGTTTTCTTTTTATGTCTTGAGCATTATGAATCATGCACAAATGTAACAACTTGATCACCAAGTCATGCTATCAACAGTACTTGCACCCTCAAATCTACACATAAACAATGTAGAGTAAGCATAACTAGAAATCAAGTACTATTAACGATTTTTACATGGCATGATTTCCCTTTCTCAACAATCTTAAAGCCTGAAAACATTGACTTTTTGTGCACTTTATTTGTGCTTGAAAAACTGATTCATTAATTTGATTGCAACAATAACAATTTCAAGGAATTACATGCACCATCAGCCTTACTTTTCAACCATGCCAAGCAATCACAAGCTTAAGGTTTCATGGTTTCGGTCATACACAACCTCTTCCAAGTTCATATCAAAGTGCAATGATAAGCGGTCTCGTAAAAAAGAAGTGCGACAGTACATGACCTTGTTCTTGCATTTATCAACAATCATTTTTTGCTTTAGCACTTAACTTTTCATATTTAGCACTTTTTCGAGCAGAATCAAGATAGCCAAGAAAGTTCAATCATGACAAGATTTAATTCAAGTTGTCATTCCATTTAAATAGTCATGACATAAACTACACCATACATGTATACACATGAAGTTGCAAAAACCTTGTAACATAAACATGGCTTCAAATGACATATGTGTATGAAATACAATGCTCAATTTTTTATTGTTTTTCATTTTTTTGTTTTTCAATTAAGAAACACATAAAATAAAAAGTATGTTATAAAATATTACGAAACTTCAAAAACTTCCCTCAAAACAACCATCTTAAATACCTTCCACAAAATTGTCACTTGAAGAGATTAATTTAAAACAAAAAGTGAAAGAACAAACCTCCCAAAAAGGCAACCGAAAGAAATTTCACCAAAAATTCAATAACTCCCTCAAATGGATAACCAATGAAATCAACAGAGACGAGATGATGATATACATGTGCTTGAGTTAGTATGTTCAATTAAGCATAAGCATGAATCATGATAAGTGAATTTAAAGCATGAAAGGCACGATATAAAATATAACATTATTGAACATGCCAAGGAATACAAATGAGAACATGAGTGTATCAAATAGCTCACAAAGTATATGAAGAATTATTGCACATGCTTCTTGAAAACCATCTCAAGGGTGAGAACCATCCAAGTCTTGATCTCATCTTACAAAAGACCAAGATCCACTAAGCTTCTGTTCTCCAACCCATTCCTGAAAACCTACATAGCACAAAAAGATGTCGAGGCCTCGGTACTGGGGTTAGAAATAAAGCATTTAGGAATCCAGTACTGAGACACACGACGAGTAGGCACAACACGAGTATGCTTGTTCACAAAATCAGATTTGCCCTTTCTCGTGTTTCTTGTAACAAAAGGTGTTTGCACCACCCTAGGCACAAAATGAGGAGTGAAATGTGCCTTCCTGAAATTAGACCTAGCCTTAGTCTTCTCTTTCTTTTGCTGTTTGGCTAGTCTAAAGCAAAAATCTACTAAGTGTCCATCTCTACCACAATGAGTGCAAGTATACTTAACATGATGTTTAGCTTTAGTAACAGAAGTAACATTTGCATTCATCATAGTAGAAGATAACACACCAGCAGATTTGAAAACCATTGTCTTAGGCTCATTAGCAATCTCAAGTTTTCCTCTTTCAAGTGTCTTAACAACAGTAGGAGCATGCGACTTATAATGAGCGTAAGAATCAAAACCTAAACCTTTGTGATGAGTACTGACTTTTGATTGATCCAAAATCATGTTTAGGTTTTTCTTTCCAGTAGTGAACTGTTCTAAAGATTTTTCCAAGTAATCAACCTTTCGAGAAAGAGTTAAACAGTTATTACATTAAACGTCCACTTTTCCTTTCTGTTTGCGATAAGTTGAGCATGAGAGAACTTCATGAGTGAGCATAGCATCTATCATTTGAGAAACCCTAGCATTTGCATCATGCAACTTCAATTCCAGTATAGCACATTTAGAACAATGAGTTGTATCATGCAAATCAACAGTTGAACAGCTAGCGTTTTTAACATGTTTCTCATTTTCTTTCTTTTCAGCATTGACTTGTTCTAAAAAAGAAACATGTTCTTTCCTAAGCATAGTAAGCTCACTGTAAATTAAGTCACATGATTTGCAAGCATCATCATCAGGAATCAAAGATTTAAGTCTAGCGATTTCAGCATTCAAAGATTCCACAAGAACATCATGTTTCTTAATCTTCTTGTCGCGTTTGTCAAGCAATTTTCCAAGACGAACAACAGCAATAGTTAATTCATCGTAAGAAGGTTCTATCTCATTGCAATCGCTGTCATGATCGTCCTCGGTGAAGCTTACATCACTCCTAGCCATGAGACACAACCCTGTCAATTCATGTTTGCTTGTAGTTGTATCATCTCCACTGCTCTCCGAATCTACATCACTCAAATTGACTTGTTCAAGAGCAGAAAGGACCCGGTGGACAACTTTGCTGTTGATGAAGCTCTTCTTCTTTCTATTTGTTGGAGAAAACTTCTTCTTCTCTTTTCTTTTGTCGTTCTCCTCCTCTCTTGATGCTTTACCTGCGAGTTTAGGACAGTTTGAACGCATGTGGTTGAGATCACCACACTCATAGCACCTTGGAGGGCCACCACCAACTTTTTTCTCATTCTCACATTCTGCAAGGCTTTATAAAAACGAGAAGAAAGTGATGCCAAGTCTTCTTCCGGAAATTCCTCAATCTGTTCATCGGTTAGTGAAGACAAGAATGACAAGACAAAACTTGAAGAAGCATTATTTTGAGACATGCTAGATTGAGAGGTCAATGCAATTGATTTATAATCAGTCCTCCTAGCAAGAACATCCAATTCATGAGTTTTTAGCTTAGAGAAAAGAACATCTACAGTAAGGTCACTCATGACAGTTGATTCTCTAATGGATGTAACTTTCATCTCCCAAATAGACATGTCCAATGCACCAAGCAATTGTCTAGCATTAGTAGCTTCATCAAAGAAAACTCCAACAGCACGTAAGTTGCTAAGAATCTTATTGAAACGTGCAAAGAAATCATCTAGAGACTCACTAGGCTTCATCTTAAATCACATGTATTCTTTCTTATATATGTCTTGCCTAACCTCTTTGATAGTGTTAGATCCCTCACACGATCAAAATCACTTCTTCCCAATCCTTGGATGATCAAATTTCGTGCTCTACTGTTTGCTTCAACATGTACTTGATTTGTTGCATTGACTTGATCATTATCAGGCACTTGATATAGCTTGTACACCTTCTCCCAGATTGCAAAGCCCTGAGCTTGAATGTATGCCTCCATCTTCGCTTTCCAAAACTGAAAATCAACACCATCAAAAATACAAGGTTTTGTCGAATACCTATCCATTGCTACGATTTCTAATCACCGGTTAAGAATAATTAGACAAACCTTGCTCTGATACCACTTGTAGGATCGAAATATACTAATGTAGCAATCAGAGGGGGGGTGAATGATTGCGCGGAAACTAAAATCAAATTTTCGAACTTTTCAAACACCCTAATTGAAAGTCAATTTGCTTGGAAATCGGTTTATGCGGTTGGAAACCAATAGACCGATCTGGCGACCGGTAGATCACTTGGCGACAGTTTGGGCACTGGGCGACGATGAAAACGATCCGGGCGACGATAGAACACTTGGGCGACCAGAGGACACTTGGCGACCGGTTTGGCACTTGGACGGCGGCGTGCAAGTTGGGCGGCGGCGAAAGGTTGGGCGACCACGTTATCAACCAGGCGACTAGATTAGAAAAACTGAAATTTCTAGAGATACAACTGTTGGATTGATGTGAAATTTTAACTGTAGAAACTAGACTCAATTCCACAACTAAAAAAAAAGAATCAGATCAATCGGATCTATGGATCTAAAGTTATGTACTTCGCAAGATGACTGAATCCGGGCGACCACGCGAGCAGTCGGGCGAGCAGGACATCAATCTGGGCAAGCAATAATTCCCAAAGATCTAACCGTTGGATTGACGTGAAATTTTAACTATATAAAGTAAACTCAATTCCAAAGTGAATAAAAAAGGAATCAGGTCGATCAGATCTATAGATCTAAATTTATAACTTTCACAAGATGACTAAAATAGTTAGCGATCTAACAGCTGGGTGACCAGGCTAGCAATCTGGGCGACCACAAATTACTGAAGATCTAACCGTTGGATTGATGTAAAATTTTAACTGTAGAAACTAGATTCAATTACAAATCAAACCCAATAAAAATCAATCTGATCGGATCTACGGATCAAAAGATATTACCTTCGCAAGATGATACCTTTGCAAAGAATCGAACTCCGTGATGAACTTCGTGACTGCTGTGATGAACAAAACTTCAAGCGATTGATCAACTATGTCGAAGCCAAGAGCAAGACAAAAATCACCAACCACTGAAGATGCAAGAAGGATCTTTATTTCTGATCTGGTTACAGTACTCAAACAAAAGAGTACAACCCTAAAATCTTGCTCAAGAATAAACAGGGGACACCTCCCCCTATTTATACAGAGCAATCCTAACGAGATAGGATACAACTCCACTTCCAACATGGAAAGAGTCTGTATACATCTCAATTTGGCCCAACGTGGCCAAAAACAACTCTTGCATGTATGTACAGCCACCTGCTGTAATTACGTGACTAATCAGCCTCCATGTGCATATTCTCTAGCCCGAATGTCCCGCATGACATTCTCGACCACCAAGACCTCGATTCCTCCCTGAACCTAGTCCCGAACCTCAATTCCTCCATGAACCTAGTTCTAGTCTCGTCATCGACCACGTTCGCCCTCGAGCAACACCTGCACATGAATAAACAAAAAACAATTCTGAGCACAAGTCCACGACTTGACTCAAAGTTAATCCATGCAACCACTCACATGAGTGCATTGCATCAAAACAAACTTCATCATGCTATCACCAGCATGATAATCATCTCAACATAGCACATGCACAGGCACCACACATGCTATAACCAAAATCACTTTACAATGCCAATTTCACCCTTCAACCAATTTTTCATCACATGATCTCACACATTGCAGCATGATACACGATTTTTGGAGCTGCTTACGGTTTGATCATACAATCATTTTGTCAATCAACAGAACTAGCAAATCGATCTATAGTTGGCACCCTCAATGGCATGGGTCTACTGTTAAATACTACTACTACAAGATTCTAGTATGCGATCCTACGTTTCTACTATCCAGATTGACCAAACCGATCCAATCTTATGGTAAAATCTTAGAATTATTATGATTTTAACGAAAAATTGTAGGATCGTGATCAAAAATTTCATTGCATCCTACCTGATTATAGTGATTTATTATAAATAATTATTTGCATATGCCCCTTTAATTGTAAATTTTACTTTTTATTTCTTCATGTACATTATAATTTGCATAAATAACAAATGATCTTTCCTTTCAACTATATTTTCGTAATCAAAACTTCAAAAAGTACTCCCTCCGGTCATTTTTAGTAGACGTTTTAGCATCCCACCCAAAGTGCATGAAAAGATGACGTTTAAGGTTTTAACGTGATTTTTACCCGGTTTTGCCCCTGCCTTCGGAGATGAGGCGACGCTGCATGCAAGCTCACATTGATTAGTCGGTTTTTGTTGCTCGTAACTTGCTTGTAACTTGGCTATGCATCTTCACGAACGTTGATGCATGTAGAACAAAAACATCAAAACTTCTCTACAGAGTACTAGTAGATGTCAATGCCGACTTCTTCATCGGCAAGGATGGAGTATACGTACGGAGTACAGTTTGATGCTATGCATAGATGTGAGATGAAAGGAACCGCGCCATGCAGTTTGCCCGAAAAAAATTAGCGCCAAAAATTGCTATTGAGCCACCAGTACAAAACTGCTAATGGCGCCAGCACCCTACCAAAAAACTAGCGCCACCCTACCAAAACCATGCAGCAAGAAATGACGTGAGGGTGCAAGGAAAAAAATTTCGTGCACGCACACCTGCCATTGAGATTCGAACCCAGGAAGTGAGGGTGCTCGCCAAAATGTTTAACCAACTGAGCTAGGCAACATTATTGGTTATAGAAATGATATGACATTAATAAGGGTAAAACTGGAAGAATAGCCCCTAATAAACACCATCTTGGTATTGGAGCTGCCCTCTAAAACGTCTACTAAAAATGACCGGAGGGAGTATAGTTTTTAAACAGTAGTGTTAAAATACTAGGTAGACTTTTCAAAAAAATGTTTCTTTGATAGAATCATACACTACTACAGAAAAGCTTACATTAGACGCCTCATCTCATCACAAACGGTTTTGGAAAACCGTCTGTGATGGGGAACATCACTGATTGTTCTAGGGTGAAACCATCGGTGACATCATCACAGACAATTATATTTATAAACCGTTAATCACAAACGTTTTTATAATAAAACCGTCTTTGATATCAAGAATATCACAGATGGTTCTAGATTGTAACCGTCTACGATAGCAATACTATACATATAGCACCTAGCCCATCTCTCCTAAACCCTAACGTCGTCTCTCCCAACACTCGTTACACCATGCACCCAAACCCTAGACCCTCAAAGCTGATCGGCCTCCACCTCGCGCCGGTCTCCTTCGATCCCCAACTTGGCCTCCTCCCCGTGCCGATCCCCGCAATGGTCTCCTTCGGTCCCCGACCCAGCCTCCTCCCCGCGCCGATCCCCATACCGGCCTCCTCGGTCCCCGTGTAGGGTCCCTGCATCGGCCTCCTGCCCGTGTCGGCCTCCTCCAATCCCCACGCTGCCCTCCTCCAATCCCCGCGTCAATCCCTGCACCGATCTCCTCCAATCCATATGTAGGCCTCCTCCCGCGCCGTCCTCCTATAGTCCCCACGCCAACCTCCCCCCCGGCCCTCCTCTCCCTCGCAGGTATATCACTAATCATGAGCTCATTTATTTTCATATATGTTCTAAATTATTTATCTATGTAGTGTTTTACATTCTTGTGTGTAGTTGTGTATCTTATACTTTTAGTCACCTTGGATCTCAGAGAATGCAAGATTGCTTTTGTAATTCTCTAGAGGTTATAGATGGTCATGCCAAAAAAATGACAATGAATTAGACAAATGGTTGTGTAGGTTACTGAGATCATGTCTCTCTGTCTGTGCCGTTATGCCTTTCTATGGTTAAGATTATGATTTTTGTAATTGTGTTTTTCACTTACATTCATGCTATCTAGTTTTGTAAATTGTGTTAAATTCCTTGTTGCCGTTGATATGCTAAAGATCTACTGTACAAGAAATTCTATCCACTTTTTATACATGCGTGAAAATTCTTGGCCTCCAACTGGATGGTGTTAATTTGATGTTTCACTGACTAAGAGAATGATGTTCATATTGATATTCTTGTATTGTGCACATTAAGGAGCAAAAATATCTAGATGTTTAACTTCTGTCGTGATTCATTATATATACAATATATGTTCCAATGACTATAAATTGCACACATACAAAAAATGGAGTCTACAAAAAAGATAAATGACATGAAAAAATTGTTGGATGCTAAACAAAAACTTGAGGTAGAGATAGAACAACTAAAGGGAAAGTCTAAGTTAAGAGAAAAGATTTATGAAATGAAATAAAAACTGAAAGACATAGATGGTAAATCGCAAGATATTGATTCTCTTAATAAGACACTTATCATTGAGGAGCACAGAGCGAATGCAGAGCTAGAGAAGCCAAAGCTGAGCTTATAAAGGAAGTATAAAGATTTCTAGTATGTAATTCGACGTGGTTACTGATAATATACCAAAACATCATTTTCACAACAATATGATCGCTTTTATAGGGATTAACATATATGACTGGAAGTCAACAAGTTATTGGTGTCAAATAAATAGGCATTGTGCCAAAGCTGTGGAACTTCAGTGAGAATCAAAAAGCCTCTGTTGCGGAAGCTATGGCAAAGATGATGGCAGATATGAAAAAGTTCTAAGGTGGCCTTGTCTTCATCTATCAAATAGTTAATATTGTTTCTCAATATATGCTTATTGATATTTGTGGTATCGTATCTTGTTAATGTATTGATTACTGAAATTATCCTTACTATGTGCTCATCTTGAATTAATCAAATTACTAAATAGTATTGAGCATGCTTGTTTGAACCAAAAAAATTTCTAACTTTCTTGGCAAAACTTCTATGATTAGTATCTGTTGTTCGAATTTTTTTCTCCTTAGATATCGCTACAACGACATTTACAAGGCGTAACCACTGATAGATTTTGCAATTGAATATTAAAACATTCTAAATGCATCAAGACAACAACTTGACTGATTAGGATGGTATTAAAATATGAACACCTGTAGCACTTTCATCTCCTTTCTTGTTTTAATGTTGATGACAAAATCCAATATCATCCACAGTTCGCCCTGAAAGTTGTCATACTTTAATTTATCGCTTCCACTTCATCATCATCCCTGAATAAAAATATATAGGCAATATATTTTCACTCTTGTCTTGTGCAGGAACTGGATATAAGACTAGAGTGAAAATAGACTATCTAATATTCTCATTTGAGGATGATGTTGAAGTAGAAGATAAATTAGAGCATGATAACTTTTAGAATAAATTGTGGATGGGATTGGATTTTGCCTTGAAATCCATCAACATTAGAATAAGAAAAGAAATGAAAGTGCTATAAATGCTTATATTTTAAGACTATCCTGATCAGGCAATTTGTTGTCTTGATGCATTTAGGATGTTTTGATACTCAATTGCAAAATCTACAACTGGTTGTTCCTTGTAAATGTCGTTATAGAAATACCTATGGAGAAGAAAAATTCGAACACCAGATATTAATCATGGAAGTTCTGCTAAGAGAGTTAGGAGAAAAACATAACCGTCTGCGATTAACATATATCACAGACAGTTTTAGATAAAAACTGTTCGTGATATGTGTTTTCAAAATCAATTCGAAAACTGTCTGTTATATACCGTATTATCATTGATACACACATACAGACGATTCAAAAAACCGTTTATGATAATGTTTTCGAATTGTTTATGATAGCCTTCTAGTGATATTCTATATCGATCCAACGATTTAGGATTCTGCTAAAAAGCCTCCGATCCGATTCGGGATCGCGATTTCTACGACCATGATTACTACTGTAGTCTATAGCATGTCACAAAAAATTAAAAGATCAGGAATCTTTTCCTTTCGCGGGCAAACTCAAACTAGAACCATACATGCAGCGAGGCAAAGCAAATCGACGTAGATGTGCAACCTAAACCGCCACGTCATATGACAGTTGACGCGGAACCATCCAACTACAGCTCGACAAGTCTACAAGACGATGTACTGCTGCAGTAGATTGATTGATATGCTAAGTTTCTACTTGTTAAGTAAGGTATGCGAAGATTTCTTATCCTCTTTCTTCTGGTTCTAACCATGTAGTGGAGTGCTACTAATTTTTAGGGGCTATTTGGTCCAATGATAAATTTGCCACATCACATCTTACCAAAAATTGGCATTGGTTACGAGTGTTTTAGCCAACGATGTCCAAGAAAATGAACTAGAGAGTCAACAGATAAGAAAATCTTGCTAAAGTTTGGTAGCAAACTAAATACTTACCAAATTTAGCCAACGCTATTAAAATTTAATAAGACAAATATTAGTAACCATTGAAATAAAACCAAATAGCCCTAAAATATCTAGTATAATCATCTCGATTTGTGCATCTTTTTAATTATCAAATCGTCTCATTTGAGAATGGGATAGATAAGAGAAATAACTACACGGTGTAAATGCTAATGGACGATAAAAATATCATTATTATTCATAATGGATTCTGCCCTTATTTTCCATATCTCCAGTACTCGAATTCGCCTTCTACACAAGGTTATTTACCTGAATTTGAACTTTGCAATACTCCCTTCGCTTCTAAATAAATGCTACTCTAGTTTTTTTTTTACTTTCACCGAAACATATTTACAAAAGATTGCATTATTTTTTTAATTACATCTTTGGATGTTGTGTCCTATTTAGGGGTGGAAAAAAACTTGAAACTCGTGAGTTAAACGAGTACTCGCAAACTTGGCTCAACTCGGCTCAAACTCATTCCTTAATGAGTCGAGTTGAGCCATGATTTGAACTCATTTATATAACGAGTTAAATGAGCCAACTCGCGAGTTAATCGAGCCAACTCGCAAGTTTAACGAGTCCTCCAAGTCGGCAAGTATAGCTGTATATGTGTGAGATAAGAATGATAACACATAGCATACCGTATAGTCTCAACAGCAATCCCCCTCTCAGATGGCAATGTCGAGTTTAACGAGCCAACTCACGAGTTTAACGAGTCGAGCCAAACTGAGATTTGAGCTCGTTAAGATAACGAGTCGAGTCGAGTTGGCTCATTATTTTAATGAGTTTGATCAAGTCGAGTCGAGTTGACTCGTTATCTGCCCATAGTCTTATTTGTCTATAGCAGTACTAAATGATATTGAAAATAGCTTAAGGGTAGGAGTATTAAAGAAAAAAAAGGTAAAATCATTTTAACATTGTAGAATAATTTATATTTAAAAATAAAATTTGAAATCTAGAATAATATTTATTGGGAAACGGAGAGAATACTAGTTTGAATCTTAGAGTCTTTATTTTTGCTTTGAATTCTCTAAAAGTTGATTCTAAATTGTGGTTGTAGAGAAACTGGAATCTAAAAGCATATATGAAGTGAATTGTGGATTCTAGTGTATATGGGTGGACTGAATTGTGAGAATCAAATTCTAGAATCGGACTGTTTATTTTTTATTTTATTTTTTAGGCTAAAATCTAAAATCAAAAACAAAAACAAAGACCACGTACTATTCCACGTTGGAAAGCATAAGCACAACACCGAAGAGCGCAGAAGATCACCTCATCACAGCGCGGACGGCGTACGCACACAAATCACAGTTCGAACGGTGGAAGCTGACAAGATCTCGCGTCGCGATACAAACAGCCATAAAAATGCCTTCCTCTTCCTCTTCCTCTCCTCCGTTCCTCCCCCCGATGGAGCTCCGGCCGTTTCAAAACCCCCCACCTTCCACCGCCTGCTCTACCCACCGCGCGTCCCGGTCCCCGATCCGTGCTGGTTCGCGTCGGACGCCACGATTCTGAGCGCCTCGGCTCGGATTGGCTGGGTCGAACCAAGCCTGGCGCTGCGGGGTGAGGTTCCGGCGCAGATGTGAGGTGGGAGAAATGCAGAGATCGCGGAGAGCTCTTTTGAAGAGGAGGGCGGAGCAGAGCGCGGGCGCGGCCGCCGGGAGGAAGAGGCGGCTGTACGGCTTCTCCGCCTCGGTGGTCGTCGCGTCGTGGGTCGTCCTGCTCCTACTCAACTCGCTCTTCGGCCACGGCGACGGTCAACGCGGTATGAGTTTGGCCATCTTCTCTGCTGTTTCTGAATCGATCGTGGTGAATCGTGTGGGTGGGCGGGCGGGCGGGCGGTTGCGTGGTGAGGTGATCGGTAGGCGATGGCTTGGGCTGCTGCAGTTGTTCGGTGAGTCGATGAAACCGCGCATCGCAATCGAACATAGATCCTTGTGCGGTTACTATGTCCTTTGTGAATACAAGTTCATGGTTGTTGTATGGCTTGATGAAAACTGCTAATTTCCCACCTCTTTTTTCGAAGTTTGGTGCTAAGTTCCGTGTCGATTGGATTGGGGTTACATTCGTGGACTCTGATTCCTGCAGATGGAGGTGGCTCTGCTGTTGCTCTTACCGTCGTCGATCCTACCTTGAATGAGGCTTCTGGTAATCCCGGTGTACGCGGGGAACATGAGGAGAATTTGGCAGTGCCAGATGATACTGGTGTTAAACTTGATGAAGCTGTTGTGCTTTCAGAAGAGACACTGCTTCAGGGAGATCAACTGTGCTACAAGGATGAGGCGCAAAGTGATGGTGCAGAAGCTCTAACCAAGGACACTCAGGTTGGGCTGTCAGAAGGTCAGGGTGAGAGTTTTCCTCTGACAAACGTCGATTCTGGAGTTGATCCAGGTGGGAAGGTGGAGGCTGAAGATTTTCCGAGATCAGCAAGATTTTCACGAGTTGTTCCTCCCGGTCTTGATGAATTCAAGACGAGAGCAGTCGCTGAAAGGGGAAAGGGTGCCTCTAGTGAAACCGGCATTGTGATCCACCGAAGGGAGCCTAGTGGGAAGTTGTACAATTATGCCTCAGCAGCTAAAGGGGCTAAGGTCCTGGATTTCAACAAGGAGGCCAAGGGTGCTTCCAACATCCTGGACAAAGACAAAGATAAGTACCTCCGCAATCCTTGCTCAGCAGAGGGAAATTTGTCATCATAGAGCTTTCTGAAGAAACCTTAGTAGATACCATCGCAATTGCAAATTTTGAGCACTATTCTTCTAATATAAAAGAATTTGAAATGCTGAGCAGTCTGACCTATCCCACAGAAAATTGGGAAACACTTGGGAGATTCACTGTTGCAAATGCCAAGCTTGCCCAGAATTTCACTTTTCCTGAACCGAAGTGGGCTAGATATTTGAAGCTCAACTTGCTAAGCCATTATGGTTCCGAGTTCTACTGTACACTCAGTATGCTTGAAGTGTATGGAATGGATGCTGTTGAAAAGATGCTCGAGAACTTGATTCCAGTTGAGAATAAAAAAGTTGAGTCAGATGATAAAATGAAGGAGCCAATTGAGCAAACACCTTTGAAGGAGACTACTGGTGGAAAAGACTCCTCGCAGGAGCCCCTTGACGAGGATGAATTTGAACTAGAAGATGAGAAAACAAGTGGTGACTCATCAAAGAATGGTGCTCATGATCAAATTGCAGAGACAAGGGCACTTCAGGCTGGTAGGATTCCTGGAGACACAGTACTTAAGGTGCTAATGCAAAAGTTCAATCTCTTGATGTGAGCTTCTCTGTCATGGAGCGGTACCTAGAGGAGCTGAACAGCAGATACAGACAAATTTTTAAGGATTTTGATGCTGATATTGATAGCAAAGATGCACTGTTGGAGAAAATCAAATTAGAGTTGAAGCATCTTGAGAGCAGCAAAGATAACTTTGTATGCAATTTTCTGTGCTTAATCTTTTCTTTCAGCTATTGCTGGCTTTAATTTCTGTACCTTATCATATATTCCTTGGTTTCAGACTGATGAAATTGAAAGGATCCTCTCATGGAAGCTCGTTGCTTCCTCACAGTTAAACCAGCTTCTCCTGGATAATGCCATTATCAGGTTTGTATAGTTATCTTATCCCTTTTCCTTTATTATCATATTTGTATTCTTGCTCATCATATAATACTTTTATTAGAGTATTTCTCTATTAGCTAGTTAGACTTTCTAAAGGGTAGTCAACACTTCAGAGAAAACTTCGTGATTTCGCATCTGCATTAATCCAGCATGAATTTGCTTCTGCATTAATCCAGCATGAATTTGCTTCTGCATTAATCCAGCACTAGATTTGATTGGTACGATCATAACTTTGTGAATCATTCTGTGATGTCTGCAGATCAGAATTTGAAAGATTTCGGGACAAGCAAATTGACTTGGAGAATAGGAGCTTTGCTGTTATATTTCTGAGTTTTGTTTTTGGATGTCTAGCAATAGCTAAGTTGTCTATAGATATGATATTCAATATTTGTAGATTCTATAATTTTGAAAAGTTCCATAGGGTAAAATCTGGATGGCTTATGTTGCTGCTGAGCAGTTGCATTATAGCCTCCATTTTTGTAATACAGTGATGTATGTATTCAACTCCGTATAATCGCGGCTGCACATTGTAATTGCATGAGGTTCCCAATTCAAAATCGGTTGCATCTTTGAGATACACAAAATTTCGGTGCAGTTACATAACGTCAACAATGATCTCAATTTGGAGGGCAGAAAAGGAATAAAGTTTGTGACGCTCTGGTCATTTTAAGGGCCTGTTTATAGCTGTAGTTTTTTTGAAAATCTATTTTTTGGTTTTTTTTTTTGAAAATCTATTTTTTGGTTTTTTTTTTTGAAAAGCGGCTGTAGCATTTTATAAAATATCGTTTGATAAATAACTAATTTTCCTCAGCAATAAACTGTAAAAGTAGATCCAGCTTAACTTTCAGTTTTTGGTTTTTAACTTATGCCAAAAACCGTTTACAAGTTGAGCTAAACGGGCTTACCGGCTTTAAGCCCCTAAACAGGGCCTAAAGCTGTAACATTCTTAACAGACTAGAACTAGATTATTTTGCTCTGGTCCATGGTACACTCCGGAGGAATGTATAAGCAGATCTACCTGGAAAGCGTGTGCATGCAGCTGGAGCTTGGCAACTTCTTTAGAAGTTTAATGAACCAACGCATGGGCCCCATGTCCTTTCATGTATGATTACCCGGAAGAGATGGAGTAATATATCTTGCCATGAGCGTTGTGCACTGGATGTCCTTAATTTTGGGTGGACGTCCTGCCCGGTGCACATGGCCTCCTCAACATTGTGTTGCTTACAAGGCAATGTCCCGTATGCTTTCCACCATGAAAGGCGGCGATGATAACTTCTATCGGTACTGAAGTCGATGCCTCAAATATTAGTGAAGCGTACACCTGCACAAATGCTCAGCTCTTTTGGTTAGTTGGGACAGCAGTTTGAAGTGGTTTTTGCTGTGAGTTTGTTCATGGCTTCCAGTTCCAGATTCCTTGATGGGGACTAGCACGTATCTGTGTAATAAGTAGTCTTCCATGATGGTTGAAAAATTCATTTCATTGGCGTAGAAGAGCAGCACAGCATTGAAAAATGCTTTATCTGTTATCTCTGGTCAGTTAGCCAATGACAGCTTGTTTGTTGACCGTGTTTATTAATTTGCAAACTTCTGGTTTTCTTTCTTGCGTGGTGGATATCCACACTTTCGCACAACATTCTCTCTCTCTCTTTTTTTGTGGAAAGAGAAGGCAGAAGTCCTGCCAAATGCATTAAAGAAAGGAGATAGAGCAAATGAGTTTACAAAGATTTTAGGCGGAGATGGGAAAACATCACAAACTAAAACAACTTTAAGGCGGAGATGGAAGAAACATCCTTCTTCGGTTCATCCCTTAATACCAATCATTCCTGTAGAGTTTTGATATTAACTTGACATAGTATCTTTTTTTTTAGATAATGGAAACAAAATTCCGGCTTCATCCCTCTTTGAGAGAATCAGACCAAGCTTATTACAATCTTAAGACCCAAGCACTGTTTTAGACCAAACAACCAAAACAAGTCAACGAGGATAACCAATCCTAGGCACTATAAGCCAACCAAATGAAGCAAATAACTGTAAAGCAGCTGTCTCCAGCACCCGACAAACATGGAGAAGACTCGCTTTGATCGATTCATTTTGCTGTAATTTGACCCAAGTGCGAAGCCAGTATGTTCCTCTGAACAAAACCTGCAAGAAAGATTTAGGTATGCAATTGTCAAAAACAGAGTCATTCCTTGAACGCCATAAGGCCCAACAAATCCCGGCAACACCTGAAAGTAGTACAGGAATCTGATCTGAGCCTCTTTGTTTCACCCAGCCATCAAATAGACATAGTATCCTTTACTTATCTATTAGTATTATCGGTAAAGCATGCTAGAAAACCCGTCTCCTAACTGTGTACTCGTTGGTAATCTGATTGCCTAGAGTTATTATCACCTAGAGTCATTATCATCTGTGAGTGGAGTCCGTACGGGACATCATATCTTGGTTTTGGAGAGTTACAGCTTACTGGCGGTGGATCGAGATTACCAGGTTGGCGAATGCATATATCTGTATTTGTGCTGTGGATAATCTGGATTCTGGAGCAAGGAGCTAAGCTTGCTGTGCGCCTGTGCCGCCGTGGTTTCTTGGTAGCTGTTTGGCGCCTTAATGATGGCAAGCGACGGACAAGCATCTTCCAAGTTCCAATGACTGCATCTGCATCTTGGCTTCTTCGGTCACGCTCTCTTGAGTCTGTAGTCTGTACTGACCACGAATTCTTCTAAGCTTTTTCCAGGCTTCATGGCAAGAACATTTTTTTTTGACCCTTTGCATAGGCGGAGCTGTCAGTGGGCTAGGTGGAGCTAGAGTCCACCTCGCCAGTCCAGTAAAAGATTATTGAGACGCATTGTTTGTCTAGATCCGAGAGATTCATTTGCAAACTTTGATCATGACAAACTTATGCGATTTTTAGAAATATATCCTGATGATTTTTCGGCATATGACCGTGTTGTTTTGGAAGAACAACTTCATTTATTTGTTAATAACATGAGAAGAGAATCACGAGATGAATTTCAAAGTAATGATGATCTTACTAGTTTCGCTGTAAAGATGGTTCAAGCAAAGAAGCACTTAGTTTATCCATTGGTCTATAGACTGATTGAATTGGCACTAATTTTACTTGTGGAGACAATTACAGTTAAAAAGGCTTTCTTGGCAATGAAGATTATTAAGACAGATTTGCGCAATAAGATAAGTGATGACTGGTTGAATGATCTTATGGTATGTTATATTGAGCGAAACGTGTTTACAAAGATAGACATGGAAGATATCTTATAACGTTTTTAGAACATAAAAACTAATAAATATCAACTGCCAACTCTTTTGAAACAATGAATGATATGTTTTTCTCATTTTATAGTTACATACTTATATTACATACAATTTAAATTTTAACTATTTTACAATATATCAATAGTTATAATAGTTAATTTTAGATTTTTTTTAAAGCCTCCTCTTCCAAACTTTTTGGCTCCATCCCCTTGGTTTTTGAGATGCCCTTGCAAAGAACATTTTGGAAGTTGATCTCTGAGTCGGTCCGTTTTTCCTAGGAGCAAGCTGGGCCCAACTTCAAGGCCCCCTTGGCAAGATCTGAGCGGTACTCGGTCCGTCAGATCTTATTTGTCAGCCCATGCAGGTTGATTTTGTCATCGTTTGGGCATTTTCTCTTACGGTTAGGTCCATAGCAAGGCCTTGTTTCGAACGAACGAACGAACCTCGCATGAAATTTTGTGTACGTGAATTTCAAACGAGAGAATACGTGCATTCTCACTAGCGTTCCTTTTCGTACGAAGCTCTAGAGCATATCTAATAGCGTCACTTTAGCTAGTTATAAAAGTATTATTTTAGTATTTTGTTTAGGTAGAAGAGAGAAAATAAGGGGAGAGATATAGACCGACTACTAATGTATAGTCAGCCTATAACTGATTCTAAAGCACTTATTATCTATTACATGTGAGCCAATATTTAATTTTATAGACAATGCTATAGCTAATTCATTGGAAAAGTTGTATATATATTATTTATAGATGATATGAACATTTCTTATAGCTATTACCATTGGAGATGCTCTTACGAGAATCCCGTGTTCCGATAAAACAAGCCTTAATGTGCTTTGCAGACGTTTGAGGGATCAGTTTACTTGGTGGATAGGTGTCCGTCTCTCTCTCCTTGGTATTGGCAGATTCCTATGGAGGTCATCAATCGTCACTACCATCTGAAGTTCTGCACAGTAGCAAGCGATGTACCAGGAATGGACCGACCGGGTAGAGAAGAAGTTGCACACTCCAAGAAACGTCGATGCATGATTGCATGTGTGGTCTGACCCGTCTTCAGCAACGGCAACAGAAAAAGAAGAAGCATGTCAACATCGTCGCGATGCACCAAGCTCAGCTGGGCATGCGGAAGAAGAAACTTTGAGTGGCATCCACACAAAGCCAAAGCCTACTTCCTTGCTTCCTGGACCGGGCAACCGACCAAACAGAAAATTTATAGTCCATTGCCGGCCTCTCACCAATCTCAAAACGCGTTTTTGTAACGACATTCTCAAAGCATAATTAGTATAGTAACAGATTCCTTTCCAGGATACGGGAGATGGACAAGGAGCTTTAGCGCGAGAAAGCGGTGAATTAGCTTCCAAGTAACAAATACCTCAGCCTACAAGCTTGAAGCCTTAAGCAAAGGATTAGGCTATAGCATTCGTGCTGATTGCAGAACCCTGTTCTGAAGAAAGGAACAAGAGGACATGTACGCTAGTTTTGCTAGATTGGCACGGCGAGTCGGCGACATATCCGACGAGATATGCCAAATGGCATCTCCAAATAAGTTTCCAACACTTTACGTGGACGCCTCTCGGCGCACGGCCGGACGCCATCATGGTTTCTGGTCGCTTGGAGGCAAGTCCAAGAAGAGCGTTGCATCAGCGTCGACCGGCTCATAGGGGTAGATTTTACCGCACGACTTCTTCTCTTCTTGACGCTTTATCGCACGGCCGGCTCCGTCTCACGGTCGCAGTTCACGGCACGCACAGTCTTACGGTTATTTGTGCTGCAGATAGGGCTTTACTTCTGCCTGAAACTAGAATGAATCAAAGCGAGGTGTTTCTGTTCAGATATCTTTTTCCCGTGACAAAATTTTCCCCCTTCTTGTTAGACGTAGTGTAACCATCCTATGCAGGCCATAGATCGCTCTCTGTCTCTGTTTCAGACATGTCCAGCGCTGTTGGATGCAGGACATATAAGAGCCGCGCGATGTTCATAACCAGTGGAGTTGAAACGCATATAGTCTGACGTTAGTGTGGACTAGATTTCTAAGTTGGAGTTTTGTACTAGTTCATCGCTATTAATCTTTAAATGACTACATCTCTTCATCCAAGAGCCTTTTTTGTGTTCCGTTTATACTATTGTGTTTGATACGACAATATGAACAAAATAAGACCCATATTGCACATGTTCCGGTGATACAATGACAAAATTTTTTTCAAATACGTAGTTGCAATGCGGAGTTGCTAGTTAACAACACCTATATACTGGCAACTATAGTTTAGTAGATTAATTTTTTGCTTGTTGCTAGGTGCTACGCTGACCCAGATACTCAGTATCAAGTTGCCACATTGGATCAGTTGATACATCTAGAATTGTTAGATGCTAATACCATGGAAGTGCAAACCATCGTTTTGTCTTAGCAGCACAAAACATGGATTTTGTTAGTTGTCTGGAACTAGAGTTGCTAGTTGACAACAATTAAAGTTGCTACTTTCCCATTAGAAAATATAAGACGTATTTTGATTTTGTATAAAGATTAAAGTTACGATGAAATTGAGAAATGTATGAGAGAAAATGATCTAGATAACCCCACTTAATTGTCTTGAAAGATAGGAGATAATACTTTCTGTGGTGGTAATGAATAATTTTTTTTTTGATAAAGGATTAAAATCTGGTCTCTGCAGTTACACACAACCGAGTTTTACAATTATCATAGCCGAACATTGTAATGAAAAACAGGCAAAGAGAACTTGAAATCAAACGCCTATTCTATTATTATTTCTCCATCCATTCTTGGCAAATATATTTAACGCCACGACCTCCAATGCCACCTTGCGGTACGGAGGGTCGCCTCACTGGTCTCATCTTTGCGCAATAAAGGCCCAAAACCGGCCAAGACGTTCCAAAGTAGCCTGCATAAAAGAGGAGTATTGTTTTTTCTCAAAGATCATTTCATTGCGAGTGCACCAAATAGCCCATAATAGAGCTGCACCCCCCACAATAATCTGACTTCTTGCACTCGTCACAGCACGAGAGCATCAAGAACCTAGCATATGAGACTAGACCTTGGCGGAGATAAACCAGTCGCAATATACACAATTCGCCAAATAGATTTAGAATGTTGGCAATCAAAAAACAAATGTTGAATAGTTTCATTACAATTACAGAAACAACATTTTTGGTTCCCACGTCAATTTCTTTTAGCAAGATTGTCCTTAGTTAAAATTACTCCTCTTTGTACATACCAGAGGAAAATTTTAATTTTTAAAGGAATTTTCAGCTTCCAAATAAATTTACTAGTAAAAGGGATACTTTGGTTCATTAAATAACCATACATAGACCGTACAGTGAACTGTCCATGTCTATGTAAACCCCAGTGAAATAAGTCCCTTCCATCGGACAACTGATAATTAGCTATTGTTGCTACTAAATTATACCATGGCATAAACGTATTCCCTAATAAGGCTCTTCGAAAAGTAACATTTGGTGGCATCTGAGTCAAGACCTTTGACACCGTAGTATGTGGGTAATGAGCAATGTTATATAGAGTTGGAAATTGAACCTTACGAGGCGTAGAACCCACCCAAGTGTCCTCCCAAAACCTGGCTTGGGAACCATCTTTTATCCGAAAGGATCCACACGTAAGAAAATCATTTTTAACCGTTAAAAGTCCTTTCCAAAAATGAGAGTCCCCAGGTTTAATATGCACTTGGGATAAACATTTGGAGCTGAGATATTTATTTGTAAGCAATGTCTGCCAGATTCCATCCTCATTCAATAATTTAAATAACTATTTGCTAAGGAGATATTTGTTCTTAATATGTAAATCGACAATACCCAGTCCTTCTTGATCTTTAGGGCGACACAGGATGTCTCACTTAGCAAGGCGATATTTTCTCTTATCATTATTGCCATGCCAAAAAAACCGGGATCGATAAAAATCCAGCCTTTGAATAACACCCTTGGGAATTTCGAAAAAGGACTTCATAAACATAGAAAGACTACTTAGAACGGAATTTAATAGAACAAGGCGTCTCCCATAAGATGAATGCTTGGCCTTTCAAGTACGTAAACTTTTTTAAAAATCTATGCTCAATTACGCTCCAGTTCGCATTACGGAGCTTGTGATAGTGCATCGGAATACCTAAATATCTAAACGGAAATGATCCTATCCCACAACCAAACAAGTCAGAATATTCTTGTTCAAATTGTCTAGCATCACCAAAGCAAAAAATCTCGCTTTTGTGAAAATTAATTTTTAAACTCGATAACTGTTCGAAGACACAAAGCAATAACTTCATGTTTTTAGCTTGCTCAATATCATGGTCCATGAAAAGGATGGTATCATCTGCATAATGCAAAATGGATAAGCCATCATCAACTAGATGTGGAATAACTCCTCGAAATTGACCATCCTCTTTTGCTCGCTTAATCAAAATAGCAAGCATGTCTGCCACAATGTTGAAAAGAATAGGAGACATGGGAGCACCCTGCCGGAGCCTTTTTTTAGTTTGGAAATAGTGTCCAATATCATCATTAACTTTAATACCCACACTACCTCCAGTGACAAAATGTGAAACCCATGAACACCACTGATGACCGAAACCCTTAATGCGAAGAGTTTGTTGAAGAAAAGACCAATTCACCTTATCATAGGCCTTTTCAAAGTCAAGTTTTAATATGACTCCATTGAGCTTTTTCGAGTTCAATTCATGAATTGTTTCATGAAGAATCACAACTCCTTCCATAATATTTTGTCCTGGTAATGAATAAATGCATATGATTAAGAGAATAAATAGATGTACAGTAGAAAAGATATTATTAAATCTATATATACAAGTTTTATATTTCTAAACAAGACTATATAAACTATATGCCATATATTTCTAAATGGAGGAAGTAACTGTTAGAAACCTGGCTGGTGAAACGTATAATTATTGCAACTATTTGTCTGATCAATGATATAAGTCAGCAACCTCAAAGTTGCTAGTTATCGGAAACTACATTTGCTTGCTACCAATCAACCTGCCGGTTCAACTAACCAATTTTTGCTGGTCATCATGATGATAATTCTAGTTACAATTGTATGTGTTTTTATATTCTTCTTACTATTCACAATTCTTTTAATTGCCAATTCTGAATTTCATATTTGCTAGTAGCCAACAATTATGGTGGTTATATGCTAGCAACTAATGTAGCAAGTAGCATATAAAGGGAGATGGGTAATGCAGCAACTAATGTAGCTGCTAACTAGCCCATGCGACGGCTGTGCGGCTCGTGTGCACGCGGTGCGGGCGCGATGCAACCCGCGGCCGGTGACAACCTAGACGAGCGACAGCGCGACCACGGGCCGCAGCATCGGCGCGCGCACGGCGCGACTGCCTCGATCGATGCTGCTCCCCAGTGAAGAGGACGACTGCCACAAACGAAGGCCAGTGATGACCTGCCATGCCTTGGCACGCAGAGATGGCGGAAGGGCAGCGTACCACACACCCGGTGCAAGGGAGATGGGTATTGGGGGGGGGGAGAGAGATAGATTACCTATTGGGAAAAAGGAAATATGAGGAGAAGGATACAAATTTCTGATTTATTGGTGTATAGGTAGGCAAGGAAATAGATCTAAAATTTTTGGGACATATAATCGGATTTCCTTTTTAGTTTTTGGATTTAATGGGATTCACGGTGTTACACTAGTTCTCTGATACAACCCTATTTCGATGAGAACCAAGCCATTCTCTATCTTCTCCAACAAGACTACACAGTGCTTTTCAATAAAAGCATCCATCCTCCTAGGATGAACTAACAATGTTCACTATCAAGAGAACATAATTGAAGAAGTCAGCAATAACTTTGATACTATTTGAGACAGTGATAACTGCTAACTACAACTGATGGGTAAAGTAATGGACATACAAAATATACGGATTTTCGTCTCGAACCTGTCTTTGTAAGCCATTAATTCTCCTCCCATATTTGAAGGAAAATGCAGCATCCTTTTACACGCTGTATTCCAACCAATCAAATTCCTTGCTTTGTGATTCTTGAGAAGATCTCCATCAATCCATTATTTTCTTAGAAAAAACATAGTCGAATGGTCAAGGTGGACCCTTCAACAAATATACCCTTATCACTTGATCTCCAATTTCATTCGGATAATTTTCAATTGGTATACGACATGCTGGATCGGCAATGATATCATCTGGATTAAAATCAATCCGAGGCTTGTGCTCTCGTTGGTTCAAAGATTACTTGCACTTGGATTATTTGATAAATAGCTATGCAAATTAGTTCATTTGTGCAAATTTTACGAATTTACAATAAACTTTATAGAACCTATTGAGAAGTTCAGACTATACTAGAAACCAAAACTAATTTTTGCTTCTATATATTGACATTTAACATATTATAATTTACAAATTATTTCAACGAATAATTAACATAAAAAATTAACTTATTACCCAGTTGCCCCCCGCCCCCTCAAGCCCTCCTTATCCTCTCAGCTCTTGGTGTCGAGGCCAAGAGGCACTTCATGGGCTCCAATGCGTTGTGCGCCCGGGCAAATCCTCTCCTCCTCCTCCGCAGGTCGTAGCTCAGCTCGCCGCATGGTGCACCCCTTTGTCACCACCTACCCTCCTTGCCGGCTTGTCCCCTCCATCACAGCCTAAGGGACTCCTCCACGCACTGCCCACGCTTTGTTGCCGGCTTGCCTCCCAACGGCCTCCTTCGTCGCTCTCGGCCTACCCTGCCACTGGTGTCGCCAGCCCTTTGCCTCCTCCATCACTGCCAGAGAGGTCCCTTGCCCCCGCCATCGTCGGCTCACTGCTCGCCCTTGACAGTCGCCCCTCCATTGCGCATGGGCCACGGTTGACGGTTAGTCTTTGTCTTGAATCTTGAATTAGGGATTTAAGGAATGGGTGGGGATTGAGGAATGGGGAATTTGGGTTTGGGATGGATTCAAGTCAAACTTAGCCTATCCAGTTTGGTGCAACTAAGTGCACGAAAATGGTGGAATAGGCCTGCTTCTTGCTCCCTCGTCGGCCCAACTCTCCTCCCTCTTCTTCAAACTCCAACCTCACTCCTTGCCGGTGCTGGTGTCTCTGGGTGCGATGGCCAAAGCCGGAGGATGACAAGGTACGCCAATGACTAGAGGCTAACTAGTGGCTAGTCACACATCTTTTTTATCAATTGTTAGGATTAGAAGCATGGAAAACTAACTGGAGACAAGATTTAACGTGGAAACCCAATTAGTTTGTCGTGACTAACCCTAACATCAATAATAACGCACAAATCAGGCTGTACTAGATTAATGCCTGTGTGTTGCTACGAAAAATAAAATTGGTAACGAAACATAAAGGTCAAGCAATAAAAGAAAATTGTGCTACAAGATCAAACATCTATTTCTCCCGATTACAAAAATTTTATGATTTCTTCTCCGGTATAAATTAAAACCAAATATATTGTACATTTGCTTGCTACCAATCAACCTGCCGGTTCAACTAACCAATTTTGCTGGTCATCATGATGATAATTCTAGTTACAATTGTATGTGTTTTTATATTCTTCTTACTATTCACAATTCTTTTAATTGCCAATTCTGAATTTCATATTTGCTAGTAGCCAACAATTATGGTGGTTATATGCTAGCAACTAATGCAGCAAGTAATATGTAGAGCTGCTAACTAGCAACTAATGTAGCAACTATATAATGTAGCTGCTAACTAGCCCATGCGGCTGTGCGGCTCGTGTGCACGCGGTGCGGGCGCAATGCAACCGGCCGGTGGCAACCAAGACGAGCGACAGCGCGACCACGGGCCGCAGCATCGGTGCGCGCACGGCGCGACTGCCTCGATCGATGCTGCTCCCCAGTGAAGAGGACGACTGCCACAAACGAAGGCCAGTGATGACCTGCCATGCCTTGGCACGCAGAGATGGCGGAAGGGCAGCGTACCACACACCCGGTGCAAGGGAGATGCATGGGTATTGGGGAGAGAGAGAGAGAGAGAGATTACCTATTGGGAAAAAGGAAATATGAGGAGGATACAAATTTCTGAATTTTTTGGTGTATAGGTAGGCAAGGAAATAGATCTCAAAATTTTTGGGACACATAATCGGATTTCCTTCTTAGTTTTTGAATTTCATGGGATTCACGGTGTTACACTAGTTCCCTATGCAACCCTATTCGATGAGAACCAAGCCATTCTCTATCTTCTCCGATAAGACTTTACAGTGCTTTTCAATAAAAGTATCCATCCTTTTGTAAGATGAACTAACAATGTTCACTATCGAGATAACATAATTGAAGAAGTCAGCAATAACTTTGATACTACTTGAGACAGTGACAACTGCTAAATGCAACTGATGGGTAAAGTAATGAACATACAAAATATACGGATTTTCGCCTCGAACCTGTCTTTGTAAACCATTAATTTTCCTCCCATATTTGAAGCAAAATGCAGCATTCTTTTACACGCTGTATTCCAACCAACCGAATTCCTTGAATTGTGATTCTTGAGAAGATCTCCATCGATCCATCATTTTCTTTGAAAAAACATGGTTGAATGGTCAAGGTGGACCCTTCAACAAATATACTCTTATCACTTGATCTCCAATTTCATTCGGATAATTTTCAATTGGTAGACAACATGTTGGATCAGCAATGATATCATTTGGATTAAAATCAATCCGAAGCTTCTTTGGTTGAGTTGTGCTCTTGTTGATTCAAGGATTACTTGCACTTGGATTATTTGATAAATAGCTATGCAAAGTTCATTTGTGTAAATTTTACGAATCTACAATAAATTTTATAGAACCTATTGAGAAGTTCAGACTATACTAGAAACCAAAACTAATTTTTGCTTCTATATATTGACATTTAACATTTTATAATTTACAAATTATTTCAACGAATAATTAACGTAAAAAAATTAACTTATTACCCAGTTGCCCCCCGGCCCCTCAGGCCCTCCTTATCCTCTCAGCTCTTGGTGTCGAGGCCAAGAGGCACTTCGTAGGCTCCAATGCACTGTGCGCCTGGGCAGATCCTCTCCTCCTCCTCCGCAGGTCGTAGCTCAGCTCGCAACACGGTGCGCCACCCCTTTGTCACCACCTACCCTCCTTGCCGGCTTGTCCCCTCCATCACAGTCTGAGGGACTCCTCCACGCATTGCCCACACTTTGCCCATTTTGTCGCCGGCTCGCCTCCCAATGGCCTCCTTCATCGCTCTCGGCCTGCTCTGCCACTGGTGCCGCCAGCCCTTTGCCTCCTCCATCATTGCCAGAGAGGTCCCTCACCCCCACCGTCGTCGGCTCACTGCCCGCCCTTGACAGTCGCCCCTCCATTGCGCATGGGCCACGGTTGACGGTTAGTCTCTGTCTTGATTCTTGAATTAGGGATTTAAGGAATGGGTGAGGATTGAGGAATGGGGAATTCGGGTTCGGGATGGATTCGAGTTAGACTTAGCCTATCCAGCTTGGTGCAACTAAATGCACGAAAATGGTGGAATAGGCCTGCTTCTTGCTCCCTCGTCGGCTCAACTCTCCTCCCTCTTCTTCAAACTCCAACCTCACTCCTTGCCGGTGCTGGTGTCTCTGGGTGTGACGGCTGGATGCCAAGGTACGCCAATGACTAGAGGCTGACTATGGCGTGACTAGTCACACTAGTCACACATCTTTTTTTTCAATTGTTAGGATTAGAAGCACGAAAAACTAACTGGGGACAAGATTTAACGTGGAAACCCAATTAGTTTGCGGTGACTAACCTAATATCAATAATAACGCTGAAATCAAATTGTAAACCTCACTATTGAGTTGCATACCAATCGATTCACCCAAAGTTTAAGGTGATGAGGAAAGATGGACAATTCACTTATCTTGAACACTCTCCACTCACGTCTGAGCTCCCTCGGGCCTTAGGACGTGGAATAAAATAATTTCCTGATTATTTTTTAAAATTACATGACGGCCAAGTCTTGAACTTGAGACCTCTTGGCTCGATCTGGCATATTGAGTTAAATCTGTACAACCGGTTTACCCAAAAGCTTAAGCTGATGAGAAAAGATAGGCAATTCACTTATACTTCAACACTCGCGTCCCAGTTTCTTCTGCTCACGCAACTATACAGCGGTAACCGGGCGGTGTTCTTGCAAAAACGGCACGGAAATCCAACGCTGTCGTCTTTGGTGAGAAGGTGCAACAGCGATCAAACGCGTGTACGTATATATCCAGTGGGCATCGGCCATACGTTTGCTGCAATCCTGGCTGCAACTTGCATTCACTTCAGGTTGTAAGCATTTGCCATCGCCAACAAATATCCCCTCCTGATATCATGCAGTTCTTGTGTGCACCACTCCTCGAAACCTTTGCGTGGCGCCATCCAAAGCTATTCCTTTCCTAGGTGTAGAAACCAAAGGTTAGCTGAACTTCCATTATAATTATTGCTGCATGCCCTGCTTTTCAATTCTTGGCTGTTCTTGTTGTTGATTAGGATTAGTGGTGGTAGCAACTAGCAAGGTGAGGTGTAGCCGTGTAGGTAGTGCGCGCGTTGCAGGCTCTGGCTGCAAGGTCGAAGATGGATGGCGAAATGAGCGAGGACTTGCTCACGGAGATCCTCGTGAGGCTGCCGCACAAGTCGTTGGCGCGGTTCCAGTGCGTGTCCACGTCGTGGCAGAGCCTCATCTCCGACGACTACCTCCGCCGGAGCTGCCGCTCATCACCTCCGGCGTGCTCTTCCACGACAGCCCACGAGGCGCCGACGGCGGGAAGCAGGCGTACACGTACGCGTGCGCGTCGGGAGGTGACGGCCGCTGCGCGGAGGCCGACATGGGCTTCTTCCCGTGCCATGAGACGTCGACCATCATCGACGGGTGCAACGGCCTGCTGCTGTACTACGCGTCGCACCCGACGGCGTTCCACGTCGTGAACCCGACGACGCGGCGGTGGGCGGCGCTGCCGGCGCCGAGCAGGAAGACTCTGCTCTCGGTGCTGGCGTTCGACCCCTGCTCCTCCCCGCACTACAAGGTGGTGTGCTTCACCGGGTGGCTCCTCCGGGGCGCGTCCGTCGAGGTGTTCGACTCCGAGGCCTGTGCTTGGAGCGAGCACGAGCTCGCCTTCGGGCTCGACACCGACGCCATGTCCGCCACCATGCACTACTCCGGCGGCGCGCTCCACGTGCTGGCCTACTCGGGCCACGTCGTCCGCATCGACCTCGGCACCATGGCGTGCACGGTTACTGCGCTCCCGGCTCCGGTGAGTTGCCGGGCTCGCGCTGGGCACTGCCGCGGCCGCCTCCGGTACGCGTCCAGCGACGGCTCTCGCCTCAAGTTCTGGGAGCTCAGGGACGCCGAAAAATCCCAGTGGGAACTGAAGCACGAGCTAGGCGTCAAGGACCTCGTCGCCGGCGAGGCGAACGGCTCGTGCCAGGCCATCACCTTCCTGTTCATGGCGTTCCACCCGGAGAGGGAGGTGGTGTACCTGTGGACGCCGTGGAAGCTTGTGGCGTTCGACTTGGAGGAGAGGCGCGTCGAGGGGGAGTGGCTTCTAGGATCGGAGAAGGAATGCGCGCATCTCATACAGATTTGGTTGTTTCCGTTCTCGCGCCATCTGGCCAGCTGCTTGGCCTGATTAGCCTATCTGGCTACCAGACTGGTCGGCAGCGCTGAGAATGGCTTTGTGGGCCCGTGGCTTCTCTAGAACAATGTGGCTGCCTCCAAATGTACAAGATTGATAGAAAGGATCAAAAAGCAATATATATTACCAATCTAAAAATCAATCAATCATTTTTATCCTTTTGCAATTTATATTACCAGCTTATGCCTCTTCCTCTCGCCATGCCCGCAAGCGCGCGCCTCCTCGCCGCCGACCTCGTTTTCCTCGTCGCCTCGCTGTCCTCGCTATCCATCGCTTTTGCGGGGACACGGGCTTCCACGAGCACAAGGCATCCTTGCCGGCTACCGCCATTCCGGACCACTGTCGCTACGCTGTCGCGCTCGGGCGTCCGTCATCTTCGTCGCGGCGTCCGCCGTCCTCCTCACTTCGCGTTTTCCTCTGCCGAGCACGCTATGGCGCGGCCAGGAGTCCGCCTTCCTCGCCGCCCGCCGTTGCGCCGCGCATGGCTGCGTGGTCATGCCGCTTCGGAGAAAGGGCCACCGCCGCCACCTGCATTTTGCACCTCTCACGCTTCGATCGCCACCACCCTCGGCGCCACGCTCTTCTCCGCTATGGCGGTGGTCATTGGCTGACGGTCCGCCGTTCTTCTCAGATGACCTCTCGCTTTTACCGCCTACTTCGTTCCATGCCTCGTGCACCTAGTCATCACGCTTCACCGCCATGATGCCGAGCCCATGAAGGTGAACCAAGAACACCGCCGCCGCCGCTCAAGCCGCTTGGCGCCGCTGGCTGCTCTCTCTGCGACGCTCATTTGGATCAACCTGCTTATCTCCAAGGGGTATGCTAATGACTCTTCACCGCTGACGATGTCCCACCGGTTCACCGAACAACGCGACCGCGTGCGTGACGCTTTGTTCATGTCCAATCGTCGCTATGGCGGGTCACGGCACCCGTGGGCGTGGCGCTCTGGCTGTCGTTTGGCCGCAGCTATTATTGACTATGGTGCTCGGCCTCTTGCACTCGCATGCCATGTACATCGGTTCATCACTTATTGATCGGTTAAATCGAGTTCATTTGCGCGCGGCACGACACGACATGGGAGATCTTGAATAAATTCGTTTGATTGATTATGTGAAAACTATACATCATATATAGAGTACAAAAGGAATTATTAGTCGGCTATTAATTACCAGCAATAATTAGGAATCTTGCTATAATAATCAGCCATATTTAGAAAGATATGGATGGCTGTAAATCAGGAAAGAATAATTAACTATAATGACTGGTCATTATTGGAGATATGGTGGAAGGGAGGGGGGCTAAGAAGAACATACCGCTGTCACCAACTGCAAGTTTATATTAGTAGAGAAACCTCGCGTCCCAGTTTCTTCTGCTCACGCAACTATACAGCGGTAGCCGGGCGGTGTTCTTGCAAAAACGGCACGGAAATCCAACGCTGTCGTCTTCGGTGAGAAGGTGCAACAGCGATCAAACGCGTGTGCGTATATATCCAGTGGGCATCGGCCATACGTTTGCTGCAAATCTGGCTGCAACTTGCATTCACTTCAGGTTGTAAGCATTTGCCATCGCCAACAAATATCCCCTCGTGATATCATGCAGTTCTTGTGTGCACCACTCCTCGAAACCTTTGCGTGGCGCCATCCAAAGCTATTCCTTTCCTAGGTGTAGAAACCAAAGGTTAGCTGAACTTCCATTATAACTATCGCCGCATGCCCTGCTTTTCAATTCTTGGCTGTTCTTGTTGTTGATTATGATTAGTGGTGGTAGCAACTAGCAAGGTGAGGTGTAGCCGTGTAGGTAGTGCGCGCGTTGCAGGCTCTGGCTGCAAGGTCGAAGATGGATGGCGAAATGGGCGAGGACTTGCTCACGGAGATCCTCGTGAGGCTGCCGCACAAGTCGTTGGCGCGGTTCCAGTGCGTGTCCACGTCGTGGCAGAGCCTCATCTCCGACGAATACCTCCGCCGGAGGCTGCCGCTCATCACCTCCGGCGTGCTCTTCCACGACAGCCCACGAGGCGCCGACGGCGGGAAGCAGGCGTACACGTACGCGTGCGCGTCGGGAGGTGACGGCCGCTGCACGGAGGCCGACATGGGCTTCTTCCCGTGCCATGAGACGTCGACCATCATCGACGGGTGCAACGGCCTGCTGCTGTACTACGCGTCGCACCCGACGGCGTTCCACGTCGTGAACCCGACGACGCGGCGGTGGGCGGCGCTGCCGGCGCCGAGCAGGAAGACGCTGCTCTCGGTGCTGGCGTTCGACCCCTGCGCCTCCCCGCACTACAAGGTGGTGTGCTTCACCGGGTGGCTCCCCCGGGGCGCGTCCGTCGAGGTGTTCGACTCCGAGGCCGGCTCCTGGCGCGAGCACAAGCTCGACTTCGGGCTCGACACGGACGCCATGTCGGCCAGCATGCACTACTTCGGCTGCGCGCTCCACGTGCTGGCCTACCCGGGCCACGTCGTCCGCATCGACCTCGGCACCATGGCGTGCGCGGTTACTGCGCTCCCGGCTCCGGTGAGTTGCCGGGCTCGCGCTGGGCACAGCCGCGGCCGCCTCCGGTACGCGTCCAGCGACGGCTCTCGCCTCAAGTTCTGGGAGCTCAGGGACGCCGAAAAATCCGAGTGGGAACTGAAGCACGAGCTAGGCGTCAAGGACCTCGTCGCCGGCGAGGCGAACGGCTCGTGCCAGGCCATCACCTTCCTGTTCATGGCGTTCCACCCGGAGAGGGAGGTGGTGTACCTGTGGACGCCGTGGAAGCTTGTGGCGTTCGACTTGGAGGAGAGGCGCGTCGAGGGGGAGTGGCTGTTAGGATCGGACAAGGAATGCGCGCATCTCATACAGATTTGGTTGTTTCCGTTCTCGCGCCATCTGGCCAGCTGCTTGGCCTGATTAGCCTATCTGGCTACCAGACTGGTGGTCGGCAGCGCTGAGAATGGCTTTGTGGGCCCGTGGCTTCTCTAGAACAATGTGGCTGCCTCCAAATGTACAAGATTGATAGAAAAGGACCAAAAAAAAAAGATATTGAATTGTATGCTATTCCATTCGTTTTATAAAGTGCATGATTAATTATGTTAGGTCTATTAAGCTTTAATGGTATGGTTGGTATGGTTGCGAGGTTATGGTCTTCTTTTCATATGTTATTATTTAGAATAAATTTTTTAAAAGAGAGCTACTAATGCACGGTATACCGTTGAACTCCATCCTAACGGCATAGCAAAAGGCCGTTGCCCCCACTCCATCCTCACATGTTTCAGATCATGTTTCACAAGTTTCAGATCATGTTTTACAAGTTTCAGATCAAGTTTCAGATCATGTTTCACAAGTTTCAGATCATATTTCACAAGTTTCAGATCATATTTCACAAGTTTCAGATCAAGTTTCAGATCATGTTTCACACCTAGATTCCTCGATTGGGATATTGCTTGGTTGGGGTGCTGCCTATCAATCCAATGCATCAGATCGTACCGTGGAAGGCTCTTCCGTTATTTTTGGCTCCAACAGTATACCGTTGGTTAGTTTTTCTCTTCTTAAAAATGCAACTTTACCGGTAAAATGTGCATCTGAAGATCGTATCAATACCCTATTTTTTTGGTGACCGGAGGATGGTACTTCGTAAGTTCGTAGTCCATCTCATTGTTAAGCTAACAAACCGCTCCGGATCGAAGCTTGATGACAAGTTGACATAGAAGTTGTACCTAATAGTGTTATGAAAGTATCCAGTGCTGACAAATATAGCAAAGACGAAAATACTGTCTACAGATAGTAATGTACGGAGATGTTGAAACTGTTAGCCATGGGGGGATACAAATTAATCACTTCAACAACAATGTAACAGAGGACAACGATGATTGACGTTTCACAGCAGCAGCGACAACGACGGCTGCGGTGGACGATAGCAACATGCCGGTGACAATGCCGACGTTTAGACCAATAAAATTGATCGGAATTAAATGGTCGGCACCATCAGCGAGCTACTTACAAGTTCACAGAAATTCGAATTTGGGATCAAGCCACTTCTTCGCAGGTTGCCACTTATAACAGCCGACCTAATTAAACTAACCAAGCTGAGCTATGAGCCTGTGATACAATGTGTGTGTATAGCTGGAAGTGTTGCTTCGCGAGCGAACTCTACTGGAACGGCACCACGGGCACTCTCGCCGTGCAGGGCAAGTGCTTCAGGAGGCAGCGTAGATTAATACAGACGAACGGGAGAAGCTGATTGTTCTCGCTCGCCTGGACACGCAAGGAAGGCCCTGGGAGGAAGTTCTGATGATCTCTTATTTGCCGCAATGCCTCCACGGCGTTTTCTATTTTCTCCAACTTAAATAGCAAACGCTAGATACAAAGATAACAGCCTAATCTAAACAAACTTTCTATCCTGCATGCAAACCAATAGGACTCTGTCGAGTCCTCCATGGACAGCACTACTACTTTGCATGCACAACTAACTCAAAGCAACTAACCAGGTAACAAACTCTTAACTAAATAAAGTCAAGATTATATCTAACAAAGCTGTGGCATGAAGTCGTGTCCAGTCAGGATCCTGACCACCGGCGGCCTCTGCACATGCAAAGTTTTGCAGCATCGGTTCCTATCACCTGCGAAAATGATGAATTTAGATGGAAAAGTACGTGGAGTTGTTGGTTCTTACCCCCGCCGTCCTCGGCAGTCGGCACGACGGCCTTGGCCAGTGACATGTTCTCCCCGACGGTGTAGGGCGAGCGATTGGTGATCAGGTGGAGGTCCACGTACATGTCCATCTCCTCCTCGGTGAGGTCTAGGTCGTCAAATGAGAATATCATATGCAACCAATGTCACTTTGGTCTTTATAGGAATAGGATCACTTGGTTCTTGTTCCTGCTAACATGACCAGAGTGAAAATAGATCGACTATGATATTCTCATTCGAATAATAATGAAGTAGAAGATAAATCAAAGCATGACAACTTTCAGAATGAATTGTGGATAGAATTGGATTTTGTCTTAGAATCCATCAACATTAGAATAAGAAAAGGAATGAAAGTGCTATAAATGTTCATATTTTAAGACCATCTTTATCAGAGAAGCTGTTGCATTTATGCATCTAGAATGTTTTGATATTTAATTGTAAAATCTATAATTGGCTGTGTCTTGTAAATGTCGTTGTAGAAATATCTAAGGAGAATAAAGTTTCGAATAACAGATACTAATCATAGAAGTTCTGTCAAGAGAGTTGGGAAAAAACATATCACAAACGGTTCTAGTTAAAAACCGTCTGTGATATGTGTTTTCACAGTCGGTTTGGAAACCTTCTGTGGTATGTGTCGTATTATCACTCATACATATTTACAGACGGTTTAAAAAACCATCTATGATACGTTATTAAACTGTCTGTAATAGTTTTCTCTATAGTAGTGGTGGTTGTTTCAATATCTTTATTGTAGTTCTATCTACGAGATTTATCTTCTTTGTTTTTAAGACTATGTATGCTCATGTTATATTTCACAAAACTCTGATAAGATTCGATGAGCTGCTCTGCGCATAAGGTGTATCAGAATATAGTAGCGCTCATTATTTTATACTGCGTAGTGAGGTACAACGCCATCGCAACACTTGCATTAATGTGGTTTGGACAAAACCATAATTAACCCAAAATTTACTCCGTCCACTCACAAATTGAAATCGCTTTAGGTCATGCCATGCGTAGCTAAATTTTATAAATTTGGCTATCAATATCTTTTTGATATTTATATTAGAAACATGAAAATGATATGTATATATTTGTCTGGAAAAGTATTTTTATAATATTATAAATTTATTATGTTTCATAAATATATTACAATAGAATTGGGCGTTTAAAGTTGCATTTTGGAGACATGTCAATATCAAAACAACTTCTTTTTGTGAGGAGTTTGAATTAGTAGTACTAGCACGTTACAGTCAAACGTACACCACATTAATAACAGATTAAAGTAGGGATTGGAACGCCCACAGTACACTCAAATAATGACATCAACCTCGCACACTTTAATTAAATTGATAGGAAACAAAACTAAATTATGACGACCATTGAGAGGTACTACTACTGCAGTAGATTGAAGCACAAGGACACGTACTCGTAATCGAGGCTCTCGATGGGGCAGACGTTGGCGCCGACGGCGGCCATCTGCGATGTCGTGTTCGTGCCGCGCTAGCACTGGAGCGGCCGTCCTCCTCGGCATCGTCATCATTGCCGACATCGGCGTCGCCATCGGCGTCGAGCAGGGGCTCTCGGGTTCGTCACTCCGGATTATTCCCACATACGGGTAGTTAATTTCAGTTACTATCTGCCGCTTTTATAATCAGGAGAGGTCGTTCGTTCTTTACACTGCTCTTGGACCCTACAAAATACAAACACATGCATTGCTGAGATAAACGGGAGATTTTTTTTTTGAAAAAAAAGGTTTGTGATGTTGAAAATCTAGGTATTATTTTTGTTTCAGATTTGAATATTAAGCTAATTTTTAAAATGATTAAAGACAACAGGCAAAATAACAGACACCACATGCTACTAAAAACTAGATCGAGCATCGTCGCGCACGCGACGAATAGAGGAAAAAACAATTCTTACTTAGGGCTTGTGGAAGGAAAAGAAGCAGCGATTCTATATCGTCAGAGTGGAAGTAGTCAACGTCGAGGAGGGAGAACTCGAGCGGTCGCCTGTAGTGGAAGTAGTTGACGTCGAGGAGGAAGAACTCGAGCGGTCGCACAATGCGCTACCCAGAAACCTTATTGCCGCCCCCGTGCAGGTTCTCGCAGCGGCAACGGTTCGGAGATCCCACTCTCCTTGCCTCGCGGTGCACGCCGAGAGGAAGGTCGGTGAAGAACGAGTGCAGCACGAAGACGCAACACAAATCACAGTGGATGAACGCGAGTGCAAGACACAAAAAGCTCCATCTGTCTGGACGTCTCTAGATTTTATAGCCTCGCACCAGTAACGGTCAATAAATTGACCATTATAACACCATTAAATGCTAGTAATGCCAGTCATTCAAACGACTGTTTCTATTAGAAACCGACACCATTAATTCACTAATAATGGAGAGAAACCGAATCGCAGGTTGCCACTTATACAGCCGACCTAATTAAACTAACCAAGCTGAGCTATGAGCCTGTGATACAATGTGTGTGTATAGCTGGAAGTGTTGCTTCGCGAGCGAACTCTACTGGAACGGCACCACGGGCACTCTCGCCGTGCAGGGCAAGTGCTTCAGGAGGCAGCGTAGATTAGTACAGACGCAGGGGAGAAGCTGATTGTTCTCGCTCTTCCAGACACGCAAGGAAGGCCCTGGGAGGAACTTCTGATGATCTCTTATTTGCCGCAATGCCTCCACGGCGTTTTCTATTTTCTCC
Source organism: Guadua angustifolia (assembly GCA_036346375.1). Taxonomy (NCBI): domain Eukaryota; kingdom Viridiplantae; phylum Streptophyta; class Magnoliopsida; order Poales; family Poaceae; genus Guadua; species Guadua angustifolia. The sequence goes on along the minus strand of CM070500.1, from coordinate 15,983,817 downwards.
GACTTAAATAGCAAACGCTAGATACAAAGATAACAGCCTAATCTAAACAAACTTTCTATCCTGTATGCAAACCAATACCACTCTGCCGAGCCCTCCATCGGCAGCACTACTATTTTGCATGCACAACTAACTCAAAGCAACTAACCAGGTAACAAACTCTTAACTAAATAAAGTCAAGATTGTATCTAACAGTGCTGCGGCATGAAGTCGTGTCCAGTCAGGATCCTGACCACCGGCGGCCTCTGCACATGCAACGTTTTGCAGCATCGGTTCCTATCACCTGCGAAAATGATGAATTTAGATGGAAAAGTACGTGGAGTTGTTGGTTCTTACCCCCGGCGTCCTCGGCAGTCGGCACGACGGCCTTGGCCAGTGACATGTTCTCCCCGACGGTGTAGGGCGAGCGATTGGTGATCAGGTGGAGGTCCACGTACATGTCCATCTCCTCCTCGGTGAGGTCTAGGTCGTCAAATGAGAATATCATATGCAACCAATGTCACTTTGGTCTTTATAGGAATAGGATCACTTGGTTCTTGTTCCTGCTAACATGACCAGAGTGAAAATAGACTGACTATGAAATTCTCATTCGGGAATAATAATGAAGTAGAAGATAAATCAAAGCATGACAACTTTCAGAATGAATTGTGGATAGAATTGGATTTTGTCTTAGAATCCATCAACATTAGAATAAGAAAAGGAATGAAAGTGCTATAAATGTTCATATTTTAAGACCATCTTTATCGGAGAAGCATTGCATTTATGCATCTAGAATGTTTTGATATTTAATTGTAAAATCTATAATTGGCTGTGTCTTGTAAATATCGTTGTAGAAATATCTAAGGAGAATAAAGTTTGAATAATGATACTAATCATAGAAGTTACTGTCAAGAGAGTTGGGAAAAACATATCACAAACGGTTCTAGTTAAAACCGTCGTGATATGTGTTTCCTGATCGGTTTAAACCTTCGTGGTATGTGTCGTATTATCACTCATACATATTCTGAGCGGTTTAAAAACCATCTATGATCGTTATTAAACTATGCGTAATAGTTTTCTCTATAGTAGTGGTGGTTGTTTCAATATCTTTATTGTAGTTCTATCTATGAGATTCATCTTCTTTGTTTTTAAGATTATGTATGCTCATGTTATATTTCACAAAACTCTGATAAGATTCGATGAGCTGCTCTGCGCATAAGGTGTATCAGAATATAGTAGCGCTCATTATTTTATACTGCGTAGTGAGGTACAACGCCATCGCAACACTTGCATTAATGTGGTTTGGACAAAACCATAATTAACCCAAAATTTACTCCGTCCACTCACAAATTGAAATCGCTTTAGGTCATGCCATGCGTAGCTAAATTTTATAAATTTGGCTATCAATATCTTTGATATTTATATTAGAAACATGAAAATGATATGTATATATTTGTCTGGAAAAGTATTTTTATAATATTATAAATTTATTATGTTTCATAAATATATTACAATAGAATTGGGCGTTTAAAGTTGCATTTTGGGGACATGTCAATATCAAAACAACTTCTTTTTGTGAGGAGTTTGAATTAGTAGTACTAGCACGTTACAGTCAAACGTACACCACATTAATAACAGATTAAAGTAGGGATTGGAACGCCCACAGTACACTCAAATAATGACATCAACCTCGCACACTTTAATTAAATTGATAGGAAACAAAACTAAATTATGACGACCATTGAGAGGTACTACTACTGCAGTAGATTGAAGCACAAGGACACGTACTCGTAATCGAGGCTCTCGATGGGGCAGACGTTGGCGCCGACGGCGGCCATCTGCGATGTCGTGTTCGTGCCGCGCTAGCACTGGAGCAGCCGTCCTCCTCGGCATCGTCATCATTGCCGACATCGGCGTCGCCATCGGCGTCGAGCAGGGGCTCTCGGGTTCGTCACTCCGGATTATTCCCACATACGGGTAGTTAATTTCAGTTACTATCTGCCGCTTTTATAATCAGGAGAGGTCGTTCGTTCTTTACACTGCTCTTGGACCCTACAAAATACAAACACATGCATTGCTGAGATAAACGGGAGATTTTTTTTTTGAAAAAAAAGGTTTGTGATGTTGGAAATCTAGGTATTATTTTTGTTTCAGATTTGAATATTAAGCTAATTTTCAAAATGATTAAAGACAACAGGCAAAATAACAGACACCACATGCTACTAAAAACTAGATCGAGCATCGTCGCGCACGCGACGAATAGAGGAAAAAACAATTCTTACTTAGGGCTTGTGGAAGGAAAAGAAGCAGCGCAGTTGCGATCGCCTGTAGTGGAAGTAGTCAACGTCGAGGAGGGAGAACTTCGGCGATGCTTTGTAGTGGAAGTAGTTGGCGTCGAGGAGGAAGAACTTCGGCGATGCGCTGTCGCTACCGAAACCTTATTGCGCCCGTGCGGGGTTCTCGCGGCGACAGCGGTTCGAGATCCCACTCTCCTTGCCTCGCGGTGCGCCGAGAGGAAGGTCGATGAAGAACGAGTGCAGCGAAGCGCAACACAAATCACGGTGGATGAGCGAGTGCAAGACACAAAAGCTCCATCTGTCGGGCGTCTCAGATTTTATAGCCTCGCACGATAACGGTCAATAAATTGACCATTATAACACCATTAAATGCTAGTAATGCCGGTCATTCAAGCATTATTTCTATTAAAGCGACACCATTAATTCACTAATAATGGAAAACGAAAAATAAAGGGTTTAAGCGTGCGAGAATTTAATCCGCGGCAGACGGCGACTCATGACGTCATGAAGACACAAATCACGCGGGAAAAATACGCGGTAATTCACGAAATACACGCGCGCGCGTGCGTGTGACTTTAGCCATGCTCCTCACCCTCCATATGCCTCATTACAAAGCATGGTGGGAGCTCTCCCTTTTAAATTGGCATTCTCCTCTCTCAAATAGCAATATGGTATTATTTTTTGTAGCTTTGGCATTAGAGATAAATGGGCCAATTGGGCCTCATTTCTAGCAATCCCCCACCAATGCCGAAGCAGACAAAGACTCAAAAGTTTGATCACTGTGCTGAATCTTTGTTTAATATATCAGTGTTTCGATGTAAGTCCCATACGGGTTGAACTTTCACCTAGAATAATGTGATCCATCCTCCCACAGCCACTTGTAGCTTTGATCTCATGTGCATTAGAGATCCAATTTGAATCACTATACCCTTCTAATACCAGAGGGTATCCAGTATAGTGAATTCCATAAGAGGTAGTACCTCTCAGATAGCGCAATACTCTCTCAAGAGCCTCCCAATGATCATCTCCGGATTCGATGTAAACCGGCTTAATTTGCTCACAGCAAATGAGATGTCAGGTCTCGTTGCACCAGCTAAATACATAAGGGACCCAATTATTTGTGAATATCTTAATTGATCTTTCCCTAATTTATTATTTTTGCGAAGTTTTACACTTACATCATAGGGCGTTGCGGCTATTTTGCAGTTCTCAAAACCGAAGCGGCTCAATAATTTTTCTGCATAATGGGACTGACTCAAAGTAATCCCATTCTCGGTTCTGATCAATTTAATATTTAGAATTACATCTGCCTCACCCATGTCTTTCATATCAAAACAACTAGATAAGAAAGACTTGACCTCGTCAATGATAGTAGTGTTGGTCCCAAATATAAGTATGTCATCAACATACAAACACAAGATTACTCCTTGACCCCCACCATAGCGATAATAAACACATTTATCCGCCTCATTCACAGCAAAACCAGCAGATGTCAAAGTTTTATCAAACTTTTCGTGCCATTGTTTAGGTGCATGCTTTAAGCCATACAAGGATTTTAATAATTTGCACACTTTATTTTCCTGTCCAGTAATCGCATAACCATCTGGTTGCTCCATATAGATTTCTTCCTCCAACTCTCTATTAAGGAAAGCTATCTTTACATCCATTTGATGGATATATAGACCATAGGAAGCTGCTAATGCAATGAGCACTCTAATGGTGGTTAATCTGGCAACAGAAGAATAAGTATCAAAATAATCCTCTCCTTCTTTCTGGGTATAACCCTTGGCTACAAGTCTTGCCTTATACTTATCAACAGTACCATCAGGCCTCATTTTCTTTTTAAAGATCCACTTACATCCAACTAGTTTGCACCTAGTAGGAAGTTCAGCGATCTCCCATGTTCCATTAACTATGATGGAATCCATCTTGCTACGGACAACCTCTTTCCAATGCTCTGCATCAGGTGATGCATAAGCCTCTGAAAGAGTTTTTGGCACATCATCCACAAGGTATACAATAAAGTCATCACCAAAGATTTTCTCAACCATTTGTCTTTTGTTCCTGCGAGGAGCCTCATTTGTGACAATATTGTTATCCTCCTCAGGGATATCACAAGCTGGTTCAACAATATTTGGTAATTCAGAAGAAGATGGAGGATCAGAAGTTTTAGAATTTTCATTAAATCCTACTGCTCTCATAGGATAAATATTCTGAAAGAAAGAAGCATCTCTAAATTCCATTATTGTGTTAGAAATAATCTCAAGGGAATATGATTTTACTACAAAAAATCTATAGGCCGTACTGTTATGTGCATAACTCAGAAAAATGCAATCAACTGTTTTAGGTCCAAGCTTTCTCTTTTTCTGCAATGGTATATTGACTTTTGACAAACACCCCCATGTTCGAAGAAAATTGACATTTAGTTTTCTCCCCTTCCATCCCTCATACGGAGTAATCTCACTTCTTTTAGTAATTACTCTGTTGAGGACAAAGGTTGCTGTTAAGATAGCTTCCCCTCCACCATGACTTAGGCATACCAGCACTCTCCAACATGGCATTCATCAAGTCTGTTAGTGTCCGGTTTTTCCTCTCAGCCACCCCATTAGATTGAGGTGAGTATGGTGGTGTCACTTCATGGATTATACCATCCTCAGCATAATATTGGGAGAATTCCTGAGAGATATACTCTCCTCCACGGTCAGACCTTAGCCTTTTAATTTTCTTCTCTAGTTGGTTCTCAACCTCGACCATATAAATTTTGAAGTAGTTTAAAGCTTCATCCTTTGTTTTTAGTAAATACACATAACAATAACGTGTTGCATCGTCTATACAAGTTAGAAAATATCTTTTGCCTCCTTTTGTCAACAATCCATTCATCTCACACAGGTCAGAATGGACGAGATCTTATGGTGCCAAATTCCTTTCTTCCTCTAACCCCTTAAAGGGTTTAGAAATTTATTTTGCTTACGCATAAGATTGGCACTTTGATCCTTTGACAATATCACATTTTGGAATTATTTCAAATCTGGACATTCGAGCAATGGTATCATAACCAATATGACATAAACGAGAATGCCAAACATTGGATTCACAATTATTAACTTGAGTAGCAACATTTAAATTTAAACAAGACTCCAGTACACTTAAGCGGAACAGGCCTCCGCTTTCATAACCTCTTCCAATAAAGTTTCCAAACTTGGACATTACAACTTTATTAGATTCAAATACTAGCTTATAGCCATCTCGACATAATAGGGAACCACTGACAAGGTTCTTATTTATTGTTGGCACATGCTGCACGTTTGTCAAACGGATAGTCTTCCCTGAAGTAAGCTTCAGTTCTACCGTGCCAACACCACGCACAAAAGCATGCGACCCGTTCCCCATTAGGACGGAGGAAGCCCTTGCTGCCTAGTAAGAAGAAAATAGAGATATGTCAGAACATACGTGAACATTTGCACCCGTATCAATCCACCAATCAGTGGATTGACATGCTGAAAAAACAACAGGAGAATTACCATACCCTCCTGAAGTAGTTCCCTCACTTATGGTCACGTTAGCAATTTTCTTGCCTTGCTCATTTGGCCTGTTTTTGCGGAAACGACAGTCTTTAGCCATGTGACCATCTTTTCCACACACATAACAGGTAATGTTCTTCATATCTTTCTTCTCAAACTTCTTCTTCTTGAAGCTAGTATTTTTGTTTGGTTTCAAGCTTTTGTTGTTGTTGCCACCCTTCTTCTCAATCACATTTGCGTTGTTTGGTTCTTGAGAAGAAGTTTTTGGTGCATCTTTGGCTCTAGCTTTTTCTTCCACGTCGAGGGCAGCAATGAGATCTTCAATAGAAATCTCTTCCCTCTTGTGTTTTAGACCAATGGCAAAATTCCTCCAAGATGGGGGAAGTTTAGCCACAATGCCCGCAGCCACAAATTTTGCAGGTAAAGCACATCCCAAATGTGCAATCTCGCACACTAGTAGCTGAAAGTCATGCGCTTGAGCAACAATCGATTTGGACTCATCCATGGTAAAATCGAATAATTGCTCGCATGTATACAACCAGCGACCAGCCTCAGCTTCTGCATATTTTTGTTCAAGAGCCAACCACAACTCAGTGGCAGATGTGTAACTCATATACACATCATATAACTGATCTGCCAAGATAGTCAGAATGCAGCCCAATGCGGTGTTATTCGCATTCTCATACTGTGCATTCTCCTCATCCGTAAGCGGGTATTGAGGAAAAATCACCCACCACATACTCGAGACATGAGCCAAAACTTGGCTCTAGTCTGCCACCTACGGAAATCTTGACCATTAAACCTCTCAGGTTTCATAGCATCACTTGCACTAGCCATTGCTTAATCACAATTACACAAATAATACCAATAAGGTTTATGAATTGTTGGAAATCTAGGTATTATTGTTGTTTCAGATTTGAATATTAAGCTAATTTTCAAAATGATTAAAGACAACAGGCAAAATAACAGACACCACGTGCTACTAAAAATAGATCGAGCATAAATGCGCTGCTGACGACAGAGAGAAAAAACAATTCTTACGTAGGGCTTGTGGAAGGAAAATAAGCGAGGCGATTCACGATCGTTTGTAGTGGAAGTAGTCGGCGTCGAGGAGGAGAACTCGGCGATGCGCTGTAGTAGTAAGTAGTTAACGTCGAGGAGGAAGAACTTCGGCGATCGCGCAATCGCTGCCGAAACCTTATTACGCCCGTGCGAGTTCTCGCGATGGCGATTCGGAGATCCGCTTTCCTTGCCTCGCGGTGCAGCAGAGAGGAAGGTCGATGAAGAACGGCCTTGATGCGAAGGCGCAACACAAATCCGGTGGATGAATGTGAATGCAAGAGACAAAAAGCTCCATCATCTAGGCGTCTCCAGATTTTATAGCCTCGCACGATAACGGTCAATAAATTGACCATTATAACACCATTAAATGCTAGTAATGCGATCATTCAAACAAGCTGTTTCTATTAGAAGCCGGCGCCATTAATTCACTAATAATGAAGAAAACCGAAAAATAAAAGGGTTTAAACGTGCTAGGAATTTAATCCACGGCACGGAGACTCGCGACGTCGCAAGACACAAGTCACGCGGGAAAAATACGCGGAAATTAGCGAAATACACGCGCGCGCGTGCGTGTGACTTTAGCCATACTCCTCACCCACCATATGCCTCATTACAAGGTATGGTGGGAGCTCTCCCTTTTAAATTGGCATTTTCCTATCTCAAATAGCAATATGGTATTATTCTTTGTAGCTTTGGCATTAGAGATAAATGGGCTACTTGGGCCTCATTTCTAGCATGTGATACGGTTGTTGTGATAGTGTGAAACAAGATCGAGTAAAACATGATTTGGAAGTTATTTATGAGACCTATTTTGTTAGTATAGCTAACTAGGAGATAACAAAACACGACATTTTACCAAAATCATTATTTGGCGTCTTTGACAAACAACTGAAACATGTATCATTTTCCCCAAACACACGTAGTAATTCAAAACATGTCTTCATTAGGCTCTCCAAGTCACTTCAACAATTAGATTAACTGTATTGTTCATAAAGCCAATTACAACTAAAAGTGTGGCAATGCACGCATACCAATGCAATGCTTAGTGGCTAAATTTGTGATTGCGATAGATGCCAAGAACTAATCGGAAAACCTAGCTTGAAGTCTTTAACGGTTTACCATCAACAAATTTTATTTGAAACAAATATGAAACATGTACCCCATGTTTCCATCTTGTGATAATCAGAAACATGTACTACTCTTTCTTTTGTTGATTCTATAAGGACTTGAACAATCAGTTAATTGTCTTGTTAATAATGCCAATTATAGCTAAAAGTATGGCAACATTACACGCCAATGCAATATGGTTCGTGACTAAAGGTCTATATGGTTCATATACTAACATTGACATGCTTTGCCATATTGTCCATTAAACTTCGTCTAAAGTTAAGTTATCTCTACTACTTCTAATTAGGAGTTGGTGGTGATCACCTGTTCTCCTCCAGAGTCTATTTTCATCCACATCCTCCATTTTCTCTGCTGCTCACAAAAAACCAACTCCCTCAACCTAACTCCCATGAATATATCTGATTCGCAAATATCCCAACTCCTAAGGTCCATTCCACAAAATCCGAGCAGTAGTTTTGAGGTTTCCACCACCCCATTGCGCCTCACCTCCCCCAAACCAAAAGCGAAACACCCATACCCATCTCTCCTTGCCTCACGTTGCCGCGATGTGGTCGCCACCTCTGTCGTGGCAGACCTGCCTTGTTGTCGCATTATTGCTCCTCCTCGCGGCACCGCGGACTGTTGTCGATGACCTGGCGCGTGACGTGCGGGCACTAGTGGCCTTCGAGGGCGCCGTGGGGTGGCGCTGACATGGAGCAGCACCGACCTCGAGGCATATGCTTGTGGACGGGGTCACCTCGAGGGTGATGCATGATGGTCGCACCGCATTACCATACCCTCTAAGTAGTTCCCTCACTTATGGTCACGTTAGCAATTTTCTTGCCTTGCTCATTTGGTTCTGTTTTTGTGGAAACAGCAGTCTTTAGCCATGTGACCATCTTTTCCACACACATAATGTAATGTTCTTCATATCTTTCTTCTCAAACTTCTTCTTCTTGAAGCTAGTATTTTTGTTTGGTTTCAAGCCTTTGTTGTTGTTGCCACCTTCTTCTCAATCACATTTCGTTGTTTGGTTCTTGAGAAGAAGTTTTGGTGCATCTTTGGCTCTAGCTTTTTCTTCCACGTCGAGGGCAAGAATGAGATCTTCAATAGAAATCTCTTCCTCTTGTGTTTTAGACCAATGGCAAAATTCCTCCAAGATGGGGAAGTTTAGCCACAATGCCCGCACCACAAATTTTGCGGTAAGCACATCCCAAATGTGCAATCTCGACACTAGTAGTGAAAGTCATGCGCTTGAGCAACAATCGATTTGGACTCATCCATGGTAAAATCGAATAATTGCTCGATGTATACAACCAAAGACCACCTCGACTTCGATATTTTTGTTCAAGAGCCAACCACAACTCATGGCGGATGTGTAACTCATATACACATCATATAACGATCGCCAAGATAGTCGAATGCAGCCCAATGCGGTGTTATTCGCATTCTCATACTGTGCATTCTCCTCATCCGTAAGCGGGTATTGAGGAAAAATCACCCACCACATACTCAGAGACATGAGCCAAAACTTGGCTCTAGTCTGCCACCTACGGAAGTACTGACCATTAAACCTCTCAGGTTTCATAGCATCACTTGCACTAGCCATTGCTTAATCACAATTACACAAATAATACCAATAAGGTTTCTGAATTGTTGGAAATCTAGGTATTATTTTTGTTTCAGATTTGAATATTAAGCTAATTTTCAAAATGATTAAAGACAACAGGCAAAATAACAGACACCACGTGCTACTAAAAAATAGATCGAGCATCGTCGCACACGCGACGAACAGAGGAAAAAACAATTCTTACGTAGGGCTTGTGGAAGGAAAATAAGCAGCGCAGTTGCGATCGTTTGTAGTGGAAGTAGTCGACGTCGAGGAGGGAGAACTCGAGCGGTCGCCTGTAGTAGAAGTAGTTAACGTCGAGGAGGAAGAACTCGAGCGATCGCGCAATGCGCTGCCCAGAAACCTTATTGCCGCCCCCGTGCAGGTTCTCGCAGTGGCAACGATTCGGAGATCCCGCTTTCCTTGCCTCGCGGTGCACGCCGAGAGGAAGGTCAGTGAAGAACGAGCGCAGTACGAAGACGCAACACAAATCACAGTGGATGAATGTGAATGCAAGAGACAAAAAGCTCCATCTGTCTAGACGTCTCCAGATTTTATAGCCTCGCACCAGTAACGGTCAATAAATTGACCATTATAACACCATTAAATGCTAGTAATGCCAGTCATTCAAACAACTGTTTCTATTAGAAACTGACGCCATTAATTCACTAATAATGAAGAGAAACCGAAAAATAAAAGGGTTTAAACGTGCTAGGAATTTAATCCACGGCACGGAGACTCGCGACGTCGCAAGACACAAGTCACGCGGGAAAAATACGCGGAAATTAGCGAAATACAGCAGCAGCAGTGCAGGACTTTAGCCATACTCCTCACCCACCATATGCCTCATTACAAGGTATGGTGGGAGCTCTCCCTTTTAAATTGGCATTTTCCTATCTCAAATAGCAATATGGTATTATTCTTTGTAGCTTTGGCATTAGAGATAAATGGGCTACTTGGGCCTCATTTCTAGCATGTGATACGGTTGTTGTGATAGTGTGAAACAAGATCGAGTAAAACATGATTTGGAAGTTATTTCTGAGACCTATTTTGTTAGTATAGCTAACTAGGAGATAACAAAACACGGCATTTTACCAAAATCTGTTATTTGGCGTCTTTGACAAACACTGAAACATGTATCATTTTCCCAAACACACGTAGTAATTCAAAACATGTCTTCATTCAGGCTCTCCGAGCACTTCAACAATTAGATTAACTGTATTGTTCATAAAGCCAATTACAACTAAAAGTGTGGCAATGCACGTACCAATGCAATGCTTCGTGGCTAAATTTGTGATTGCGATAGATGCCAAGAACTAATCGGAAAACCTAGCTTGAAGTCTTTAACCAGTTTACCATCAACAAATTTTAGCTGAAACAAATATGAAACATGTACCCCATGTTTCCATACGCGGTAATCCGAAACATGTACTACTCTTTCTTTTTGTTCAGATTCTATAAGGACTTGAACAATCAGATTAATTGTCTTGTTCGTAATGCCAATTATAGCTAAAAGTATGGCAACATTACACGCCAATGCAATATGGTTCGTGACTAAAGGTCTATATGGTTCATATACTAACATTGACATGCTTTGCCATATTGTCCAGCCAAACTCGTCTAAAGTTAAGTTATCTCTACTACTTCTAATTAGGAGTTGGTGGTGATCACCTGTTCTCCTCCAGAGTCTATTTTCATCCACATCCTCCATTTTCTCTGCTGCTCACAAAAAACCAACTCCCTCAACCTAACTCCCATGAATATATCCTGATTCGCAAATATCCCAACTCCCTAAGGTCCATTCCACAAAATCCGAACGGTAGTTTTGAGGGTTTTTCCACCCACCCCCACTGGCGCACCGCCTCACCTCCCCCAAACCAAAAGCGAAACACCCATACCCATCTCTCCTTGCCTCACGTTGCCGCGATGTGGTCGCCACCTGCTGCGTGGCGCACGCTTGTTGTCGCATTATTGCTCCTCCTCGCGGCACCGCGGACTGTTGTCGATGACCTGGCGCGTGACGTGCGGGCACTAGTGGCCTTCGAGGACGCCGTGGGGTGACGCTTGACATGGAACGGCACCGACCTCGAGGGCATATGCTTGTGGACGGGGGGTCACCTACGAGGGCTGATGCATGGCTGCACCGCAGCTGCCAAGGGCGGTGCTGGCCAGGGACGCTGGGGAATTTGATGGCACTCCACACGGTCAGCCTCCACCTCAATGGGCTCACCGGCGCGCTCCCGGGCGACCTCGCCTCTGCAGGCACGCTTCGCAACGTCTTTCTCAACGGGAATGAGCTGTCATGGGAGTTCTCGCAAGCGATTCTCGTGCTCTCGGGCCTCGTCCGCCTCGTGCTTGCAGGGGATGACTTGTCGAGGGCCATCCCGCCGGCGTTCGGCAACCTCACGCGCCTCAAGGTTCTGCTGCTCAAGAACAACCGCTTCGTCGGTCAGATTCTAGAACTTAACCTATCGTAGCTACAGTAGTTCAATATGTCATTTAACCAATTGAATGGATTCATTCCAGCCTCGCTTTGGTCCAAGCCAAGTTCGGTGTTCCTGGGGACAGGGTTGTGCGATGGGTTGGCTCGCCTTCCCCTGCTCCAACGGGGCAGCCATCGTTGCCAATGCCGGCGACCAATGGCAGGACCAGCGACAAAGGTGAAAATGGGGTAGAAAGTGTCAAGAAGAGAAAGATGCTCTGTGGCGATGCCATTGCCGAAATCGCTATAGGCTCTGCCTTGGGAGCCATGCTTTTCCTGTTTCTTTTCATTTGCCTCTGTCGCAGGTCAGGGCACACGAAGATGCTATCTCTGGAGATGTCGCCTCCATCTCTAATGCCTGCTGTTGTCACGGGCAGTCGGAAACCTCCTGAGATGACCAGCGCCATGGCCGTAGTGCCAATGGCCACCATGGGCCTTCCTCATGCCCCGTCGGTCAGTTGACGTTAGGGAAGAAGCTGGTTTTCTTCGGGTCAGCAGCCACCGTGAAACCGTTCGACTTAGATGACCTGCTGCGTGCGTCCGTTGAGGTGCTTGGGAAAGGCGCGTTCGGGACGACATATAAGGCAGTGCTTGAATCTAGGGTAACCGTAGCTGTGAAGCGGCTCAAGGATGTACTCTATCCGAGGCAGAGTTTCGTGACCGTATTGCTGACATTGGTGAGCTTCAGCATAAGTTCATCGTGCCGCTTCGCGCCTACTACTGCAACAAAGATGAGAAGCTGCTTGTATATGACTTCATGCCCATGGGAAGCCTCTCTTTCAAATAGTTTTTTTGGTCACAAATTGAGTTTTGTTGTAACGCATGGGCACATGAATAGTCAAAATTGAAGCCACACTTTGACTAGGAAAAGAAATTTTACCCCACTTTTTTGAGTCATTAAAGCGTGGTCCTAGAAAGCAGGAAGGGAATCTTGTCACGAGTGTGCCTATGAACCAAACAGACGCCTAACTCGATCAAACTTGCCTAACACATGTGTGGCAAAATGTGGAAAGGTTCGGTACGAAGCAATTAGTCCCTAAATTTGCAATTGCATCCCAAGAACAAATTGAAAAACCTAGCTTTACTAACCAATGTACCATCAAGAGAATATATATATATATATAGATGTGTCTCCAACTTCAATCTATAACATCTTATCGATGATGACTACTCAACATACGCATGCATGTAACTCGTCACCATTAAAACTAGTAGCTAGTAGCAACAACTAATAGGAACATATATCAATAAGTAAGCGTACGATTGATTGGAACTCACTGATCGAAACACTTTGACATCTAGTCTTGACTAATTAATCTCCTACCCATCGACCTTGGAGCACCCGGTTAGCTCGATCAATTTCACGGCAAAGCAAAGAGGATTTGGCGTTTGTCTACGTGCGCCCTGGCATCGCGCAGAAGAAGAAGAAGAAGAAGAAGAAGAAAGGATATGGCCGTGAAGTGACGTGCTCTGGCTAGAATCGCAAGGCAAGGGTGATTTGGTCATGAGGTGCGGAGGGAACGACGGCAAGGTAGGAAGGGCTAGCTCTCCCCGCCATTTAAATACGACAATGATCAGCATGCGCCATGCCACACTTGGCAGGTTCCTTCATTAGGTTTTGCAGAAGAAACAGGCTGTCTCCTGCATGCGGTGATCGTCGTAGCACTCGCATGGCAATCCAATGTACCCACCGTACGTTAAGATTATCCACTACTCTTTCGTCTTTCCAAACAAAAAAGCGAGATTATTGACATGCTTTTTTTTGCGGGAAATGCTGTCGATATTTTAGACTGTATGTATTACGGGGGAATATTTCTATGTATATATACGTATAGTTTGTTACATGACCAAGTATATGAAATCCTCACGTGTGATCATGCGGTTTCTTGATCTACATTGAGAACAAATGCACATCATAACATCAAACGTGATGTGAACCTTGTGTCTTCCATGGAAACTCCAGTCAGAGGACCCTACGGTGCTGCGATCAATCTACTAATTAAAAAATATGTATTTTTTGTATACAAAGGAAAAAAAACTAGATTATAATATCTTAGGTCCTTTTTGTTAGGGCTCCATCTCCTAGATTCTCCTCCGGAGCAACAAGAGCCCAGTAAAATGTAGCTACCCCTCTTTTTGGAGAATCATGATCTGGGGAGGAGCGAAGCGATCTCCCAATACAAATTAGCGACCTTCAGGCTGGTCCTCACAAGGAGCTGAACACTAGTTACCAAAATACCCATGAAGTTCAAGGGTATTTATCCACCGAGTGCCACTCCATAAAAACCCGAATTGGCCACAATTCTTCGACTATCCCCTCTCATTTTTCTGGTCCACCAACGAGCGCTCATCTCTCCCTCTCTAGCCCACCACTTCAACAGAGCAAACCCTAGTGCTGCCACCTTGGGATCCCCTAGCTGTTGCTGAGATGTCAGATAATAGAGAGGAAGAATCCGAATTCTAGTACGAAAGATTCATTTCAGTTAGGGTGTGTTTGGTAGGGCTCCAGCTCCACCAGATCCGTGGATCTGGTGGAGCTGGGTATTCCTAACTCCACCAGATCCATGGAGCTGGAGTTGTGAGTACATTAAGAGTGTTTAGATGGATCATCTTGTTTATATTTTAGACCAAAAATATAAACTTAATTCACTAATTTATTTTAGCCTATAAGTTTCAGATCTCAGGTGAAACTGAGATCTAAAGCTCTACCAAACAGACCCTTAATAGACAGACAGGATCTTGCGATGCCTCTACGTTAGGAAGATTGTGAGGACCAGGATACTTATGGAGATCTAACGGTTCTTAGAGAATAGTAGCGTTTCATTTGATCCAAGGGCTGTAGATGTCTTTAGTAATTACCAATTACCTTATGGAGTTGTTTTTGGTTTACTGTTCATGTTTAACTCTGGTCTTTTATCTCGGTTAAGTTCAGAATGACAGAGTATAAAAGCTGGGGTTGTTCTGGATTCTGTTATGATTGGAAATCTAATGCAATATGTTTCTTGCTTTTCCCCTTCTCTTTTCACATCTACAAGCTTTTCATTTTATCAATTTATGAATGTTTCTACTTTGAATTGGTTCCGCAATTTGGTTCGAAGTCGTGAAGTTGGACTCCATCGAGTCCCGATATTTGCTATCGAGCAAGCAGATCTTCGGCCAATAGGGTAATTGATGCTATTCTTGAGCGGTAAAGGTTGAGGAACTTGTTTCCTTCTAAAATCTTGAACTAGCTAGAGGAAGCTTCTTGTTCGCGGTAACTGGAGTTAGATCAGGGAATTTCAATTGCGAATGGATTTGAAGGAAATCTCTTCCTGTAAAATTCCGATATGCAAGGATAGAGTTGATTGGATTGGATAATGCGAAGGTGGGAAACAACTGGATGGTGAGGTTGGATTTGCATTAGTAGGAGATGTGGATAATTTGAAGAAAGAGGTGATTAGTCTGCATCACTAGATAGGGTGAACTCTGCTTCAGTCAAGGAACAAATGGACCAATTCTAGATGCAGTTGAAAGGTAATTCCTCAAAGTTTGATCAAATAATGAAAATGTTGCAGACTTTATTTGATAGATCAAGGCAAAAGGAAGTCACCAAAGACACCGACTATGATGGACAATGACATAGAGCAAACGGGCAAACAGAGGCAAGAATTTCATCCTTAAGAGCAAATTTCTATGCCACTCCAGGAAGTGGACATTCTCTTGCTCCAAATTACCATGCATGTAATAGCATTAATGATACACCTCCTATACTAATTAGTCCTCCTTTTGGGAACACAAACTATTATGGCACGACATCAAGATCCTTGAGAGGATCGACATAAGTGGTAGGAACATATGGAGTTAGTATTTATCCTTCACTGTTAGCAAATGGGACTTTTGCACCCCAACTCACAACATCAACTCCACCCTATGTGCCTCCCTACATATCACCCTATCAGAACCCTACTGATGTACATCACACCAGATCTGATTTCCAAGGAGGAAGTACCATCGTAGGGCATTGGAAGGATTATCACAAGAACATGTAGACGAAATCACGCCATATAAGTTTTAGCAAAGGTCCAAAGGTTGAATTTCCTAAATTTGGTAGAGATAACCCACAAGCATTGATTAGAAAGGCTTAGAGGTCAATCAAGTGGGATCCATTGAAACTTATATAGACAACTTTGAGTACCGATGAACCTAGTAAAAAGAAATGACCCCAATTTGTCCAAGGGTATTTCTTAGACTACTTTATTTCGGGTTTAAAACTCATATCAAGATACCACTGAAATCACTCGGCCCAATACTTTAGTGGATGCATATTCTCAAGCCGAGAATTATGATAGCACCTATTCTCTAAAAAAGAATACTATGTGGACTAACAAGTGGATGGGACCCTTAATAGACAGACAGGATCTTGCGATGCCTCTACGTTAGGAAGATTGTGAGGACCAGGATACTTATGGAGATCTAACGGTTCTTAGAGAATAGTAGCGTTTCATTTGATCCAAGGGTGTAGATGTCTTTAGTAATTACCAATTACCTTATGGAGTTGTTTTTGGTTTACTGTTCATGTTTAACTCTGGTCTTTTATCTCGGTTAAGTTCAGAATGACAGAGTATAAAAGCTGGGGTTGTTCTGGATTCTGTTATGATTGGAAATCTAATGCAATATGTTTCTTGCTTTTCCCCTTCTCTTTTCACATCTACAAGCTTTTCATTTTATCAATTTATGAATGTTTCTACTTTGAATTGGTTCCCGCAATTTGGTTCTGAAGTCGTGAAGTTGGACTCCATCAGGTCCTGATATTTGGTATCAGAGCAAGCAGATCTTCGGCCAATAGGGTAATTGATGCTATTCTTGAGCGGTAAAGGTTGAGGAACTTGTTTCCTTCTAAAATCTTGAACTAGCTAGAGGAAGCTTCTTGTTCGCGGTAACTGGAGTTAGATCAGGGAATTTCAATTGCAGAATGGATTTGGAAGGAAATCTCTTCCTGTAAAATTCCAGATATGCAAGGATAGAGTTGATTGGATTGGATAATGCCGAAGGTGGGGAAACAACTGGATGGTGAGGTTGGATTTGCATTAGTAGGAGATGTGGATAATTTGAAGAAAGAGGTGATTAGTCTGCATCACTAGATAGGGTGAACTCTGCTTCAGTCAAGGAACAAATGGACCAATTCTAGATGCAGTTGAAAGGTAATTCCTCAAAGTTTGATCAAATAATGAAAATGTTGCAGACTTTATTTGATAGATCAAGGCAAAAGGAAGTCACCAACGCACACTGACTATGATGGACAATGACATAGAGCAAACGGGGCAAACAGAGGCAAGAATTTCATCCTTAAGAGCAAATTTCTATGCCACTCCAGGAAGTGGACATTCTCTTGCTCCAAATTACCATGCATGTAATAGCATTAATGATACACCTCCTATACTAATTAGTCCTCCTTTTGGGAACACAAACTATTATGGCACGACATCAAGATCCTTGAGAGGGATCGACAGTAATGTGGTAGGAACATATGGAGTTAGTATTTATCCTTCACTGTTAGCAAATGGGACTTTTGCACCCCAACTCACAACATCAACTCCACCCTATGTGCCTCCCTACATATCACCCTATCAGAACCCTACTGATGTACATCACACCAGATCTGATTTCCAAGGAGGAAGTACCATGCGTAGGGCATTGGAAGGATTATCACAGCAACATGTAGACAGAAATCACTGCCATATAAGTTTTAGCAAAGGTCCAAAGGTTGAATTTCCTAAATTTGGTAGAGATAACCCACAAGCATTGATTAGAAAGGCTTAGAGGTCTGAATCAAGTGGGATCCATTGAAACTTATATAGACAACTTTGAGTACCTGATGAACCTAGTAAAAAGAAATGACCCCAATTTGTCTGAAGGGTATTTCTTAGACTACTTTATTTCGGGTTTAAAAACTCATATCAAGATACCACTGAAATCACTCAGTTCCAATACTTTAGTGGATGCATATTCTCAAGCCAGGAATTATGATAGCAGCCTATTCTCTAAAAAGAATACTATGTGGACTAACAAGTGGACAGGGAAAATGTTTTAAATGCCAAGAACCATGGGTACCAGGGCATAGTAAAGTATGCAAGTTCCAGAAACAGCTGCACTTAATTATAATCGAAGATGAGAAAGAAGTAAAAGAAGAAGGGCCTGAAGGTGAATATACCACACCACCTAGGAGCCCTATGCATATGATGAAAGAGGAGGAAGTAAATTAGCTATCCATACATACTATGTTAGGCAATAATTCACGAGTAACTACCTTTACCTTAAGAATGCAAATTGGAAAGATCAATGCTATAGCCTTGATAGATAGTGGTAGTTCACCTACATTTATAATGCTAGCGATTGCAGTAAAGGCCAAGTGTATTTTCATTAATGGAATACCAGTGTAGGTATTGATAGCAAATGATACAAAATTAGAATGTAATTTGGCATGTCTGGGCTATCAGTATAGTATTAAAGGAGAATCTTTTCTTTCAGACTTCAAAGTGCTACCTATTAAAGGTTATGATGTTATATTTGGAGTTGAGTGGATTTTTCAACATAGTCCGGTAAATCTAGATTTGAAAACAAGGGAGCTTAGGATTAATAAGGGTGGACAAAGACAAGTTATTTTCATAAATGAGATATACTAGACAATGCCCGTGCGTTGCTACGAAAAATAAAATTAGTAAAGAAACATAAAGATCAAGCAATAAAAGAAAATTATGCTACAAGATCAAACATCTATTTCTCCTTATTACAAAAGTTTTTATGATTCCTTCTTCAGTATAAATTAAAACCAAATATATTGTACGTAGCAATATATATTACCAATCTCAAAAATCAATCAATCATTTTTATCCCTTTTTGCAATTTATATTACCAGCTCACGTTCTTCTTCCTCTCGCCATATCCACAGCGCGCG
Organism: Guadua angustifolia; assembly: GCA_036346375.1. NCBI lineage: Eukaryota > Viridiplantae > Streptophyta > Magnoliopsida > Poales > Poaceae > Guadua > Guadua angustifolia. Next base: position 15,964,829 of record CM070500.1, on the reverse strand, counting down.
CTCTTCGGTGCCGTCGACCTAGTCTTCATCGTCGCCTCGCTCGTCCTCGTCATCCACCGCCTTCGCAGGGGCGACACGGGGGCTTCCCCCAAGCACGAGGCGCTGCTGCCGAAGCCACCGCCATTCCGGACCACTGCTCGCTACGCGGTCGTGCTCGGGGCGTCCGCCGTCCTCCTCGCGCTTATGTTTTTCGTCCTGCCGAGCATGCCATGGCGCGTTGTGGAATCCGCCTTCCTCGCCGCCCACTTCATCGCGCACGCCATGGCCGCGTGGTCAGTCGTCTCAGAGAAAGGGGCCACCGCCACCACCCAGCATTTGTACCTCCGCGTCTTCTGGATCGCCACCGCCCTTGGCGCCGCGCTCTTCTCTGCTTCGGCGGTGGTCTGCTGCGCTGATGGTTCGCTGCTCTTCCCAGATGACCCTCTCGCCTTTGCCAGCCTACTCGTCTCCATGCCTCTGACGTACCTAGCCATCACTGGTTTCACCGGCCATGACGCCGGAGCTCATGAAGGTGAACCAGAAAACACCAGCGCCGAGGCGCCCGCCACACCATGTGTCGCCGCGTCGTTCCTCTCTCTCGCGACGTTCAGCTAGATCAACTCGTTTATCTCCAAGGGGTATGCCAATGACTCTCCCACTACAACAACGTCCCACTAGTGTCGCCAAGCAACTGTGCCGAAACGTCGTACGCTTTGTTCACGTCCAACTGACCGGCGTTGGGGTCACAGCACCCGGTGGGCGTCGCGCTCTGGCTGTCCTTCTGGCCGTAGTTACTACTGACCGCGGTGCTCAGCCTCCTGCACCTCGCGGCCATGTGCATCGGTCCGTCACTTATTGATCAGTTCATCGAGTTCATTCGCTGCAGCGACACGATATGGGAGATCTTGAATGAATTCTCTTGATTGATTCTGTGAAAACTGTACAGCATATATAGAGTACAAAAGGAATGATTGGCTGGCTATTAATTACCAGCAATAATCAGGAATTTTGCTATAATAATCAGCCATATTTAGAGAGATATGGCTGGCCGTTAATCAGGAAAGAATAATTAGCTATAATGACCGGCTATTATTAGAGATATGGCGCTGGGGGGGCTAGGAAGAACGGACCGCTGCCACCAACTGCAAATTTATATTAGGAGAGATAACACCCCGGCACCCGTGTGTCCTGGATGTCACACCCACTAGTACCAACATACAATAAAATAACCAAAATACTAAAAATTTCAGCATGACCTCTACGCACATAGAATAACTTTCAACCACATAGCATCACAAGCATTAAGATATAATCACTACACAACCATAAGAGCATATTTCGCAAGGTAGAGTAAAGGAAACAAACCCAACATAGCATAATTACAACATATCCATAGACAACAACATAACTTAACCATGAATATAAACCATGATCACATAACAAATTATGTGACAAAACTCAACCAACATGCAACCATGCAACCATAACTCCTCACATAAGTAAGCTAGAATCCAAACAGGGACTTAATCCACAACCACAACCACAACTACTAGAGAAATATTGTACAACAACTAGGAATACAAGGTTGACTACGGTGAATGATATATAGTGGAAGAAGTGGTGCTAAACCCCTTTCCCATATGCCGATCTTGAGGTACCTAAAAAAACATTATAAAACAAGTGTCAGTTCAAACTCAGTAAAGTACATTATATCAATTCATATATCGCATAACAATAAATCATAGTAAGTTGTAACATTGAATGATTACCGCATAAGAGTATAAACACATTGACAATTATACAAAAGTATAAACACATTGGTAAACGCTTAAAAGTATAAACATCTTGATAATCACATAAGAGTATAAATATATTCACTTAACTTTAATTTCTCTTTACTCATGCAATGCAACATGCATGCTCATAATACCCATCTCATAGTTTATACCAGTATAGCTAGGTACACACCCATCGGTGTGCACCCTCTCATTCCCTTCCAACCCGTTGAGGGGCCTATCGAAGTAGGTCTTTTGTATCTCACTACGTGTGAGACATAGAGGCCTATTTGGGTTATCTCTTCTATTATTAATGCACAAATGCAATTGATATGAACGAATTACAAATTGCATTCTATTTAAACAATCACATTACCATAGACATATTTATAAACATAAACATAAATATAAACATGCACATTGTCATATTCTTACATCCATCACCTTATCATTTGCATCATCATAAACATAATCATCATCCTAAACATGCTCATAAATATAACCATAATTGTTAGCATAATCATATTCATAGTTACAAGCAAGCAACCAACATCCTAACATCATTTTAGTTGATACACTTGCCTCTAACCGTGAAGAACGGGGTGACGCGGGGTTGAGGCCACCCCCGAAGTCACACTTCCTGAAATAACAATTAAATACATGTCAAAATAATGCAATCATAACATTCGACATCAATAATTTAAACACAATGAAGTGATCTCACAACTACGAGCCCCTTGCTATCCCGTTGAACAAAACACCAAAATTTCAACCTCTAGTGCCCAAATTTATGAGACCAAAAGATTTAAGCAATATATAGGTAATAACCCATAATTTTCTAGTTTTCCACTTTTCTTTATTAGGTCATCACGCTTCTCTTATACAACTCCGAAGACTGCTCTATCCACTCAGAGGACAGCAGGCTTTGAAAACTCATAATAATTTCTATACAACTCCAAATTAAGCAAACGACGACATTTTTAGAATCTACAAGAAATTTTCTAGCTTTCCCTAGTTATTGAAATAGTCTAATTCGGTCTCTAACTAGGCATGCACAGCGCAAAACGAAGCTAGTACCAATAGCAATGCCAAATAGGACAACAGGCATTCAAACTAGCATAACTTCTAAACGGCTAAACCAAAATTCATGTTCTTGAACTCTAATTAAATATAAGACCATGTTCTACAATTTCTTCTGCAACTAACCAACCTCTTAGAAAATGGCCCTAGATTGCCCAAAACAATACAAAACTGAGACTATTGAGAACAACAGCAAGTTCTGGACAACAGTCACAAAAATAACCATATCTCCTAAACGGCTGAACCAAAATTCATATTCTTGGTCTCTAATTAATTTTGAGACGATGATCTACATCTTCTTCTACAAACAACCCCTTAGGAAATGCCTCTAGGGACCTCAAATCTCAGCTCTAAAATTAGGGTCTGCACAGCTCGAAATTTCAGAATTAACCCCTAGCTCTAAATCCACCAATTTCCCTCCAAAATCCCCAATTTCCAAAATCCTAAAACAACCAAACTAGCAGGGCTCCTCCATGAAAAGCAAACAAACCACCCAATCCAAACCCTAGGAAGCGTTACCTTCACTTACCCACAAAGGGGGAACAAGGGGGAGGAGGGAGAGCTTGGCTGCTTGGGGGAGAAGGGCTACTGCAAGGAGCTCGATTTGGAGGAGCAGCTCGGTTTTAGGGCAGGAGGAAGAAGTCCCAAGGCTTGCTACAACTGGAGAAGAACCCAATGAAGAAGAAAAAGCAGCTTTGGGGAGGGAGAAGAGCCCAAAGGCTGATGGGAGAAGGAAGCAAGAAAAGGGAGGGGGAGACTGTCGGCTGGGAGCAGCCAAGCTGTCCCAAAAAAATAAAAGAGGAATTTAGGTGAGGGGTTAGGTGAGGGGAAGGGCTAGGATTAGAGGAACCCTTCCCACAAGGGCCAAAATCCAAACCCAAAAGCTCAAAGACAGGCCCACACCTCCAACAGGATTTTCCTTAACTTGGAAATAATCCACGATATTATAAGATAGCTCCAAGAGATGACTGTGTTATCAATGAGATGAAATTAATGAAGTTGATAGATAAAGGGGTAATAGGAGTAGTAATATATGCTAAGACCATTCTAACAAATGATCAGAATTCAGATTGTGAGGCTACAGAGATCAGAAAGGTATTGAAGTAGTACCTGGATGTCTTTGCTGAACCTATGGAACTACCACTAATGAGAGAGTGTGATCATGCTATCCCACTGGTGCAGGAGGAAAAGATAGTAAATGTTAGGCCATATCAACTTCCTTATTTTAAGAAGAATGCCATAGGGGAATTGATTGAAGGCTTGTTACAATCCAAGGTGATTAGACCCAATGTCAGCCCTTACTCATCTATGGCTATTTTAGTCAAAAAGAAGGATGGAACTTAGAGATTTTGCATAGATTACAGATAATTGAATTCCAATACTATTAAGAATAAATATCCTATTCCAGTGATTGAAGATCTATTGGACAAACTGCATGGAGCCAATTACTTCTCCAAGATAGATTTAAGATCCTGGTATCATCAAATCCAAATGAATCCTGAAGGCATTTAAAATAGCTTTTAGTACTCATATTGGCCATTATGAATACATGGTCACGCCCTTTGGGTTGACAAATGCTCCTACCATGTTCCAAGCTTTAATGAACAGATTATTAGCTAGGTTTTTGAGGAAGAGTGTGCTTGTGAACTTTGATGACATATTGATTTACAGCTCCACTCTAGGAGAACATGTGATACATCTTAAGCAAGTGCTAGAAATCCTAAGGGAGAATAAGCTATATGCAAAGAAGAGCAAGTGTGTTTTCAGTTAGAGATAGGTGTAATACTTATGACATATTATCACCAACCAAGGGGTAGCAACAAATCCTGAGAAGATTTTGGCAGTTCAGGAATGGCCTACTCCCAAGAATGTAACGTAGTTGAGGGGGTTCCTAGGGTTGGCAAGTTATTACAGAAGGTTCATAAAAGGCTTTGGGACAATTTGTAGGCCTCTGTTCAATGCCCTAAAGAGAAATGCTTTCCATTGGAGTGAAGAATAGCGGCAGTCATTCATCGACATTAAAAAGGCACTCGCCAATGTTCTAGTCCTTGCACTTCCAAATTTCTCTCAACCCTTTGTTTTAGAAGTTGATGCGAGTAGAAATGGACTAGGAGCAATTTTAATGTAGGGTGGAAGACCCATTTCTTACTTGAGTAAAGCTATTGATACCAAGGCTATGGCAATGTAAACTTATGATAAAGAAGCTCTAGCCATATTAGAAGCTTTGAAGAAGTGGAAACACTATTTGGTGGGGTCTCCTTTAATCAGCAGGACCGATCAACAAAGCCTCCGATATCTAGCTGACCAAAGATTAATAGATGGTGTACAACACAAATTATTAATCAAGCTTTTGGGATATAATTACAAGATAGAGTACAAAAGTGGAAGAGAAAATAAGGTTGCTGATGCAATTTCCAGAATTCAACACCTAGAAGAGAATATGGCAATCACAATGGCAATACCTGAATGGATTACTGAAGTTGTACAAAGCTATCAAGGGGATGAAGATTGTAAGGAGTTGGAGACTAAACTAAGGATTAATGCAGCGAGTGCTCCATTTTATACCTTTAACAATGGCATATTGCGGTATAAAGGGAGAATATATGTTGGATCAAATACAATACCGAGAGAACAATTAATGGACTCCTTTCACAGTTCAACATTAGGGGGTCATTCAGGTGAAAGAGCCACATTCAAAGGGCAAAGCTTCTGTTCTATTGGTCCAGAATGAAAACCCGCATTTTCGAATTCGTTAAGAAATGTGCAGTTTGTCAAAATAACAAGTCAAAGAATATGCCATTCCCAGGATTACTCCAACTTTTACCAATTCCAGACATGGCCTAGACCCATATCACTATGGATTTTGTGCAATGTTTACCAAAATCAGAAGGAAAAGAAGTGGTGATGGTAGTGGTTGATAGATTCACCTAGTATGCACATTTTATATCCTTGAGCCATCCATATTTAGTTCAGGAAGTGGCTAAGCTGTTCTTGGACAATATATACAAGTTACATGGTCTTCCCATGGTGATTATGTCAGATCGAGATAGGGTCTTTACAAGCTCTTTATGGAAGGAACTTTTTAAGTCTATGGGGGTAAAGATCTGATTTAGTAGTGTCTACCATCCACAAATGGATGGCCAAATGGAAAGGGTAAACTAATGTCTTGAGAATTACTTAAGATGTATGGTATTTGCTAACCCAAGGAAGTGGCATTCATGGTTGTCCCGAGTAGAATGGTGGTATAATACTTCTTTTCATACATCCTTGAAGATGACTCCTTTTCAGGCTTTGTATGGCATCAAATCGCCCATGATTATTGAGAGTTCATTGTTTGATTCTATCACTGATGAGACAAGGAGAGAAAATCAGAACTGGCAATCCATATTTGATACCATTAAGGTTAACCTGGAGAAGGCAAGTTCAAGAATGAAACATTTCGCTGAAAAAACAGATCTGAGAGGAGTTTGAAGTTGGAGACATGGCTTATTTGAAAATTTGACCTTATCGACACAATACTCTTGCACTGCACAAAACACTAAAGTTGCATTATAAGTTCTATGGGCCATTTAGAGTCTTGGAGAGAATTGGGAAGGTAGCTTACAAATTGTTGTTACCAAATGGATGTCAAATACACCTGATTTTTCATGTTGGTCAATTGAAGAAGCACATTGGACCAAAAGTGGTTCCAAGCAAGGATTTGCCACTTGTGGATGATGAAGGAAATGTACTAACAGAACCAATTGCTATTCTTGAGAGAAGAATGATACCAAGGAGCAATGCGCCAGTGATTCAATGGAAAATTCAATGGGCTAATTTGTCCCCAAATGCTGCTGCTTGGGAGGATGCAGATTTCATCTCCAAGGTCTTTTCACACTTTCATCATTGAGGTCAAGGATCTCAAGGGGGGAGCAATGTTAGATAACAGAGAGGAAGAATCTGAATTCTAGTAGGGAAGACTCATTTCAGTTAACAAACAGTTAGGATCGGTTAAGTTCAGAATGGTAGAGTATAATCTGAAACAATCAAGCACTTGTTCATTGATTGCCAGCATGCCAAAAATATTTGGAGAATTATTCACATTGCTACTGGGTTAACTGCACCAAGATCTATTTCGCATATGTTTGGTCTTTGGTTAGCAGGCTTTGAAAAGATGGAGAAACGATTGATTTTTGCGGGGGTTGCAGCTCTTTTATGGGCTATTTGGTGCACTCGCAATGATTTACTCTTTAAAACAAACAATATATTTCTTGTTTGCGTGCTATCTTCGAGGGGACATCTTGGTTGAGATTTTGGGCACGCTTGCAAAGATGAGAACTCGGGGAGACCGTCCGATTGGCGAGTAGAGCTCTGGAGGTCGTTGCATTGCAAATATTTGCTAAGAATGGATAGCGAAATAATAATAGACTTTGTATTTGATATTTCTTTAAGCTATCTTTTGTCCTTTGTTTGGAGAATAGCTTGCTAGCTGAATACTTTGTACTTTGGTCGTATGCTTTATGCAGAGACCGGGACTCACTCCCTTTATCTAAAAAAAAAAGTTAGGGTTGTTCTGGATTCTGTAATGATTAGAAATCTAATGCAATACATCTCTTGCTTTCCCCCTTCTCTTTTCGCATCTACTAGCTTTCCATTTTATCAATTTACGAATGTTTTTGCTTTGAATTGGTTCCCGTGATTTGGTTCGGAAGTCAGACTCCATCGGGTTCTGACATGAGAGCGTATTGCTATTGTCTTGGAATACCTCACCGTGGGTTTCTTTACCACCTCCAGACTCCCTCGTCCCCAACTCCCTCACAACAGGCTCTGGCCCCCTACTCCCTCGACTCCGACTTCCTCGTAGGCTGCCGCCGGTCGGTTACTCACTCCCACAGGCCATCAGCACCCTATTCCCTTACCGTCGCGTTAGTCCCAGCTGCCTGACTGGCCGAACTTGCACCCCCTCCTCTTGCCATCTATCCTCCTTTTGACCATGTGAATCAGATGAAATTTTGTAAGAATATGTGTTGGATTCGGCCCCGTTTTTGTTGTGATGTGTAGGATTGTGTAGGATTTGGCTAGATTTGGATTTTTTTATATATATGGTGGTGTATTTGTATATGAACCAATTGGTGATTAGAATGTATGGGAGTGATTCATGGAAGATGGTTCTTGAACTGATTTTTATTTTTATCCATGTCCATGGAAACGATGACTTGTGCTGGCCATTACTTGTCTGCTTGTCCATGGAAATGATGGCGGTGTACGTGTACTATGACTTGGTGCTCCTTTATGGCATGCCCTTGTTCATGATGTTTGATAGTTTCTTTTGTCAGATCTGTGGTAGATTGATGATATACATATTGCAATTCATGATTTATTAGGTGATATAATCTTTTGTATATTGCGCAGTGTTCAAGTTCTTTTCTCGATTCAATGCACTTTGCTGCAATCTTTCTTAAACGTGTAGTGTTCAAAGTACAGAATTTGAAACATATTCACAAACACTGTAAAATGTTCAAAAATGCATACCTTCTCTAGAAGTGTAAATGTCATAGTTTGTCTGAATGTAATGTTAGAACTGGACCTAATCAACACTACTGCTTGGAGTGAACAATCGTCTGGGCAACATCTAAGGGCCTGTTTGACAGCTCCCACTTCTGGATTCTAGTGAGAGTTGAGTGGAGCTGTGCCAAATACTCTAGCTCCATAATTTTTTAGAGTTGGAGCAGGAAGGATCTGGAGTGGTCTGCAGTACAAATTTTGGGAGTGGGGTTTCCCCAACTCCCAGCTGGAGCGGAATACCAAAAAACAGAACTACCCTCGGAGTTGGGAGAGAATTACCCGCAAATGCCACTGGGCTAATACCCCCCAGCCGAGCCCGATCGATCCAACCGAGCGTCATTCGAACGGCCGCTCCTCCTCCTTCAAACCCTCACGCTCCTCTCAAACCCTCACGCTCCAGCGGCGGCGGCTTCGCCTCCTCCCCCCAGCCCTGCTCCGCTTCCTTCCCCAGCGATCTGGTCCTGCTCTCAACCCTGCTCCGCCTCCCACGGCCATGCTACGCCTCCCCTCAGTGATCTAGCCCTGCTCCTGACTCCTCCTTGCTGGATATGTGTGCACGCATTGACTGCTCTGCTTTTGCTATTTCCTCCATAGAATGGTCTTTGATTTACTCAGCTAGTAGTAATGGTCTTTGATTCTTTTCAGATTAAAATTATTGCTGAAGAGCCCAGTGGTCCAAGCCTTTGATCTTGGAGAGGTATGACAGCATGCATGCCACCTCGCCACATGGCGCCAAACACGGAAGTTTTAGTGCTAAGCTACAGTATTTTTATTATTTTAAAAATTATTTTTTATTATTTTTTAATCTAACTATCCCGACATGTGGCATTAAATTTCTTAATTTTTAAGGAATAATTTTAAAAAATCAAACCAATATTTCTACAACTTGTTTTAAAGAAAATCGGTACATTTTGTTTCTTTTTTGGAGGTTTTCATGAAACAAATTTCCTTTCTTGGTTAAAATCTCTACCTGTCTCGGCACTTCTTTCCGCCCGCAGCAACGTGCAGGACCGCAGAGCAGCTAGTATGTTATTACTACTAAATTACTTCTTTACAACATATTTTGAGTGTCAATTTGAGCAGCAGCAATTCTTTGGACAATATGGAAAACTCGCAATACTGCTTGCTTTCAGAATAGACCACCATCTGATCCAATTGTTGTTATCATGGTGTTTGGTTTGGTTGAAAAAATGGGCTGTTTTGGAGAGCAAAGAGGAAGATTGAGAAGCACTACATTGGGGGGCCACCCTGCTCGAACAAGTAACAAACAAAGCCTTCCAAGCGCAGCAAGGGTGGCGACCTGGCGTGTGCAGTATTCTAGGGAGACGAATATGGAGGAAATGGACAAAGCAGCAGCCTGCAGATCAGGAAGCTTTCAAGAAAAAAGTGGAAAAGTTTGGATGGTATTTTAGTTTCATTGCAGCTACCGTGCCGATTTGGAGGCTTAATTTTTTTAGCTGTTCCTAGTTCTATGGAGATCTTTGTTTCAAAAGGGCTAGCAGATGAGCAAATTTGCTTCTGTATTGCAGAGAGCAATGATCAGTACTGGTAGCTAGGTTTGGCAAGTGAAGTGTAGCAGGCAAACGAGTGTTTGTTGTCTCTGTACTTGTGGTTATGTGATAATGTGGATAAAAATATACAATAGTAGTGCTTGCCTGGAGTTCAGGTAGACAAGAACACCAGTGTGTTTTGGATGACGCCTAACAAATACGTGCGCTTTTTTTGTCCATGAACTAGATGAATGAAGTAACGATTTCAGTGCAATTTTCCATGCAATGAATGAACCGGATTCAATTTCACCCAGTTCCGACAAATTTGTGAAGAAATCTTGAAAGAAAAACTGTATGTAAATGACAAATTTGTGAAGAACTCTTGAAAGAAAAACTGTATATAAATAGAAAGGGGGTAAGATATGAATAAACTTAAGGTGTTAAAACCAGAGGTAGCATGGTCTTCTTGCCTCCAATTCTCTCTCTCTCTCTCTCTCTGGGTTTTGGCAGCCAACATTCTACCAAATACTCTTCTCAATGAACTCTAGATTCTGAGAGAAATGTACTATTAGAGAATCAAAAGCAGGAGCTGAGAAAACGAAATGCAGGGCTCTACCAAACGGCGTCTCTGTCGAGATAAACCAGAAGAAACAAACACCTGCCACCACCTCGCTGTCTGGGCCGAAGCCTTTCCACCCGGGTCCTCCGGGCATTCTGGTTCACGTACCGCCGCTCGTCCCCAGCGCGCTCGCATCGGTCTGATCCACGCCGACATGCGTCCTTCCGGCCCAGCAAAGCTGCCTGGCCGCTTCCCTCCCTCGCGCCGCACGGCAGGGCAGCCTGCGTCGTCCGCATCTCGCTTTCACACGTGGCCCGCGCCCTCTCTCGCAACGCGCCCCGAGATTCTTGGGCCGCACTGTTGTTTCCCTGGACCCCGCCTGGTTCGCTTCGAAAGCACACCGTGCCGCGGCATGCTTCCTCGGCAATCTGGCCTCTGAGTCGGGAGTTGTAACTTTTAAAAAAATCTATTTTTTTAACTTTTTAAGTTAAAAAAGTAACTGTACTGTATTTTTTTTTATAAAATAACCTAAATAAATAGCTAATTTTCCTAAGAATAAACTGTAAAAGCAGATTTAGCTTAGCTTTTACTTCTTGGTTTTTTGTTAGTTATATATGTCTTTTGACTTATATCAAAAGCAGCTTAAAAAGCCGAGTTGTTTAAAAGGTTTGCTGGTTTTTGAGAAATTGAATCTGCCTTTTAGCCCCAAACAAGGTCTCCTTATCGATGAGCATGGGCTGCTACCGCGTCTTCTGCTGGACCGGATTGCTATTTTACCAGTGATCTTGCCCAACATATTCTTGGGGGCAGGAGCTGGCTTTATTCGTTAGTAGATTGCGACTAGAAGCTCGTGTCCTCCAAATTATCTGCCATCCCGCGAGCTGGACAGCTTCTTGTGCATACCTAGCTAGGGTCGACATTACCAAGAAGAGCTATGTTTCTCCCAGATCACGCTTATCATAAATCACCTTTTCATATGTATATCTTCTTGTATTTTCCAGGGTATTTCAAACACGCGTTGCTCGCTGCTGCTCCTTCCTTTTCCTTAATCTCTCCTTTCTTTTTGGTCTTTTCTCTGCTTATTTTCTCGATCAGTTTGCTGCTCTGAATCACTTTACATTTCTTTGGAGCATCGATCAAACTATATATACCTTTCTCTTGCTCTAGCCGTGCCCCATGTCTTGCTCGTGAAGTTCTTGGGAATCGGGCATTGGAGATTGGAATGCTTAGTTCATCCTGGCATCATATGCTAAGCTAATGTCACAAACTATTTGTTTGTTCATCATTTAAATCTCCTCCTCGTTCATGTCAAGCTGTTCATGTTTAGACTAGCTAGTGCATGCCTAGTTAGTTAGCAGCTACCTTTTGACGTTTAGCCACTGGTACGTATGCATTTATTGCATTCCACTGTGACATGAATGAAGGCCACGCTTGACGACTTCATGGTTATGCTCACTAGGAAGTTGGAAGGAGTCCCTCGCCGCCGGCCTTGCCAAGACGGTCGCATTTGTTGTGATCTTCGTGCTCGGCGTGGTCGCCGGCCTCTGGGCGGTAACTGGGCCCCGCAAGTGCTACAGCAACCACACCAGAATCCTGTTCCCGATCACCACCGTGTACGCGGCAGCCGTCGCCCGCGGCAGCGGCGGCGTATGCAGCCGTCCCGACGCGGACGCCGGCTTCGCGGAGTTCGTGGCCCCGACGCGCCTCATGCATGACATGACGAACGAGCAGCTGTTCTGGCGCGCCATGATGGTGCCGGCCGCCGGCGCGTACCCGATCGAGCGCGTGCCCAAGGTAGCCTTCATGTTCCTCGCCGGCAGCGGCGTCCTGCCGCTTGCGCCGCTCTGGGAGCTTCCGTCTACATCCACGCGCCGCCGGGGCAGGCGCTCGACGTGCCCAAGAACTGGCCGTTCCACGGCCGGCAGGTCCCCAGCCAGGTGCACGACACAATGCCGCCGCCATAATATTGTTGTCGCCTTATGCCGTTTATTTTTTTTAGATAAAAGAAATAATCCGACCTCTTCTCACAAGGAGAATACAGCCAACGATACATAATCCAAAGGTACAACGAACGAACAAACGACTCAAGAGCCAACCAAACCAACCATACACTAACCAAACGATGAACTAAATAAGTACGAAAAGATTACATCGACATGGCACTAGGCCCCAATTCTAAGATTCCGACTCCATCCAAATTTGTGAAACAACTCCCATACTGTAGTCTCTAACAAACTGCATCCCTTTAATAACAACCCCTTCTCTTCCTCTTTAGACAGCGGAGACTAGCTTCTGATCCAATGCGTCCCCCTGAAGATAACCTGTGCAAATGAGTTAAAAGAACTTATGCCGTTCATTAATTCGCGATCGACTCATCTGATCCTTCAATTCCTTGGCTTGCTTTGTTTTCGCCAGGAAATCTCATGGGGCTTCATATCACTGATGGACGCCGAGAATTAAGCGGCTGCTAGCGAACGCGCTGCTCGACTTCTCCAACGAGCGCTTCGTCCTCCTCTCCGAGAGCAGCATACCGGTGCAGACTGCAGAGTTTCCCGACGGTCTACGAGTACCTCGTCAGCTCGCGGCACAGCTTTGTGGAGGTGTACCACAAGCAAAACAAGCAATGCCGCGGCCGGTACAGAGGCCGCATGGCGCCAGACATCACGCTGCCGCAGTGGAGGAAAGGCTCCCAGTGGTTCGAGCTCAGCCGGGACCTGGCCACGAGTATCCTGACGGACACGAAGTACTACCCCCTCTTCAGGAAGCACTGCCGGCCGTCGTGCTGCCCCGACGAGCACTACCTCCCGACGTACGTGAACATGCTCCACGGCGCCCGGAACTCGAACCGCACCGTGACATACGTGAACTACCTCTCAGGACGTGCGCGACAGAAGAACAGCTTTCTCAGCCGGTCACGGAGTCATAGTAGTTGCACCGGTCCCCTGAGGGGGTAGTTCGTGCTTTTCAAACAGGGTGGATATTACAAGCCACTGGTTTGTATTTCTTAGGGTTTCATTCTTTAGTTTTTAAGGTCGCTTCTTAAGATAGGCTTTTCTCCGCCTTGTACTTATTCCACTTCTTCTTGTTGATTTTTATCCTCCTTGTAAGCTTTGTTTTCGTCTATTTTTAATGAATGGTAGAGTTCCTTCTATCTTTCGAGGGGGGTCCTCACCCGGCGATGTACGGTGCAGGGTATGTCACGGTACGCTTCGGGGGGTGTCCAACGCTCGAAGGACGTGGCGTCCGTCCAACATGCTCTCATCCGTCCGATCGTAGGCTTGATTAACGTTGCTAATAAACGTCATTCCTTTTGAGCTGAGCCGCTGAATGCATGGGCTGAGCTGCCATTAATTAACGCGCGGCTCCCACCAAACGGCTCAGCTCTGCTCCACTTAATTAACGAACGAGAATTTTTCTTCATTCTCGCAGATCATTCGTGCACTCATCTTTAGCTGCTCCAATCCCATGCACGCGTATTGGAAGGCATCCTAATCTTGGCAGGCTCGGGCGAGCTACTGAGGTGGTCCTGTGGGCCACAGACCACCTGGCCCAAATTTATTAGCCTTTAGGTATTTTTCATAAGGAAAAAAAATCGTAGGACTTCTCTCACCGATGCTTCTTAAACTATCATTATAGGTATGTAAGCTACAGATTTAATACCTTTTATTTTAAGATGCTAGATGGTTGTTAAAGCTTTTTATTTGATTATATTGTGTTTGGTATTTTTTTTATTTAAATGTTGGTATGCTGCACTTATAGTGTTAAAAAAAGTTAAGCTGGACCACCCATGACTAAAATCCTAGCTACGCCACTGGCAGGGCTGCTTCTCACTCACTCAAATTAGCTAGGCCGGTCACGTCTTAATTATACGCGTATTAATTCCTTTTTTTATTGTGCATAACCATGGATGAAATGTTGCGTACATACATATATCGACGTGTATTATAAATAGATAGGTGGATGGATACGAAGTGACCATATACACTGTTGATGCCATCGATATTAAGCAGGTGGTATATAGAGAGCTAGTACTACAACTTACATATGGCAGCCGACGGCGGCGGCAAGGCCTTGAGGTTTCGGTGGCTACTAGTAAATTTTCCGCGGTGTAACACGCCGCGTATTTTTTTTCGGCGATGTTTTATTTTTTAAACCGTCGAAATAATGAGTGAAACGGCTGAAAGAACACAATTTTTTTTCACGGCGTAACACGCCGCGCGTGTCGTTTTTCGTAGAAAAAATTTCTTTTTTTTCGGTGGTGTTTTTTTTAAATCGCCGAAATAATGAGAGGAACAGCTGAAAGAACACAAAATTTTTCGTGACGTAACACGCCGCGCATGCCGCTTTTTCGTAGAAAAATTTTCTTTTTTTGCGACAGCGTTTTATTTTTTAAATCGTCGAAATAATGAGCGAAATGGCTAAAAGGACAATTTTTTTCCCATGGCGTAACACACCGCCCGTGTCGTTTTTCGTAGAAAAAATTCCTTTTTTTTTCGGCGGCGTTTTATTTTTTAAATCATCGAAATAATGAGCGGAACGGCTGAAAGAACACAAAAATTTTCGCGGCGTAACACGCCGCGCGAATGGGAAAAAAATAGAGAGATAGAGCTGTAGAAATATCTCTTTCGACGAATTATTTGGAAAATATTGGAGACTGAGCTGGAAAACCGTAGCGGGGAAAAAGTTTAGAGGAAAAAGGGTGAAAAATTGTTAGAGGCGACAACTTTTTTTTGCCGAGTCTAACACTCTACGCGTTCATCGAGTAATAATACATATTTAAAAAAATATTAGAGATCGAGATTGGAAAAAGTCTAGAGATAGAGCCGCACACATATTTCTAGTGACGAAAACATTTTTTCCTGGGAAAAACGGAGAAAGGACCTAGACGTAAGAAGCAAGGATCTGAATGTTACGTTTTTGGACCTGTCCGTTATCCTGAAAAATTAGAAAAGGGCTTGTTCGCGATTTGAATTTAACGGGAGTTTCTTTCCGTAAAACAGCGCACGAGGGACCCGAACACGATTTTCGGCGAAAATACCTTCTTCTCACAAAAAAATCACGAAGGGCCTATTCGTAATTTATAAAAGGACTAAAACGTAAAATTTTTTTTGAGCCGAGCCGCCGGCTCAGCTCAAACAGCCCTCAGCACGTGAATTCTTCAGCCTTTAGGAAATGAGTTATTATACGCAGCACGCTGCGCGGAGGCTTTCGTGGTGACCGGTGATGCTGATCGCCGTCGTAGTTCTGGTCAGGGCAGAATTAAGAAAAATTTTGTGAGAATGAAGAAAAATTCTCGTTCGTTAATTAAGTGAAGCAGAGCTGAGCCATTTGGTGGAAGCCGCGCGTTAATTAATGGCAACAAATTATGCATTGCATTCAAATTTCAAAAGGAACAATGTTTATTAGCAGCGTTAATCAAACCTATGATCGGACGGATGAGAGCATGTTGGACGGACGCCACGTCCTTCGGGCGTTGGACGCCCCCCGAAGCGGTCACGGTAGACTTGATCCAGAGTAGGGGTGGAATCGAGCCAAGCCGAGCTCGGCTCGGCTCGACCGAGCTCGTCAGTTTGCGAGCCGAGACGAGCTCGGCTCATTGTCTTTGTCGAGCTGAAAACCGGGCTCGGTTCGGGCTCGGTCGAGCCTCGAGCCGAGCCGAGCCGGCTCGTGAGCCGCCTGGCATGTGGGCCCGCCTCATTGCGTCAACTCTCAAGTATGTTCATTGTATGTTTCTTATTCAATATGACTGTATGAATGCCAAGCCGATTGAATGTCTGTGGGATGTGGCTAATTTTGTATTAAAATTAAGCCTCATGTAATTTGGATAATCAATTAATGATTAGTGATTAGTGAAAGTGATTCTAAATATCTGAATTTTACCGAGCCTAACGAGCCAACGAGCCGCTCGCGAGCCGGCTCGGGCTCGGCTCATTGTAGCACCGAGCCAGACGGTAGGCTCGGGCTCGGCTCGTTGATGCACCGAGCCAAGCCGAGCCACACCGAGCCGAGCCGCGAGCCTCGAGCTATTTTTCCACCCCTAATCCAGAGCATCAGGGAGAGGGAAAAACCCTGCATGCACAATTCTCGGGCGACGTCGACATGCTTCCTGTTCGCGAGGAAGTTCTCGGCCGACACGTTGGAGCCGCTGCTCAACATCTCGTCGCGGTCATGCGGTACTAGTTTTCACCATCGACACACCAGGGGTGTTTCTGTGTTTGTAACCTAGGAATAGGATTTACAACCTTGTCAGGTATCAACTGTAACTGGTGAACAAAAAGGGTTCATTTGAAGGCATCTTGTCGAATTTGCTACAGTAGGATGTGAAGAGCAGGTACACACCTCATTGACTGATGAAGACCCCGGGTTGTCTAGTTGTCCCATGGTATTTGTGCAGCACCCACTTGCAGTATACAAGGTGCTGGCTACCAAAGGCCAATTGGCATTGAACCACCACAGCGTGCAACAGGTTTGATTTGGTTGTGCTTTCTAATCAAGGAACATCAGGGGCCCAACATCTGCTGGAGAGCCTGCACTGCACCAACCATTCCAGCTCTTTCTCCTTTGTGATGCAACAACTAGATCATTGCATTCAATTTTCGCACTTCACTCGAGTATGAGCGATTCATAGCTGTGGTCCAATTCAGTCGTTTTTTCGGATCGGCCAGGCTTCGCTGGCCCAAGAGATGGCCCATCGGCAACAGTGTAAGAACTGTGGTAATCCTCCTGAATCCCTTGTGATTTCAGCAACAGCAGCCTGTCCATTGGTGCCACAAAAGCTGGGAAAGCACAAAGTAAAGCTGCAATTTCTCAGCCAAGGAAGAGATTAGGCGAAGCTGTCATAAGCACATACTACATGTAACTGATGAAATAATCACCGATTAGGCAAAGCATTGTTCCTGCTTTTTGCAAAAGACAGAGCCTGGAGAGCAGGTGGCCTTAGCAGGTGGGAGTGGCATTTGGTGTGGTCGTAGAAAGCTTTTAAGCCACACTTTGAGTTAGTTAACGAAATAAATGACGTGAAAGTAATCAAAAGGCAACTAGGGACAAAAAAAGGAGGCGAAATCTCATCAGAACAAACGCATACGCTCATGCAGCAAGAATGTACGTACCCACAGAAAGCTTTACTCACGTTTCATACATATATATTATATATATATATATAACCTGTCTGTACAAGGGCGTCTCTCATTATGTACTCACACTTTGAGTATTAACACAAGGCCAAGAAAATTCGATACAGTTGGGCCTGGCGTTGCAAGCTCAGGCACAGCCTTTCAGGATGTCAGCAAGACCGTTGCGCTGCTCGTCAGTCAGCTGCTTCGGGAAGACGATCTCAAACTTAACCCTTAGATCGCCCCGCGCGCCTTTCTGGTCAACAATGGGCATTCCTTCCCCTTCGATGACCTTCTCGTACCCCGGACAGATGATCTCATCCTGAAACGAGCAGCTCACCTTCTTGCCACTCAGAAGCCTGAATGAGAGGAACCAACCGGTGAGCGCGCTCACCAATGGCACCTCGGCTTTCAGCACTAGGTCGTTTCCTACCCTCTTGAACATCGGGTGCTTCTTCTCAGATATGGTAAAGACCGCATCGGCAGGTAGGCATCCCGGTCTCTCGTCCCCCATGCCTTCAAATGTGACCCTGTGCCCTTTCTTCCACCCTGGTTTCACCAGGATCATCTGATTCACCTCCTTCTTAACTATTGACCTGTCCAAAACATAAATCCAGTGAAGGTGATTAGTCCGGCAATTCTCCAAGAGAGAGTCCAAGGAATAAGGAAGCTTAGGAGTCACCGTCTCTGAATCTTCCCAGGCCACCACCCTCACATGTAAAAAGAATTATGAATACTGCCTATTGCTCGAAAAGGACCACTTCTTTGCTAGACGATAGATCCAAAACTAGGGTGTTCAAAGTCCATATGTGGCAAACATAGCAACTTGAAGCCTTAGAATTATCTCCTCGAGAGAGGATCCTAAATTCCCAAACACACTAAACACTGTTCGAAAACATTATTACTGTGTCTTGTGTTAGGTAGGATAATCTTGCAAGAATAGGATAGATACCCGGGACCGGGAGGGAAAAGGCACACCAAAGGGCACTTGTGTAAAAGTTCAATGCCTATGTTCCAAAGTAAGCTAAATATTCCACTGACAAATGCAGCCTATAAAGCGGCCACCCCACTGTAAAAAAGAAGTGCGCCATAGCCTGGAAAAGAAGAAAGTGATCGTGTTGGTTTACTATTTATCGAGCATTTCTAAACAGAGCAGAGAACTGGGGAGCACAAAGTGGAATGCAGGTCACCATCAGAACAAATCCTGAATTCTTGCCTACCCTGAAATTTCCAAGCATCGATCCATCGGAATCATATTTATATGAATCACAATATCACATCAAGGCTGTTCCGCTTGAATTATTTTTTTTCCTTTTTTACGGAAAAAAAAAGAGAAACAGATGACAAGCAATTGCTCGTCAGAATTCATGTGACGTTTCAATTAATCTTGTTCGTGGATTAAGTGTAACAGCGTTAGAGGGAAAGAAACACTACCCGTTCTTGGTGACGACGTCGCGGGTGAACTTGACCTCCTTCTTGCAGCCGTGGCAGAGCTCCTCGAGGGTGCACTCGAGCTTGCGCTCCAGCGGCGGCGTCTTGCGCATGATGGAGCTGGAGAACTCGGCGAACGCGCGCCGCCCTCCCGAGTTGCCGGAGCTGTACACCTTCTTGAACTCCCTCGCCGGCGTGCCGGGAGCGCTCCTCGTGCCAAAGTCGTCGCTGCGTGTCCTCGCCATGCGCACACCGCCCTTGTACGCGGCGCGGATTTCCTGCGGCGAGGTCTCACTGGGGAGGTTCAGGATCCGGTGGTACAGCTCGGGCGGGTTCCCCATTGAAGGGGATGGGGGGATGATGATGTTCTTGGAGCGGCGGTCGCAGGGGAAAGAAGGTAACAAGGGAGAAATGAGGAGTGGTGGGTTTGTTGCAGAGGAAGGTGGTTAAGTGTTAGACGGGGCGAAGAGAAAAGAGTGAGCGAGAGAGAGAGATCAGTAGGGGAATTTATTTGAACCAGTTTCTAGAGAAAGAAGATGTAGGAGGGGAGAGAGAGAGGGTGTCTTGGTATGAATTGTGAAATGGAGGTACTAGTGGCAGTGGATGTGGGCTATGGATGGCATGATGGTGAATTGGCAATGCATAAGTGAAAGACCATGTGAAGATTTATCTCTGTTGGTAATAAATTATTGACTGTGTTTAAACATGCAGTACTCAAATTTGAGTTTGTTTTGAACTCTACTTTTAATTTGAAGCAATTTGAGTTCTGTCTGGATTTTTCGGCTCTACCGACCAACTAGAAGTGGTAGCATCGGACCTGCGGTACTACCGGCCTTTAGAGCAGTCGTGCCGGGGTAGCAGTACTCCTAGACCCTAGATAGTGGTAGTTATTTTTCAGAGAGTGTATTCACTGGATTAACATGGTGTACGGTACTATCGGCCATGTTGAAGCGATATACCTGCCGTGTGGTACTATCGGCTCATAGTTGGCGGTAGTACCGACTTCATATGCGAAGTTGAGATTAAACTTTGATTGTGTGATGTTTATTGCATATCAATTTGGACATTACTATGTGATAGATTTTCTTATTTTTGATGGTTGCAAGATGATGGTGCTAAACCGTGGTGAGGCGAAGGATGACTCAGACTAGGCGAGGTGCGTTGAGATCCAAACGGTCAGGGATCGCCAGAGGATGACTGGAGACGGAGTCACTGCAAGCCTAGAAGACAAGAAAACGACTGAGATGCTAACTTAGGGTTGCTTAAATCAAGAAGAGCCGTTGGATTGCGGTTTAGAAGATATAATAGTGGTCAAGTTAGTTTGATTTGAAAAGCATGCAAAACTGTTATATTATTGGGTTGCGGGTTAGCCCATATATGAATGAGGGAATGAATCTTAACCCTTAATGAGGTTTCTTAAGAGCTAAGAAGGTTATCCAAAGGTAGAGATTGCTCCATGGTTGCTATAAATAGAGAGGGAGAGGGGTGTCCCTCCTTGGAAAGGTTTTGTGTACTCTTTTGAGTTTTGCTCACTTTATTGTGAGACTTTATAAGCCGTCCTTCCAAAAAATAAAATTTTATTTCCTTACTATTCCGAATTTAATTTCAGCATTTACTTTATGTCTTAACTTTAATATTTAAATTCCGCACTTTAAATTCTTGCAATTTACTTTTCACACATTCGGAATTATCTTCCCTCCTTCTAAATGCTTGTGGATTTTATGCGAAGGATAAATGATTGATGGATAAATCTTTTTTCAGATCATATCCTTATCATATAGGCAATATTTTGCAAGAACTCGATCTTTTGCCTCTTTCTTTGATAAATCTTTGTAGATCGTGTTTGAGATTTTTGTTTCTTGTGTTCTTGCTTGTTGTGATAAGTGGGAGGATATCTAAGAACATCAAAACCCCACAAGCAAGTCCAAGACCAAGATTTTGGTTTTTGCCTGGTTTTGGTGCACTCCTCCTTCAATTGAAAAAAGATCAGAACTTTGATGTCAATCCTTTGGATTGAAAGTTGGAATAGGTTCTTGACCTCCATAAGAAAATACATACAAAGTTTCATGAGCGTTGGACCAACTGATCTCAAGTTATATCGATTTTCGTTCTAAGATCATGCTAAGTTCTTATTCTGTTTGGGGAGCCGACACTACCTCCCATACCTAGTGTAGTATCGATCCTCCGGTACTACCGGCCCCTATGCTATGGTAGTACCGACCAGAGTAGATTTTTTCTGTTTTGCTCCTTTGCGCTTGAGTGTTTCAAGTGAGGTTTTGGTTGGATCCATTGAGTGAGAAAAATCTATTATAATATTAAAGTAGAGGCAAAAGAAACCACACATTTGCTCTCAAGACTAGAAATTCCCACATTAATCACAAGAAAAAAAGAAAGATCTACACCGTTGATCATGGTGGTCCAGATTATAAGGTCTAGATTAAAAAAGAGTTTTTCTCATGTACAATATAAGAGTTTGTGTCATATACAATACAAAAATAATCGAAATTAGGAATAAAAATAAAATAAAATCAGAAAATTGATTTCTATACAATTAAAAGAAAGAGTCTAAGCACAATAAAAAATTTGAGACAAAAAATAAAAGATAATTAATAATCTAATTTCATACGAACATCGAAATAAAATTGAAATTCAGAATAAAAATTAGAATAAAAATAAAATATAATTAGTAATATGATTTCCATACGAACATCAAAATAAAACTAAAATTTGGAATAAAAATTAGTAGTTACATTTGTCTATGAATTCTAACATAAAAAACTAAAATTCAGAATGAAAAATTAAAAAAAAATAGGAATTTGAGTTCCATATGAACATCAAAACAAAGAGTCCACATAAAGTACAATAAAAAAACAAAATTCCCTGTAAAAATAAAATAAAAGTAGCAATTCGATTTCCATACGAACATCAAAATAAAAATAAAATTCGAAACAAAAATCCATTGAAAATTAGTAATTGGATTTGTATACTAATCCCAACCTAAAAATTTAGAATAAAAATAAAATAAAATTAGCAATTTAATTTCCATAAAAACTCTAAAATAAAATCCTAAATAGATTAAATTTGAAATAAATATAAAATAAAAAATACCAATTAGATTTGTATACGATTCCAAACTAAAACTAAATTAAAAAATCTATGTCATTTATGATCCAACAACACACAATTATAATTTAGAATACAAACAAACAAAAAATGCTAATTTGTTTTGCACAAGAATTCAATTCAATTTCCATATTAATTTATAAATAAAATCTCTAAATAAATATAATCTAGAATAAATATTAAAGAAACATTAGCTACTGGATTTCTATATGAATTCAACAAAAAATAACTAAAAGTTAGAATAAAAATAAAATAAAAAAGAGAAATGCTAAAGTCGAAGGAGCCAAAAGCCGCAATGACGAGTAGTGTACGTCTGTATTGTTGAAGAAGTCAGTAGTAAAAGAAGCTGGATGATGGGGAGATCCTACTAGAGAGGAGATGAAGCTTTTCATGGAAGATGAGCTACGGAGGATATATATATCCATTGGGTGACCAGAAATGTGCCATTGCTGCTAAGGGATATGACTTCGAACACGATGGTGAAAAAATTCTCTATATTGTTAGATAACGACTAAATCAAACATGCTAACACCATAGAAGATGGGAGGTCGCCGCGTTAGTGAGGAAGCACATCGTTGAGTTGGGAAACATCGAATAAGAGAAGCGGCCAATATAGGACAAGCGTAAATCAAGTATGTATAATATATTGCATGTATGTATGCATGCATGAATTCATTTGAATCAAAACAAGTTACAAAAAACTTATAGTAGATATGTCGCTACTCTATGGAATAGGCTTGAAGCCACTGGTGAGAGCATGACGGGTGTCCTCGGTAGGGATAAGCAATACTTGTACATGTATACATTGCATGTTGATGTCGCAATGTTTAACATGAAGTAATAATTGAAGAGAACAGAAGATAGTTATACGATAGAGTATTGCATTAAAATGGTAGCAGTTGAGAGGGATAGATAAAAAATTAGGTTACTATTAGCGGTTGAAGCAGAAAAATTGTGGGGCGATCAATAAAAGATATAATTAATACATATGGTTCTGTGAGGCAGCCAGCGTATGAGGAAGGTATGTTCAAAATAAGTCATCGATAATGTCTCATTGTATATGTGAGCAATGTACTCTAATCTATGTAAAATAATCAACATATTACTTGAGATTAAATAGAGTTATATGTGTTGCATATATTTTGAAAAAAGAGTACTAATAGAGAAAGAATAGAGGTGTATAGCTATATGATCTATGCAAGATATGGAGTAGCTACGTTTCTAAGAACCCTAATAACTTATTATTCTCAATCATTTTCTTCCATCAAAACTTTTACTTCAATTACAACCTTTAAGTTGAATTTTTCTTCAAAACTTCTATTGTCATTTCAAATGTTTATGATGTCTTAAAAATCTAAATAGTCTACCAAATACATTAATATATTATCAAGTATATAAATTATATTATTTGATACTATAAACTGTTAAAAAAATCTAGCCGTGTAAATGCACGGGTCGCTCTGCTAGTTTAATTGTAATCATTCACCTCTTTTGATCGTCATTTCGGCACTTCAACATGGACAAAGACTAGCTGAAGGGCAGGATATAGGATGTGACGGTGTGAGATTTGTAGCTTTGCATTTGCATTTGCACCATTGCATAATGTTGACCTTCTGAAGCAAACAACGGGGAGAAAAAGGTTTCATCTGAGGATTGGTGGTGATAATGGTGGAAGGCCAAACGTGTTCTTGATGATCATGTCTTTGTGCGGTTTTGCAAGTGAAAGGACCAGAGATGTCACCTAGAGGGTAGGCGAATTAAAATTTTACAGCAAAAGAAAATCTCCCGAGGGTATTAGTCCGGAATGTCCGAGGATTTATCCGGATACTCCGGTATGCCGAACTATCCGGGTTAATTGGTCCGGATATTCCGGATTGGTGACCTCGAAGTGATATTTTAAATCTCTGTAATTTTTCAACAAACTAATTGAAGACAAATGTTCTAAACAGTATCAGATACCTGTGGATGATGTAGATCTAGAGCCAAACACAGTAATAAGGTAGATCGGGGCTCCCAAAAGATCAAAATCACAAACCCTAGCAAAAACAAATGAAGAACACGAAGACAATGATTTTTACCCGAAGTTCGGATTCTTGAAGGGAATTCTACGTCTCCGTTGAGGCGGCACTTAGCTAGGGTCTCTTTCAACCCTAATCCTCCTGGTGTTGCACTAATGCACTCGCCGATCTTCACTCCGTGTCTCTTTCCTTTCGGAGGCGAGACTTGCCTTCACAAACCTCCGGGGCTCACTACACCAAGTATTGGAGGCTCCCGATGCCTCCTTGCCGTCTAGGAGCCCTTCAAACTCCAAGAATAACAAATACTTCGCGAAATCTTCTTGGAGGATGAAACTTATGCTCAAGAATGAAAGATGCAAGCTCAAGGCACTCAAATCCACTCCTTTCTCCCGAAAGATTCAAATCAAGCACTAGATTCAAGTGGAGAAAGGAGATTAGGGCTCAAGAGTGTGAGAGTGAGAGCTGAAGAATGCAATAATGGAGCTTGTACCCTGGTAGGTGGAGAGTGAGGGCTTAAATAGGTGCTCCAAAATCCAACCGTTATGAGAGAGCTGCGTACAACCCGGAGTATCCGGACATATAACCCGGAGACTCCGGATTGATGAAGTTTAGATCATACCGAAGGGGTTAATCCGGAGACTTCGAACAAAAACCCCGGATACTTCGGACTCATTTAACCCGAAGTGTCCGGACTAAACCCCGGATACTCCGGACTTATGAGTAAGCAGCCACCGAGGGTATTAACCCGGAATGTCCGGACTAAATGTCCGGATACTCTGGCCTAACCCACTCGGCCAGAATGGTATATTTGACAGAAATGCAATGATTTAAATTCTTTTGCTATGCAATTTTCTTCCTTTGAGCATAAGTATATCCTAGAAGCGATTTCCCGTCGTATCCCCCTTAATAGTACGGTTATCCTTAGATTCAATTAAATAAAAAATTTACAATTTATGTCTTGATGCCGCCTTTTCAAATTTTAAATATGGTAGGGATCTCCAATCGCTTTCTTATGATGATACTTTCTCGGTCTCTGCATGGATTCTCACTTAAACTATTAGTATTCTCTAATTGTGTCGTCATTAATCACCAAAACCCTCAAAGGGGCCTAGATGCACTTTCAATCTCTCCCTTTTTGGTGTATTGATGACAACACAATTGAAGACTTAAAAGAAATAATAGGAAATTGAATTTTCATTTTGAATGCTAACTATATAGTGGAGCTCCCCCTAAGTGCGTGCATTAGAGAAATGGAGTGAGATCAAATGCACAAATTTAGAGAGACTTTTTGCAAGAGCTCCCCCTATATCCTTGCATTCGAGGGATCAATAATAACAGTATATCAGTTTGCATCAAGTAGATATGCAAGACAATATGTAAATAACTTGATTCAACATTAAGCAATGATAAGCAAACATTAATCCAATGAACTAGGAAAAGGAAATAAGTTCACAAGCCAAAAAAAGTTCACAAGCCACAATCAACCAGAACACAAACACAAAAGCAACTAAACAAATAACCACCCAAACGACGCTAAAAGCTAAACACTCCCCCTTTGGCATCAAGACATCCAAAAAGGGAAGCGCTTAGGACAGAAAATCATTTGTCGTCGCCAGAAGGTTGATAGTCATCTTCCTCGCTGCCCTCGCCGCTGCCACTGCCACTGCCGCTATCCTGAGTTGCTGAAGACTGAAGACCGAAAAGCTGCTGAGTGGCAGAATCCACAGTAGGCCCATCAGAAGACTCCTCTGACTCACTGGCAAGAATGTCCACCTTGCTGGCGGCGATAGGCTCGAAACTCACGGCGATGCTCATGAATCTCCTAGCGAGTCTCCTTTACCTGAGTGGATATATCTTGGCACAAGCAGAAAAGGCACTTAAGCATCCTCTTGATGGTGTCTCTGCTAGAGGAAGGAGAACCTGGAGGAGAAACAGGAGCTACAACTGGAGCTAAAAAACTTGCCCGAGACGGACGACCCCTGGTTCGCTGACCAACAGGAGAAAACGGAGCTGTGGAGGCTGAAGGAGCTGTGGAGGCTGAGTTGGAACGATGGCAGCCACCTCAAACTCTGATTGAATTCAGCATGGCTGAGTTCCACCATATCCGACCTATCAGTACTAAGCCGGTTCGAGCCCAAATATCTGGGTTGTGCAAACTGAAACTTTATTTCGGTTACTCTAATATAAAGTGAAAGTATTAGCTTAGCCCGATGCTAAGTTCAATTTACTCTTATATTTAGAACATCTTCCATATGAGAGAAGACTGCTAGGTATCTATAGTGAAGTAATTTGCTCTACTGCCAAACTTAGTTGAAAGTTCTAACAAATTATCCATCCACCAATTCCAACTGAAATTAAGTTCTTAAAATTCACAATTGAATGTTCTTAGTTCCCGATTGGAAGTTTATTTTAATTGTAGTTGAAAGTTCACATTTTCCGAAAACCGAAAGGGAAGTTGTTTTTTTGCATTCGAATTAAATAAGCTTTTTTTTGAAAATTTTGTTCTATGAAAGGGGTGAAGGAAGGAAGCAGCGGACACACCCTCGTAACAATTTCATGATAAGCCAAATAATCAGCTCCACGAAAAGGTACCTGTGTGCCGCCGCGGACCCCCGCTGTTTAGAACTTGGTTAACTGCATGAGCGTAGTCCTAGGGGGTAATGGTGAAGTCACTACTAGTAAATCAGCAGATCCGGTGTAATCAGCAGCTACTTGAACCGCGTTGCTCCTTGACGCTTATTCTCTCTGTTCATTTTTATAAGACGTATTTTAATTTTGCACAAGGATTAAGGTTGTGTTGAAATTGATAAAGGCATAATAGAAAATGACTTAGATACTCCCACTTAATTGTATTAAAAGATAAAAGATATACTTTATGTGGGTAGTAATGAATAAATGTATATAATTGAAAAAAAATAAATAGAGTTATAAAAAGAAAGACCTTATTAAATTTACAGGTAAGTTTTATACTCGTAACAAGATTATTCAAAAATACTAGTTACTACCACTTATCGTACCACTCCAAACCAAAGCGCGAGCGTGTGAAATAGAGAGGTGCCAGCGTCACCAACTCGCTGCATCTGCAATTCTGGATGTATGGTCGGGCAGAGCCGTGTTCTGTTTGCAGCGTCAGCGTGCATGATCATGCATACGGTTGTATCTGTTGCACGTGAATGATTGGCGAATAAGTACGGCATGGTTAGCTATTATTGTCCGTACTGGCAAAAAAATGACTATGCGCAGCTCGTGCACGCTGTGTCGCTACTCGATAGGCCGCTCGAATCGATCCAATCAGATCAAGCAGTTCCTCACACTGCTGTCTGCCACCCCGTCACGCTTGTCGAGTCATCAATATTTTTCTCCTCAGTCGATCGCTTTGGTCCGTGGAAAACCCAATATATTTTAGATAAGACTGAACTACTACGCTGGGGCATTGAGATGCATTTTGCAATTAGTGAATGGCCATGCACTCCTTGGATTCTTCCGAGCGCGGCACGGTCATATGCATGTGCGAAGTGGGAGATCGCTAGCTGGGGGATAGGGTAGGAAACGGACCAAATAACGCCTCCTCGACGTGTTCTACATGCACATAGCCTCTTTGCACATCTCTTTATTTTTATTTTTGTTACCTTTCGAATAAAATTATGAATCTAACTTTCTTCTCAAGCGTGAAAGCGTCGGTAGACGACACATATGTCACCTACCGTAGCAGGTGATTGGCACCATAGATGTTCTACTACCGAGCTCAGGCCGGCAGGTTTCGTGATGCCCTATCCTGCCTAGCTCGGTATGTACCTGCCACGGTACCTGAGTTTGGCAGGAGGGGGTACCGGCGAGCACGGGCTGACAAGTCTTGTTGAGTCTATCATACTCGGTAGGTCGGCTGCCAACTCTTGGCTACCTGTCGAGCTAGGGAGTGTGACAGGTGGTACGTGTGATCTATCGTTGCGTATGTAGTTGAAAGTGAGACCATTTTATAATTTTGATTTGAGATCAAATTTGAAAAAAAAAAGCCGATAGGGCCAACATAATACACCATCAAGAGCCTGCATTCATCGCCACATGGCCCATGTCATTGCAGAGGCAATGCGACGTGCTCAATTACTGCCGTTATTCCGAGAACTGAATGAGCGAGAGCGGTGTGTAGATGACGTACGTACAACTTCGAGTATAGGGCCTCTAGGCGACGACTAGTATAGCCCCGGGATGGGAGGAATAATTGGAGAAACAATGTGATCCAGGCTGTAAATTTCAGTAGTAGACTATAGATAGTATAGACAAGCTTCAAGGTGAAAAATACAACCCTCGATGCCATGGAATAAATGACGCGCGCGTCTCGGCAATCCAGAGGCACGCGCGTCCAATACTATATAAGAAATCGAACGGTGATTTCACGTTTCGAAGAACCAAATTAGTTATATAGCTTCTCGAGTCTCGATTGGTGTATTCGCGCAGGGTGGAGCCCAGTTAACAAGCACCCATGATCCTCAACCAAATCATCCTTGCTGGCAGCGACCAAATTAGACGTTTGTCACATGCATGCCGCAGATTGCATGGCTGACTGGCCAGTGCTGATAGTAGACTCAAAAACACCTTGCGCGGAGGGGGACAATTTACGTGTCGTCGCACGTAGGCACGTTAATCTCGCTTGCCTATACTAGCTTGTCCGATCGAATTGTCGCCGTCGCGGCGCGCGCGGTGTGGTCTGGCAAGGCAGGCAGGGGATGGTGTCGCGCACCAGCCCGCGGCCGGGAGGGAGGTAACGTACGTACGGCAACGGATGTGGTCGTTCGTGTGCATGTTGGGTGGATTCCACCGTGCGCGCGGGGGCTCGTCGCGAGGGGCCGGAAGGCCGGGTAGGTGCATGGTTGGTGGCCAGGCCGAGTCTTAAACTGTGAGCGCCGCCCTTGGTTGCTCATCAGCGGCGTGTCGATCGTCACGTCTCGGCGCTGTGAGTTTGGCTCGATTTCATTGGATTCCGTGGGCAATCGAGCAGCCGCGATTCGTGGTTTCGGTTTACGCTAGCTCGCGAATACAAACGGAAATGTCAGGCTAAGTCGTGTTTCTCCTTAATTAGGCGTAGGGGGCTCGTGTATGGTAAAGATGACAAGTCTAACTGACCAAACCATACACAGGTTAGGGTTTTTTTACTCGCCTATGCAGGTTTTCAGACCAAAGTCTAGAACATGCAGTAGATTTATTCTGGCCTCCGCAAATTGTAGACATGTGTTTAGGGCACCCGTGTGTCTTACTTCCTTGTAATCGAAAAAATATAATGTATCATGTTAGTCTAAAATCTATCTATCTATACTACCTATATTAATTAAGTACTCTAAAGGAAGCTTCCACATAAACTAGAAAGATCTAGCCATCCATATGAGGAGCCGAATTATAATGAATTAGATTAAAAGAAAATGTCCATATCAATCAATCGAATCGATCATCAACATCTATATTAATTAGACACTCATCCCACATTAATCAAAAAGATCTAGTCGTATGTTTGGCGGACCCGAATTATAACGGCTTAGATTAAAAAAAAGAGTCTATATCAAATACAATACAAATTAATTGAAACTCAGAATAAAAAAATAAAAAATAGCAATTTGATTTTCATACAACTTCCAAAGTAACATCCATAA
Organism: Guadua angustifolia; assembly: GCA_036346375.1. Taxonomy (NCBI): domain Eukaryota; kingdom Viridiplantae; phylum Streptophyta; class Magnoliopsida; order Poales; family Poaceae; genus Guadua; species Guadua angustifolia. The sequence goes on along the minus strand of CM070500.1, from coordinate 15,935,076 downwards.
ATAATTAAAATTTAAAATAATAATTAAATAGAAATTAGCAAATGTCAAGTACAATCCGAACTAACAAAAATTCAAAAGAAAAATTAGTAATTTGATGTTCACATAAATTTCAAAGTAAAAACGCTAAAAAAATCTATACCCATATATATGCTAATTAGGCACACCGAGGAAACTCCCACGTTAACCAGAAAAATCTGATTGTCCATATGATGGACTCGAGTTATAACAGTTTAAATTAAAAGAAAGAAGTAATGTCAACTGCAATCTAAATTAATTGAAATTTAGAATTAAAAATAAAACATAATTAGCAATTTAATTTCCATACAAATTCCAAAGTAACATACATAAATAATTAAAATTCGGAATAATAATTAAATAAAAATTAGCAAATAGTCAATACAATCCAAATTAACTAAAATTAAGAATAAAAATAAAATAAAATTAGCAATTTGATTTCCATGCAAATTTCAGAGTAAAAACCCTACAGAAATAACAATTGAGAGTAAAAACCATACAAAAATAATATATTAATTTTTATACAGATCGTAGCCTAAAACTAAAAGAACAAATCTAAACTAAAAAAAGGAAATTTGAACAAAAAAATAAAATTAGCAATTTGATTTCCATAAGAATTCCAAATTAAAATTCCTTAAGAGCTGAAAATTGGAATAAATATCCTATATATATCAATTAAGCACCCCAAGGAAATTCCTGCATTAATCTGGAAGAGAAAAAGTTATAGCCATCCATCAAGTGAACCCGAGTTATAATGAGTTAGATTAAAAGAAAGAGTACATATTTACTAAAATTCAAAATAAAATTATAATAAAGCTATCAATTTGATTTCCATACAAACTTCAAAGTAAAATTCCTAAATATTTTATATTGGTAATAAAAATTAGATGAAATAGTAGTTGAATTTGTATAGAATTCCAACCAAAAACTGAAATTTGAAATAAAAAATAAAAGGATATTAGCAAATTGATTTTATGAATTGCAAATTGAAATACCTAAAGTGCTGAAAATTAGAATAAATATTCTATTCTAGTTAGGCACCATAAGGAAATTCCCACATTAATCGGAAAAAAGAAAAAAAATTGAGTCATCTATTTAACGAACCGAGTTGCAATAGCTTAGATTAAAGTAAACAGTCTATGTCAAGTACATAACTAAAATTAAGAATAAAAAATATATAATAAAGTTATCAATTTGATTTCCATAAGAACGTTAAAGTAAAATCCCTAAATATCAGTTTATCAACTGAGGAGCACTTTCTATCCTTTATGGAACTTGAAAACGTTATTTATAATTCGAAGTTGAAGTAAAAATTCAAGAGCTCTTTTACAATACACTAGGATTAATATGGGCCGTCCATTTCTTTAGATCCAAAGGTTAAGATTAGTCTGGATCTGATTATACTACTATGTGTAGTATAGGTAGTATATCCCGTGGAGGGGTATAATGGTCAAAACAAATTTCGAAGCTAGCAATTGCCCCCAAATTCTAGGGTTTGACGGGCCTGAGCCATGGCGGCGGCGTCTTCGCCAGGCACGAGGCGACCTGGATGAACTTCCGGGAGGGAGGCTTCGACAAGGAGTGCAGCAGCCCAAGTGTAGAACACCACCTCCACCTCCTTGCTGAAGAATGAAGATCAAGAGGGTGTCTTACCCATGCACATGGAAGGTTTCGATGCTCTCTCTTCTCGCCCACATCCTCTTGCTCACATCCAGCTCTCGAACGAGGCGAGAGTCGCAAGACCGCGAGAGGAAAAGTGAGGACGGCGGCGGAAGAAAAATTAGGGCACCGATCAAAGAATTTACGAATTGTCTAAAATGCCCCTGCTAATGGATGAGAAAAATCTAAAATACCCTTCACAAATGGATGGTTAGATTTAATTCCTACTACCTATATTGTGTATTGTAAAATTTCTCAAATTCAAATAGGTTGTGATTTCCGCTCTCAATAACTTTTACATTAAGTATTATTTTTATATTCTATTTGAGACGGAACTAAGAACCTTATCTAAAAGGGAAAATTCGTTTTGAGCCATTGCAAATATGCACGTTTTGAAATCTGCCATTATACTTCACCGACTCGAAGAGGGCCAACATTATTCTCGCGAGTTTGAAATATGCCATTTTATCGTCCTCCTCGCCTCGGGCCCACCAGTCACCAATCTTCAGATTCCCCACTCTGCCCTCGCCGACAAAATTCCCCACCCCATTGAAGAACCCTAAGCCTGACGCCTCTTCTTCGTTTCCTCCGATTTCCCCAACCCGAGTGGCGAGTGGCGGAGAAGCAAGCGACCTCGACAATGAAGCGAGTGGTGAAGGCACGCGACAAGCGAGAGGCGATCGAGAGGCAAGGCAAGGCGATCAAGGGGAGATGGAGGTTCCCAAGCAAGTGGTGCTGGTTCCTCTTTTCCCAAACAAAGGAGTTGTCCAAATCTCTCTCTCCTTTCATGTTGTGCTAACGGTGAGAGTGCACCACCAATATGAACATGTTGTTGTTGTGTTTTGCGGTTAGAATCTAATTAGTCCCATTTATGGTAGAGTCTTGGTTCACGATAGAGCTTAAGGTTCAAGGATTTGTGAGCAAAGAGTCAGGCGGTAGGAAAAGCTATACGCGCGGTTTTTCTCGAAATTGGATAGTGGATTCGGAGAGCTGTTCAATGGATTTCCTTATGAAAAGCTTAAGTGCGGAATTGAAATGGAGTGTGAACCAGACTGCTAAGGTTTGGTACTTTGACAAAATAATGGGTGAGGATGTTAGCTTAGTCGATGACAGTCAGCTTGTAGGTTTGTTTGAAATGTACCAACCCGAGAAACATTTTGAGTTAATTATAGCAGTGTTTGACAAAAAGGTTGTGGAGGAAAATGAGTGTTCCATAGAGCCTCTGTGTGTTGTGCATCCTCCATGCGGTCCTAGAGAGAAAAGCCAGGAAGCAACTACATCTAAACCTGCAAATGAAAATGCAACAAGAATCGAGGTGGACGTGTTTGACATTGAAGAGGAGTATGTTGGTGTGAATGATGAGCACTTATATGGTGCTCCTCCAAGTACACATCAAACTGACTTTGACTTTGACTTTGACTTTGAACCACAAACACATGGATCTGCCGAATTTGGACAATCTTCTCGGTAAATTGGCTGCTTCTTTGGCGATGGGGTTGCACCAGAAGAGGCAGAGGTGACTGATGTAGACCCTCAGGAAGTAAATGTGTTGCTTGATCCTGATGAGCCAGATATTAAGAAAGGGGCTTTATTTCCTGATATTGTAGCGTTCAGAAAAGCTATTAGGCACTATGCCATTAAGAGGGGGTTTGAATTTTCTGGTTTAAGGACTGATAAAACAAGATTCATTGCTAGCTGCTCATATGAGGATGTCCTTGGCGTATTCATGCTTCCAGTGCAGGATGAACGCACTGTCTGAGTTAGAATGATGTATAACTTCAATTATGCATGTTAATTTTGCATGTTAATGTTCATATGTTGATGTTTCCCCATGTTTCTTTGTGCGAGATAAAGGTGCTTCCTTTTGATCACAATTGTCCAACAAGAAAGTTGATGGATGGGAAGATGGCAACTCAAGAATGGATTGTTGATAGGATTCTTTGCTTGGGTTAAGACCAACCCACGTAAGGGAGCAAAGGATGCAAAAGAGAAGTTGGAAGAACAGTACGAGATTAAACTGAAATATTCCAAGGCTTGGGCAGGCATGAGGCTAGCTCTAGACCAGATTCATGGCAAGTATGAAGAAAGCTTCCAGTTCCTCTTCAACTGGAAGGCGAGAGGTTGAGAAAGGGATCTGGATCCTCATTGACATTGACTGAAGAAAGAAGGTAACAACATGTATTTCAAGAGAATTTTGTTTGCTTGATGCATGTAGAGATGGTTTCTTGGCTGGTTGTAGACCATACCTAGGTGTAGATTCAACAGCTCTCACTGGAAAGTACACAGGTCAGTTGGCCTCAGCTACTAGTGTTGATGGGCACAATTGGCTCTTCTATGTAGCATATGCTATTTTTGCATCTGAAACAGAGGACAACTGGTGGTTCATGCAGCTTTTGCGTAGAGCTGTAGGTTGTCCTGAGGGTTTAGTGATATCCACAGATGCTTGTAAGGGTCTAGAAAAGGTTTGTTGATGTGGCTTTCCTGAAGTTGAACATAGAGAGTGTATGAGGCATCTTTATGCAAATTTCATGAAGAAGTTTAGTGGACCAATCTTCACACAACACTTGTATCCAATGACAAGGCGTTACAGAATCAAAAAAGTTTAGATGGCACATGGGATGATCTTTCAAGCCCACCCAGATGCCATAGAATGGCTAGAGAAACATCATCCGAGGATTTGAATGCAGTGTGGATTTTCGAAAGAGAGTAAGTGTGACTACGACCAATAATGTCTCTCGAGAGTTTCAATAATCAAATAAAGGGATACAAGGCCCTTCATCTCCATGAGCTAGTCGACCACGCTTAGAGAGTTAATTATGGAAAATATGGCTCTAAGGAGAATGTTAGCAAAGGCGGATGGAAGATGGCATACTTCCAAATGTGATGAAGGAGTTGAATAAAGCAAGTACGAGATTAAGAATTGTGAAAATTGCAAGGAGTGATGATGACTTGGCGGAGGTAACATTGGTGGATCCAGATAATGTGACAAGAAGGCACACTGTACACTTGGCCAACCAAAAGTGCTCATGTAGGCAGTGGCAGGTAACAGGCAAGCCCTGCAGCCATGCATTGGGTTGGATTTGTGCTAACAGAGGTGTCAAAATTGAAGACTTTGTCCATTGCTATTACTCTGTGCAGAAGTTCAGGGCTGCCTATGATCAGACCATTCCAACCATGCCTGATAGATCTCAGTGGCCTGTGGTGGATCTTGGCTTCAAGGTTCATCCACCAAAAGCGAAAAAGAGTCTGCAGGAAGGCCAAGAGCACAAAGAATGAAGGGGTTTCTAGAACCTGGGGCTAGAACTGTCAAGTGTCGAAGATGTGGAGCATTTGGGCACTTTCAAAAGACTTGCAAGCTTGCAGAAGCACAAGATGAGGGAGCACAAGCTGGTACCAGTCAAGGAGAACCAAAGAAGAGGTAAAAAAACTAATTAAACTTCTCATACTTCATTTATTATCTTTATTAATTGGGAAAATTTGATTCTTCATTAAATGTGTAACATGGTTATAGGAAGAGAGATGCACCCTCATCTTGTCTTTGGTACCACCAAGGAGAACCAAAGAAGATGTATAAGAAGAAGACTACACCCAAGAAGAAGATGACACCAAAAAAGAAGAAGGCTCAAGCAGCATGTAGTGCACCTCCTGCGAGAGTCGTTAGAAAGCTATCTGATTTCCTTTGATGTAATGTTTGCTTTGATGTAATGTTATGTTGGTGAGAACACTAGATGCTATGTGAGAACACTAGAAAGCTCTCTGATGTAATGTTTGCTGTTGGAGAACACTAGAGAGATGCACTCTAATGTGCTATGAAAATAAAAATACTATCTGTTGAAATTCTACTGTAATGTGCTGTTCACATTTTGCTCAGTAGCCTAGCTTCAGATCATACATAAGTCAAGAATTGCTATTAGCTTCAGATCATACATTTTGCTCAGTAGCCTAGCTTCAGTAGCATAGCCGAATTTCATACATCAAGAATTGCTATTAACATGAAGTCAGAATTTCATGGTACGCCATGTTATGAGACATCCAGAATTTCATACATGAGGAACAAATTATTGTTAACATGAGGCCATTGAGACAACACCAGGTTCAAACTTTATCTGATTACAAGAAGACCTAACACAACACCTACACATACAACAACTACACCTACACATAACATCTGGTTCTTCAATTGGCTAATTTGAAGCTTCATCTCCCATATTTGTTCCTTAGCCTCACCAATTTGTTGCTTCGCCTCCCATATTTGCTGCTCTAGATGAAAATTTTCTCTACTTCCTTCTCCATCCACAAAACATCCTGCAACCCGGGTTTCATCCAGTTTCTCCAACCGACGCAAATAGCCCTTGTACTCATTCTCCCACATGAAGAATCCACATGTTTTATCATTCTACATAAATCGAAACCACAATTAGTCCAACCGAAAATAAGCACAAATTGCACAAATACAACTATCTCACCGGGATATTGTTGATACACTTGTAGAATCTTGCACCAAACGAATTTGGTTGCTTGCTCAGTAGCATAACCACAGAGGATCCCACACGCAGGGCAATCAACCATTACGTACCTCTTCTTTTCTTTCCACGGCCTTCGACTCGAGCCCGACTTCATTGGACTTCGCCTCATTGCCATGGAGCTAGGGCTCGCGCCTCGCCACTTGCCCGCCGTCGAGGTCGCCTCCTTGCCACCCCTCCGCCACTCGCCGCTTAGGGTTCTTCAATGGGGTGGGGAATTTTATAGTCATTGGGATGAGCAATGGGGGCGGGGCAGAGGGGAATCTGAAGATTGGTGACTGCAGGTGGGCCGAGGCGGAGGAGGACGTATAAAATGGCATATTTCAAACTCGCGAGAATAATGTTGGCCCCTACTGGAGTCGGCGAAGTATAATGGCAGATTTCAAAACGTGCATATTTGCAATGGCTCAAAACGAATTTTCCCTATCTAAAAATCTAGCCATACGAACACACGATTGCCGATTACTAGTACTAATTGAACATATGACGGTGCAAACCTCGGAAACCGTGACTTGGAAGCCGTGCCAAAAGGGCCGTTGTAAGATGCTCCCAGAGACGTTTCTTTCACTCACCCGACCTACGCTACTACGTGGAAATCCTAGTATATTATACAGAGCAAGGAGTATAGTACGTGATTTGACTTGGAACGAACCACGATCTCACGTGAAAAGGAGGGAGAAGGGCCAAGAGAGAAGACCACTGCTTGCAGTTGGGGGGTCACTTTTGGCCGACAACGCTGCCAAAGCGAAACCATATTAGTGCCCAAGAATTCAATGTTATGCATTTCTTGATCCAAATCCATGGAGAATTGTCAGCTCACACGTCACTGGCTTCATCTCCTGGAGGAGGAAATGTCCCACACCAAACCTACAGAAATCAAATTAGTCATACCAGAAAGACTATTTGACAGAAGTAGCAATAGCAAGAAAAGCTCCATTCGGGCATCGTGGCTGAGTGAAACATGGACTGGTTTGACCCCATTTCCAAGTCCAAATCAAATAATTGTTAGCACTTGATTTCGACAGTTCAACGAAGTTTAGTTAGAGAAGAGGCTGTGGAGGTGAAATTGTGTAGACGCCAGGGGAAAGGAAGATCCGTAACGTTGAGCTATGTCAGCAGTGAGCGGACGATAATGCAGTATCTCTATTGGTTGTGATGGATCAGTATTTCTTTCTTTTATTCCCTTGGAGAAAAAACTTGCAGTAAAGTCGAGACAAGATCGATGGAATCCGATCATCTATTAAACCCAAAAGAATCCAATGATTTGCTGGTTGATCTGGTCATTGTCGCTTGTTTGTTGTTTCGTTTTTTTTTTTGTAGTACTCAAATCGTATTTGAAAACGTTATTTATTTCATGAAAATATTTATTGCAAGAAAGCTCGTTTCTTTCAGGATGGGATAGACACCGGACCAGATTGAAATACTCTCTTTGATCCTCAGATAGAGTTAAGCGTGTATCAATCACCCCCCCCCCGGCCCTCTCGTGAATCGCTTCTCTTCTCCCAAGGGCTAAGTCTTCGAAAAGGCCTTTTACCAAATTTGAATTGACCCAAAATGACTGGGAAAAAACTCAGCCAAATAAGGAAATAACCATAAATTTTGCAAACTTATTGAGGCCTAGTTTGGAACTCGGGAATATCATAGGAAACAATTTAATTCCCGCAAGAATTAGGCTTTGTTCTCGCGTTCCAAATAGGGCCTAAACAAGGAGTAGATGAATATATAAGCAACATTTTTGCATCTTAACATTTGATGCCTCTATCCTGACCAACGGAAACATTTTTTTGAACTGTAACAGTAGCACAATCTCAATCATTGAAAATGTGTCTCCATTTCCTGAACAATGGAGTAGTATTTTACAGTTACCAAATACATAAAAAATCCCCAAGTTGTGGCTAGAGAGGGCCCCTCCGAATTCACAAATCTCGCAAAAAAAAGTTGACAACACATTTCATTTAGCAAATCATCGGCACATTTGTATAATTATATATTGTTTACAGGTTCTTGGAGCCTATATATTGTTTACAAGTTCTTGGAGCCTATCTACTTAGTTGGGTGCGTGGTATTTTCATTTCCCCTTGGCCTTTTGCCTTTTGCTGATAGAAAATTAAGATACTCCTCCCTAGTTGATGTCCTTGATCTTGTCCTTTGCTCTCCTACCGGAAGCTGTATTAGAATAGTGTCACTGGACAATGATACTGCAGGTCGGGAACTAGGAGGAGAGCATGATTAGATTCCCGTTACGTCATTTCTGCAAACTAATTTGAAAATCATGCAGGAGATGCATTCTATTAGAGCTGTGTGATTACAGTTCGGCACGAACTCTCCTGGCATCCAAATTACAGCTGATCCGTCAGCTCCAAAGTAACTGAACAGTGCAGTGCAGCTGTTATTTGAATAATTTCTTTCTTTCGTTTTCTTCATTTGGTTTTCCTTCATGTCTTTGTTGAAACCGGTGAAACGACCTGATGCAACATCAGTATACGACGCTATAATAACAGAGATCTCTCTCACTAAAGTGTCGGCGGATGGGGAAGATATCTAGCTGCCATTCTGCCTAGATCCTCCAAATTATGTAGAACCCTAAATACCAAAACAAAATTCTATATATTCCATCCGAAGAATGTTCATAAAAAAGCTCTGATTGGTCCGAATGACATATGGAACAGTTGATTGAAGTTTTGAACAATTATTAAAAACAAGAAGCTTCTACCAAAAACAGCCTGATAGGATGTGATTGCTTAAAATATCTTTTCTTGCGTCAGTCTTTAGATGAGAGGCTTGTGTTGAAAGATAGCAGAGCCAGAGAACAATCGAGTTCTAGGCCCTACATATGTATGCCGAATCATCCATATGTCCTCCACTGACTATACTGTTATAATATATGCACACAGCACGCTTGGTTTGTATTATCTCCTAACTAGTATTTCCCACCCAACTTGATCGATACGCTGCAAATACAAACCCTATCTCGCGTTATCATAATTAGCAAACATACCCACGCAACTGCGCTTCTAGATTTTATGTACAATTGTATTTGATATACAACTCAACTTCCAATAATTGAAATACATAATCACCACCGTTATAATCTGGCTTTACCAAAATAAGTGGTGGAGATCCTTTTTTGATATATAACTCTACTTCCAATTATTGAAATACAATTATATTTGTTATATATGATTAATCTGCATCATATAATCTAGCCTCATCAAAATAAGTGGTGGAAATTCTTCTTTTTTTCTTCTAATTAATGTGAGAATTTCTATATTTTAGGATTATTGTAGGATTTTCTTTGCCCTTAAAATGAAGGATGTGTCTTGAATACCACCGATTGTTTATATATATATAGATATCACTCTGAGCAAAGAAATGACGGGGCCTGCCTTGCATACCTATGCTGGATGTTCCAATGTAGGCTACGGTACCACAGGATACAAAACACACTTGTTATGCTATCTCTTAATACCTCTCCATATATCAAGTTAAGAAATGGATGGCAGTTCAGTTGAACAGCCTGGCTAATCTTAGCCACAACAGGTTGTTGGCTAGTCTTGTGAAATACACTTTTTTAAGGCTTATTTGACAAGTCTCTAAATGCAGACAATCTTTGGCAACAACTCGGATGCTTTGGCAAAATATTCTGGTTCTCACAATGCACAAGATGTTTTTTCCCTCTATTTGCTGAGAAACAGTCTGAAAGTTTTCATCAGATGCTTTAGAGCTAATTCACATGTATAGAGAGTACGTGTCAGAGAGAAGCCCATGCACGAACAAAAGCACGTATGGTCTTAAATATTTGAAGCCCCGTTTAAGCCCATGCTACAGGCCAGAGCTGGGAGAAATGATTCTGTTCGCTGAGATGCCGCCTACTTGCGATGTACTGTCAAGGAGTCAACGAGCAACGCCCAAGACAGCAACGGTTCAACTAAAAAGAGAGCAAGAAAAATGTATAGTGTGACAAACTCGAGACTTTGAGAGCAATGGTTCATCACTCTCCGTTCTAAATAACGGTATACTTGTGATATATGTGCACATTTTGTTCATATTTTACCGAAAAAAAAATATGATTTGCCTAAGGATATCTGTCGCGATCAAAAGTGTCAGGTATTTGAGAATGCAGAAGTATGTGGTTTGAAGTGTTTCAAACCGGTATTTGTGCTTGCAAAATTAGCACCAACCTCAACCTCACGTCCAATGCTGCATCCACAAAAGCTGAATTTTTTTTAATAAAAGGCAGGAGCTCTGCCATGCATTGAAGATAAGAAATCAAGAACAATAGGAAGTTAACATCCGAAGAGTAATCAAAAAGTAGATAATTGACTCTGGCTCAAACAGCGAGCCCTTCACTATGACACTAGGAAATCCACATCGCCAACACGAGAACCCCGCATAGAAGTTATCTGAGAGTGTCTTGGTTGACCTCCCAACTTGTATAGCATCACCGGACGATCATGTTACTGGTGCACCGTTCTGAAACGCCCTCCTTCTGAAGTCCACATCCTGCGCAATGCGAGTAAGGATCGCGAACCTAGGGTGATACAAAAACTGAAATTTTCACGAGTAGTCGAACCGTTAATTGTCAAAGGCTCGGCTCTTCACTTCATGGGGTGATGAGAGATCTATTAATATGCACACTCCAACGTCCGTACATCGTGAAACAGATCTAAACCCGTAAACCAGAAGCCACGGCACACGGGTCCTTAAGCCAGAGGTTTCTTTCACTCCATCCGCAGTCCCGCAATGTAATTCTGGTAGTATCGCTATCACAGCGACAAGCTGTGTCAAACCAATCGTGAAGAAAGCCAAACCATCTGTGTATTTAAGCATAGGCTTGAATCGTTGCTCACGACATCAAGGTTCATTGCTCCAAGCCTAGAAAGTCGACGAGTAATGACACGGAACAACATGACGAGAGCAATGCGACTTTCTCTAGTGCAATCTGACATCTAGTGTAACATAAGACATGCCAATTGTGGGTAGCATCATGCGTTGTTCGTGGGTTTTAATCATCGCTAATAATAAACCTGGTATATGCAAACGCACTTGCTTGCCTAGATGGCCATTACAATTGTCACCAGTCATCAACAAAACAAAGGCCAATATCATGCTCACAACAAGTAGTAACCTAAATCCATGTAAACCTCCACTTCCCCGTTGTCATAGAATGTTTACTGTAACACACATTACAAGCTTGAAATATGACTTTTGATGAGTAATTTTTAGTGGTGGGGCTTTTAGCTGAGCCAAACTAACTAGGAGCAGTCTGCTTCAATGGCAAGCGTTTTGGTGACTCCAGGGCATAAATCTTTTCCAAATCCCTTCTCTGACAGGGATACTGTACAGCTATTGATGTTCAGACAGGCCTGCCAAGAATAAAGGAAAGCACTGTTCAGGAAAAATACAGTTTGATATGGTCAACAATATCTAGATATCTATATAGTTATATTTCAGAGATAGCTATCGGACAACTCATGAAACTCATGGTTCCTTCGAAATCGAAAGTTAAACCTCCAAGATGCCCAGCCCAGTTGATTTGGGTATGGAACTGTAAAGGGTAATATAATTCCTATTGCACTAACACTGCAAGGTCAGAACTGACAGTCTTCGAATTCCAAGATTAAATTCATGTGCACTGATCCAAATCCACATGCATCAACACATCCCGAAAAGTAAGAATTGATTATTCTCGAATTATGACTCATGACCATGATATTAGATTCATGTGCGTTTTTGTGTCAAGAACTGCAAACGTTACCTTCTCAACAACAGATAGAGAGTTCGGATAGTGGCAGCTTCCTTGTTGGTAGGATCTGCAAGTTCCAGTGGGATTTCCAAAGCTCGCAAACTTAACTGAGGAGATATTTTTACCCTTGGGGCAAGATAACTGTATTTTTACTGCATCTCTGCCATCATTTGGGGTACTTTTATCCCAGGACTCCAAGTCTATGGAAGGATAATGCTCTGACACAAAGGAGCACACGCTCGTCACAACTCTTCTGGAGAGTCTGATCTTCGTGGGATCCCCACCCTTCTCCTCAAAAATCACAAGGGTGTTCCCTGATGAATGAAACCAAGATCGTGGAACATGGTACCTTGGCCAAAAGTAAAACAGAAATGTGAAACAGAAGATCATAATGAAATAATGAGGACTCTGAACTGTGTCAAATATTGTTGCATTACCATCTTTGAGTTGGCTGCCCACATCCTGTCCTGCACTTGTCTGGAGTAAATGTTCCTCTGTAGTTACAGCTGGGAGTGCACCTGTCATCGGTAGAACTAGTCCTGGGCCAATACCTCCCTATGGCATTTCCATTCAACCAAGCCAGACCTTTCCCCATAGATTGCATATCTATACCAACAGGGTCATCGCCTTGTGGAACATCAACATTTACCTAGAAGTGTGTTGGATTAGTACAAGTAGCAGGATGTGAAAAATTCATCTTGAGAACAAAGATTTAATAAAATTACCTTGTACCATGTCAAAGGTTGATTTTTTGGTGGCTCAGACTGTGGCATCCACATTTGGTAATTTCCCTGATCAGGCTTGAACAAACCATAATATTCCCCTTCCAATCCAATCTACCAAACATATACATAACAAAAGCACGGATAAACATATATCTCGATTATCTCAAATTCTGGAAATATCAACTGAAAAAAATGAACCCTCATACTTTGTAAATCAAGAGGGTCGAATCATATAGGTAGCTAAAGATACAGCGAAGCACAACTTTCTCATCATGCACTTTTATTTTTGGTTCTCAATAGAAATTTCTCTCAACAATTTGAAGAATATTGATGGAGTACCTTGTACACCCAACTATTTGAAGTCAAGTCTACGGCTCCATTTTTCATTCCAGAGATGTTCACATTTGTAAGGCCCGCACCTACCCATTCATACAAGTATCCTGCATTCTTAGAAAGCGCATAAAGTTCTCATCAATCAGATAATTCAAGCAGTTTTAAGTTTTAACTTGAAGCTAAAGATGGTTGGCTTAACAGGAAAAAGTTTCTCCTTTTGTCAAAAGTGTGTAGAACTGTGGATGCCTTTTGTATACATGAAAAACAGCAATGGGCATGTAAAATTCTGCTAAAAAAAATGGGCATGTAAAGAACTTCATACAGACAATGCAACATTAATCATTTCTAAGAGTAAATACTTACATGCAAACCAACAGTCATGCTCAGAAGGGCAAGTTCATTATTCCCAGCCCTCAAGTCGACGGGTATTTGCACATTGAAACTTGATTCTGAGCCATTACCATATGCACTACCTGAGAGAGAGAGAGATCTACAGATGGTAAGTGTAAGAGGGAGTGAGGGACTCAATAATTTAAGAGTGTAACTGGTGAACTGTAAAGAACTATTATCTAAGAGGCACTGCTCCTGAAGGCGAATGATTCAGCAACCCTTCGAAAAAAAATGTCACAATGATGCTGGCCGAAACAAGCATTCTACTTCTCAAGGATATATATATTTGACTATACAGAAAGAAATTGATATTAAGAAGATTCGTACAGGCTGAATTGGAGCTGTGGAAACATCCCAGCAAACATCCACTCAAAGATATTACATTACATGGTAATTTCTCAACATAAAGTAAAGAACAAAGAACGTACCTATAAGCACATTATTCAGGAAAACATGAGCAGCATGACCTTTGGAGTCAATATTAAGAACTGGATGGTTCCCACTTGCGGAGTAACTTCCATCTACATTAAAACTGCAAATTCCATAAGAAAAAACTTAGGTGACATAACAAACTGGAAGTGCACAGGATGGCGCAGTGTTATGAATGCACTTGTATTCAACATGAGGCCAAGGGGCCAGTATATATACATATACAAGAGGGTATAGAAGGAAAGCCTGTATAAGACAATAGCTATACAAAGTAAACAATCTCTATACAAGGCAGCTACTAATATATAAGGTAATAAGGATACTGTTTAACACAGAGCAAAATCAATTTAAAACATGAATAGTACTAAGGCCTCTCCTCTTTTGGTTGATACCTGCATATTCATTCACTATACAATAAGCATATATGAAACAGCCTGCAGTAGACTGACCTCGTTGTATACCATAGGTAGTCAGTAGAATCTTTTGTTGTATTAATATGGTCTACAAATCCATTTCGTGCGAAGTCACTTTTACCCCAAATCCCAATTTTCTCTCTAAAAATGCTCCACCTGTCGGGTTTTGTTGCTTGCAAAGTTTCTGGGACCATGTCCACCATTGAAGTTTGAGATTGCACCTAAATATGACAAATCATCAGGAACCATAGTAAATTAGTATGTAAAATATAAGAAATATGCCAAATATAGTGTTTCCCAATTAACTTGGATTAAGTATCGAATAATCTGATTTTGGATTATATTTTTTTGCTCCTTTTCAATTATTTTGTTATTATTTGTTTCTTTTGCTGACGGCGTATCCATTTCAATTTCATTGACAAGGCTGAATTTTTTTATTCTGAAAATCACTAAATGGAAGATCGAATACCTTTGCAGTGTTGAACACCACATTTTTGCAGTCAGGTAGGATGCTAACTGACCAAGCAGGAAGATCATATTGCCTGTTCCGGAAAGTGACAACTTTGTCCTTTTCTGGATCAGTGTTAGCCAGGAAAGCTACACAACCTCCTGAGTGATCAGTGTAAACGTCAGCCTGCAAACAAAAATTGACACTACTACTTTCGTAAGTCAATATAAGAAAGATTAATTCAATGGTGGGATGAAGATGTGGATTTTTTTTTAAAAAAAAGAATGGTGATCTGCAGAGTAACACAGGTTGAGGTTGATTCACAGCGATCTAATAAATCAGTATTTATCAGGTAAATATAAGGTACTATTTACAACAGAGATCGGTTTTAGTTATTTTTAAGTTAAAAAGGGCCTAGCTTGTAAGGTAGGTGAGCATATCAGACATATTTGGAATAATAAAGTGTTTGGTCACAAGTTATAACCCCAATACCCCAAAGGACTAAAGAAGACAATAAAGCTTACCTCTTGATAAGGCCCCCCTAGAGAAAGAAATGTTGAGTTGCCATAAAGCAGACTATGCTCGCACAATTTTATAGATTTGTGAAGCTCCCTCAGATGTGCCCATTTTGGAAGTCTCCTAAGGCCTGAATTTTAGATTAATTAAAAATAATAACAAGGTTCCAGGTGTAAGATTATTGATGGGATCCATAATAGCAATAGAGTCAAACCGTATTCATCAATTGGTGCATCATAGTCATAGCTAGTTGTAATGAACGGCCCTCCCGTAGTGCGACCAAAGTTTGTTCCACCATGGTACTTCACAAGGATAACAAAAACTTGATCATGTTTCAATAAAATGAATTTTTCATCGGTTACTTATACTGATTAATATGATTTCAGATGCTTGACTGTAATTAACAGTGCAATCATCTGGATGCCTTAGTCAAGTTAGAACTCGAGATGTGCAATTATTTCTTAAGTTAGAATATGAATTGTGCAAAGGCAATACCACATAATAATTCTGAACACTGCCACCTTTCTCAAAAAAGCGTGCAACAGCAAATGCAACATCTTCAGGGGGTCTATGGGGATTACTTTCACCAAAACTCTGGAACCTAAACAAAAAAGAAAGGAACAAGAAGTAGCAGATCATTTAACTTCACTTTGAAAATAATAAAGAAAAATAATGTACAACATTTGCTCTATGTTGTGTTATAAACAACAACATTAGAAGTACTAAGTGTAATCTGTTGCTAATAGAAGTATGCCAAAAGCATTACCATCCTGGCCAATTCTCTGTCCAAATTTTTGGCTTGGTTGGCGAGTTTGGCTCGAATTGATCACAATAGAAAGAATTGCAAGTGTTTATCTGCAAATATCAATTTGCATGCATAAATGAAAGACTCCAAAAATTAATCTTGAATGGCATCTGCTAAGAACTCTGCCTCACATTAGCATCAAGTGCATTCGCGAATAGATGCCAAGATGCTGCTAATCACATAACCACGAAGAAAATTGTTGTGGAAGTGAACACTTATAGTACTGAGAGTCGCAGCAGTTCTACATCATTAGTAGCGAAGTTACAGTCTCAACTACCACCAATTATCTTTCGATCATTTTTTTCTCCTATCGTAATGGCTCTTACTTCGAACAAACAACTCCGGGAGCAAATCATCAAAAACATAGGTAGCAAAGAATCATTGGATTTGTGCTAGTTTATCAAAGAATTTTATACCACACAGTGCAATTTGAGTTATATAGTATGTTTGATGAGGCAATTAGTGTTTTGATTTGTTGCATCAAACAAAGAGGGAATCGACAATATGCCCCAACTTTCGTTGCCACTTGACAATATGCCACAAAGTCCCTGGTAATTGATTATGAGAACGACTAATTTACGGTCACTCGCACGCAACCTTTCTAGGCTTTGCACCTGGGCCCGCCACGTGGAGCGTGTTGGTGCGAGCAACATAGCACGTAGAGAGAGGTTTGTGTAACATGCATGCATGCACGATCAACTAGCATTAAATTAAATCAACTTTAAGGGTTTATGCATGCGTTTTTTATTCCAAAGTTCTTTTATGCATGTGTTTTCGATTCCGAAGTTCTGTTATGTGTGCGTTTTTGAAACATGGAAACTTTTCGATTTTAAATTTTTTGAGTTGAAACTTTTTCGATTTGAAACTTTTTAAGTTGAAACTTTTTGAGTCGAGGCAAACCAGAAAGTTTCAACTCGCAAAGTTTCAACTCAGAAAGTTTCAAATCAAAAAGTTTCAACTTGAAAATTTCAAACCAAAAAGTTTCAACTCGGAAAGTTTCAAATAGAAAAATTTTAAATCGAAAAGTTGCAACTCATAAAACTTTCGATTCAAAAGCTTTCAGTTCAAAAAGTTTTGATTCAAAAAACTTTTGGTTTGAAAAGTTCTGATTTAAAATTCAAATAGAAAAAAATTCAACAAAAAAATTTCAAGTCGCGATGCCCTGTGAGTCGCTAAATGTTGCTTCTTCCCTCAGCTGCATGCATGCTCTTGTCGGAGAGTGCAAATTTCCCTCGGCTGCATGCATGCTCTTCCCTCGGCTACAAATTGTGGCTCCACGTGGTGCGCCTAGGTGCAAAGCATAAGAAAAGGAATGTACCGTTAACCGTAAATTAGTGATTTCGATTGATTATTTGCCCTATCTTTCCCGGACCCTTTGATCATTTGTTTTTTGAACAATTTTGCCCCTATCTTAATACCCTCCTCCTCCTTATTTTCTTCTTTCTTCCTTGCTCCGACCATGGCTGACCCGGGAACCCCCTCTCTCTCCTTTCCCCACTCACCTTCTCCCATGAGCCACAACGCCGCCGTAGGAGCCTGCGCCACCACTAGCCTATGGGCCAGCCGGAGGGCGCGAAGCTGCATCGATCCGTTCGCCGCTGGGTTCGTCTGCGGTGTCAAGAGACGACACTAGCCTTCCTCTAGTTCGGCCTCATCTCTGGTTTGACTACTGTGCCGGTCTGTCCGTGGCAAAATGGTCATCTTTTGCCAAACGGCCGCCGGAGTCTCGCCGGATAGACGAGATGGAGAAGAAGGGGAAAATGGTCATCGTTTGCCAAAAGGGGAAATGATCAAAGTGTTTGGGAAAGGCGGGGGGCAAATAATCAGTTATGGCGAACTTTGTAGCATTTAGTTGTTGTTGCATATTGTCTTGTCAATTCCCTCTCAAACAAAAGGCATTGGAGTCAGAAACTAACAATAGGATCAGGAGCATCAGGCTGTTGGCACATGATCCAAGGGACACCAGTGTTCTGAGCCAGCGCCATACTGGCTGCCCACATTGCATACGACTTGCCCCCGGCTCCATACGAGTCTTCGGGATACTCATTTTCAATCTGCAATGCACCAATTCAGCTTCGGGTAAGCTTGTTGTCAATTGTGAGGAACATCAATCTCAGAGTTGATCGAGACATATCGATGTTTCAGAAGTAAATTTTACAAAACTACATGTTTCTTGTACAAACTATCAGAAAATTACGGATTTTAGCTTCTATTTCACAAAAGTACAATTTTAGAAGAACTTGTTTCACAAAACTAGTTTTCTTGTACAAATTATCAGAAGTTTTCTTGTACAAATTATCAGAAAACTATAGATTTTAACTTCTATTTTTATAAAACTATATATTTTAGAAGAACTTATATCACAAAACTATAGATTTTAGAATTAATCGTTTTTTATAACGGGTATGACAGTCTAGACCCATATAACAACCTCATGCATGAGTGAAACGGAAAATGAGGACGTATGAGACCGACATATAGGTTCACACTGTCAGACTCATTACTAGAAACGACCAATTCTAAAAAACATATAGTTTTGCGGAATAAGTCTTTCTAAAACTTGTAGTTTTGTGATACAAGTTCTCCTAAAATCTGTAGTTTTGTGAAATAGAAACTAAAACTTGTGGTTTTTTGATAGTTTGTATAAAAAATCTATAGTTTTCTGATAGTTCATGCAAAAAAACTGTAGTTTTGTGAAATAGAAGTTAAAATCTGTAGTTTTCTGATAGTTTGTAAAAAAACTATAGTTTTGTGAAATTTACTCATGTTTTAGGGACCGAGTTCCCCACGCAAGACAGGATAAGACATATCGACCTGAGCTAGGATGATGTGCCCGCCCTGCGAAGCGAAGAACTGCTCTTTCTTCATCATATCCACGATGTGCATCGTGAAGCTCTTCATATGAGACTGCATCCAAAAATATCACTAAAAATTATCACCAAACTGGGCAAACTTCCCACGGAACGCCCTAGAATTCAGTTGCCCGCCTCCCCGCACCTTGAACGGCTCGTTGTTCGTGCGAAACACCGTCCCAGGCACATAATGCAGCCACACCGGCACGCCCCTGATCCACCAGAGAAATGAAATCACTTTAACTATGTAGAACTATAACCAGGGTTTTGAATTTCACCAAAATTTCATCAAAATTCGGTTCTTTCTAACAGGCCCTAAAATATATTCATCCCAGTTACATTTTAGTGTGTTCATTTAAATTTGGTCTAAAAATTCAAAATTTTGGTCAAAATTTATACCAAAAAATTCAAACATTGGTCAAATTTTGTCCAACCATTTCGTCCCGAAATTACACCGATTTTTCTGAAATTACCGAATTTCGGTGGGTGCCAAAAAAAAGAAATTCGAAACCTGAATATAGCCAATCGCTACAATGTAACAGGAAATTGAAGGAAGCGAACCCGAAGCTCCACTCGGCGGCGATGAACGGGCCGATGCGCAGGATCATGTACATCCCGGCGTCCTTGACGACCCTCGCGAACCGCACCAAATCGAACCTGTCTTCGAAGTAGTACTGCAATCCATTCAGCAATCGCACGTTTAAAAAAACTCCTGCGTTTATTGCGGAACAGGCTAAATGCGGAACAAAATTTAGTGGACCTGGCCGGGGGCTATCTCGTGGCCGTTCCAGAACACGTAGGTCTCGACGCAGTCGGCGCCGCCGTCCTTGGCCTCGGCCACCAGCTTGGGCCACATCTGCGAGCACGCGCTGCAAGGTTAGCACTCATTACACTGCGCGCGCGCGGTGGGTGCGGTAGTGTGGGGTACCGCGGGGACGCTGCGGGGGTAGTGGATGGAGGTGGAGATGAGGAGGCGGCGGCGGCCAGAGATGATGAGGGAGCGATGGTCGTACGTCACATTGGCGGCGGCGAGCAACGGCAGCAGTAGCAGCAGTAAGGGAAGGAAGGCGGTGGTGGTGGTGGTAGCCGTTGCCATGGATGTAGTCGAGGTGGTGGCGAGGCGATGTCTATGTGCGGCACGGCGGCAGTGGTATAAATAGAGTGCAGTGTGCGGGGAAAGGGCAGCAGAGAGCCAGAGACGCCGCGCCGTGGAGTGAGGGACGGGACGGATGCTGTTTGGTGGGGGGGATTGGATGCGGCACCTCTCGGTGTGCCATGGCAACCGCGCAACAGTTTGGACTGCCCAACTCTCCCGCCGCTCGGCTCAAGCAAAAACACTCGGAACTGATCGCCTCTTCAAGCTGAAATCAACCGAAACTGCCTAGTTTGACGTCCTCCGGACGTCGCTTTCTACAGTCATGAACAAGGCAAGGGGCCGGCCGGCACATTGCTACGTACGTACTGGCGGATGGAGCAAGACACCGCACGAGCGGACAAGGCGAGGCCGGCCACAAGTGGCGCTCCCGGTTGTGATGTGCGCAGCGGATGGGGTAGGAAGAGACGCGCTGTGGTGACGTGGTGTGGCGTGGGCCTGGCGGAACCGGGAACCGCGGAGACTGGAACCGAGTCGGCGTCGCCGCGCGTGTGACGTCACGTGGTGCTTTGACGGTAGCCCCTGTCGCGTACGTCGCCACATGTTGCGCACAGAAAGAACGGGGTAGCGGTGTCGCCGTGCAGATCATGCGCATTTTGAATTTCTTTTCAACAGACGATGGATGACATCCATGTGCGTGAGGTGGTTGCCTCCAACAGGACCATCCCATCTTGACCGATTTCTCTCCGGCCAAGTTTACTAGTAATATTTATTTTTGGCATATAGATAAAGAAGGCTTTAAAATGATTAGATCATCTTTATTATTATCGCTAAGCACTATATTCAATACATACATATGGACTATAGAGAATATAAAAGTAAAGATGGATATTTATTAAAAGTACAATGTGTTGTCTTCTGTTCATGTTGATTTATGCATCACTAGTTATTTACAATATTTATCTTCTAGTAAAATCTTAAATTAAAATATTGCGCATATTTTTAGAGTCTGTCAATCAAACACACCCTAACAATGACAGACCACACTATTCGGAAGTGACCACTTTTCTAACCCTATTACCTCGTTTTTTTTCAAATCTAGCCCCCCTCTTGAGCGAAATTACAAATTTAGTCTCCTCCCCTACCACAGAAGACGCGATAGGCGGCACCTGTTCCCTGCCGTATCTGAGGAGCGTGGGAGCTAGCAAGCGCAGCAGCCGGCGAGCAAGTGCTAGCGCGCTGCCACGGCCGGTGAGCGCAGGAGGCATATTTTACAGTCAGGACGGGCAATATTTACAATTCCGTTTAAAAGAGGACCGCATTTGAAAAAAAAATCTTCTAGTAAAATCTTAAATTAAAATATTAGCATATTAACATTGTCAGGTCAAACTCTCCCTTGTATGTAGCTGCAAGTGATCAATTGCATGGAATCTTGTTTTTTTTCAAATCTAACCCCACTCTCGAGTGAAATTACAAATTTAGTCCCTCCCTACCAAAAAATTTAGTTATTACCCCTATATCTTGGCGTGGGAGCTATATGCACCCCCTCAAGTGCAACATCAACACGTTCGCCACATTAGTGAAGATGTTAAAGACTGGGAAGTCAAATTATGTATTTTGTCTATATTTATGTTCTTTTTCCCATCCAAACGGGGCTTCATTAGATAAATATTTTGTTATCACTAGTTTAACGTTGCACTGTTAACAGTCTATTTCTCTTTATGTAGCTGCAAGTGATCAATTACATGGAATCTTTGTACTGGGTTGAATGGATGTGGTACGTGGCGCCACCTCCATGAACAAAGCGCAACAATATGACGAGGAAAACGCTACAATCTCCAGGTTTTCTGAACAACGCAAGTGCAAAAGTGTAACATACGTGACATGCGCTAACCAAAGCTACTCTTGCTTGAAACATGATGACTTAAATCAATGCTAATAAAGTAAAGAAAACTTGAACAACACAGTTCAAGTGTATACACACCAGTGTAACCCAATACATCATATCGTACGCGTTATGGCAGGCATACGAACCTTTCTTCCTCGATTTCTGATTTAATCTACTCAAGCACATCACATACCAGTGCGTACGGGTTAAAAGATGCATACGCATGTAAACGCCACACGAAGTCGTAAACGGTACGCAATACGTAAACATGACTTAAAGCCATAAATCCATCAGAGTCCCTAGTTCGCACGCTCCACTCAACCAAAGCCCAAACAGCAACATGTCGTTTCCATCAGAGGGATAGCCAAACCTCGTGGCGCCTCCGATGGCGGCCGTGGCAGCGGCGCAGATTTCCAACCACCTCCGCTCATACGCAAACCTCCTTGTGGATAGTATAATCTTTCATCCTTCATCATGTTTACTATTTTTGCAACAACATTTTGCATATGTCGCTGCATGAATTAAACATTTAAATATGAGTAATCCACTTTGATTATTTAGCATGAAATTAGTTCACTATATGGTACGTGCTCGTGAAGTTGTCTATATGATTGTAGATTCGTCTTTTTTTTCCTTCTAGTTTTTTGTTTCTGATATTGACGTTGGTAAGTTAACATATTGTTCCCACCCCATATGGTAATGTTTTCACCTGTTTATTACATCTCTACCTGACAAATCATCGGCATCTCTTTCGTGCTTGCTTAAAATGCGTTCTGTGATGAATTCTGGCTATGCTAATGGGTAGTATTGCAGTTTCACAACTTTGAAGGGAGAAATTATGTTGACTATAAGGTAAAGATAAATCCTTGATAATGTAAGAAGGATGGGAAGAATTATGTTATATAGTTCCAGGTGGCACCATTGTTCAAGGCCTCAGGGGTGCTGCCGTGGATAATAGAATAGCTTGAAGGGTTTAGGAACCACAATGGTAAGCCTCTGCATGAATAAAAGATATTCAGTATGGAATCGGGCATTCCTTTTTTCTGGTCATGAACAAGAAAGATTGGAACAGTCTTATCCAAATGCTTCATGCAAAGAAAAATTGAGCAAACTATCCGCAGGTCTAAATACACGGCTATTAACAAAGCAGGCGACTGAATCTAGGTCTTCAATAATTCATAATCCCAACAAAGTCTGAGTCTATGTAACTAACTTCCTGAAACAAATGTTTAATCATTTAACGTAAGTTAAAATATCATCTATAGTGCTTGATAGATAGCAAGAATTCATATCATGGATATTTTGACATGCTCCAACTAAAACACAAAAAATGGGCAAACAATGTCTATTAGAGAGCAACTTGCACATGTGGCTATCACATATATCAAACTGTTGACTTCAAAGGTAATAAAATTCCATAACATAGTTGAAATTGCTCGTGTAAAACTTTTAGGATGAAAAGAACTCTTGTGTTGTCAATGGAGTATTAAACTGAAGTAAATCTCATATCAAGTTATGACAACTAGACAATGTTGTAGTATCCACGCAAAAATAAACTCCTTAGCAAAACCTTCACTTTTTAAAAATAAAATTCTGAAGAGTATAATGTTAGCTACTACCAAGGTATCATCAAATTACTTAGAATTAATATTGTGAAAACCTCCATAATGGACACACAATCGATCCAAAAATTGCAACATATCCAACGGTGATTGAACACCAAATTCAGTTGTCTCTTCAACTGACTTTGATTTTTTTCAAAGTCTCCTCGATCAAGTGTATCCCAAATTATCTCGTTGTGTTGAAAACTTGCAACACCACCTTAGACTCTATACATGCAGATCTTGCCATAGTAACTCATAGTAGATAATAGATTGTCAAAGAATTTGACAATGTTTAATCCTATAGATATCGCCAACGATAGGCACAATGGCCTAAATTATAGTAAAATTCACCTTCAACAGAAATAATACAACGATAAACCATAGCAGAAAAATTATCGACAAAGATAGTGTAGAATGGCACCTACGCATGGTGCCAAGCAGCACGGGTGATAGTGTTGGTGAAATTGGTGCCGAAATAGTCACAAGGTAGAGCGTAGTTTAATTGTAGCGTCTAGGCCCTTAAATTTGAGTTTTGATGATTAATAACAACCAATTTATCGGGACTAATACACCTACTGAGGATGTATAGGAAATTGGTCTCGGAAAGTAGAAAGTGTATGGATGTCACATAAAAAGAATCCCTCAAGAACAAAAAAGTACCATAAAAGGTAAAATAGAAAATTAAGGATTATTTTTTATTACCAAACTTGGTGTGTGGAGATGTCTAGATTACTAGTTCTTTTCTTTCCTAGTTTGGGCATACTATATAGAGGGCTTTGGGGATCAATAGATTGATTCTAGATGGTGTTAAGAAAGCTCAAATGTATAATTCTTTTAGTTCTAATCATGTGCATTTAGATTATATTTAGTTGGAGTCTATGAAAAAGGTATTTAGACCTTGATCTTGGCTAGATTCAATTAGAGATCATTAGTGTGTATGTGGTGAGCTTATTTAATTTAGTCTCATACATATCCTTTTATGCCTTTATCTTCTCCATCGTGGTTGGATTTTTCTTGGACAGCTAGTGAAAGTGCATCTAGGCCCCTAATTGTGTTTTGGATGATTAATGACAAACGATTAAGGGACTAATGGCTTAAATGAGTATATAAGCGGTGTGATCCCAAAAGAAGCGCATCTACGGACGTTGTTGACCCTCAAAAGTGAAAAGATGAACGGCGTCGACTTAGAGTAGATATTTTACTTTATTGAGTCAATAGGAACGCCGTACTATTAAGAGGATGGAATGTACATGCTTTAGAAATAACCTCGTGCTCGATGAACATCTCTTATAAATTTGGTTTTGAAGTCTCCATGCACGGCACTCACTTTGCATTTCGATTGTCTTGATATTATCGGACGATCCGATGGTATCGGACTCTCCGGTGCGTGTGTGGTTGCATGTTTGAAAACTCTCGAAACATCGGAATGTCCGATGGTTGATATCGGATAGTCCGATGTGATTTGAAAAATTTTCTAAGTCTTTGCACTTGGACCTCTCGGGAAACATCGGAATGTCCGATGGTTGATATCGGATAGTCCGATGTGATCTGAATTTTTCTAAGTCTTTGGACCGAACTCTCTGGAATTATCGGAATGTCCGATGTTCGACATCGGACAGTCCGATATACACTTAGTTTTTTTTCAAGGTTGCTGAGTTCGTTGAAATCTCTCTGGAATCATCGGTACATCCGATGTGTGAAATCGGATAGTCCGATGTGTGCTTTTTCTCAGCAAAATTTTGAATTCTTGAGTGGAGTCGAATCTGGTGATTTGCACATATCGGATAGTCCGATGTCTGCCATCGGATAGTCCGATGTGGGGGTCTGACACAGGGCAGAACGGCTATATTTTGTGTCCTGGCTATAAATACCCCACTCTTTCCCTCATTTACTCGAACCTACCAGTGTACTGAGCATTAACTCTTCTCTTGCTCTTTCTTGCTCTCTCTTGAGTTCATCCTTGAAAAATCTGTTGAGAGATTGGAGCAAGTGATTTCTAGTGCTTTGTTGCAAATCGTGAAAGTTCTTTTGAGCACTAGGAAAATTTTCAAGAGCGGGTCTACACTCCATTTTATTACTCTTGGAGATTGAGGTCTCCTAGACGGCTAGGAGTCACCGGTGAGCTCCCGATCTACGTGTGGGAAGCCGCCGGAGTTTGTAAATGTCCGATTCCACCTCCGCAAGGAAAGGGATCAAGAAGTGAAACCGGCGAGTGCTTTGTGCAACGCCGGGAGGATCGTGGTCGAAAGGGACCCGGGCTTTGTGCCTCCTCAACGGAGACGTAGGATCTCCTCAAAGATCCGAACTTGGAAAAAAAATCGCTGCATCTCCTTGGTTTGTGAGTTTTCTATTTGTCCCCGTCGCTCTTGACTTAATCTTTGGGGATTCAAGTATTTTGTAGCTACTTGCGATAGATATTGGTTGATCTAGTTCTTTGGTAGTTGCCTTAGCTCGAAATTTCATTTGGTAGAAATTTAGTCTCTAATTTCTCGGATCTACTTTTTAGGGTTTATTGCGCTCCGATCGGATAGTCCGGCCGCGATGTCGAATAGTCCGATATAAATCGGATAGTCCGATATCAAAGTCGGATATTCCGATATTTCCGCTGCTAAATTTGTTTTAAACTTTATTACGCCTATTTACCCCCCTCTAGGCGACTTTATCGATCCTTCAATTGGTATCAGAGCCAAATCTCCTTAGTTTGGCTTAACCGCTTGGAGAATCAATATGTCGCAAACAGGGAAGTCTGTCGAGGATCTTACCCGCACCTCGGGTACGGGGGACGATCTTCGGATGGGTATTCCACTTAATTACATTTCCTCGACTCTTCATCATATGTCTCCGCGTTCCCTCCGATTGCGCCTCATTTCGACGGCACTCACTATGCGGCATGGAAACATAAGATGAAGATGCACTTGAGATCGCTTCACCCTTCTATCTCGGAAGATTATGCGACATGAGTTTCAAAGCCTAATGATCCGAGAACCTTACTCCGAAGAAGACAAAGATCAACATTTCAATGATTTGGCAGTCAATGCCTTATTCAACGCCTTAAGTGATTCCGAGTTCAACCGAGTTGATGGACTCGAAGAAGCAAAGGCTATTTGGGATAGACTCCTAGTCAATCATGAAGGAGTGTCAAGCGTCCGAGAATCGAAGATAGAGCTCATTATTGGCGAGCTAAGCCGGTTCACCTTGGAAGATGGTGAATCATACACTAAGATGTTTGACCGCCTGATGGTGCTCGTAAATCAAGCAAAAGGCCTTGGGTGCAGTAATCTTTCTGACAAGGCCGTGGTGAAGATAATACTTCGCGTGATCACTCCCACCAACCGCAACCTTGTTCAGTTGATCCGAGACCGGCCCAACTTCGAAACTTTGACACCTCATGATGTCATTGGCCGGCTCATGATGGACGAGATGATGGTGAAGGAAGCTGAGGTTGTGGAAGAACTCAAGTCTGGGAAGAAAAAGGGCATCGCTCTAAAGGCCGTCAAAGTTGTGTGCCAAGCCGAAGAAAGCACAAGTGAGGATGAAGAGTCTAGTGGTCCATTGACAAATGAAGATATGGCTCTATTTGTGCGAAGATTCAACAAATTCTTCAAGAAGAAGAACTTCAAACAAGGAGGTCAATCAAAGAACTTTAGAAGAAAATCAAAAGGGAGACACTCCACAAGAAGATGCTATGAATGCGGCGAAACCGGCCATTTCATTGCCGAGTGTCCGCACAAGGAAAGCAAAGATGAGAAGTCGCACAAGAAGGACAAGTACCGTGGCAAGGAGAAGGAGAAGAGCAAGAAGTACAAGGGCAAGGGTCGTGCCTACATTGGAAAGGAGTGGAACTCCGACACCGACTCCAGCTCCGACTCCGACTCCGAGTCAAACTCCGACAATGAAGGTGGAATCGCCTCCGTCGCCATCGCCATACCATCTACTCCGACAATGTCGAAGAGTTTAGAGGAGCCGCCTGCATCGTCCTCGGGTTATCGAATGTCCGTCGTCCACATCGAATTGGAGGTTAGCAGCGGATCGCGGTGGCGCTCGCAACGGATGCTAACACCCAAGCCCAATAGAGACAACGTCGGCCCCATTCGATGAACTCGACAACCGTCCCAGTATTCCCCGGTATGCAACCCGAAACTCGCCAGATCGCCTCGCATACCGTTTCCAATGCCATATCAATTCAATTAGCATAAAGTGGGCAACGAACCCAAAACTTCACAATCGACACCAAACGAAGCACAAAAACAACACCAACTCAAGCATAAAGACAAACTAGACAACCACCCAACTAAACAACTCATCTAGCATACTAGAAGCATATAAAACATGACTAGACAAAGAAAGATAAAAGTTCGAAAATTTCGCATGACGCCCTAGAAGTATGGACATCCACTCGTGAGACAAAGAAACAATTGTCTAAACAATTATATCACAACCACAACCACAAGCATAAGGATCAACATAGCTAGAAGCACACTAAACATGAATTAAGCACGAGAATACAACAAGGTTCAACGACGGAAATAGACAAGTAATTAAACATAGTCATGACATAGATTTGGGAGCTAACTATACAACAAAAAATGAATCAAATCGCAACACATTAGCAAAATAAAACTTCTCCGGAAGTGTTCTGCCCCTGAACACTTCCGGGCGTGTGCGATGACGCGCTAAGCCTCTACTCGGTGCCCCGCCCGGTCACCGAGAGGCAGTAAGGGCAGAACTCGCATCCACCCACCTGATCCTCACCTGAAAACCACAAAGCAGAAGCATGAGTACAAAAGGTACTCGCAAGACTTACCCGGGGTCCATATATGACCGACTCCAAAGGAGATGCATTTGGCGGTAGCAAGGTAAACAGGCTTAGGTTAAAAGTGCGGAAATGCTTAACTTTGTTTCAATTTTAGTCATCTACTTGAGTTTTTCTCAATATAGTGAGCAGTTGTAACAGCACCTACCTCTAGCATGATATTGTAATTAACAGAATGTAAAGTAAGTCATCTCATATCAAAATTTAGCTCAAGCCCAACGGCGAACCACAAGTTCAAGTTGTTTACTACGCAGAAGAAGTTCGGACCAAGCGTGCTCATATCCGAGAGCGCGGCAATTCGAATCGCTTAATTAACCCTGCAGGGAAGTATTGATCGCACGACACTTACCACAAGGGCCTAGTGTCAACCCTCCTCCCATCCATACCTACTCGTCGAACCATCCTCATGCGGCCCGAGCACCTAGCAACCTCCCTCGAGCGGCTCAAGCCTCGCTTAGCCCTCGAGAGAGACCTAGGCCTCGCCCTCAACCACGTCCAATCGCATGAGGGCATGACTCATCGAGTAGTATGCCATGAAAGGGTGGCTTACCGTACCATAATCGGGCATGCGACCAACCGGGGTGTGCTCAATCTTATTCCACTTACGGATCGGTCCTTAACTGACACAGACGGGGCTACACATTTGAGTCTCCGTACCCAATTGAACCAACTCCCCGCCCGGTCCACCATTCATTTCTTTCCAAAACCTTTCCCAATTCCAAGTCCGACATAAAGTAGTATGTGTGTAATGATAACAACCGCAAGTGACAGAACCCTCCGTCACTTGGCCCAACCCCGACATCTAAGCATTCTAAGCACGGACTCATTAATACCCATAGTCTAGCTCAAAAGGAGATATTCGACGAATACAAGGGGTGTACGTGCAGCAAATAGGAGCTATTCCTATCCCACATGGCAATTCCTAATGCAATACTTAACATTTGCAATTAATCACATTATTCTCAAAAATAACGATACATAAGGTTAAACATGCTTAGGTGCTTGCCTGCAGCTTCTGCCGGACCCTCAACGGCAACTTGCCCACCGATGTCCCCCTCGACCACGGCCACGTCACCCTCATGGTTTCGTTTCTCTACACGAGCAGTGCATATGAATGAGATGCATGCAATGCATATGAGATGAAAATGCCAAATGCATCACCCAAGCTAGCTCCAAAAGTGCAAACATTCAACTCAATTTAAACTGAAAACACAATTGCTAAACTCCACTTCTATTTTAAAGCAAAATCTGAAAACAACGAACACACTCCTCTAACAAACATAACTCTTAATTGGCTAATCCAAAAATTAACTTCTTGGACACTAAAAGACCACAAGAGGGTGATCTAACATTACCATGCATCATAACATCCAGAAAATAAATTTAAAGTTTGCAATTAAACTCTGAACTTTAGTCCCAAAGTCTGAATTTTCAGAAACACCGGTTTCAAGACAGCATGTATACAAATGACCATAACTTTTTGATCACTTAGCCAAATTGAGCAAACTTAGAGCCTACACGACCATAAGACATAGACCTACAAATTAGCTTTGGCCAATCACTCAGATTCTGCCCAGGTAACTCCCAGTTCAGCCAGCAACAGAGGGCAGTTTTCAGAGTTCAGTATTTTTCAAAGTTTCAGACAGCATGCACAAAATTCAACATATAAATTGCTATACTTAGTAGAATTGAGTAAAGGATGATATTTTCACAATCTACAAGAAATTTCCTACAACTTCACAGGCAAAATTAATTTCTAATTCGGCCTCTAACTAATTCTTATTCACAGCTCAAGTTTCTACCCGAAATCTTCAGCATTTTCAGAGCAGCAAGCACTAAAATAGACATAACTTTCAGCTGGATTAACGAAATGAGGTGATTCCAGTTGGAAATGAAAGATAATTTTATCACCCACAACTTTCTATACAGCCAACCTAGCAGGAGATGCTCAGAATTTTCTCAATTCAGCCCGAAACAGTAGCTAAAAATTCTGCTCGAAAATTCAGAACTTACTCCAAACCCTAGATTGGTTATTCCCCATTCAAACCTTGATTCTCCACTCATCTAAGCCCCCAATACATCATGGCAGCACCCAAGACCAGGAAATAACCCATCAAAACCTAAACCCTAGGGAGCCTTACCTCATGGAGTGGAGGAGGAAGAGGAGGAGGGAGCTGCTGCCTTGTGGGAGGAGGAGGAGCTGCTGCCTTGTAGGAGGAGGAGGAGCTGCTGCCTTGTGGGAGGAGGAGGAGGCTTGCTGCAGGAGGAGCTGAGGGAGATGTCCAGGGAGCAAGGGGCGCTAGGGAGAAGAAGAGCCAGGAGAAAAGGAAGTGGGGTTTCGGTTTGGGTGGAGGGAGGGGGCTGTTTTAGTGGAGGAAAAACCAGGAATTAAGAGATGTGTTGGCTGCCCCCAATTCCTTTTACATGTTGAGCTCACTTGACCCCGCTAGTAAGCAAAGTGAGAATGAGTAAGTCCCCAAAATTTTCAACATGGGTTAATTTTTGATGCCATGTTTTAAATTCGCATTTGACGAAAATCGTAGCTGCACACTAATATTTCTAGCTCTAAAACTCTGCTGAGTTTGGAATTTCTTCTAAGTAGCAGATTAGGATATTCGTTGAAGTCGGGAGTTGATTTCAAATTTGAGGCCATGACAAATCCTCCCCCCTTTGGGGAATCTCGCCCCGAGATTCAGAAACGAGCGTACAGTTAGGAAGACAACTACAGAGGGAAAAGCTGAAGGATCGGCGAGTAATACTTACATGTCTTGGAAGAATTCGGGATACTCGTTCTTCAGACGATCCTCGGGCTCCCAAGTTGCTTCGTCCTCCGTGTGATTACTCCACTGTACTTTATAGAACTTGAGAGTTCGTCGTGGTGTTCTGCGCTCCGATTCTTCCAGAACCCGGATAGGATGCTCCGCATAAGACAGATCCGGTTCAGGTGCGACTCCGAGGTCTTCCACCTCAAGAGACTCGAACGTAGTACGGAGACACTTCTTCAGTTGGGAGACGTGGAACACGTCATGAACCATTCCGAGCGAAGGAGGAAGCTCTAGCTGATATGCTACTTGGCGCGCTTTCAAGGATCTTGAACGGCCCTCGTGGCGAGGTGCCGCTTTCCTTTAACTCCGAATCGGCGGGTGCCACGGAGAGGAGAAACCTTCAGATAGACGAAGTCACCAATGTCGAAGGAGAGGGTCTCCTCGGCGATCGGCAGAACTCTTCTGTCGCGACCGCGCTATCCTCGATTTTCTGGATAGTCGACCTTTTCTTCCGCCTCCACAACTAACTCAGGCCCAATCAAGGAGCGTTCTCCACTTCGACCAATTCAGCGGCGCCGACAAGCTGCGACCATAAAGTGCCTCGAGCGGAGACATCTGGATCTTGGTTTGGTAGCTGTTGTTGTCGCGAACTTCGGCGTCTGGAGACACTCTTCCCACTTCTTCCGTGGGACAAGATACAAGCCCTCAACATGTCCTCGAGGATCTGATTGACCCTCTCGGTCGACCGTCGGTCCGAGGGTGGTATCTTGAATCGTGGAGCAACCGTGCCCAAAGCTTCATGTAGGCTTCTCGAACCGAGACAAACCGAGAGCCTCGATCGACACTATCCGCTTTGGTACTCCGTGGAGACACACGATCCGAGAGATATATAGCTCGGCATATCTCTTGGTCGAATAAGTGGTCCGGACGGCCGAAAGTCTTGCGGACTTCGTCGATCGGTCGACGATCACCCAAATTGAGTCATGGCTCGAGGAAGTGGCGGCGGGCCGATAATGAAGTCCATGGTGACATCCTCCCACTTCCAAACTGGAGCAGAAGAGGTTTGAAGAGTACCGGCTGGCTTGAGGTGTTCGGCCTTCACCCGCTTCAGACGCGTCGCACTCCGACACATAGCGGCGACCTCGCGTTCATGCGAGCCCACCAAAACTGCCGTCTCAGGTCTTGATACATCTTGTTACTGCCCGGTTGAATTGTGAGCAAGGAGTTGTGAGCTTCATCGAGAATCTTTCTTCTCAACTCTTGGTCTTTAGGGACGACTGGGCACTTGCCGAACCATAAAGTTTCACAATCATCAAGATGGAAACAAGTAGCTTGGCCGGAATTCAACTTGTCACGTATTCGGGCAACACCCGTGCACCAGCAAGCTGATCAAAGAGGATGTCAATTCGAGGAAGAGGGTACTTGTTCCTTATGGTGACTACGTTCAAAGGACGATAATCAACACATAGGCGAAGAGAACCGTCCTTTTTGGTCACGAAGAGAGCCGAGCAGCCCCAAGGTGAGGAGCTCGAACGAATGAATCCCTTGTCCATCAGTTCCTTCAGTTGCTTTCTTCAATTCGGCCACTTCATCGGGCGGCATTCGATACGGCCGCTTGGAAACTGGAGCAGCCCCGGGCTGAAGTTCAACTACGAACTCAATATCCCGATCGGGCGGCATCTCCGGCAATTCCGCTGGGAACACATCCGGGTATTCAGAAACCACAGGAATGGACTCTAACTCCTCATGGAAGGGATAGGTTCTTAGACTTGGCTAAAAATTTGAATTTAAACATGATCTAGACAACAATACAAGACAAGGAATTCTACAAGTCTAACATACATAAAAGCATAAATCATGATGCAAGATGGACATGGCAAGACATATGCATGCATGGTATGAAATGCACGGTACCAACGTAATCGTTTCTCCCACGCTCACCATTCAACCCGCACAACTTACTTATATACATAGGGCGGGTAATATAGCACTAATTGCTACCTAGGATGTTAAATAAATCCTATTCAATCACCTAAGTGGTTGTCAAGTTTACGGTTCGTCTTTATGCACCTTGCTCTGATACCAGCCTTGAGAGGAGCCGCCCAGACCGTCCTCGGGTTATCGAATGTCCCGTCGTCCACATCGGAATTGGAGGTTAGCAACGGATCGCCGGTGGCGCTCGCAGTGCTAACACCCAAGCCCAATAGAGACAACGTCAGCCCCATTCGATGAACTCGACAACCGTCCCAGATTCCCCGTATGCAACCCAAACTTCGCCGAGATCGCCTCGCATACCGGTTTCCAATGCCATATCAATTCAATTAGCATAAAGTGGGCAACGAACCCAAAACTTCACAATCGACACCAAACGCGAAGCACAAAAACAACACCAACTCAAGCATAAAGACAAACTAGACAACCACCCAACTAAACAACTCATCTAGCATACTAGAAGCATATAAAACATGACTAGACAAAGAAGATAAAAGTTCGAAATTTCGGCATGACGCCCCTAGAAGTATGGACATCCACTCAGCAGACAGAAGAAACAATTGTCTAAACAATTATATCACAACCACAACCACAAGCATAAGGATCAACATAGCTAGAAGCACACTAAACATGAATTAAGCACGAGAATACAACAAGGTTCAACGACGGAAATAGACAAGTAATTAAACATAGTCATGACATAGATTTGGGAGCTAACTATACAACAAAAAATGAATCAAATCGCAACACATTAGCAAAATAAAACTTCTCCGGAAGTGTTCTGCCCCTGAACACTTCCCGTGTGCGATGACGCTAAGCCTCTACTCGGTGCCCTGCCCGGTCACCGAGAGGCAGTAAGGGCAGAACTCGCATCCACCCACCTGATCCTCACCTGAAAACCACAAAGCAGAAGCATGAGTACAAAAGGTACTCGCAAGACTTACCCGGGGTCCATATATGACCGACTCCAAAGGAGATGCATTTGGCGGTAGCAAGGTAAACAGGCTTAGGTTAAAAGTGCGGAAATGCTTAACTTTGTTTCAATTTTAGTCATCTACTTGAGTTTTTCTCAATATAGTGAGCGCTTGTAACAGCACCTACCTCTAGCATGATATTGTAATTAACAGAATGTAAAGTAAGTCATCTCATATCAAAATTTAGCTCAAGCCCAACGGCGAACCACAAGTTCAAGTTGTTTACTACGCAGAAGAAGTTCGGACCAAGCGTGCTCATATCCGAGAGCGCGGCAATTCGAATCGCTTAATTAACCCTGCAGGGAAGTATTGATCGCACGACACTTACCACAAGGGCCTAGTGTCAACCCTCCTCCCATCCATACCTACTCGTCGAACCATCCTCATGCGGCCCGAGCACCTAGCAACCTCCCTCGAGCGGCTCAAGCCTCGCTTAGCCCTCGAGAGAGACCTAGGCCTCGCCCTCAACCACGTCCAATCGCATGAGGGCATGACTCATCGAGTAGTATGCCATGAAAGGGTGGCTTACCGTACCATAATCGGGCATGCGACCAACCGGGGTGTGCTCAATCTTATTCCACTTACGGATGGGTCCTTAACCGACACAGACGGGGCTACACATTTGAGTCTCCGTACCCAATTGAACCAACTCCCTTGGGTCCACCATTCATTTCTTTCCAAAACCTTTCCCAATTCCAAGTCCGACATAAAGTAGTATGTGTGTAATGATAACAACCGCAAGTGACAGAACCCTCCGTCACTTGGCCCAACCCCGACATCTAAGCATTCTAAGCACGGACTCATTAATACCCATAGTCTAGCTCAAAAGGAGATATTCGACGAATACAAGGGGTGTACGTGCAGCAAATAGGAGCTATTCCTATCCCACATGGCAATTC
The DNA here is from genome assembly GCA_036346375.1 of Guadua angustifolia. Taxonomy (NCBI): domain Eukaryota; kingdom Viridiplantae; phylum Streptophyta; class Magnoliopsida; order Poales; family Poaceae; genus Guadua; species Guadua angustifolia. The sequence continues at coordinate 15,900,194 of CM070500.1, read as the reverse complement.
CTAATGCAATACTTAACATTTGCAATTAATCACATTATTCTCAAAAATAACGATACATAAGGTTAAACATGCTTAGGTGCTTGCCTGCAGCTTCTGCCGGACCCTCAACGGCAACTTGCCCACCGATGTCCCCCTCGACCACGGCCACGTCACCCTCCGCGGTTTCGTTCTCTACACGAGCAGTGCATATGAATGAGATGCATGCAATGCATATGAGATGAAAATGCCAAATGCATCACCCAAGCTAGCTCCAAAAGTGCAAACATTCAACTCAATTTAAACTGAAAACACAATTGCTAAACTCCACTTCTATTTTAAAGCAAAATCTGAAAACAACGAACACACTCCTCTAACAAACATAACTCTTAATTGGCTAATCCAAAAATTAACTTCTTGGACACTAAAAGACCACAAGAGGGTGATCTAACATTACCATGCATCATAACATCCAGAAAATAAATTTAAAGTTTGCAATTAAACTCTGAACTTTAGTCCCAAAGTCTGAATTTTCAGAAACACCGGTTTCAAGACAGCATGTATACAAATGACCATAACTTTTTGATCACTTAGCCAAATTGAGCAAACTTAGAGCCTACACGACCATAAGACATAGACCTACAAATTAGCTTTGGCCAATCACTCAGATTCTGCCCAGGTAACTCCCAGTTCAGCCAGCAACAGAGGGCAGTTTTCAGAGTTCAGTATTTTTCAAAGTTTCAGACAGCATGCACAAAATTCAACATATAAATTGCTATACTTAGTAGAATTGAGTAAAGGATGATATTTTCACAATCTACAAGAAATTTCCTACAACTTCACAGGCAAAATTAATTTCTAATTCGGCCTCTAACTAATTCTTATTCACAGCTCAAGTTTCTACCCGAAATCTTCAGCATTTTCAGAGCAGCAAGCACTAAAATAGACATAACTTTCAGCTGGATTAACGAAATGAGGTGATTCCAGTTGGAAATGAAAGATAATTTTATCACCCACAACTTTCTATACAGCCAACCTAGCAGGAGATGCTCAGAATTTTCTCAATTCAGCCCGAAACAGTAGCTAAAAATTCTGCTCGAAAATTCAGAACTTACTCCAAACCCTAGATTGGTTATTCCCCATTCAAACCTTGATTCTCCACTCATCTAAGCCCCCAATACATCATGGCAGCACCCAAGACCAGGAAATAACCCATCAAAACCTAAACCCTAGGGAGCCTTACCTCATGGAGTGGAGGAGGAAGAGGAGGAGGGAGCTGCTGCCTTGTGGGAGGAGGAGGAGCTGCTGCCTTGTAGGAGGAGGAGGAGCTGCTGCCTTGTGGGAGGAGGAGGAGGCTTGCTGCAGGAGGAGCTGAGGGAGATGTCCAGGGAGCAAGGGGAGGCGCTAGGGAGAAGAAGAGCCAGGAGAAAAGGAAGTGGGGTTTCGGTTTGGGTGGAGGGAGGGGGCTGTTTTAGTGGAGGAAAAACCAGGAATTAAGAGATGTGTTGGCTGCCCCCAATTCCTTTTACATGTTGAGCTCACTTGACCCCGCTAGTAAGCAAAGTGAGAATGAGTAAGTCCCCAAAATTTTCAACATGGGTTAATTTTTGATGCCATGTTTTAAATTCGCATTTGACGAAAATCGTAGCTGCACACTAATATTTCTAGCTCTAAAACTCTGCTGAGTTTGGAATTTCTTCTAAGTAGCAGATTAGGATATTCGTTGAAGTCGGGAGTTGATTTCAAATTTGAGGCCATGACAAATCCTCCCCCCTTTGGGGAATCTCGCCGAGATTGAAACGCAGCGTCTGATTAGGAAGACAACTACTGAGAGGAAAAGTGAAGGATCGTGAGTAATACTTACATGTCTTGGAAGAATTCGGGATACTCGTTCTTCAGACGATCCTCGGGCTCCCAAGTTGCTTCGTCCTCCGTGTGATTACTCCACTGTACTTTATAGAACTTGAGAGTTCGTCGTGGTGTTCTGCGCTCCGATTCTTCCAGAACCCGGATAGGATGCTCCGCATAAGACAGATCCGGTTCAGGTGCGACTCCGAGGTCTTCCACCTCAAGAGACTCGAACGTAGTACGGAGACACTTCTTCAGTTGGGAGACGTGGAACACGTCATGAACCATTCCGAGCGAAGGAGGAAGCTCTAGCTGATATGCTACTTGGCCGCGCTTTCCAAGGATCTTGAACGGCCCTACGTAGCGAGGTGCCAGCTTTCCTTTAACTCCGAATCGACGGGTGCCACGGAGAGGAGAAACCTTCAGATAGACGAAGTCACCAATGTCGAAGGAGAGGGTCTCCTCGGCGATCAGCAGAACTCTTCATCGCGACCGCTATCCTCGATTTTCTGGATAGTCGACCTTTTCTTCCGCCTCCACACTAACTCAGGCCCAATCAAGGAGCGTTCTCCACTTCGACCAATTCAATGGCGCTCGACAAGCTGCGACCATAAAGTGCCTCGAGCGGAGACATCTGGATCTTGGTTTGGTAGCTGTTGTTGTCTGCGAACTTCGGCGTCACGGAGACACTCTTCCCACTTCTTCCGTGGGACAAGATACAAGCCCTCAACATGTCCTCGAGGATCTGATTGACCCTCTCGGTCGACCGTCGGTCCGAGGGTGGTATCTTTGAATCGTGGAGCAACCGTGCCCAAAGCTTCATGTAGGCTTCTCGAGACCCGAGACAAAGCGAGAGCCTCGATCGACACTATCCGCTTTGGTACTCCGTGAAGACACACGATCCGAGAGATATATAGCTCGGCATATCTCTTGGTCGAATAAGTGGTCCGGACGGCCGAAAGTCTGCGGACTTCGTCGATCGATCGACGATCACCCAAATTGAGTCATGGCTCGAGGAAGTGGCGGCGGCCGATAATGAAGTCCATGGTGACATCCTCCCACTTCCAAATTGGAGCAGAAGAGGTCAAGAGTACCGGCTGGCTTGAGGTGTTCGGCCTTCACCCGCTTGCAGACGTCGCACTCCGACACATAGCGAGCGACCTCGCGTTTCATGCGAGCCCACCAAAACTGCCGTCTCAGGTCTTGATACATCTTGTTACTGCCCGGTTGAATTGTGAGCAAGGAGTTGTGAGCTTCATCGAGAATCTTTCTTCTCAACTCTTGGTCTTTAGGGACGACTGGGCACTTGCCGAACCATAAAGTTTCACAATCATCAAGATGGAAACAAGTAGCTTGGCCGGAATTCAACTTGTCACGTATTCGGGCAACACCCGTGCACCAGCAAGCTGATCAAAGAGGATGTCAATTCGAGGAAGAGGGTACTTGTTCCTTATGGTGACTACGTTCAAAGGACGATAATCAACACATAGGCGAAGAGAACCGTCCTTTTTGGTCACGAAGAGAGCCAAAGCAGCCCCAAGGTGAGGAGCTCGAGCGAATGAATCCCTTGTCCATCGGTTCCTTCATTGATTTCTTCAATTCGGCCAATTCATCGGGCGGCATTCGACACGGCCACTTGAAACTAGAGCAGCCCGGGCTGAAGTTCAACTACTGAACTCAATATCCCGATCGGGCGGCATCTCCGCAATTCATTTGGGAACACATCCGGGTATTCAGAAACCACAGGAATGGACTCTAACTCCTCATGGAAGGGATAGGTTCTTAGACTTGGCTAAAAATTTGAATTTAAACATGATCTAGACAACAATACAAGACAAGGAATTCTACAAGTCTAACATACATAAAAGCATAAATCATGATGCAAGATGGACATGGCAAGACATATGCATGCATGGTATGAAATGCACGGTTCCAACGTAATCGTTTCTCCCACGCTCACCATTCAACCCACACAACCTTACTTATATACATAGGGCGGGTAATATAGCACTAATTGCTACCTAGGATGTTAAATAAATCCTATTCAATCACCTAAGTGGTTGTCAAGTTTACTGATTCGTCTTTATGCACCTTGCTCGATACCACCTTGAGAGGAGCCGCCTGGATCGTCCTCGGGTTATCGAATGTCCCGTCGTCCACATCGAATTGGAGGTTAGCAACGGATCGCCGGTGGCGCTCGCGATGCTAACACCCAAGCCCAATAGAGACAACGTCGGCCCCATTCGATGAACTCGACAACCGTCCCCAGTATTCCCCGATGCAACCGAAACTTCGCCAGATCGCCTCGCATACCGGTTTCCAATGCGATATCAATTCAATTTGCATAAAGTGGGCAACGAACCCAAAACTTCAAACCAAGCAACCGAAGCACAAAAACAACACCAACTCAAGCATAAAGACAAACTAGACAACCACCTAAACAACTCATCTAGCATACTAGAAGCATATAAAACATGACTAAGAATTTGACCAGATAAAAAATTCGAAAATTTCGGCATGACGCCCTAGAACCTATGGACATCCACTCGTGAGACAAGAAGAAACAATTGTCTAAACAATTATATCACAACCACAACCACAAGCATAAGGATCAACATAGCTAGAAGCACACTAAACATGAATTAAGCAATGAGAATACAACAAGGTTCAACGAGAAATAGACAAGTAATTAAACATAGTCATGACATAGATTTGGGAGCTAACTATACAACAAAAATGAATCAAATCGCAACACATTAGCAAAATAAAACTTCTCCGGAAGTGTTCTGCCCCTGAACACTTCCGGGCATGTGCGATGTCGCGCTAAGCCTCTACTCGGTGCCCCGCCCGGTCACCGAGAGGCAGTAAGGGCAGAACTCGCATCCGCCCACCTGATCCTCACCTGAAAACCACAAAGCAGAAGCATGAGTACAAAAGGTACTCGCAAGACTTACCCGGGGTCCATATATGACCGACTCCAAAGGAGATGCATTTAGGCGGTAGCAAGGTAAACAGAGCTTAGGTTAAAAGTGCGAAATGCTTAACTTTGTTTCAATTTTAGTCATCTACTTGAGTTTTTCTCAATATAGTGAGCGGTTGTAACACACCTACCTCTAGCATGATATTGTAATTAACGAATGTAAAGTAAGTCATCTCATATCAAAATTTAGCTCAAGCCCAGCGGCGAACCACAAGTTCAAGTTGTTTACTACGCAGAAGAAGTTCGGACCAAGCGTGCTCATATCCGAGAGCGCGGCAATTGAATCGCTTAATTAACCTGCAGGAAGTATTGATCGCACGACACTTACCACAAGGGCCTAGTGTCAACCCTCCTCCCATCCATACCTACTCGTCGAACCATCCTCATGCGGCCCGAGCACCTAGCAACCTCCCTCGGCGGCTCAAGCCTCGCTTAGCGCTCGAGAGAGACCTAGCCTCGCCTCAACCACGTCCAATCGCATGAGGGCATGACTCATCGAGTAGTATGCCATGAAAGGGTGGCTTACCGTACCATAATCGGGCATGCGACCAACCGGGTGTGCTCAATCTTATTCCACTTACGGATCGGTCCTTAATCGACACTGACGGGCTACACATTTGAGTCTCCGTACCCAATTGAACCAACTCCCCGCCGGTCCACCATTCATTTCTTTCCAAAACCTTTCCCAATTCCAAGTCCGACATAAAGTAGTATGTGTGTAATGATAACAACCGCAAGTGATGAACCCTCCGTCACTTGGCCCAACCCCGACATCTAAGCATTCTAAGCACGGACTCATTAATACCCATAGTCTAGCTCAAAAGGAGATATTCGATTTAATACAAGGGGTGTACGTGCAGCAAATAGGATCTATTCCTATCCCACATGGCAATTCCTAATGCAATACTTAACATTTGCAATTAATCACATTATTCTCAAAAATAACGATACATAAGGTTAAACATGCTTAGGTGCTTGCTCGCAGCTTCTCTTGGGACCCTCAACGACAACTTGCCCACCGATGTCCCCCTCGACCACGGCCACGTCACCCTCCATGGTTTAGTTCTACACGAGCAGTGCATATGAATGAGATGCATGCAATGCATATGAGATGAAAATGCCAAATGCATCACCCAAGCTAGCTCCAAAAGTGCAAACATTCAACTCAATTTAAACTGAAAACACAATTGCTAAACTCCACTTCTATTTTAAAGCAAAATCTGAAAACAACGAACACATTCCTCTAACAAACATAACTCTTAATTGGCTAATCCAAAAAAAACTTCTTGGACACTAAAAGACCACAAGAGGGTGATCTAACATTACCATGCATCATAACATCCAGAAAATAAATTTAAAGTTTGCAATTAAACTCTGAACTTTAGTCCCAAAGTCTGAATTTTCAGAAACACCGGTTTCAAGACAGCATGTATACAAATGACCATAACTTTTTGATCACTTAGCCAAATTGAGCAAACTTAGAGCCTACACGACCATAAGACATAGACCTACAAATTAGCTTTGGCCAATCACTCAGATTCTGCCCAGGTAACTCCCAGTTCAGCCAGCAACAGAGGGCAGTTTTCAGAGTTCAGTATTTTTCAAAGTTTCAGACAGCATGCACAAAATTCAACATATAAATTGCTATACTTAGTAGAATTGAGTAAAGGATGATATTTTCACAATCTACAAGAAATTTCCTACAACTTCACAGGCAAAATTAATTTCTAATTCGGCCTCTAACTAATTCTTATTCACAGCTCAAGTTTCTACCCGAAATCTTCAGCATTTTCAGAGCAGCAAGCACTAAAATAGACATAACTTTCAGCTGGATTAACGAAATGAGGTGATTCCAGTTGGAAATGAAAGATAATTTTATCACCCACAACTTTCTATACAGCCAACCTAGCAGGAGATGCTCAGAATTTTCTCAATTCAGCCCGAAACAGTAGCTAAAAATTCTGCTCGAAAATTCAGAACTTACTCCAAACCCTAGATTGGTTATTCCCCATTCAAACCTTGATTCTCCACTCATCTAAGCCCCCAATACATCATGGCAGCACCCAAGAACAGGAAATAACCCATCAAAACCTAAACCCTAGGGAGCCTTACCTCATGGAGTGGAGGAGGAAGAGGGGAGGAGCTGCTGCCTTGTGGAGGAGGAGAGCTGCGCCGGACAGGGGAAGAGCTGGAGGGCTGCTTGGGGAAGAACTCCGGAAAAATGCTGTTCGGTTTGGGCTGGAGAGCTCTTAATTTTTTTGCTAAGCTTGGAAATTCTTAAATGGCAATTTGGGATAAACTCTGAAATTAGCAATGGATCTCAAATGCGGCCAAAAACTTGGTTGGCGCTAATGCTAACCGCAGGAGCCGAATTCGAATTTGGGGCCATGACATAGTTGAACAAAAGGAAGCTATTCTCGAAGCTCAAGAGGATCTACTCATCCTCGAAAAAGAGAAAAATCGTGAGCTAGAGAAGAGCTTATCTTTTGAGAAAGAGAAAAATGAGGAAGTGGCTAAGAACTTAACTTTGACCAAATCCGAGGTGATTAGTCTTGATATCACCAATGCTTCACTTAAAGAGGAACTTGCGAAGTCGAGTGATGCTTGCAAGGCTCTTGAGTTGAAGCTTGTTGATCTCAAAAATAACCCTCCGATTACCTCAACCATTAGCCCCAATTCTTCTCTACCATCTACTAGCAATGGTTGTGCTAGATGCTTCAATATAGATGTTAATACTTGTGCTACTAACCTTGAGACTTTGCAAGTACTAGCTCATGAAAATGAGAAGCTCAAGGAATGCTTGAAGATGGACTTCAAAAGTCCTATAAAGCTAGCAAGGATTAGAGGAATTCCTCGGTGGCGTCAAGGTAACCCCATGAAGCATGGGCTTGGCTATGTCCCTCCCAAGGGCAAAGGAAACCACATTGTGGTTGCGCCTTTGAACAAGCCCATTCACTTCGTAAAGGGGGAAGCAAACTCTAAACATAAGGCTCAATCCACTTTCTTTGCTTCATATGTGCTTAAGAGGACTAGCCTCGGTAGAGTAGTTGCTCATCATATTAGGGGTAAGCCCAAGAATGCTTCTAGTGTGCGATCTATTTGGGTCCCCAAATCACTTGTCACTAACGTGCGTGGACCTAAACAAGTTTGGGTACTAAAGAGCAAAAACTAAATTTTATTTTGTAGGCCTATATCTCCGGTGGAACAAGCTGGATCTTGGATAGCGGATGCACACATCATATGACCGGAGAACGGGCAATGTTCGCACATCTTGAAGCCAATGGATCAAACAGTGAGAGTATAATTTTTGGCGACAACGGAAAAGGTGAAGTGGTAGGTTTAGGTAAGATTCTAGTTACAAATGATTTCCATATAAATAATGTTTTACTTGTTGAATCACTAAGCTACAATTTGTTGTCCGTTGCTCAATTATGTGAAGCGGGCTACAATTGCATGTTTAGTGATAAGGGTGTGGATGTCATTAAGAGGGATGATGGTTCAATAGCCGTTAAGGGTCGTTTAAAGGGTAACCTCTATCTTATAGACTTTTCTACGGATAGAATTAACCTTGAAACATGCTTAATGGCCGTCGAGCATGGGTTGGCTTTGGCATCGCCGGCTTGCCCATGTTGGTATGAGGAACCTTCACAAACTCATTAAGGGCAATCACATCCTTGGACTAACGAATATTGTGTTCGAGAAAGATAGGGTGTGTAGCGCATGTCAAGCCGGGAAGCAAGTTGGAGCACCTCATCCTGTCAAGAATGTGATGACTACTTCAAGACTATTGGAGATGCTCCACATGGATTTATTCGGTCCAATTGCCTACATAAGCATCGGAGGAAACAAGTATGGGTTAGTTATTGTAGATGATTTTTCTCGCTTTACTTGGGTGTTTTTCTTGCATGACAAAAGTGAAGCCCAAGGAAGCTTAAAGAAGTTCATGAGAAGGGCAAAAATGAATTTGAGGTGAAGATCAAGAAAATCTGGTGACAACGACCTTGAATTCAAGAACACCGGCGTGGAGTTCCTCGATGAAGAAGGCATCAAGCATGAATTCTCGGCTCCTACTCCCCACAACAAAATGGGGTAGCCGAGAGGAAGAATCGGACTCTCATCGAGATGGCGCGCCGATGCTTGACCAGTACAAAGTCTCCGACATCTTCAGGCGGAGGCTATCAACACGGCGTGTCATAGCTCCAACCGACTATATCTTCACAAGTTGTTGAAGAAGGCGACATCTGAGCTCCTAACAAGCAAGAAACCAAATGTCTCCTACTTTCGAGTCTTTGGTAGCAAATGCTATATCCTTAACAAAAGGCTAAGTCTTCTAAATTCGCTCCTAAAGTAGATGAAGGTTTCTTACTTGGATATGGGTCTAATGCTTATGCATACCGAAGTTTTCAACAACACCACCGGCGTGGTTGAAATCTCGCGTGATGTAACATTTGATGAAACTAACGGTTCTCAAGTAGAGCAAGTTGATCGTCTGTGATTGACAGGAAGAACCTCCATGTGAGGCGATCAAAAGGCTAGCAATTGGAGAAGTGAGGCCTCTTGAGCAAGAAGAAGCCCGAGCACTCCAACTCGTGATGCCTTTGTTGGATGGTGCCCCATCTTCTTCAATGCAAGCACAAGATGGATCGACTACTGCCCAAGATGATGAGGACCCAATTCAAAAATCAAATACAACAGTGCCTCATCCAAGGGTTCATCAAAGTGTTCAACGAGATCACCCGGTCGACAATATTCTTGGAGATATTAACAGGGGAGTATCCACTAGACTCGTATTGCTAATTTTTGTGAATTTTACTCTTTTATGTCGTCTCTTGAACCACTCAAGGTAGATGAAGCTCTTCAAGATCCGGATTGGGTGATGGCAATGCAAGAGGAGTTGAACAATTTCGAAATGAATCAGGTGTGGAAGCTTGTCGAAAGACCCAAGCAAAATGTTATCGGAACTAAATGGGTATTTCGAAACAAGCAAGACGAGAACGGAATCGTGACTAGGAACAAAGCCGGTTGGTCGCTCAAGGGTACACTCAAATTGAAGGTTTGGATTTGATGAAACTTATGCTCCAAAGAGCTAGGCTTGAATATATTAGAATATTACTTGCCTTTGCTACTCACCATGATTTTAAGTTGTACCAAATGGACGTGAAAAACGCCTTTCTAAATGGACCTCTCTCCGAGATGGTCTATGTTGAGCAACCGCCCGGATTCGAAGACCCAAATCATCTGGACCATGTCTACTTCCTTCACAAAGCTCTCTATGGGCTTAAGCAAGCACCGAGGCGTGGTTGAAAATGTCTTCGTGATTTCCTTCTCGGTCAAGGTTTCGTAGTCGGAAAGGCCGACCCTACTCTCTTTACTAAGCATCTTGATAATGATCTATTTGTATGTCAAATTTATGTCGATGACATTATATTTGGGTCTACTAATGAGCATTTGTGCAAGGAATTTAGCAGGATCATGACCAAAAGGTTTGAGATGTCCATGATGGGCGAACTGAAGTTCTTCCTCGGTTTTCAAGTCAAACAACTCAAGGAAGGAACCTTCATTTGCCAAACGAATTACATTAAGGACATGCTCAAGAAGTTCGGGATGGAGAACGCCAAGCCGATCAAGACGCCAATGCAAGCTAATGGGCATCTAGACCTCGACAAAGAAGGTAAACCGGTTGTTCAAAAGGTATATCGTTCGATGATCGGTTCCCTACTTTACCTTTGTGCAACTAGGCCAGATATCATGCTCAGTGTTTGCATGTGTGCAAGATTTCAAGCCGCTCCTAAAGAATGCCACATGGTGGCCGTAAAGAGAATTCTGAGATATTTAGTGCACACTCCTCATTTCGGGCTTTGGTATCCTAAAGGTTCATCATTTGAGTTAGTCGGCTATTCCGATGAGGATTATGCCGGATGTAAAGTGGATAGGAAAAGTACTTCGGGGACATGTCAATTCTTAGGTAGATCCCTTGTCTCTTGGTCCTCTAAGAAGCAAAACTCAGAGTCTATCCACAGTAAAACCGAATATATAGCGGTAGGAATTGTTGTGCCCAATTACTTTGGATGAGACAAACCCTAAATGATTATGGCCTAACCTATAACCATGTTCCACTTTTGTGTGACAATGAGGCGCCATAAAATCGCCAACAACCCGTCCAACATTCTCGTACAAAGCATATTGATATTAGCCATCATTTCCTAAGAGACCATTCCACTAAAGGCGATATCGTTATTCAACATGTGAGCACAAATGACCAACTAGCCGATATATTCACCAAGCCTCTTGATGAAAAGAAATTCTACGAATTGAGAAGTGGGCTAAACATTTTGGATTCTCGAAACCCGGCATGAAAAGTTCTTTGTCGGTATTACGCTAGGGTACCCTCTCCACCGCATAAAGGTACAATCACGTGGCGGCACGGCAATCGGGCGGCGATCACGACCCGCCAGACAGGCGTCGGTCCACGAGGCGCCCGGCGAGGTGGGCGAAGACGCCTGCTACGCCCGGCGCCAGCTGCGTGGCGGCTTTGCAACAAGGGCGGGCGATCACGGCCGCCGGCGGCGTCGGTCCTGGCGCTGGCGGCGAGTGGCGAACACGCCACTGCTTCCCGCGCCCGGCTACGTGGCGGCACGGCAATCGGCGGCGATCACGGCCACCGGTCGGCGTCGGCCGTGGCGCCCGGCGGCAGGTGGGCGAAACGCCTACTTTCGCCGGCGCCCGGCTGCGTGGCGGCTTGGCAATCGGCGGCGATCACGGCACGGCCGGCGGCGTCGGTCCACGTGGCGCCCGGCGAAGCAGGTGGCGGGCACGCCTGCCGCCCGGCGCCCAGCTACGTGGCGGCAGCAATCGGCGGCGATCACGGCCCGCCGGTCGGCCGGTCCACGTGGCGCCCGGCGGCGAGTGGCGAAACGCCTGCTGCGCCCGGCGTGTAATCCACGTGGCGCCCGGCGAATAGGTGGGCGAACACGCCCACTTTCGCCGCCGCAAGGCAAAAGGTGGAAGCGAGGTGACTTCACCTCGGCTCCTCCCCAGCAGTCTGCTTCGAGCTATAGGACAGCGGTGTCGACACATGCTACAAGGATTCTGCTACAACCCCATTCCTCGGCGCCTCTCACCAACTTTGTCGAGAAAGGGTCACATCATGCGGCGGGCCGGCGAAGCCATGCGTCGGCATTTAATGAGGCTGGAGGAACGGGACAGGACAGGAAGGCGTATTAAATGTGTATGGATCAGCATGATGACCCCCCTTTCACCTACTCCCGTTAGCCTGGCCTATATAAGGGCCCTCGGGTGCATGGGGAAAAGGGGCAGATAAGCGAGAGATCGGAGACAACCAGCAAGGATATAGCAGTAGAGCCCAAGGGAGAGCGGGTGATTCCCAAGCTTTGTACTGCCCCAGTTCAAAACACTCTTTGAAAGCAATCTAGCAGGAAGTAAGGCTATTACCCAAGCGAAGGGGGCCTGAACGTGGGTAAAATCCTTGTGCCGCCATAGTTAAGTGACGCCAAGGTTACGCCGTCTTGAGTCTCTAGAGTTTCCCTCGCTAGGATTAGCCACCAAGACGCCCTCCTTCGAACCAAACCCGGTGCAGTAGATCACGGGCTGTCGGCGGAATCTGGCAAGCAGGTTGCATACATAAATTGTCATGCTTGTATGATCTCAACCAAAAAGAATTTCAAAACTTTATTTGGTTTCTTTAAAATTTTGTGAGGTTTTGGATCTTGGTGTGAGTCAAACCACTTGTGATCATAGCTTCTAGTGCTTTGGTGTTCACGATCATGAGTGGGGAGACAGAAAAGAGTTCACAAGTCATTCCATCTCATTCCTCAATCTCTTCTATCCTTGTCTTTGAAGTTTACACATATCGGATGTTCGATATTTGTATCGGACTATCCGATTTCAGAAATCTGCACATATCGGACTATCCGATGTTGAAGATCGGATGTCCGATATCTGGTGATCGCACACATCGGATTGTCTGATGTCCTATCGGACTATCCGATGTGGGGAGGTTTAAAAGAAGCCCGAAGGGTTTTTTCTTTTCACTCGGTTATTTTCCTCCAAAACTCATCGGGTCCTCTTCCTCCCTGGCGATTGTGGTGTCCGGAGATCATCTTCCTCATTGCAAGGGCCTCCCTCCGCAGATCTAATCCCTTTTGGCGAAGATCCTCATCCCCATTCAATTCTCCTCTCGTTTTTGATCTCAGGTAACCCTATTTCTCCTTAGATCTAGGGTTTTCTCATCCCCTTTTGTTTGGTCAATCTTCTTCGGTAGATGAGTTCCCTTTGTCCCTAGGAGCATATCCCACAAATTTGTTGTAAAATGCGTGGTCTATCTTCAAGAAATCATGTTTTGCATTTTTCCCGCAAATATCGGATTATCCGATAGTTGGCATCGAACTATCCGATTATTATCGGTATCGACCCAAAATATCGGACTATCCGATGTTTCGAGGAATTACAAAATTGTGTGTTTCTTCTGTTTCCTTGCCCTCTGTCTCAAGCTCTGTATCATCTTTTCTAGAGTTTATCCATGGTCACGGAGGCGACAAGGAGAGAAAAATTGAAGAGGGCACTCCATACAAGCGAGCAAGTGCGGTTTAAGAGGAAGACTCCAACGAATGTCCGGACCAAGGCTGCTGACAAATCGAGAAATCCTCAGGATATTTCAGATTCTCCTCTGAGGTCGCGATCGCTGCTCTGCTCCAACTCTGCGGGGCAAAATAAAGAAGAAAGTGGTTACCAAGCCCAAAGCTCAAGGCATCACTATTTACGAGCCTCGTCGTCAAGATGATGCACCTCCCGCCTGAATCCTCCTCCCACTCCATCGAGGCAAGGGCAAAGGAACCTCTTCCATGTCCTCTCGGCGGTGACAAGGGCAAAGGTCCGACTCAAGAAGAAGATGCGATGATCTTGTTCCTTTTCAATGATGTTCAAGCCCGATCGTCGTCGATCTTGAGATCTGTGATTAGCTACAAAGGCAAGTGCAGGATGGTGACCAAAGCCGTGGCTTGGATCCTTACCTCGAGAGAAAGGCTTTCTCCTCGATAAGCGCTTCTGGACCTTCTTTCAACAAGATTTCTATGAGACTGTTATACTCCCTCGCAAGAATCCTGTCGTCAATATGCAGTGGGTTGATTGGGATTATATGGAGTCATGTGATGATCCGGTCTTCAACGACGTCATCAAGGCCTGTGAGAGGCTCGGCATCAAGAGGATCATGGGCATGAAGCAAGATTGGAACACCGAGATCATTGCCCAGTTCTCGCCACTCTGCATGTCTCCAATGACACCATGACATGGATGATGAAGGTGAGCTGCATGAGATGTCGTGGGGCGTTTTGGGACTTTGTTGGGATTTAAAGGCTGAGGAGAGCATGGACAAGGGCGATCTTCACAACAATCGCTCCTTGGTTCTTTGAAAATCTGAGTGCTCAGTATATCGAGGATTACGCTTTTGAGCAGGGAACACCAAATTCTTGAAGCCCATAGTTCTTTGCCAACCGGCTCCTTCGAAGACCATTGCTCCCAAGGAAGGTGATGCCTCTCATATCTGTCCTACACTCGTGATATTTTGCATCGGATCTTTGCGGGTGGAAGACCGTTTATAGTGGCCCTTACCTCTGGAATGAGATTCATGCAAACTCCTCGACCAAGCGCAGTTGTGGATTCGCTCCATACATCATGAGGGTAATTCTCGGTATTTCCAAGAAGTTTGAGTCGATCTGGAAGCACTTAGGGCTCGCAGTCGGGCCGATCAAGGCTATTGCTCCTCAAGCTCCTCGGCTCCGGCCCTTCATCTCTACTACGCTCTGTCTTCTTTGCTCCTCTTGTCCCTCCGCATCTTCTTCTTCCACCGGCCAGTGTCTGCAATATCTTGTCAAGATGGTGAAGAAGAACGCGAAGAGGCTCAAGTCTATCCAAAAGCACCTCAACCTTCCTTGTTCGATGGGCGATGATGACTCCTTGGCGGATCCTTTCGGCTCTCCGGCGGCTGCAGATCCTTCCTCTTCCGACAATTATGCCGCCTCGATGAGGAGTCCATGAGTGATCATTTCATCGGTTGTTCTTTCTCCTTTTGGTGCCTTGATGCCAAAGGGGAGAGAAAAGTTATCATACATATTTTGGTCCGTTATGTTATGTCGTGTGAACTACGATGCATTCCTTTTGTTTTGGTGAACTTACATTGCTTATACTTTGTTGGATTTGATATATCATGCTCGATACATTATGACATGCTTAACACTTGCAATGATAAGTTTGATAAGTTTTATGGTTCATCATATTATTGTTGCCGCTTACTTGAATACCAAGATATAGGGAAGCTCCTTTTGAATTTCACCTCTAAAATTGTGTATTTAGAATCCCTAATGCACAAATCTAGGGGAGCTCAACATATCTTGGCCACTCTCAACTTCATCATTCATTATTTCTATCAAACTTTAATCGTGTTGTCATCAATCACTAAAAAGGGGAGATTGAAAGTGCATCTAGGCCCCTAATTGTGTTTTGGATGATTAATGACAAGCGATTAAGGGACTAATAATTAAATGAGTATATAAGCGGTGTGATCCCAAAGAAGCGCATCTACGGACGTTGTTGACCCTCAAAAGTGAAAAGATGAGCGGCGTCGACTTAGGGTAGATCTTTTACTTTATTGAGTCAATAGGAACGCAGTACTATTAAGAGGATGGAATGTACATGCTTTAGAAATAACCTCGTGCTCGATGAACATCTCTTATAAATTTGGTTTTGGAAGTCTCCATGCACGGCACTCACTTTGCATTTCGGTTGTCTTGATATTATCGGAATGTCCGATGTTAATATCAGACGATCCGATGGTATCGAACTCTCCGATGCGTGTGTGGTTGCATGTTTGAAAACTCTCGAAACATCGGAATGTCCGATGGTTGATATCGGATAGTCCGATGTGATTTGAAAAATTTTCTAAGTCTTTGCACTTGGACCTCTCGGAAACATCGGAATGTCCGATGGTTGATATCGGATAGTCCGATGTGATCTGAATTTTTCTAAGTCTTTGGTGGAACTCTCTGGAATTATCGAAATGTCCGATGTTCGACATCGGACGATCCGATCTCTACTTAGATTTTTTCAAGGTTCTTTGAGTTCGTTGAAATCTCTCTGGAATCATCGGTACATCCGATGTGTGAAATCGGATAGTCCGATGTGTGCTTTTCTCAAGAAAATTTTGAATTCTTGAGTGGAGTCGAATCGGTGATTTGCACATATCGGATAGTCCGATATACGCCATCGGATAGTCCGATGTGGGGAATCTGACACTGAGGCGAAGCGGCTATATTTTGTGTCACGGCTATAAATACCCCTCTCTCCTCATTTACTCGAACCTACCGGTGTCTTGAGCATTAACTCTTCTCTTGCTCTTTCTTGCTCTCTCTTGAGTTCATCCTTGAGAAATCTGTTGAGAGATTGGAGCAAGTGATTTCTAGTGCTTTGTTGCAAATCGTGAAAGTTCTTTTGAGCACTAGGAAAATTTTCAAGAGCGGGTCTACACTCCATTTTATTACTCTTGGAGATTGAGGTCTCCTAGGCGGCTAGGAGTCACCGGTGAGCTCCCGATCTCGTGTGGGAAGCCACGGAGTTTGTGAATGTCGATTCCACCTCCGCAAGGAAAGGGATCAAGAAGTGAAACCGGCGAGTGCTTTGTGCAACGCCGGAGGATCGTGGTCGAAAGGGACCGGGCTTTGTGCCTCCTCAGCGGAGCGTAGGATCTCCTCAAAGATCCGAACCGGGAAAAAAATCATTGCATCTCCTTGGTTTGTGAGTTTTCTATTTGTCCCGTCGCTCTTGACTTAATCTTTGGGGATTCAAGTATTTTGTAGCTACTTGCGATAGATATTGGTTGATCTAGTTCTTTGGTAGTTGCCTTAGCTCGAAATTTCATTTGGTAGAAATTTAGTCTCTCTAATTTCTCAGATCTACTTTTTAGGGTTTATTGCGCTCGATCGGATAGTCGACTGCGATGTCGGATAGTCCGATATAAATCGGATAGTCCGATATCAAAGTCGGATATTCCGATATTTCCGCTGCTAAATTTGTTTTAAACTTTATTACGCCTATTCACCCCCCCTCTAGGCGACTTTATCGATCCTTCAGCTAGAAGGCTTACTGGATAGTCCGCGAGGATGTCTAATAGAGTGGTTGGTTGATTTCTCTAACAGAGAAGGCACTGGACATGACTAGTCGTAGTATATTTTGATTGTGGACATATCCAAGCGACCTTGAACTAGCCCCCAACGTTCATATTCTCGTATTAAATACACTAGCCATTTGAAAGGTAGGTGGACAAGTCCAATCGAAACACCTGACCATGTATGGACATGTCTAGACAGTGCTATGTGAACAGTTTAGAGTAAATAATGGCTAATTTTGGTTGATGAGCTATATATGGATGGCTTGTGCTAGCATTTGGTCCCTCTTAACACTCTTAGCAAATCAAGCATTGAGTACAGCTTCCGTTCCCTATCTTTGTGAGTAAAATTGAGAGCAATTGTATTGCATTCATTCATTTGAGCTTCTTAGCACTCGATTGAGTCAAGTGAAGGTTCCAAACTTATTACTCCTAGAGGGTGATTGGTTGGAGGGGATTGACGGAAGGGAATGGGAATTGAGAGGGATGGGTTATAAAATCCTTTGACTGGTTGGTGGGAATTGGAGAAGGGAATGGGAGTTTACAACTTAAACGTAGGGAACTCAATTCCCTGCCTCCCCCTTGAGAATTGAAGTCTCGCTTAATTCCCTTGCCCATTCCCATTTCCCAAGATGCCAAACAGGCCACTAGAGGTTGCTGTCTCTTAGATGACTTAGAGGTGTGAGAGAACCGGTTATCTCTTCAAGAATGTTGTGAAGGGGTCCAGTATTGGTATGAAGATTGGAGCTCACCTACTCCGAGCGGGAAAAAGCTATTACTAGTGGATTGAAGAAGGCTCATATACGTGTGGAGCCGGTTTGATTCGTTCAAACTCCCTCAACATGGATTAGGATAGACCGGTAAAGCCCTATTTAGTAGAGTTGTTCTAGATCCTAGCTCCAGCTCATATTTGGAGCTTGCAGGCTAAAATAAAGTGAATTAAGTTTATATTTTTAGTTTAAAATGTAAACAAGATGACCCACCTAAATACTCTTAATGTACTTACAGCTTCAGCTCTATAAATTTCTAGAGTTAGGAATACCCTACTTTACCAATTTCACAGATTTTGGTGGAGTTGGAGCTATGCTAAACACCCCTAAGTCTCCGAGATCATGGGAAAATTCTCTTATGCTCACCTTGTGATTTATCCTCTAGCTCTTTACTTTGTGCATTTACTTTCCTGAAAATTATATTGCTTGATTGTCACCTTAAACTTGCAAAACTTGACTAGACTTAAGTTAATGTTGCACTTAGTGAAACTTAGACTATTTAGACTTTAAATTGTGCCAAAACAAATTTTACACCTTACTTGCTCAAAAATCGTGACTTGCTCAGAAATTTCCTGAAAATTATATCTATCCCCTCTAGTCGATTATTCTTAATCTTATCTTGGTACAATTCTTTGTCTGCGCTTAGCAAAGAAGACTTGGGATTTTCCTAGTACACTTTGGTATGCACCCTGTAGAAATATGCTACCTACTTGTACGTTGATTGGGTGTCCGTAGCACCTAAGGACAACTCCATTTCCATATGGATGAAGTCACGAGGCACTGCTCTCTTTTTTTCTCGGTTGTGACGTTGCAGCACTGTTGTTTGATTTGGTCGCAAATGAAAAACATCTCAATTTTTTTAATTGGAAGTGGAGCATTTGCTGCTTTCCAAGTCAAAAGAACTCGGCGAGTCCGATTTTGCTATAGACCCGATAAGATGGAACAGGACGTCGACATTTAATTTTTTGAACAAGGGTTCTTCTATGTTGAAAGGAGCCGTCCAAATCATGCCGCAGATGTCGATCCGGTGATGATGCATGTTTGTCGCTTGACCGGTTGACCCATACAGCACCGCGTGGATGTCGCCTCCATGTTGCGCTGTGCGTGTGCTGCCACTGGAGTCGCCTCTTTCTTGAGGTAGCAGCTTGATTTTGAATATATGTTATGATACCGTTCAGTATAAAATGTATAGTAAAAATATAAGATTAAAAGAACATGAGATAAGAATTTTATGTAAAAATCCTTTCAGAGAAAACCACGAACACATGAAGACAAATATCATTATATAAGAAAATGTTTATAACAATGCTATCTTTTCACTTCTCTCGTCTTGCTTGTCTTTTCGTTTTACACTATTCTATAGATTATAAAGTCATATTTATAGTAGAATATAAAACTGTATAGGAGTAATATTATGAATTAGAGTATGAAACGAAATCGAAATGAATTCGGATCAAACTTTAACATTCGCGGTGCATGCTTGATTGCTTGCGATATGAATTTATTGTTATTAACTGAGCTGATTTGACTGCTGTAGGGAAGTTGTACTAGCCATGTCTGTTTATCTGATGACTTGGATGCATGTTGCGGCCTAGCCATCAGAAATTTGCTTCAACAAATGCTTTAATGGTATGCTCTTGGGGAAAAGTTTTTTACCTGTTACAAGTGGACATCCTGTTATCTCCATTTTATCCTGAGATTCACGTATTTTTTTTTTTGAAAGAGCAGCAAGAGGATTACCGCAAATTCTATTAAGAAGGAAAAAAGCGGGGCAAAGACAGATTGGCCTGTTTTTTAGGAAAAAACAGGACCCAAAAAAACCTCACAAATCACAATTGAACAACACCTCGCTACTCACTCCACTAACTCACTCCACTAAACATGGTGCAACCAACAAAAAAATTGACAGGAAGGATAAACAACAAAGCCACCGGATAAAAGAAAAGAAAACACAGGAGAAATGCTAAACCGAATGGTTCATCGACCAAGCAAAACCGTGGTTTGACACGCATTCTTGATCGATCGGCCACCGCTCGGCGTTATAGTGAGCCCATGGAAAATTCTTCTGTTTCTTTCTAGCCAGATATTCCACCAGAAGTAGATGATGAGGCCATCCAGATCTCTTCGTCTTTCCTTGTCATATTGGGCTCTTAGCCTGCGCCACCATATGTTTATCGAGCCGTTGTGACTCACGTTCTGCCATCGATCGAGGTTTCCCCAACAAAGAAGCATTCTCCAGACTTCAACAGTAAAAGGGCAGTCTTTGCAAAGGTGAATCGGTGTTTCCGGCGATGTATAGCAAAGACTGCAGCTTGGATTGCACGGCCAGCCCCTTTTGATCATGTTATCTGCTGTTAGGATCTTGCTGTGAAGTAATGTCCATGCGAAAAAGCGACATTTAGGTTCCGTCTTCGCCTTCCATATGGGGCAAATTTTCATCCTACAATAAGCAGTGTCGAATTGCATGAGGTAGGCAGTCTTTGTTGAATATTGACCATCTGTCGTCCAACGCCACCTTAATTGGTCCTCTCTCTCTGCATTTCTACTGGTTCGTCGAATGGCTTCATGAAGTGAGACAAACTCTGTAATTGTGTTTGGTGAGTGGCCGAGATCTGAAAACGAATCCGAGAGTCATTTGTTAATGCTTGATGAGCCGAGATTTTTTCCTTCTAGCTATTTGGTAAAGGTTAGGCGCCATATTTTTGGGAGCCTTCCTTCCACCCAACTTGATCTCCAAAATGCGCTAGCTTCCCGTTCCCAACCGTGACCACCGTGGAAGCGTTAAAGAGGGAAACATCCGTTGCATCGCAAGGCAAATCAAGTCCAGTCCAGGCCCTTTCGTTGTTTTTCCATTTAAACCATAGCCACCGCAGCCTTAAGGCTCTAGCAAAGCGTTCCAGATCCAGGATCCCCAGTCCCCCTTTGGCTTTTGGGAGACATATTCTTGCCAGATTTATCAGCGGTGACCCCCACTACAATTTTTCGGTTCTTTCCCACTCCAAAGAAAGCTTCTCCTCATCTTATCAATGCATCGAATTAACCATTTTTGAGCTGTAAAGACAGTCAAGTGATATATTGGTTGTGATGTAAGCACCGATTTCACAAGAGTCTCCCTTCCGGCTTTGGAAAGAAATTTGCCTTTCCACCCTGCCAGCCTACTTCCAATTTTGTCAATCAGAGGTTGGATTTCAATTCTTCTTAGCTGTCTGATTTGTAAGGGAAGTCTGAGGTACCTTCCGGGGAAGTGTGCGAGTTTTCCAGGGAAAATGCTTAATAAATCTTGCAGTAGGTCATCTTGGCATCTTATTGGATATATTTCAGTTTTGGAGATGTTGATTTTTAGACCCGAGCATCTTCCGAATATATCCAGTATGCGGCTGAGAGCTGTTAGCTCTGAGGCATCTGCATTTAAAAATATTCGGCGTCGCATCACATCGTGACAATGAAGTCTTCTTGCCAAGGAAGCACGAGTTTGAGGATACCTCGATCCTCCGCCGCCCCGAGTAAATTTTGTAGGGGATCAATTGCGAGAATGAACAGAAGAGGGATAGGGATGCATACATCTTATCCGCGCATGTCTTATAAATCGCCGTCGGTTGACCGTTGATTAAAACTTTTGAAGAGGAAGTCCTTAGAATTGCCGTGACCCAATCTGTAACATTCCGTTTTTCAATTTTGTGAAACTTAAATTTTAAATTTCAAACTCGTTGCAATTTATTTGAATTTAATTAGCTTAATTTGAATTCTCAGAATCAAAAAGGATTTAATTTGAATAAACTATAACTCAAATTAATTATTTATTATTTTATTTGGGTCCCGTATGCTTCCCTCTGTGGGGACCCGGATTAACCAAATCCGAACCCCTCTGTGTTTCCACCGTGCTAGTCCAGGAACAGCTAGCACACACAGTCGTACAGTGATGATAACACAGACATATCAAAAGTAAATAACAGTAATAAGCAAAAGAGTGTAACAACATAAACATCCATCATCACATTATTACAAGTATGGAGCCTTACGGCTTAAGTAAAAATGTAGCAGCGAAAATGTAGAACAAAAAGAGCCAATCAGTGTGCCCACAGCAACCGGAAGAATGCAGCTCCCTAGAAGATCGCGTCATCCTCCTCATCAAAGTCTTTACCACGGATGTCGAGCGGTGGATCGCGAGGCTTTTGATAGCCTCTTCTCCCATCATCGCTTTATGGAATAAGCGACCCGCATTGAAGCGCGAGGGTGAGTATGCAACATACTCAGCAAGTCTCGGAAACTTAATGCAAATAACTAAATGCAAGGCTTAAACAAAGGATGGCATATAGGGTTCATTTTGCATAAAGCGAAAATTGAAATTTAAATACAAGTAATAATTTTATAAAGCAGCATTTCACAAAATGTAAATAGCATAATTAATTAAATTGAAGTATAACAATTTTCCAGATTCCAACTACCTGGTTGGCTCTAGCCGCCAAACTAAATCCGGGAGCTCTAGCCGCTCGCGGATTCCCAACCACATTTTCATTTTAAACCAAATCATCATTTTTCCATTTAAAACCAAAAACCAGAAAATCTACTGTGAAAGCGTTCCACGCTTGCCCTTGTCCGTGGGCACGGCTACTCAAGTAGTTTTTAAGACTCTGCAGAGCTGGTACACTTTACCCACACGACATGATCAACCCTTTGCGCCAAGCTATTGACACACTTCCTTTGGTGTGCCGGCAGGGAGATCATGACAAAGCCTTTACAATGCATAATACCGCTACCGACTCCGCTCGCTAAGGTTTCACCGCTGGTAGGGCTACCTCCGCCCAGTCTAGAAGCCCCCTCTTGCGTTTTGCAAGTACCCTCCCGGCAAACCGCACAGCCCAATGGCGAAGTCAAATAACGATACATGCAAATTACTTAGCCAGGTCATACCCATAATAGACATGTGGTTGTACTGTATAGCATGGCCCATGGTGACACACGACCGGTCCTTAATTGACTAGGGCGGACAATCACATTCCAAATTTTTGTGCATCCCGCACCCGCCATCCAACCAATCCGCCCCGATCTAAATCATTTTTCACTTTTAATTTCAAATTAATACCGGCAACACCAATTGCCATAAGTTTCACAATTCCTTTTGAATCAAGAATGAAATCATTTCCATAATGGTAAGGTAATCGACGTGATTAAGCATGGCTAAGCATTTTCTCTGTTCCCATAATAAAATGTTTACCATTAATTACAGTAATTAGTTTTCCTAGGGTGTCAATGGTTGGCAACATGAATTTCAATGTGGTATAACAATTTGGCATTTATCTAAGCATTTGAAATGACATTAAAATACAATACGTAAATCAAATAGCACGCACTAATTTAAAAATAAAATAGCATTTCATAAACTTGGGTTCATTATGGTCAAGGAGACTTGCCTTCACCCTCTCCTCCTGCTGCTATCTCCGCTGAATGCTCCTCTCGCTCAACCGATGCGTCGTCTACACGCGGAACACGCAAATCGAGGCAAAATAATAAATAAACAGAAATAAGTAAAATCTAAAAATTCATAAAAATGGCACCAACAGATAGATCTTGATTTTAGATGAATTTAGAAATTTGAATCGTTCAAATCGGAGTTCGAACGGAGGAGAACGGGCCTTCCGAAGTTTCTCGGGAGAGAAAATCGGAAAAATGAAAAAGGCTGACACGTGTCGGGTTTCTATTGGCTGATATTTCGGATATTCAGAAAATAATCGGAAAAGAAGAAAAAAATAACGCTGACGTGTGGGGCCCTTGTGTCGGTGACACAGTGCTCGGCTCGGTGGTGATGACATGGCGGGTACGTGGCTTACACTTGGCGGACACGTGGTGACACGTAGGCTTTAGCAGTGAGATGGCCCACACGTGGCGAGACCGTGGCGCACCCGTGGCGGACACGCAGGACTACAGCGATGAGGTGGCGCGCACGTGGCTCACACGTGGCGACACGCAGACCTAGGGCGAACGGTGATGGCGGCGTGGCTATGACATGGCAATGACGTGGCAATGTCGTGGCAACGATGTGGCAAGCACGTGGCGGTGATGGGGCAACATGAAAAAGGGTCCTAAAAGGCTGGCTTGAATGCTGACCGAAGAGTAGATCTGGCCGTAGACAACCGATCGGGCGGCGGAGGTTGACGGAGGGAGTTCGACGGCGTGCTGGCACCACAGGTCACCGGACTTGAGGAAGAAACATCATAGCCGCGAATGGTTATGAATCGATCATGGTTTAGTGCGGATTAGATGGAGATCCATGCGACGAATGCAACGGTACCAAGATTGGTGGCGGAGACTCACCGGAATGGGAGAAAAACACGACGAAAGACTCGGGCACGGCTTGGAACTCCAGCGAGGTCTAGCTTCCTCCAGACGGCGTCTCCGCCGGAGAGAGAAAGAGGAAAAGGTGCGGCGCGGAGAGGGAACCCTAGAGACGGCGGCTACAGTGCCTTAAGTAGCCTAGGGGTGCGGGAAAACGACACGGAAGTCGAGGTTGGTCTGCGGGTGAACTATCTTGGTGGCGGGGGATTTTGAGGCGGCGATGGACGAACAATGACCGCTAGATCCTGATCGACGAAGCGAGGCAGCTAGGGCTCGTAGAACCAAAAGCGACACGTGGCGGATCAACCGTTGTATTAAGATCCAACGGTAGGGATTGAAAGGAATTAGGGTTTGGGCGGCGGGAGAGACGGGTGGGCTGGAAAAATAGTGTTGGGCCGGGATAATGAATAGGGATTCCGGCCCACACGAAGGAAAAGGATTTAGGAATTAAAGAAATTCCAAGAAATTCAATTAAACTTCAAATAATTCAAATAAATAGCAATTAAATCTGGAAAAATCCCCAAAAATACAAAAAAATCAAATGAATCACAAGGAGCCCAATAAAAATAAGAAATAATTAATTTGAGGTATTGATTAATCAAATTAAGACCTTGTTGACTTTAAAAATTCAATTTAAGCTAGATTAAATTCGAGAAAATTTTTAGGGGTTCGAATTTTAAATTTTAAATTTGGGAAATTGAAAAATTGGAATGTTACACAATCCCTCCATTTACAACCAAAGCCTAGGGCCTGCAGCACCTCAAGAAGATACGCCCAATTCAGCGAATCGAAGGCTTTTGAAATATCTAATTTAATGAAAAGCACAGGCGTTTTGTCTCTGTGAAGCTGGCGTATCTCTCTTTACACGTATAAGAAGTTATCATGGATGCATCTCTTCTTTATGAAAGCGTTCTGTGACACCGAAACCAATTCGTCAAGTTTGGGGGCTAGCCTGTTTGCCATGATCTTGGTGACAATCTTCATTACGCTATTTATTAGGCTGATTGGTCTGAATCGTTCCAATCTATCCGCATTGTCTATTTTCGGGAGGAGGACAATATTTGCTTCGTTTAAAAGGTGCAACTTTTCATGACGAAGATTGAAGAATGCCTTTATTGCTTCCATCAGGTCGTTTTTGATGATGTGGAGACACTTTTTGTAGAATAGCCCAATATATCCGTCAGTTCCTGGTGCTTTTGATTTGGGAGTTCTGCAGTCTTTGTTCACTTAAATCTTCATTATAGGAGTCTCAAGCTCACGAGATCCTCGCCATGTAGCCTAAGGAATTCCAACTTAGAGCTCATCCCTTGCTCGTGATGCCCCAGGGGCTTTTTGAAATCTTGGTAAGCCTCATCTAATTTTTCTTGTTGTGTGAACATGACCCTGTCCTCTCTCTGTAGAATCCGAATTAGATTTCTTCGCCTTCTTGAACTGGCAATTAGATGGAAGAAACGTGTATTGGAATCTCCCAGATCTAATTTTGATAGTCTTGCGTGTTGTCTAGCCCTGGATTTCTGAATGGCAGCTATCCCGAGAAGTTTGGCTTTGAGGGTTTTTCGAAGTTCTAGTTCATCTTGTGACAGCGTGCGTTTCTCTTGGGAGCTTTCCAGGATAGCAATCGTGACTTGGATCAACGCTGCTTGCACCGCTAACTTTGCGACCATTTTTCTGCTCCAATTTTTTAGTGCCTTAGCCGTTCTGTTCATTTTGACATGCAATTTTAGGATGGGATCCGATGTATGGACAGGTTGTGACCAGGCTTGCGTTACTACGTCGTGAAACCCCGGCATCTTAGTCCAGTAAGCTTCGAAACGAAAACCTCTGTAGTGTTAGTGAGGTTACGCCTTAGTGCATGAGTAGGGGCAATGATCCGATGTCATGGTTGGCATTGCACAAAGGTGCGCATTTGGGAAAACCTCGTGCCACTCTGTTGTTGCGAGAATCATCAATTCTCGTCATGATGGGGTGGTCTTGTTCATTAGTCCACGTGAACCGACGGCCATGTAGCTCAATCTCCAGGAGCTGTAGCCTATTTATCGTGTGATTGAAGCGTTGCATCATTCTCCTATTTGTCTGGCCTCTGTTTTTGTCACTCACTTGTCTAATGAGATTAAAGTCCCCTAAGATCAGCCAACTGGGTAAAACTGCTCCTTGCAGATCTTCCAGCTCGGCAAGAAAACTTCTTTTTTCATCGTCTGTTTGTGGCCCGTACACCCCCGTGATATCCCAGCTCAACCTGTCGCAACGAGAAGTGACTATCGCGGTGATCGTGTAAGCAGTGGTTCTAGAATTATGAAGGTCATAAAGATCATCCAACACCGCTAGCAGGATTCCTCCGGAAGTACCATTGGAAGGAATCGCGACTGTCTGGATAGCCAATCCCGTCCCCAGCATCTCAATTAGCAAACCTGACGACCAATTGGCAATTTTCGTCTCCTGGAGACAAACAATAGTAGCACCACATGAAAGGATAAAACGCTTGACGCTCTCTCTCTTTGCCGGATTATTCAAGCCTCTAACATTCCATGAAAGGATGGAACAATTTGTAGACATTTGAGTGTTGTGAAATCCCCTTTCCAGCATAACAGGCATAATACCACACATAACATGGATAGCATAACCAAAATTGGGGGACTTAGCCCTAACCAACAGGTAGCAGTAGTACTACGATACAACGGCTTGGAAGGCAATACATGAACTAAATGGCAGGGAACGCAGTCCATCTGCCAGGTACAACATCTGAGAGACACAACATAAGCAGAGTTTTGTATCTCCAGTCTAGCAGAGAGATGAACCAAATGAAAATACAGCATGCTGGTCAACCCTTGAACTGAAGAACCATAAGCCATGACTGGGAGAGCCCTGTCGCGAAAAAGAACTCCACCCAGAACTTGCCCATCTTCTGAAGAGCTATGTAGTAAAGCTGGTAGCATGAGAGAAAAAATGAAACCAATTCCACCACTGGAAGAGGACCCGAGGTCCTGCATTTAGGCCTTTAGGCCCTGTCCTCCCTGTGCCTGTATTCCTGCACTCTTGATCCCACCTTTGTTCTTCTTGCTCGTACCCTTGTTGTTGATTATGCCCTGATTTACTAGTTCGGGATCGCTTCTACCTTCTCTTTCTTGAGAGGTCTTTCAAAGTCTTGTGACAAAGCTGTTCAAATAAATCAGCATGTGAGTTGTTTTGTTGCGCTGGTGGGGATAGATCCCTGAGTTTAGTTGCTAGGAGGTCTTGTGCTAACTGTAGCATCCCCCTGTTAGCCCCTAGTCTAGCTTTTGTTTTTGCAGCTAGCCTATCACTTTTCCTTTGAATAGGGATATTATGGTTGTTGGATTTGTGGTCGGGCTTGGATGGCTCCCTCACATTGGGACTGCCTGGTGTCTGCAGAAGAGGTATTTCAGGACTATGAGATATTTCTTGGATGTATTCCTCTAGGCTGATCTGGTGAGTATTTGGGCATTGTTCAGTCATCAACTGTTTGTCTTCTAAGTTTTGCTCTGTCAACCTCGTGTGTTGAGACGTTTGGTGGCTGTCTACTGGTGTTTGAGGAGTCTGTGTTTCCTGTTCTATAATCCGACAATTAAGAGCGCTAGCAACTCTATCCTCTTGGGTGCTGGAGGTATCAATTTGAATTTGTTCTGTGGGAGGACTTGTATTACTAGGAAGCGAACTATCAATTTGTTCATGCAGCATGGTGGTTGGGCTCTCTGACTGGTCTGTGTATGCTTTATTTTGCAGAGGCGACAAGGAGTCATTTTGTTGGCTACTATTTTGCATTTGTTCAGGTGAGATTTCCGACTGGGGTGTGTATACTGTATTGTGCAGAGGCGAATAGGATTCATCTTGTTGGCTACTGTTTTGCATTTGTTCCGGTGTGACTTTGTGTATGTCAGTAACATCTCGCTCATGCAACAACACATCCTGACTGACTGTGGGAATTGTATAGTCGCTATTGTGAGCCAGTGTAGGAAGTCGAGGAAGAATGTCTGAATGAACTAAATGCGGAAGCTGATGGTAGTCGATTGCGACATTGTTTTGACATACCTGCGCTCCCAGTCGGCCATTGGCCATTAAGCAGCTCCGTGCCTCTCCCTCGCCAATGAGGTTCTTCTTCATGTCAGTGGCGTGCGGATCAGCGAATGTCACCCTTTTCTTTCCTTTCTCGTGTGCAGTCTTCTCTCGGTCAGTCTTCTCTTGAGGAGGTTTGTTTTGCAGTGGGTTAATGGAGCTGATCAGCTTCTGCTTGTGTTGGAGGTGGTCGGCCTCTGTCTGCGTTGGCGGTAATAACTTCCTGTATCGCCTTGAGGATGAGTCTGCCAGACCGCGCCAGGAGGAGCTGTGGCAATCCGCCAGCCCCCTGCACCTGGAGCTACGCGCCCAGCTGGAAACGCTGCGATGTTTGCGCACATGGCGGTGCCGATCACCATGGTTGTTGTCGTCTTCATCGTGGTCTTCGTTGTGTCGATGATGTCCACTGCCTCTACCTCTGCCCATCTCCACGCGTTCCCGCCGCTCTCCCACTTCGTCCGAGGCGCCGTACTCCCAAACGAATTCACGGCGGTGCTTGCGATTTGGAGGGCCGCCTAATCCACTGCGCCCTCGGAGGAAAGAAAGGTCTTCAACAATCTCCAGATGGTTGCGCAGATTGTATACTTGGCCGCGCTTCAGATCCGTAGGGTCTTCGTGGTGTGGAACCGCCTGGAGTAGAGATATGCTGGTTGGAGGGAGCACTCTGTCAGGCTCCAACACCGTCAAGTGACCTCCTTCGGATCGCACAAGGTGCGAGCACCATGCCCGAGATCAAAAGATCTTGTGCGCCCTCGCCTGGTGCGCTCCTGCACAAAGTGAATCGCGCAACTTGGACCCAAGGCTCTGGCCGCTACCTCCTCATTCCAGCAATGCACAGGGACGCCTTCCACACGAACCTTGACGTGGAACTCGAAGTTGACATTTGTTGCATATCTCTGCTCGGACCAAGCAGCAAACTTGAAGTCACGGCTCCTGTAGCGCATCAGCTCCATGCTTAATACCCTCCTCCTGACCGGCGCCTCAGCAAAGATGACGAGGAATTGCTCTGGGTAGTGTTTGACTAGTTGGAAATCGTCGTGGCCAAGGTTGAAACATTCACGGAGCATATCACTCACCGTGAATGACTCCACCTTATGGCTGTTCCCCTCGTCAAAGATATCTGCATTGCTCTGTCGATGAGCTCGTCCGTGACGCTTGATAGCTCGATGCAGAGATGGCGCAAGAGGCCCTAGCAGGTCTGGCCATGGGATCGCTGGGTATCTCGCCGCCATTTCGCCTTCCCCGCAGACAACTTGGCAGAAGGATTTGTTGTGTGAGTTGGGTTGCTTTGTGGAGAAGTAGGCCGAGTCTTGTTTGGTTTGAAGGCCTGTCCCACGGGGTGTCTCTTCTGCTTTGCATGAGGCTTGAGCGCTTCTGTATGTATCTCGGCTGGCTTTATGTGAGTCTTGAGTTGAGCTTCTTCTGCTTCGGCAGTTAATGGCTTTGTGACCAGATCGCAAGCAATGCCAACACTTTGTCCGTTCTCTGCAGAAACCAGCAAGGTGATCCGGCGAGAAGCAATTATAACATCTTCCCTTCAGCTTCTGTTTGAAGTAGGCCGTGCCAGTGAGTCCTGGAGTTGGTAGTTCAGGATTGCCATCAGGCCATGAATGAATCCGCCCTTTGCGCCACCAATATTGTGGTTTGACCAGCGTCCAACCATCCGCATCCCTCTTCGGAAATCTGGACATCACTCCGTCCTGGGCATTGCGATGCCCTCCTTGATTACCGCTAGAATCAGGTGATGGGGAACTCCTCGATAGCTGTTGGATTACTCCCTGAATCCTGCTGCGACCGTGGTGCTGCGAGCAGGCTTCTCGAGCCCCACCCTCTTCGTGATGAACCCATTTCTCCTTTTGGTAATTTGGTATTCGGCTTCGAATCTCTTCTTCGGCTGCTACCCTTGAATGCTGCTCTGTATTCGAGATTTGGATGCCTTCTGCTCCTTCCGGTTGAATGCTGATTTGACTTGCCTTAGGTTCCTTTATCGCTGTTAGTTGATGCCTTGACTTTGCTATCTCTGTCGCCGACGCCTGCAGCTGCGCATTAACTTCATCTTGAGCATGCTTCTCGGACGAAGGTTGCTGTCGAAGACCAAGGTGTGATGGGGGCTGTGTATCAGCTTCCATTTGAGTATGTCTCCCGGGCGGAGGCGGCGGAGAAGGAACTTCCCCCAAATCCACCGCATGTCCCTTCTCCCCTTGAACCCTCTGGCCATCGGGCTCCTTCCCACTTCGAGCGATTTGAAGCGAATCCGGACCAGGTGGTGATAGATCGACATGTAGGGAGGTTGGATCTGTGGTTATTTTGGCTGATTTGTGGTGGAGTTGGGCGGAATCTGGATGGGAGGGATGAAGTAGCGCTGGAGGCGACATGGTCGCGAGAGCTACTCTCCGGGATCGCCAGAGGTCCTTCTGGTTTGACAGATCTTACCCCTCCTTTATAGGATCGTCGGCTGAAGCGGAGAAGCAGCACCGGCGGTCCGGCGCCAATGTTGAGAAGAATCGCCTTCACCCACCCTTCGTCCCATAGATTCACGTATTTTGTCTTTTACTGTATTCCATATTCTCCAAAATATACATACATGGATCACAAGGTAAAGAAGGACAAATTGGACTACTGTCAACTTCCATATTCTTTGGTATTGACTACTGTCTCAAGACAATATTTACCTAGAGTGATGCAAAAGAATAGAAAGATTAAAAGTTTGGAGTCGCACATTGCACTGCCTCTACATCTGAATCTTTCTTTAGAATGTCATGGAATAAAGCTAAATTTAAACTGACAACCGCACACGGTTTTCCCATGAGCTATCATCTCTTTTGCCATGAATAAGGAACACCAAAACAACTTTTCTTGCGCAACAGAAAGCTCTCGCTTTCTCTCCAACCCAGACAGGAAGGTAAGTGAAGTGAGATCCAATGCATCCCAATGCAACTGCAACTTAAGTAGTTGTACGTAGATCGTTGGATCAAAAGGTGACGGTCCATTTTCACTACAGAAGATACTATAGCAACGCATTGTTAGACGATCCGAACTATCCGTTGGTTCCATCGAATGACACTGAGGACCGGGAACTGTTTAAATTACGATTCCATTTCTACTGCACAGGATCCTTTTCCAAGGTAAGTAGTATCTAAAATATTAAATTCAAGAGAGCGGTTCACATGCATGTCACATCTGAACGGTTTCATTGAGCAGAAATAACACAATGTCTGTGAATTGAGCAGTAAAGAGCACGGGCTTTCCATCGGAACTGTGCAGCAGGCGAGTTATCTCTTCTAAAACTCAGAGATTGAGTTCAGAAAAAAAAATGCAAACAACTTCATAGTGGTACCAGAACCCAAGATATCCAAATTAAAATTGCGTATTCTACAAATTACTACCTGTGTTATGAGAAAACTACTTTAAAGTTTATACATAAAGAGTTGATGCAAGACGATATGCATCAGATCAACATGCACATCTAGGCAACTAATGTTTACCTTAGGTGTACTTAGGGTAATATATGTCTCCGGAGGTGCATCCTGCCAGTGCCATCCAGTATCAG
Source organism: Guadua angustifolia (assembly GCA_036346375.1). NCBI lineage: Eukaryota > Viridiplantae > Streptophyta > Magnoliopsida > Poales > Poaceae > Guadua > Guadua angustifolia. The sequence continues at coordinate 15,868,494 of CM070500.1, read as the reverse complement.
AGCTCTGCCGTCGTACGTGACCTCTCTTCTCACAGTTCCATTGTATCCTTCCTCCTCACCCCAAACCCTTCCTGCCGTTAACGCCGACGCGCACACAGTTGACTTGGCGGCGAGCACCGCCATGATCGCGGTTGTGCTGGTGGCGGCGGCAATCTCTCCTTGTCTCGGCTAGCTCTTCTCCTTACACTTCTATTTGTAGGTAGGGGTTGGCTTTATCGAATTTTTTTTGAAATTGATATAATTTGATATAAAATTGTTTTATTTATTATTTAAGTGGTTATTTCAAATGTAAGCTAACAAGCTGTTACGGAGCAAATCCTTATTAACATTTTTTTCTTAAAATGGGCTTATTTAAATTTAGAACTCATTGCTTACTATATTCGATGCAATTTTGATTCAAGCTAGCTTTTTTGCCGGCCCTATTTGCAGGCGGCTGCATCCGCTCTCCTTGCATATATGTGCAGCTATGCATAGCCACTGCACCTAGGACTAATAGTGCATGCTTTCATCACAAGTTGCACTGCTCAAGAAGTATAAATATAGAGAGAAGACGGTAGCTTTGGTTGCAATGTTGATGCATGCATGCGTTGCTGTTTATCTATCTAAATTTAGGCCTCATTTGAAACACAGTAATTTTTCCACCATACCTACGAGAATTGAACTGTTTTATATGAAATTTATATGATATTTATGCGTTTCAAATAGTGTCTATGGAGAAAGGGGCATATGTGCCGGTGCAAAATTAGACCCTAAATTAATTGCCGGATGAAATATTATAGGCTGCCCTTCCTAGCCGGTTGATAGGCCCTAGGCCTTACTCTCTGTCTAAATTTATAAGATCTTGTCTATAAATAATTAAATATAAAGTTCATGTTCTAATACAAATTTAGTGTAATCTTTCCTATATATCCCTAATAAATATCAATCTTTGCTTAACATTCTTTACATACATGCATCGAATATAATGCTTAGTGATAATAATTAAGGGTAATGTGGTCATTTTCAATATCTTTTCGGTCTATATACCAAGAAGAAATATGCCTTGTACACTTGGACGGGATGGAGTAATTGGAATGGAGGAATTTCAAACGAAATTTATAGGATTTGTATTACTTCCTTTAAGTTTCTGCGAATTTTCTATAAAAATTCCTACATTTCAGTCAATGTCTAAATAGTTGATATCATGAAGGTGTGTAAAATTATGAGGATCGATGAATCTCTAGTGTTTATTTGCGATCAAAACCATTTCTAAATGCTTGTGCCACTGGCGACATGTGAAGAAAACAATGAGTCTGAAGTTAAAAAAAAGAACAAATAAAAAAACTAGCAAACAGTCCAGTATTGAGTATTGACAATGTAGTGGTTCCTGCGGAGTCCAGCGTTCAAACGAGTCGGTCCTTTCAGTAATCAGAAGAGTTCAGTGCCCAAGCCGAAAACAAAATCCCTATTTCCGCCTTCCAAGGCCGGTTACGCCAAGCGACCAAGCTACATATAATTCCTTTCCCTTTCGTCTCTGCAAACCTCCACTTGTTCAAGACTCATGGCGGAGGCGCCCTCGTCCTCGGCGACGGCCCCGGCGGTGGACGCGGCGGCGATCGCCGCTGTGTCGGAGGAGGCGCCGCCGGAGGAGATGACTCTGGTGTTGAGGTGGAGCGGGAAGAGCTACACGGTGCGGGTGGTGGGGTACGACACGCTGGGGGAGCTGAAGCGGCGCATCTGCGAGGTCACGGAGGTGCTCCCCAAGCGCCAGAAGCTGCTTTACCCCAAGCTCATGCTCAAGGATGACTCCGTCCTCCTCTCCTCCCTCCCCTTCAAGCCCAACGTCCCGGTCACCATGATCGGGTAAGCGTGATCCTCCTCCTCCTCGAAACCCTTCCTCTACCTCTCTCCTGTCTTCTCACTTGCGCGGTTCGGATGCGTGCCTGCGAAAAATAGTGTAGTCGCGTAGAATTGGATGGTTTGCAACCATCCGCGGAGGCGTTAGGTTTCGGTTTGTGAATCGACAGGAGTTGCGCACTTGGTGGGGATCGAGGGCTATTGCTACGGTTTTGAGATGGGGTTGACGAGATTTGGAGAGCTCGAAGGTTCAATCGCTAAACCCTAGCTTGTATGCCTCTTTTGGTTTGTCTGTTCGCGTCGTGTTGTTGGTGATTTGAACTTGATGTTTGGTTTCTTATGTTCTGGTATAGTGGGAGAGGCATATTTTGGTAGGGGATTTAGACATTTAATACGGCCGTATATGAAAATGTTTGTCTGTTTGACAAGTTCGACGAATGGATGGGAAACAAGGTGGGCAATGACGGCAGAAGTGCGTGATCAACTGACAAATGCTTCAGTTTGGGGCTGATAGAGATTAGAATAGGAGTAGGACGTTTCAGCTGAGAGGGATGAGATTACCTGTTCAAACCATAATTCCTTGCAGTCTGATCACATTGATATGCTGCAATAGGCTTCTCATTCGGAGTTAGACTAGGTTTTAGTGTACCAAACCATCTGTGAAGTGTTTGAAATTATTTCCAAATTGATGGATAATTGTTACCAGTAGCTACAATATGAGTTTGTTTACTCAACTTTTTTGCTTTTGGACGAGAACAGCAAGTTTTTTTCTAAATCCTAGAGGTCCGTGGTCATTTTCTATGATGTGTTACTGAGTTGTGGTGCCGTTTGGATGGTTGTTGTTTGTTAGTGACGACAGTAATTTGCTATGTTCATTTGACATGTTCTAGAGACGATAACAAAATCTGAATGGTGATTGGAGAGCAAACTAACTATGTTTGGATGGTGCCATGTGGGCCTGTGGTGTTAGTCTCAAAGCTTATTTTTCTTCAACCCTTTTCCGTGGATAACTTCTCAAATGGGCAAAATTCAGTTTGTTTCAGCTGTTATATATTCTGTTTTCTGGTGTTAGCTAACCATTATGCTTTGCCACGTTTGCAAAATTTTAGAATTTGGACCATTGCTTGGTGAATTATATTAAGCTCCATAAGTCTACAACTTATGCTTAAAGTCTGTAAAGTAATGCTAGGGAAATGTTTATTTACATCGCACACATAAGTAATTTTGTTTTCTTCATATGTGACTTCATGACTATCTTAATTTATAGTGACACGATACATTTTGCACGTTGAGTGTATATTGCTATTGTGTGCTAATCTTCTTATACCATAGTAGAAAGATCCAACATTACTTGTTTGGGGATGGCTACGATACATACAACTTCTAATTCAGATTTTTGTAAAACTTTTTGCTCCCCTAATATTTTTGTTCATTCCCCACCACTCTAGGGGTGCAAACGGAGCGGATACAGACATATTTCGCTCATCTCGTTTCCTATTCCAAAATTTTTCTCGGATACATAGTCGGATATGGATAGTGCCGGATTCAAATACGAATATGGATTACTTCGATCACGAATACGGAGCGAATATAGGTTGTTCCGAATATGGTTAGTCTCGGTCACGAATAGTTAGTCAGATAATGCATGAAAACAAAAACCATATGAAGTTTCGAACTGGAAATTCATGGTCTAACATCAGCAAGGTCATTAGTGCTCAATTATCAAAATAAAGTCAACAGTTCACAACAGCAATTGCATCAGCAGCTTTCATTTAGTCACCCACATGACGACCTAAAATACTTAGTTTTATATGCTGGCACATTCATATCATGTATAAGAAAAGTGTATCTAGGGCAAAAGGGTAGCCTAAAAAACGATAAGGGTTTGCACACCAAGAGACATGCAAAAGTTCTAGTGGCCTCTCTGCATATTGAAAAAAAAGCATCAACGATAAAACACTGAGTATAAAGTGGAAAACTATGTAAGAAGGTCTTAGTGTCTATAAAGTGGTACATTTTGGCAACAAGAAAGCGTACCATTGGCTTAACATTCACTGGCCAATCACCAACATATCATCCACATTCATCCTGTCATCCTACAAAAAATATTTCGATTGACACAAAAAATAGTGTATAAGAGTTCAAAATGAAAACAAAGACAAAGTCCAACTACAAATTGACAATTAGCAAACCTCCTCGTTCATGTATGTAGTAGCACAGTCTTTATCCTTCAGGTGCAAATCCAACTCATGAGCAAGTGATGATATCTTCTCCTTAGAACCTATAATTTAAAAATGTCACAAAACTAGTAAACAAAATTTGAAAGTGGTGTAAACTATGAACTAAATGACTTATGAAGATGCCCAGACCTTGGTACAAATTAGAGCCTCAACCACCTCGGGCTCTAGTTGACTACGAAATGGATCAACAACACGTCCACATCATTAAAAGCCGACTCTGAAGCAACAGTTGATACTTGAATAGCTAACACATCACGGGCTAGTCGTGAAAGAACAGAAATGTCCCTTGATGTGTGTTCCATCATGATAATATATCAAACCGTTCATCCTTACCACTAGGATCAACCCATCGGAATAGTTTTTCTTTCATGCATACCTCCAATTCATTTATACCAGCATGTGTTGTCAAAGCTACATCCTCATATAAGAACTGTTCAATGTCAAAGTCGGCATCACCAAGTGGCTGAGAAGGTACTTCTTCGGGATTAGACTTTGATGTTTTAGGTGTGGTGCATTGGTAAACTTCGAACAATTTTCTAACAACATCAAGGAAGTGATTAACTTCATGGGCTGCCCTCTCATGATAAAACCTCCCATAAAATATTCAACGAGCCTTTTCTTGTATCTAGGATTAAGAAAGCATGCGACAACAAGAGCTATGTTGGACTTATCCCAATACTTTTCATATTTGGCTTTCATGGCCTCGCCATAGAAGATATTAGTAACATCAACACTATCACACCATTCTGCAATTGTAATCTTAATCTCACAATATTTCCACAAAAATAGGTTTGATGTTGGATATTGGTTTCTAGAAAATATAAGAGTAACATCATTGAATTTTTGCAAACACTTGCATAGTAATTCTGCCATATCCCTTTCTTCATATGTTGGAGCACACTTCTCATATTTACCCTTGTTCAAGTACAATAGCGGAATAGCCTATCAAAAGCCCTCCTATAGTAAATAGCTTGCCTTAACATTTCATATGTGGAGTTCCACCTTGTAGGCACATCCAAAGGAAGACCATGTTTGTTGTCTAAATCACATTGTGATGCACACTTCTGAAATTCCTCTTGTTGCAACGGAGAATTCTTCACAATTGCAATAGTAGCTCTAATATTTGAACTAAAGATATGATTAATTTCAAACCATCTTGGGCAACAAGGTTTAGTATGTGGCAGAAACATCTCACATGAAACAAGCCCCATCACAAATCAAGGGAGAATGCTTATTAAGCCCGGTCACAACTTCTCTAACACATTTATCATTGGAGGATGCATTGTCTAGAGTGAGAGCAAATAACTTTTCAATGTTCATAGGCATGACACCCTTAACAAATTCATTTGCTAGATTAGTTCCTGTATGGCTCCTTTTGACATGACTGAATTTAACTATTCTTTTTTGCATACTCCAATTATCATCAATCTAATGTACAGGGATACACATATAGCCTTTATTTTGATTAGATGTCCACATATCCGTAGTGGTAGAAAATCGGCATGAAAGAGTTTTTAATTGTTCATACAACTTCTTTTCAAGGTTTGCGAGTCGCAAAGTCGAGTCGAGTCGCTAGGGTACCGACTTGTAGACTAGTCGTGACTAGGTTAGACTAATCGATACAAGTCGATGACTATACTTTATAATTTTCTTTAAATATACCAACATACTGCATGCCAAAAAGGGAGGACATAGGGGTGGGGAAGAAGTAATAGCAAAATAGCAATTAGAATCCGGAGATTCTTGTACATGTCCAACATAGCAAAAAGCAACTTAAACATCCAAATCATCATCCAATTGAAATTCATGACTTCCTCCTTCCACACATGGGCTTTAACCCCTGTCTGGCCTAGTCGGGTGACTATCCATCGCCGACTAGTCGCGGCTAGCCGCCGACTAGCCGACTAGTCGGCCGACTAGCTTTGCTAGTCGAGTTGGGTGCAACGACTAGGTCCATTGCACCGACTTGTCGACTAGTCGCGCGACTTTAAAACAATGCTTCTTTTCATCCCCAAACATTTCCCATATATCTTTTCTAGTGGTTGTGCGAGACTTGAATGAAAAACCAAGACGTAGAGACTTGATGAAATCAATAAAGTACTCATGCTCAACCATAACAAAGGGATATTCCTGCATAACTATTGCCAAATAGAACTTCCTTAGACTAGCTTCAGTATCATACCTGTAAGTCTGAACAATTGTACTATTTTCTTCACCTTCACCCTTCTCAAGTTGGAGTTGTTGCTGGTCTTGCTTTACGGTGTGCTTGAATTCCAAATGATTCCACAAGGCTTTTGTGCCTCTTGAGGTTTCACCTCGAGCTTTGTGCGGATATTTTTTGCATTTCACCCAAACTTGTTTCTCCTCCCCACCATCTTTTGTCTTAGCTGTCACCTCATACGTAGTGTAGTGTTTCCAAACCTTGGAGGTACACTTCTTCTGCTTCTTTAGAGTGGGCTCAACTTCTCTGGTGCAAGTCTCAGAGTCATATGCTACCAATGCACTTGCACTTGCAGCATCCATCTCAAATTCTTAATGCCCTACAGGTTACGAATAGCAACAAAACAAACATCAAGAATGTACATCCAAAATAGCAACCAAGAGCAAACCATATGCAAGGAGGCGTGAATGAGTAATGGATTAACCATGGAGTAATGGCCTATCCATGATAATATATATATATATGTGTTCTTATTTGTAGTTACCCGAGGGACAATTTGCACATATACACCAAAAAGCTACATACAGTACACCAGATGCATACAGTACTCAAGATTGTCCAAGGTGTACTTTATGACCTGCATATTTCATGCCTACACACAAAAATGTTTGATCACTTTGCTTGACTGGCAGATCCAAGGTCAAAAAGTCAGGACAATATTGTCCCAAAATCTTTCTTTCCTTTTTGCATTGTGCCACATATTCCAATTCTTAAATTAACCAAGCATAATGTAAAGTTAACTAGCTATAACTGATGGTCTGAACAACATTTTAGTGCAAGCATGGGCAGTAAAATTTGGGTAAACAAGAATTTCAGGCATGAAACATGTCATATAAAAAATTGATGAATAGTTGATCAATCTGTTGAGGCCTGAGGGGACCATCACGTGATCAGTAAGCACTATAATCTTTAGGTTACTTTCCCCGTATAGTATGCAAATTGCAATGTAGTGGCTAATGGCTATGTTTCAAGAGTTGTTATGGGTTAATAGCAACAAAAAAAAGTTGTTTTGGGTAATCATCATCATATAGTAGTAGTATTACAATGCTAGTTCGGCTGGTCCTTTAAACTTAGTGGGGAGAAGCACTTACCATTAGACTCATACAGATTTACCTGCAGACAGACACTAATCAGGAATCAAAGCCTAGACCTTACCCATCAGGTGCTTATTTCTTCAGGAATTTTAACCTGTAGACAGACACTAATCAGGAATCAAAGCCTATACCTTACCCCTTAGGGCTCAGGTGCTTATTTCTTCTTCACTTTGTAGATTTCATGCATTTGGGGGAGGCTTAGATTTGTGCAATTTGGGGAAGGCTTAGATCTAAACAAGATTGGCCGTACTAAACAAGATTGTCCAGCTCCATACTAAACAAGATTGGCCAGTTCCATACAATTTGGGGAGGCTTAGATCTGTGCAAATCCAATCCAAACTAGGGGCAAATCCTAACAAATCACAACCAAAATAGCGAATGCATCCACGGGTCCGGCAAGGGGGCATGGCTGTCGGTGGGAAACTCCGGCGACGAGGTAGCGCGGGACTGGCGAGGGGCCGCATGATAAGCACACTGGTGAGGGGGCATGGGACCAAGAGCGTTGACAAGAAGTGGGGACCAATTGCGGTGTGGCGGGGACTAGCGACAAAGGGCTCCCGACCGCCGTGCTAGCCTCCCGAAGCAGTGGCGGCTAGCTAGGGCATGGATACCATGTGGACGAGAGAGAGGAGAGATGGGCAACGAGATCACGGGAGACGGACTACGAGAATCTGCTCGGGACTATGGGTCTTGTCTCTTGGGAGTTGGGACTCGGTAAGTTACGGATAGTATACAGATAGCTCCGATTTTATTTCCAGATATATCCGAATTCGACGGATACTTTTATCCCATGTCGTTTCCGTATCCGAAAAAAACTATCCGAATCCGATATCCGGAAAAAACATCGGATATCTGAATTTACGCTCTGAATACTATCCGAATTTATTTGGATGGAGGGTCGGTCGGGAACTATCTGCGCCGTTTGCATCCCTACACCACTCCCACTTGCAGGATGATTAGTGTATGGTTGAAAAAGTGTATCACAAGTGCATGAATTACATACGCATATACCATAGCGATCCCTTATTTATTGTGTTCATACAAAGCGAGATCGAATCCACAATGATGATATATGCGATAGGGTTGGGGTAGCACCAATTGAAGAAAAGCTCGTCCAAAATCGTCTGAGATAGTTTGGACATCTCCAACAGAGACTTCTTGAGGCACCGGTGGCTAATGTAATTTTAAGTCGTCTCGAAAACATAGAAAAAGCAGAGGTCGATCAAGACTGACAGGGAAGCAGTTAAAAGAGACTTACGGAATTGGAATGTTCCTAAAGATTTGGTGTTGGATAGGAGTGCATGGAAGATAACGATCCATATATCAGAGCCATGACCCAAGATCAAATATTTAGGGGTTTTATTGAGTTTGATTGGGTTTCTTCCCTATCCTAACCTAACATGTTTGGGACAAAAGGCTTGGTTGTTGTTGTTGAACTATGCATGTAACAGACTATATAGTATGTATTCTATGGTTGTGTAACTGCTAATTTGTAGCATAATATAATATTAAAGACTATTTAGTTGAATGCTGCTCCAAAGTTTGTGAATTGGAAAAAGAAAAGTATGCCTTATTGGGAGGACCGGAGGACAGAGAGGAAGCTTGTGAAGTTTTATTCCTTGAATATGCGCTTGAGAGTTCTGCCTTCTGGCTTTTTAGCAGAGCATTGTGAGTGGGGATCATTTCTCTGAACCAGAAAAGTGGTATCATTGTGAAGTACGTACTTTGTGAAGTACGTACTTTGTGAAAATGGACCTCATCTTAATGTTATTTCATCACTTTAGCTTTACTCAGCAGTTACAATTTTTCAGGTTACTTCAAGGTTTCAAATAACTTTTTCGCTGCATCGTATTTAAAACAATATGCTTCTGTTCAAAATATTGAATTTGTTGCCAATGGAGTTTCCTCCCATTTTGAATGTGCTCATTGTTCCCGTTGCAGTAATTTATATGTCTCACAAGTTGTCTTGCACTAAATTTTCAGTACTGTTGAAGACGAAATATTTGTCGACCAAGAAGATGATCCATACATAGTCGATGATCATGAATTAAGCCAGAATGAGGTTACCGCTATCAAGGATAAAGCTGTCTACAAGGAAAAATTAGAACGGCGTTCAAGTCAGTACAAGGTATATTTTGTTGTCATTTTAATTTCATGTTATATGTGGCTCTACACTTGTACCTATTTTTGTTGTTAGTTGTGAAGTCCTTAGTGCTTGCTCTCCCTTGAACCTATGTGAAATTGGTCTGATTTCCTGCATGCTTCCGGCTACACTTGTACCTATTTGTTGTTTGTTAGTTCTAAGTTCTTTTTAGTGCTTACTCTCCCCTCAACCTTTGTGAAATTGGTCCGATTTCCTGCATGGTTCCGGCTGTGAGTAGTTTCAACATGTTGATAGTAGAAAACTAGCAAGATGACCCGCGCAATTGTGCGGCTAGCTTCACTATGACTTTCTTATAGGAATAACAGTAAATATTCTTGTATCTTAGTTTGAATTCATACTCATAAAACAGGAAATATCTATTTTAGTACCTACACAATTGCATGGTTAGATTTAATATAATTTTGTTGTGTAAAATTTTAGTAATGATATCATATGTAAAGGTTAGAGCTGTAGTAAAGTACACAATTGTTAATTGCTATAGTGTGGAGCTTACTTGATTTGTATTTGATGTGTTAACAGTGAAATAATACACTAGCCCATTTGCACTAAGCCCCTGCCCCAAAGTGTGTATGTGTCATGCTTTGTTGTACGCACATAGTGCTTGCTATTGCTGCACTCGCGGCCTATAGGCTATAGCAGACCTGGCATGTTTTGCTGTCTGCAGCATGTAGCCATGTACACCTGCATCATCTTGAAATGCATCAATGCCGCCTGTGATAGGGCTGGCCATCTTGTAGCACGTGGTCGGTCTAGCCGGCCTTCTCATTGACTTCACCGACCTTGCCTTTGTCCCAGGCTTGCCAAAGGGCTGCAAAAGCATCGAGACAACCACAGATCCATCCCTCTTTATGGCCTTCTACGGCATTGCATGTGTTGCTGCTCACTAGGCAGCTTTGGGTGTCCCTCCTAATTCCGATCGTCAGCCGGCCGTCAGATTGCCCCATTTCTGACATGATGCTCTACTCAGCTTGATCTTTTTTCTACCAGTCCTGGTAAAGTTAATATGGAGGCGTACATGCAAAGTCGAAATTAATCATGACGCCAGATAATTACTCTCATCCGAGAACCATTTATCTTGCTCAAACTCGTACGCTCTTTAGATAGATCTACACTGTTATAATTTGGGCATACCACAATTAATGTGGTAATATTTAGCCCTTTAGAGCAAGCGTTGTGGCTTCCTTTGTTCATTTTAAACTAATTGTCGCAATTATTGGCTGCATGAATCGATATACTGTGCACTTTGTTGATTCTGAAATCCTTAGTGTGGGGAGTGTATTTTGTTGGTTGTGAAAGGAAGTTGTTGAGCACTTACTGTATATTGTTAAACCTAAGTGGTGGCTAACACATCTTTCTGTGCCTGTTCCTGTAGATCAAGCTCTTGAATCCATGCCGCAAAGGAAAAAGACTGCTTGTATTAGACATTGACTATACTCTGTTTGACCATAGGTCTTCAGCTGAGAATCCTGAGGAACTCATGCGTCCATGTAAGGGCACTTTTCATCACTACTATTATGTTTTCCAATGAGCTGTGGTAAAGATTCATGCCGTAATCCCCTTTTCAGATCTTCACCAGTTCCTCTCTGCTGCATATTCGGAGTTTGATATCATGATATGGTCAGCAACTAGGTAAGCCTTTTGCCACCCTTAACTAACAGTTAACTGGTTATGATTGTGACGTGAAATAGGTAAAATAGTATCATTTACCCTTGAATGCAGTATGAAATGGGTGGAGTTGAAGATGGGGCAACTTGGAATTCTTACCAACCCCGACTACAAAATTACTGCTCTTCTGGATCACTTGGCGATGATAACCGTGCAATCTGAAAAGCATTCTGAAAAGAAAACTTTCGACTGCAAGCCTCTTGGTGTCATTTGGGCTCAGTTCCCTGAGGTTAGTATTCTATGCTTAGTGTATTACTAATGAATCTGTGACGGATTGTAATAAAGTCATTTGCTCATTACTCCTGTCTTCCATATGCAGTACTACAATGAAAAGAGCACAATCATGTTTGATGATCTCAGAAGGAATTTTGTCATGAATCCACAGAATGGTCTTGTGATCAGACCATTCAAGAAAGCCCATGTGAGCAGAAACGGTGATCAAGAGCTGGTGAAGCTTACACAGTACCTGCTTACCATTGCAGAGCTAGAAGATTTTAGCAAGCTGAACCACAGTGTGTGGGAATCCTTCACAGACGAAAATTCCAATAGGCGCAGATGCAGGTAGTTCTTTCCAGTATAGCGATCGTCCAGTATAGTGATCGGCAGACTGAAAGAGGCCCTCCAGTTTTTTGTTCAGTGCTATTAACTGCACACACTAGCATACCAAAATGACCAGGGCAACCCCAATATCTACTTAGAACACTGTGCAAAAACACCCACGCACGATTTGAATTCAACCCTTTTCAAGTTACATTAGTTGTTTCTGAACTTTCACCTGTGTGCATTTCGATGCGAAACCTGAAGCTTTGCGCTGTTACTCGAGTGTAGTCCATCAAATTTTGCCCCACTATCTGACCTCCAGCTTGCATGGGCAGTGTTTCTCAACAGTTGATAGGACAGTAGAATCATGGCATGCCCTGGAGTCCCATGGTGATGACTGATGAGCTAGCTAGCCTCTGGCTGACTGACTCTCCCAACGTGTATTATTTCGAGTATCATAATGGTGCTACAGACTATATGTTTATCTCTTTGTAGGAAGCAGGTGTGCAGGACAAGTTATGGACCATATGGTCCCTGTATAGTGAGCGCAGCTGTCTCCGTGTTCAGAGTGACCGTCCCCGCGCCGACGATCTTGATAAATACATTGTTATGCTGAAAGGGGACAGTGTACTGGAAACGGTCTTGGGGAGAAAAAATGCCATATTGCTACCTCTTACTGGAACTTCTTCTCCCATCAAGGTGAAATTTTGGAAATTTCGACTGGTGATGAGATTCCAAATCCCGGCCGAATAAAAAAAATTCAAGCTGCCATTGTAATTTAAGCGAGAATTTAGGAAATTTTGGTATATTTGACCAAAGTTCAACATTGGAGGACCAGATTTGGGTAAATACCCCTTAAGATTGTCATTTTCCATGAAAATATTTGAAAAAACTAAAATTTTAAGATATTTTGTAAAAATAATAGAAGCGCGGTTGAATTTTTTTTTAAAAAAATATACAAGCTTGATCATACTTTAAAAAATTTATGATAGCATCTTTAGAAGTATAGGATCATACAGGAAAATTTTCCAAAATAATTGAACTTCATTTGTTATGTTTAAAAAATAAAAAACAAAAGGAATATAACTAAGATAGTAACAATGTTAGAATTTTATAAATTCGCTCTAATGTAATCATGATTCAAAATTTTTAGGAGAGTTTAAGCATTGACTTAGCACTCATCTATAAAAGTTTTAAAAATTCTCAACCTTTTTTTATTGCTTAATCAAATCTATAGAAGTAATATGTGTAGCACTGTAAGACTTTTATCAGGACAATAACACTTTTACAATTTTTAAAAATTTCTCAGGCTTGATTATTGTCTGAAAATTTCATGGAAACATTAATAATACTTCAGGACCATCCACAAAAATTTTCAAAATTTTCTAACGTGGTTTGAACCATTTTTTTCTTTCGGTTGAAATTTGTTGGTTAGCATTTTATCATGACAGTAGCACTTTCTGAATTTTTGAAAATTCCTCAGGTTTGATCATCATTTGAAAATTTTATAGGAATATTATTGATGCGTCAGGACCATCCAGCAAAATTTTCAAAAATTTTAACGTGATTCGAACCATTTTTTCATTCGGTTGAAATTTGTCCGTTAGCCTTTTATTAGGATAGTAGTACTGTGAGAATTTTTAAAAATTACTTATGCTTGATCATTATCTGAAATTTTTTTGAGAACATTAGTGATGTGTCAGAACCATCCACAAAAGTTTTCATAATTTTCTAATATCCTCTCTATTATTTTTCACTCGGTTGAATTTTGCTGAGATTTTAGCAATTTCAATCGAAATTTCATTTCAAAAATTCTAGATTTCAAATTTGCCTTTTGTATTTTGATCAGATTTTATCCGAAATTCCGAGATTTCGGGTTTCATCCATCTTCGAGACATAAACCGAAAACGAAATTTCAAACCCTGGTTCCCATGTCGATCATAATTACTCTCGATCATAGTAGCAATTTAGCTTTGTTGGATTGAAATGATGGAGAACTTGCGAGTTGCAACCGATGCGTATCCTCGGCCTTGGCACTATGACGGTAAGGTTGCCTTACATCTACCGTCCATGAGAATCTAGTGGTCTAAAGTTGCAACAGTAGCGTCCTTATGATCTATTGGACAGTCTGTCACAATATTGCCAGTTCTTAAATTGATCAGAGTCATCGGACGACTCACACTGTGACCTTACCAGTCCTCAATGAGAGCTAAGGTTTTTTTTTTGAAAGAACAGTAAAAGAATTGCCGCAAAATTTATTAAGAAGAAAAAAAGAAAATTTAGGAAAAAACCGGATCCGAAAAAACCTCACAACTAGCCATCACTCACACCACTATCGTCAGAACTAAACACCGCCCACGCCATTAGGAAACAAGAAACAAAGAGCGACCCATGAAATCCCGTATGAAACTAATCCATAGAGTTCGTTGACCAAGCACTGCAACGAGAGCTAAGGTTTTACTTGATGCATTGCAATGTAGCAAATCTTAAAATTCTTGCCAGGTTGAGATTAAAAAAATATAATAAAAAAAACCTTGCCCGGTTGTCCGCCAACCCCACGACCATAGAGGAGATGCGGATGGGTATTCGGTTCAGTTTTTCACTTTCAAAAACCGAAATAACCAAATAGCCTATATACAATTCCACTTTTATAATATTCTTTCTAAAGCCACTAAACAATTCTCATATTATAATACATTTATGTATATGTTTAGCATATTCATATGTTCTATTATACTTATATTGCGATGATATATGAATATTGTATGGATTTATCTATACTCTATGTTGTAATATGAGAATGACTAAATCTAATCTACCTAATGTTATTCATATTTCGGTTAACCGAAAAACTGAATTAACCGAACCGAAATATTTCGGTTAATTCGGTTCGGTTTTTTTATTTTTGTCCAAGAAATTCGGTTCCCAGTTTTTAAAAACTGAATTATTTTAAAACCGAAAAAGCCGAACCGATTAAACTAAAAAAACCGAATGCCCACCCTTAGCTGTGGTAGGATTCAGAGAATAGCGGCAAGCCGCCCCACCACACACCCCACTCGTAGGCACACTTCAGTTTTGGTCTTTCGATGTCATTGTAATGCCAAGGTCGTTCCTTTGGTATTCTCATTTTTCCAGCTGTTGCCTGTTGCATCGGACATGTGGACTTTGGGGCCCATTTGGAAGAGGGGGATTGTTCTAGAATTTTGCTCTAGTAAGATTTAGCAAATCTTAAAGATTTGGACATGTTGCACCGATTTTCTTGTGGGGGTTAAGCAATCAAGCTTTTGGGTAGCAGCAGTAGGTTAAATGAAAAAGATCCTCGAATATATTTGAGCAAACAACACATCACAACAGAATTGGTCATTTATGCAACATCACACGATGGCACACTGCACAGATTACTGACAATGGAAAGAAGGTAGGTTGTAGCTTGTAGGAGGGTCAGATCTAGGGCTCTTAATTTGGGCTTTACAACAGGAAGAAGCAGCACGATCCACAGTAGCACACAGCATGGAAGCAGGGAGGTTTTTTTATGATGTACTCGCTTATACAGAATGACAGAAGATATATGGGATAATGGGAGTAAAATATGATCACGTAGAAACTAGAAAGCCTCGGCAGCAAACTAAAAAAAATCCTTGAGAAGGCTTGTCAAGCCAGGAGCCAGAAGTTCTTCTGCCACCGGGTGCTGATGAGGTAGCCACCGACGCCTTTGCTTTGCTTCCTCACTGCCAACGTCAGGCACTCAGCCTGGCTGATGCACTGCTCCACGAACTCCTCGCTGCTGCTTCGAGGGATGCTGCAAAGTTTCAGGCAGATACATTTGCATTTGCTCAACAAGGACTAAGCTAGTTGTGACAAGATGAAGAGTAGCTTCCCCTGAGGCTTTCCATATGATACTACATTGTTTCCTTCACCACATGAACATAGCAGAGATAATAGGTAATTAGGTATGTGTGGGATTCTTGCTTTATTTTGTTGAGTTGTAACTAAAAGGACAAGAAAAGCATCTGTGATTTATGGATAGCACATGGAGCTGCAGTCTAGTGTTATTTTCCCAAAAGGCATGGGCCCTGCTATTGAAAGGTGGTGAATAAGGATTCAATTCCAAGCAGTTTGTTCACTGTTTGTGAGTGGGCCTGCTCAACACAAAAAGCGGCCACAAAGCCCTTACAGAATATCTCTCCTCCTCATGCAAATCTAGTGATAATCAGTTCACTCCAAAAGCTAAATCTGCTATTTTTCTCGAGTTATCGCCCTGAAAATATAAGCTTAAACCGATACTAGTACAATACAATAATGACAGTGTAGAACTGAAGGTTCCTATTGGGATCCAGATATGAATGACCTACCCACCCGTTTTTTAGTGAAACACTATGGACTGACACCATGATATATTCTCCCAGCCGGTTACTATTCACAGTTGACCTGAGCTTCACATTTAACACACACACACACGACGCACCCAACAGGGATAAGATAGATAGCACCGCAGTAGCGTGTGGAGAGTTGTTTACCAGCTTAGCCAGCAGAAAGGAGAAGGCTTGCTTTGGCTGAGCACCAGAACAGAGGTCTCCAGCTTCTTCACTTGGCTCAGAACAGTGGCCAGCTTGGGCCCTTGGATCACAAGCGCTTCAACCTCCACCTAACACCACACGCAGTTACACACCCATCTCGTATGAGCCCTCCTTTTACAACAGGCTAGAGGACAAAGGAATAGTTCATGCACTTACAGCTACACTTAACGCAGGGAAGTACAGTACACTACATTGAAATGCTGACTTTTGATTGAAGCAAGCAAATCACATTAGGATGCGATTCCCAAACGACATTGTTTATGGCCGGTTTAGTTAGGATCTTGCTAATGGCTATGGGAATCTAAGAAGGAACCCCACAACTTGATCTTATCTTTGCTATTTATGAAAGGCTGAGGGTCCTTTTAGGCCTTGCCAAGATCCATCCACCCATGAAAAGTGGGTTACGATTCCCTTTTCACCTTTTCATGTATGGTACTGATCTCGGTGATCCGATCTATGAATCTATCCATTAAGTACTAGAAGTCTATCCCTCAGGTGAACTCCAGGATTTACCCAAGGACCAAATTAAACTACAATATTTACCCTTGAGGCATGAACTACACTAAAGACGTAAAGCATTTTCTTTGGCCTAGTTTTGTTGAACTAATACTCCCTCTGGTCATAAATAGTTATCGTTTTATATATCAACACGGTCTATAAAATAAAACTTTGACCACTATTTTGTGTTATAATATATTATAAAACCCAATAAAATTATAATATTATGGAAGTACTTTTCGAAACAAATCAACATATATGATTTTCATGTACATTTAAAATGTATTCACAGTCAAAGTTTCAAAAATTTGACTATACCTATACCCAAAAAGACAAATATTTGTAACTGAGGGAGTAACAAACATGAAGTACACTAAAGCATTTTATTTTGGTCCAACTTTTCATGAGCTACTAGCATTTCTCTCTGTGCAAGCATGTATCCAAGCACATGCTTCCAATGGAAGCCAATAACCAAGCTACTATGTTGTTTTGAGATCATGCTGTCAAACATTTCAAAATTTAGGTATCGGTAATTTTTTAAATATTTATATTAGATATATGAAAACTATATGGGTGTATTTGTCTCAAAAGGTACCTTTACAATATTATAGTTGTATTAGATTTTATAAATATATTATAACAAAAATCAATGGCGAATATTTTGGGTACCACGTCGATATCTAAGACGACGTGTTTTCGTCACGGAGGAGGACTCCGGTACAGAAACCGAGAATAGAGAGAGGCACCTGGCTGATAACTACTCAGCACTAAGCGCCTAAAATTTTGTAATTTGGAGTCACGGAGCACAGGTAAACTAGCTAGCTCAAGCTGTGCACACAAATGGCATGCTTACCGTACCTCAGGCCTGCAGGCCTTGCAGAGCGTGCCGAGCGAGTTGGCGAGGGAGGGGCCTCCTCCCCTCTGCCGGCGCCGCGGTGCGGCAGGACGTGGAGCAGCGTGAGGAAGTCCCCGTTGTTGGCGACGTGCGTGAGCGCCCACATCATGGCGTGCTTGGCCCCGGAGCTGTCGTCCACCACCACCATCACCCGCTTCCTCCCGCCGCCGGCGCGGCCTCCCCCTTCCCGCCGTCGTACCCCCTCGCCGCCCTCTTCTTGGACCACCGCCTCGAGCCCCTCCTCCTGCCGCCGTACCCCTCCTGCTCGGCCGCCTGCAGCCCGCCGCCGACCCCGTTGCTCGCGCCCAGCTGCCTCAGGAAGTGCTCCCCGGCGCCGCTCGCCATCTACCTACGCACCTCTCTCCCCCCTAGCTTCTGGCTAACGCAATGGCGGAACCGAACGTGTTGGTGTAAGGAGGAGGAGTACTTGCCTACTTGGTGCGGTGCGATACTGTGATGGTTATGTGGAGAGAGACACGGAGCGAGCCGAGCGATACAAGGATGGCGACCGTGTTGGAAAGGAAGGACAAGGCTGCTTAAAGAGAGCGAGCCGAGGCCCAAGGAGACGATTGGGGTGGTCCGTACCGCATTGCACCCGTACTCCATGCAATTAAACTTTATATGAGCTTAGTTAAATCCTACTGTACAGCACTGCTGCTAAAACAGAAGAAGCAATGCAGATATAGGCTGAGTTTGTTTAAACTGGAGTGGGAGGAGAAGCTGCTAGAGCTGGAAGAAACTATTTGGTCTGCTGGAGTTGGATGAGGATGGTAATTTTTCGTAAATAATAGTTAAGTTGTAAGGATACCAGGGAAGTGGGATTTTCAGAAGCTAAATAAGCTTAAGCTCAAGCCTAAATACTATTTGTTTGGAAAAATACTGAGGATTTTCAGAGCTTCTTCTCCGTCTCTACTTTGGAAAAATATCTGCTTGCTTTTGAACATACTTATAAGGTCTAGAAGTCAAATAAACTCAATCTCAAGTCTAAACAAACTCAGCCTTGTGAATTGCTAGCTGCGCATTAGCTGACGGCATGAAAGTTACGAACTTGCCTCATGGTATTTATTTAGTGTGACATGAAGCTGACATGGTAGATCGGGACGATGATGTAGCTGTTTGTCTTAATTTCGGGGCCAAAAAAAGACGATGATCTTGTTATGGTAGAACTATTACACTTAAGGGTTTGGTAGATTCGGTTTGGCCTACCATTTGGTCCATTTTCACATGCGTACGGATGTTTTCGTAGCAGAATACGCCACTTTTCGTTTGTATGGTTGGCTCAAAAACAAGATGTATTGGTCAATACGGCATCGATCGTAACGTGCATACATGTGCTAGCCTAGCCCTACGCATTTTTGGAGTTTTTTTCAAGCTAGGTCAGCGAAGGAAAGAATAAACACTCTGCTCAACAGCTCTAAAAGAGCCTAAATTCCATAGATCTGCTGGTACCAGTCTACAGATTGACACCTAGCAAGCCACACTCCCCTGCCTCTGGCATCTCACACACCACTAGCTGGATGCACACGCATATCTAGTCTAATTCATTTGAGAGCAGACCGTAATTGCTTACCAATAAGTCATGCAAACTGAAAAAAAGACTTTCATTCATCTTGAACATTCTGTGACTTTCTCCAGGTGTGTTCAATACCTCCATAATCCATCCATAACCACTGAGTTGTGAAGTCCTTGGTGGATTCTTATCATAGTGCTTCATGTAATATTGATGTAAAACGGCCGCAGTAGCAATTAAGTTGGTCTGCAAAATTTGATGTTCACGTATAACCTCCGCATGAACCTCGCTATCGCTATCACTTTCACTTGAAGACATCTCTAACATAGAAGAAAGCAATATTAAAACAAAATATATGCCAAGTGTAAATTGCAAAAAAGAAATCGAATCAATTTTATTCCTATTAAATCAATCAAATCATGGTCAATCAATCAATCAAAAAGAAATCATTGAACCCTTTTATTAATCTATTCTTATTCTATACCCTTTAAATGAATTTTCCTAAACCGCCCATATTTGACAAAGTGTTTCATTGTGAGCCATGCAAACCGGTCTTCGGAGTATCCAATGTCATAAACATCTCTCTCTCAAAGACGCTTTGTGAATAATTCAAGAGCGATGAAGTGTTGCTTTGTCCCGAAATCGCTCCACACTCCTTCACAATGTTCATTCTTGCTGGATAGAACACTCATCCTTGTTTGCAAGCGACTCAATAGAAGCGGCGACCTCTCACTTGAAGGTCACCATTTTACTAATCTGTTCTTCGATCCACTTTCCTCCACTTGTCTTGGCTCTCTTTGTCTTCTCTTTGTCATGACAAGATGATCTCTTGCCTTTGCCCTTGCTAGTTGGAGTTATTTCTTCGGATCACTTTCGGCTCAATCCACGGACTCAACACAATGAATAGGGCTTGGAGGAATAAGACCGACGAAGCACCAAAATGATCGTCACCTATTTCTAAGGTCTTCAAACATAACCTTCAACTCATCTTCATTTTGAATTCCTTGTCTTTAAATTTACCACATCCCGAATTTTCTAGAAATATGAAAACATATGTCAAAAAATAATAATATTGCTGCAAACAAAACAAGATCAAATATTTTACGGTTTGCGCACTTACTTTTCTCATCATCTTCCACCAATCATTGTTCATGTCAACCGTTCCCTTCCTCTCATCCCAACCTATGCCTGTTTGTTTCAACAACTCCTTCCAAGCATTGTACTCTAGCTTCAATTTGGACCATTTATTCTTAAATTGCCCCCTAGTGTACAAAAGCCCCGTCTCCTCATTGAATTTTTCAATCACTATTTTATACCCAACATTGTTCAAATGGGTGCTAGAACGATTTTCGCACCTCACTTGTTCGGCAAACAATCTACAAACAATCCTAGTGTGTTCTTCAGACTATTTAGCTTCAACCATCTACACAAGCAAACCAATATCATGGCATGAACCATAACAAAGTAAAATAAAGGCGAACCTTTTTTGTTAACCATATGAAAACTAATCATGGCTTATCAGATTATAGAAGAAAGAATTGTAACAGGGGGAGCATCAAACTTAAAGTATTCAGCTACCACATGATCAAAATCATTGATTGAAGTTACTGCAATGATTAATGCTGAGTAACTTTCCTTACATACAACATTGTGGACAAATAATTATGTACAAAGCATTACATGACCAATGACAGAATCAGAAACTAAAGTTTTCACACTTTATACAGTCTAGATACCAAAGATGCTCCAACAATGCACACATGAGCACACGCACAAAAGAATATGCACATGATCTAACAGAATAAATTTCTTGTTTAGATGTCCTTACACAATCAGCCGTTACAGTCAATAAGCTTCAATTAAGCAAAGCAAAACAAGCCAGAACTATGTAGAATAATTATCATATTTTTTGTAACATTGATAAATTAGCATTTTCAGCTTCATTTTTATGTTGTTTTGAAACTCTACTCCCAGCTATAGGGGGAACTCTCCAGGTCTGAAATTCCTTCCACCATATGAGTTCCACCAATCTTCAACACCATCCAGAATTGTGCCGGGATAAAAACAATACCGAACTAAACAATCACCGGAACCAGTGTTCTAAAAATCGCTTCTAGGCGCCGACTAATCGGCGCCTAGGCATTTGCGACGACAACCCGCCTAGATTTGGAGGTAGTCGGCGAGTTAGGCGGATTCCCGCCTGGCGGTCAAAATCGGTCCAAGCGGGCTAGTCGGGCCTAGTCACGGCGCTATTCGGCGCTGTGGCGAGAAAGTGGTGACTAGGCGCCCGATTTGGAGAAGGAGCGGCGGCACACGGGCTTACCGCATCGCCGCTTCCTTGCCGCTGTCATTGCTTCCTCCGCCTTGCCGCCGCTTCCTCGTCGTAGCCGCCGCTTCCTCTACCCAGATCCAGTGCTTCCTTGCCGCCGCTTCCTCTACCAAGAATCGCTGCCTCGTCGCCGCCACCGCTTCCTCTGCCAGCTTGGCCTCTTCCTCTCACACACGGTGCCTCGACCATGACCACCTTCCTCCGTGCGGTCACCGCCAACGCCACGGTCCCATCCTCCTCTCTCTCTTTCCTCCCCTCTCTCTACGCCTCGAGCTCGTGTGAGGTAGACAGAGAGCCGATCCCCTGTTTACCCTATTTGTTGGGCCTCGATTCTGACCTAAAAGCTGTTTATATGAACAGAATTCTTGCTTATTTTGTGTCTTTCAAACCGTGGCTCCAAATCACTCCCAACCAATTATTTAGTTATTTGCTTAATTGCTTCATTATTATTAGCCCTAGTAGTTTCTATTAGGCGCTTCTATTGCTTCTATCTACTATTATATAGTATAGTGTGCCTAGGACTAACCGCCTAGTTCGATTAATCTCCGCTTAATCCGCCAAGGCGCTAGGCTGTGGCTCGCCGCTGTAAGTTGAAAGTGCATCTAGGCACTTATGTTATTTTGGTGATTAATGACAAACGCATATAATGACAATCTATGTAATTGTGTAAATGCTTAACTTAGTGCTTAACAAATGACAAACCTCTAATATGATTATATTGCTATGAGACTAACATGTTCATTGCCAAGTTGAGTATTAGTCTCATCTATTTATAGGAAAATCAAGTGAATGGTTAAGCAAAGATAAGGTATGCAATCTCGTATCCCTTCCATATTTGTTATTGCATTCCTTTTGTGCAAATGCATAGTGAACTCCAAGTAGTATATTGATTGTATATATGCACATTGGTTCATGTCATATTTATTTGTGCATATATGTTTATTTGAGTTCATTATGTGCTTTGTTTTTGGTATGTATGTATTAACTAGAGTTAAACTTCATATTGCTATAGATTGACTTGGTGCATGCATGTTTTAGTTGTATATCTTCTCATGCAATTCTCTTAGTGAAGTTTAATCTAGTGTTGGATCACATATTTACTCTTATTCCAAATATTAGTCGCACATGTACAATTCGTGTATATTCTATCATGTGCTTCATTTAAGTAAAGAATGTGATCCTTGCCATGATTTAATTGATTCATCATATCGGCAATTATCTCTCTAGTGCATATAGATCAATTACATATTCATCATGATGTACTTAGTAGAGAATATCTCTTATGTCAAGTGTTTCCAGTTATATTATGCCTCTTTATATGAAACACTTGTGGTACTTAATTGCTCAAAAATATCAATTTATTCACATCTCTCGAGCTTTTGGGACTAATGTCTTTCATGAGTGGTTTGGGAAGAATTAGGTCCCGTGTGTGTATGATGACCAAGGTATCGTGAAGGATGATCGTTAAGCCGAGGTCAACAAGACGGCGGTGTCACCAAGAGTTGAGGACTAAGTCAAGATCGACTTGGCGTGGAGATCGTCAGAGAGGATGATCAAGTCAAGGTTGATAGGACGAGAGTCTCATGAGGTGAATCGAGTCAAGTTGGACAAGGCGAAGACGTCATCAATCATTTGGTAAAAGACATCATGCACATTTGTAGGGTCGAGGATGCGCCTAGAGGGGGGGTGAATAGGCGTTTTACAAAATTCGATCTCTTGCTAAACAATTCGCTCTAATACACCCATAAGTCAAAACCTACTCAAATATAAATGCGGAAGCGATAATCTAGGTTTTGACAATTAAAGCCTAAATCAACTAGGCTCACTAGTGCACTAACTAATTTATGTCTCTATGTATGAATTGCTAAATTGATCTAACAAATAATACTAAGCAATTCTAGGTCAAGCAATCATGAATATACAATAAATGTAATTACTTGAAAGTAAAGGAGACAAGAGACAAACGACGTTTTCGTGGTGTTCGGAGACTTGCTTGGTCTCCCTAGTCCACGTTGAGGCAAGCCCGACGACTCGGACCGGCTCCCGCCGAGCACCGCCTCTTTCCACTAGTCGTGGTTTTTCACGCTCTGCAGTAGGCTCAACCCGAACCTTCACAAACTTGCCGGGGCTTCTCACACCTTGAGAGCTCCCACGCACGACGCCTACGCCGTCTAGGAGTCGGCAACCTCCAAGAGAATAGGCCGCTCCTTCACTTGAACCTCACCGGGCACAACGAATGCGCTCCTCGGTGATCACCAAGTGCAACACATGCACAAGGCCTCCTCAAGTGCAACACATGCACAAGAGGTACCCAAACCACTTCCTAATTGCAACGAATGCAATTAGTCTCACTCTTAGCTCAAGAATCAAATGGGGAAGAGCAACACATGCACTTCACCCCCACAACCTCAAAACACAAGAACAACGCCGCTTCTAAGCCCCCAAGGGGTATTTATAGCCTCCACCAAAGAAACTAGCCGTTTGGGGCAAAACAGGAAAAATCAGCGCGAGCCCGGTCCAACCGGACCTCCTCCGGTCCGACCGACCCTCACAGGGCAACGGTCGGAAAAACAGCAGGGCGGCCGAATGCATCACGGTCCGACCGCCTCCACGGTCACACTGCGTTCTCCGGCCCGATCGGACTTCCACCGTCGCACCGCCCGGCAAACAAAAACACAGCTGCGAAAACATACGCTCTGGAAAATACGCATCGCGAAGGGGCCGGTCACACCGCCCCATGGCCGGTCCAACCGCCCGACCTTCGGTCCAACCGCCTGCCAAACTCCGAAAAACGCAGCCATCGGAAAACACCGCACGGGTCGTCGACTGACGCCACCCGGTCCAACCGACCATGGACGGTCCAACCGCCGCGCTATTTTGGCCCGATCGCCCTTGGGTGGTCCCAACCGCCTGGCGCCTCAACTCCAATTTTTCGCGATTTCTTCTCCGAAAAACCAAACAACATTCTTTGAGCCAAAGGATGATCACCACATGATCATACACACGCAAAAACACATTTGCACCAAATTAGCTCATGCTCAAAGAATTCACCAAATTGCGAAAACACATTTCACAAACAAACACCGAACTTACGCGCTCAACCCTCTAGCCATGTAAGGATCAACACATGACCCGACACTTTGCAAAACACATTTGCAAATACCAACACATACTCTAGGATTGAAAGACATAATTCCAACGTTCATCTGCAAAACACATTTGCGCCAATTAACCAACTCCAAATGGCGAAAACACATTTCACCAAAATCCAACTCAAGATCTATTTGCAAAACGTATTAAGCGAATCAAACTCGAGTTTATGAGATTAATCCCCCTAGCCATGTGAAGGTCAACACAAGACCCGGTCAACTTGCCAACACCCGTTGCAAGCCCCACTCACATGCTCTCGGGATTCCGGACTCATAAACCTCAGTTTATTCGCACAACGAACTTGCAAATAACACATTAAACCCATTTCATGCTTGAGCACTACTCTTTGCAACACATGCAAAAGTCTAGCTCCAAGCAACGTCAAATCAAGATGCATGAACTCTCTAATTGCAACACATGCAATTCTCTAGTTCAATGCAACACCAAATCGAACTTCAACTCAAACCAAATCACTTGTATGAGCTCTCTACTCGCAACATATGCAAGCCTCTAGCTCCATACAATCACACAATCACAAATCGTGCTTGAGCTCTCTCCTTTTGCAACATATGCGAAACTTAGCTCCAAGCAACAACACGGTTTTATAAAGATTTGTTTCGAACCAAAACATGAAGCGTCAACTAATGCAACACATGCAAAAGTGAACTTCACGCAAAAGCCAACGCACTAGCTTATCCTATTTGCAACACATGCAAATCAAAGCATAATGCGAAAACCAAATACAACCAAGCATAAGTTTAACCCATTCGCAACACATGCCAAATGGTTAACCCTCATGCAAAAACCAAATCCAAATGGTTTGAGCTCGAGTGAACGCGGAATGAGATCACCAACACATGATGAAGCTCAAGCGAAAGAGGCAACCCCTCTTAATAGTACGGCGGTAAAACCTTAGACACAAAGACTACAAAAGTCCTTAGCCTATCTAGTTATACCTTTCGCCGCCGCATAAGCAATCCCCTTTGGGGTCTTTATGATCAACACTTGATTTCTCCCCCGGGATATCACTCGACTCCTCTTCGGGATCCATTCTTGACGCCCATCAACACATGATGCCGCCCTTGTCCCGCTCTCATCCATCTTTGGACCTAACTCAAATATAACTCATGAAACTTGTTAGTCCAACATGCATGGTTGTCTCAATTATCTCTTGCACTCCATTAACACATAATGGATGCCTTTTAGATCAATTGAGCACAACCTAAATCAATTGAAATGATTGTAGATGTGTCTTAAGTATAATAATGCAACACATGCTTAATTATACTTAAGAACTATCCATTTGTCCTTAATTAATCACAAAACACCATCAACACATGATGAAGTGTTCTTTAACGATTATCAAGACAAATGAACTCAATTTAAATTATCATTTAAATTGATTCTTCAAGTTAGAGTGTGAACTCCCCCTAAATATGTGCATCCATGTAATATATGGATTGGGAACATGATGCACACTTTGTGGTTAAGTTAACGGGGATATCCATACTTTAACTTGACTCCAAAGTACGCAAATAATACTACGATGAATACGCATACATACCTTGGGTTTTCCATTTTTCAATGCGATGAGACTAAACAAAGATATTCTAAACAAATGAGTTAGTCTCGATATAAGATTTGTCATTAATAACAATATCGCATTAGGGGATAATCTTAATACTAGATTTGTCATTAACAATAGATTAGATTTGTCATTAACACCAAAACCATAACTAATGAAGGTTGAACTTACAATCTCCCCCTTTTTGGTGATTAATGACAAATCCAAGCTTAATCGGCACATTTGGATTAAAACCTACATATTGAGAGAATTTAAACTATTTGAATGCATATGCACATTTTAAACAATATAAGCATTGACAATTTTTGAATGCATATGAGAATCAATTCTCCCTTAATCATATTAAGCTTACTTTAAACTATTTGAATGCATATGCACATTTTAAACAATATAAGCATTGACAATTTTGAATGCATATGAGAATCAATTCTCCCCCTTAATCATATTAAGCTTACTTTTTAAACCAAATGATATTAAGCTTTCTAATTCTCCCCCTTTTGGCATTAAACACCAAAAAATGGAAAAACAATAAGATTTACTTGAAAAACATTTGCCCTTTTATTCATATTATTCTCCCCTTTTTGGCAAACATTTTTAAATATTCTCTCCCCCTTTTGATTATTCAATTATTCTCCCCTTTTGGCATTTAACAATCTCTTTTAGGGGTCATATCTAATGAAGGTCATATAAGAATTAGAGTGCATACTTATGACCTTGGAGTGGAATTTGAAGAACTTAAGCCAAATGAACAAGATAGGCAATGAAATCCCAAACGAAAAGGATATTCAAGGAATAAAACAAGTTTTCATTTGAAATATGGCCTGATACCAAAAGAAGAAAATTCGAAAAGAGACCATATTCAGGATTTTGGATACCACTTTGAAGGAAGAAGCACTTTGCAAATATGGATACCACTTGTAAATACAAATAAGCATAAAAAGCAATGAAGGGTATCACACGGGTTATTTGAAACAAATTCAAATAACTCACTCCTCATTTTATTAGGCTTTACAAATTTCAATATGATTCTTTTGAAGAATCCAACAAATTGCCTAAACGGGTCAAACGAGGAACCCAAGAAGAAATAGATACCACTTGAGACAATAGATACCACTTGTAAAAATAATCTCAAGAGTTTTGCTTGAAGATCCAAGAGAATTGAGCATTTGCAAGTTTTGATTGAAGAACAATGCTCAACATGAGATTTTCCTCTTTTATGTATTTCAACACATAAAGAATCTCACACAGAGAATTCTTAAGCGGTTGAACTTACAATGCAAGCTTGCGAGGAAAAATCTTAATCAAGAAGGTTGGTATCAAGTAATGCTACAAAGAGGTAATGAAGTACCACTTGTAGGAAATAATTGAATTTAATGATACCACTTAAAAGAGAATTCAAATGATCAAGGATATCACTTGAGAAAAGAACAATGAAATCTATGATATCACTTGGAGAAAAGAATCTCAATTATACCACTTGTAAGCATATGTATAAAAACTCACTTGATACCACTTAGGATCAACTCACGAAGAATTGATACCACTTGAAAGATTAATCGATAAGATCGATGGGTATCAGAGCAATATAATCAGAGCAACATATACTCACGGGTATTAAACACTCAAGAAGAATCAATAAAATCACAGAGATTTAGTATCAGAGCAAAATAAAGATATGAATTCACTTGGAAGCATATAAGTGCCCAAAACTTGATATGAATAAACTCCCAAGATATTCAACAAGTGAATTATGGAGTTATTTGCATTTGAATTGCACAAGTTTTGTCTTTTCAAAAGATTAAGTGAATATCACTCTTTAAATCAATTAAATGCTCTTAAACTGATACCACTTGAAAACATGATCAAATAATTTTAAAACTTTTCAAATTTTTCACAAATAAACTTTGGGATAGTAAGAATCATTTCCAAAAAGAATTTTTGAAAAGGAATTACCAATAAAAGATATTCAAGAGCAAACCTCGAGAAAATTCTCAAAAATCAGAATCGCTCAGTGCCATGGCCGGTCCAACCGGCTTGGGCCCGGTCCAACCGGCCCTAGGGGCGGTCCAACCGCAAGAGGGTCGGTCCAACCGGCCCTGACAGGCTGAAAACCCGACTTTTTGCAAATTTTGGCAAAAACGATTCAAACGAAGTCCAGAAAACTTGAAATTTTGCAGAGATGAACTTTGGACTTATTAGAAGGTATTGCAAAAAGAATTTTCTCAAAATCAATTTTATTTTGAAAGATATGGCAATTTACGCTTTGAGGCATAAAAGGAAATTGATTTTCACAAAAAGCCTCAAAATGCAATTCAATTTGGATTTTATGCAATTTCGACTTTCATGGCTCAGATTGGTGTATCATGAATGTTTCTAGCCAAGGTTTATAATAAAATCCAACTTGAATGCCACGATTTGAGCTATATGCCTAAATAGGTCCTTTTAGATTAAATCAAATTGTTTTTGAGCCGAATTAGGTTTCAACATAATATTTTCATTTTGAAAGCTTGTAAATCCTTTGAAATACATACTAGAATACTTTTATAAAGCTTTTCACAAATTTGGGCCTTTTAAATATGATTTTTGACTTTTGACCTAAATAGTCCAAATTGAAGAAGCAAAAGTCAAATTCAATTAACACAAGAATTCAAATGAAAGCAAGGGTAAGAAATTGAGATTTGAATTATGTGTATGAGTCTAAAATACCATTTTGAATCATAATTCTACACAAGAATGGATCCAAATGGAGAAACTCACTCAGTGCAATGATATGACCATTACGGGTCTAGAGTAGTTTTTCGGCGAGTTTCAAAATCAAGTATCTTTTGATAGGTTGGTCTTTTGAAAATCTTTTGAACACGAAATTTGTTAAGAATGACCAACTCTAGGATTTTTGTTTTGGAAATACTTTCAAAATCTTTTTACTTTTATTTTTATGAAAATTATAAGTTTAAATCCAAAACAAGATACTAGTAACTAGCTTTTGAAGTTAAAACTCATTTTCCTTTTAAAATAGATTTTGTGAAGCCAAAACCGTTGGAAAACATTTCAAAAACATTTGTATACATTTTTCAACTAGTTTTTCATAAGAATACTAATAGTATACAAATTTTTGACTTTTGGCTAAATGGTTGATTTTGGAATTATATATATGCACTTATTATTAATATGGGCACACGTAGGGATGTGGTACACATGAATATGAATTAACACTCCCCCTAAATGTGCCACTTCTACACCTGCTCAAGATTGGCAATTAAGAGAATAGATAAGAGGCAAGAGCAAGTGGCCATAACAAGTAATCTAACTTGATTTTAACATGAATATTACAATATAACCTACACAAGGCTATACGATATGAGAATCAATTTAAATACTTGTTACCGAGATGGCATTGGCTCATGATGGACTTGTTGTTCTTCATGCTTGACACCACTTGTAGACGAATGTAATCCTTCTCCTCTTGAGTGGCAAGCGTCCAATCCATCTCTTATCACCTAAAAGTCTTTTAGGCGATCTTTGGTACCCAATCCTTGTTGGGTCCGACAACGTTAGTCACAATTGATTTAGGAACCCAAATGGCCCTAATTCTAGCATTTTTAAATTGACTAACATTACTAGAAATAGTTTTGCGAGAATTATTCCTCCTAGGCAAAGTATTTGTATTTTTATGGAAGGGCATGGGAGGACATTGATATTTTGCAAAACCATTTCTAGTTTGATCTCTTCTAAGCATATGATAATTAAAATTATGAAATGGCTTAGAGGATCTAGCAATTTTAGTAAATGTTTTGCTATTATTTTTCCTAAGCATATAATCATCATGGTTTTTCTTATTCTGAGGAAATTTATCATTTTGAGCAAACACATTTCTAGAAATACTCTTCCTATGCAAATGAATATCATTTCTAGCGGGCATAGGGGACTTGACAAGTTTGGCAAACACATTGCCATTCTTGTCCTTCCTAAGCAAATAATTATCATTTATGAGAATGGGCTTAGGGGTAGTACCTTTGGGACAATCCTTACCGAATGTCCCTTTTCCGGAATTGAAGCATCGTTATCTGCTTGGTCCTCTCTTGACCTTCTTGTTGTGCTCAACGCCGGTTTGCCTCATGGTTGATGTTGTGGCCTTGTTATCCACTTGATTAGGGCACACGGAGGCGAGGTGGCCCTTCTTGTTGCATGCGAAGCACTTGATGGTCTTTGTGTGTCGCGCATTGTGCCTCGTCTTGCTATTCTCCCTCTTGGAGTTGTACCCGAGTCCTCGCTTGTCTTGAGGTGCCCTTGGCTTGCTCAAGATTTCGTCGAGGAGGGCTTTTCCTTTTACGCACCTCTTCAAGTCATTTTCCAACTTAATGACTTGGGCTTTGAGCTCATTGTTTTCCTCTACAAGGTTAGTCTCACAAGACATAGAGGAAGTAATAGCGATAGAATTTGAATTAGAGCTACAAGGCATATCGATTAAATCCTCACAAGAGGTGGACATTTCTATTTTAGATGAAATGCAAGAATCATTATTTAAGCATGGCATGTCATCTAGAATATCACAAGAAATTCCTATGTCCACCTTAGATTTATACACTTCTTTGAGAAGGAGTGATTCACGATTTTCTTTAAGCATATAATAATCACTTTGAAGTGATTCATGTTCAAGCTTTAAAGTTTTATATTTAATTTTCTCCTTCCCTAGATAATTATTGAGCTCCTCTAGCATATCCATCAAATCATCATAAGAGGGCTCTTCGTCATCACATACCTCATCTTTACCTTTTGCCATGAAGCAACGAATTTTTGATATAAGTGAAGATTCGTCGTCGCTTGAGGCGGAGGTTGAGGTTGAAGGAGATGTCGGTTCATCGCTTGATGTTGAAGTTGAAGAATCATCAACCGACATTTCTCTTCTATGCAATCCTCAATTGATGATGTGGATGATTCAAATAAATCTTGAAGCTTAATCCACATTTCATGCGCTCTTGAGATTGCATATGAGATTAAATATTTCTATGCTCACAACACTAAATAAGGCGTTAGTAGCTTGAGCGTCGAGATGTAGACATTTCTCCTCTCCTTTAGTTGGAGCAATTTCATTTAGTGGAGAAGAAATGCCGACATCTACGATCCACCATATTTGTGGGCTCATGGATTTAAAATACGAAATCATAAATAATTTCCATGAAGCATAATTAGAGCCATCAAATATTTGTGAATCGGTGGAGTGCACTAAACCGCTAGGCGCCATCCTTTTACTCTCTAGACGGTTAAGCTTAAAATGAGAGTGACCGTGGCTCGATACCACTTGTAGGGTCGAGGATGCGCCTAGAGGGGGTGAATAGGCGTTTTACAAAATTCGATCTCTTGCTAAACAATTCGCTTAATACACCCATAAGTCAAAACCTACTCAAATATAAATGCGGGCGATAATCTAGGTTTTGACAATTAAAGCCTAAATCAACTAGGCTCACTAGTGCACTAACTAATTTATGTCTCTATGTATGAATTGCTAATTTGATCTAACAAATAATACTAAGCAATTCTAGGTCAAGCAATCATGAATATACAATAAATGTAATTACTTGAAAGTAAAGGAGACAAGAGACAAACGACGTTTTCCGTGGTGTTCGGAGACTTGCTTGGTCTCCCTAGTCCACGTTGAGGCAAGCCCGACGACTCGGACCGGCCCCGCCGAGCACCGCCTCTTTCCACTAGTCGTGGTTTTCACGCCGCGCAGTAGGCTCAACCCGAACCTTCACAAACTTGCCGGGCTTCTCACACCTTGAGAGCTCCCACGCACGACGCCACGCTGCCTAGAGTCGGCAACCTCCAAGAGAATAGGCCGCTCCTTCACTTGAACCTCACCGCACAACGAATGCGCCTCGGTGATCACCAAGTGCAACACATGCACAAGGCCTCCTCAAGTGCAACACATGCACAAGAGGTACCCAAACCACTTCCTAATTGCAACGAATGCAATTAGTCTCACTCTTAGCTCAAGAATCAAATGGGGAAGAGCAACACATGCACTTCACCCCACAACCTCAAAACACAAAGAACAACGCTGCCCCAAGCCCCCAAGGGGTATTTATAGCCTCCACCAAAGAAACTAGCCGTTTGGGGCAAACAGAAAAATCAACATGAGTGACGGCCCGACCTCCTCGATCCGACCCGACCCTCAGGAACAACGGTCGGAAAAAGACATTCTGGCCGAATGCAATGCCGGTCCGACCGCCTCCAACGGCCACACTGCGGCTCTCGGTCCGATCGACTTCCACCGGCCGCACCGCCGCAAACAAAAACACACAACAAAACATACGCTCTGAAAAATACGCGACTGATGAAGGCCGGCCACACCGCCCCATGGCCGGATCCAACCGCCGACCTTCGGTCCAACCGCCGCCAAACTCCTAAAAACGCAGCCCTTCGAAAAACACCGCGACGGGGTCGACCGACGCCACCCGGTCCAACCGACCATGGACCGGTCCAACCGCGGCGCCACCGTCCAGACCGCCAGGTTGGTCCAACCGCCTGGCGATCTCAACTCCAATTTTTTCGATTTCTTCTCCGAAAAACCAAACAACATTCTTTGAGCCAAAGGATGATCACCACATGATCATACACACGCAAAAACACATTTGCACCAAATTAGCTCATGCTCAAAGAATTCAACCAAATTGCGAAAACACATTTCACAAACAAACACCGAACTTACGCTGCTCAACCCTCTAGCCATGTAAGGATCAACACATGACCCGACACTTTGCAAAACACATTTGCAAATACCAACACATACTCTAGGATTGAAAGACATAATTCCAACGCTCATCTGCAAAACACATTTGCGCCAATTAACTAACTCCAAATGGCGAAACACATTTCACCAAAATCCAACTCAAGATCTATTTGCAAAACGTATTAGCGAATCAAACTCGAGTTTATGAGATTAATCCCCTAGCCATGTGAAGGTCAACACAAGACCGGTCAACTTGCCAACACCGCTGCAAGCCCCACTCACATGCTCTCGGGATTCCTGACTCATAAACCTCGGTTTATTCGCTGTAACTAACTTGCAAATAACACATTAAACCCATTTCATGCTTGAGCACTACTCTTTGCAACACATGCAAAAGTCTAGCTCCAAGCAACGTCAAATCAAGATGCATGAACTCTCTAATTGCAACACATGCAATTCTCTAGTTCAATGCAACACCAAATCGAACTTCAACTCAAACCAAATCACTTGTATGAGCTCTCTACTGCAACATATGCAAGCCTCTAGCTCTATACAATCACACAATCACAAATCGTGCTTGAGCTCTCTCCTTTGCAACATATGCTAAACTTAGCTCCAAGCAACAACACGGTTTTATAAAGATTTGTTTGAACCAAAACATGAAGCGTCAACTAATGCAACACATGCAAAAGTGAACTTCACGCAAAAAGCCAACGCACTAGCTTATCCTATTTGCAACACATGCAAATCAAAGCATAATCTGAAAACCAAATACAACCAAGCATAAGTTTAACCCATTCGCAACACATGCCAAATGGTTAACCCTCATGCAAAAACCAAATCCAAATGGTTTGAGCTCGAGTGAACGCGGAATGAGATCACCAACACATGATGAAGCTCAAGCGAAAGAGGCAACCCCTCTTAATAGTACGGCGGTAAAACCTTAGACACAAAGACTACAAAAGTCCTTAGCCTATCTAGTTATACCTTTCGCCGCCGCATAAGCAATCCCCTTTGGGGTCTTTATGATCAACACTTGATTTCTCCCCCGGGATATCACTCGACTCCTCTTCGGGATCCATTCTTAACGCCCATCAACACATGATGCCGTCCTTGTCCCGTTCTCATCCATCTTTGGACCTAACTCAAATATAACTCATGAAACTTGTTAGTCCAAGATGCATGGTTGTCTCAATTATCTCTTGCACTCCATTAACACATAATGGATGCCTTTTAGATCAATTGAGCACAACCTAAATCAATTGAAATGATTGTAGATGTGTCTTAAGTATAATAATGCAACACATGCTTAATTATACTTAAGAACTATCCATTTGTCCTTAATTAATCACAAAACACCATCAACACATGATGAAGTGTTCTTTAACGATTATCAAGATTAATGAACTCAATTTAAATTATCATTTAAATTGATTCTTCAAGTTAGAGTGTGAACTCCCCCTAAATATGTGCATCCATGTAATATATGGATTGGGAACATGATGCACACTTTGTGGTTAAGTTAACGGGGATATCCATACTTTAACTTGACTCCAAAGTACGCAAATAATACTACGATGAATACGCATACATACCTTGGGTTTTCCATTTTTCAATGCGATGAGACTAAACAAAGATATTCTAAACAAATGAGTTAGTCTCGATATAAGATTTGTCATTAATAACAATATCGCATTAGGGGATAATCTTAATACTAGATTTGTCATTAACAATAGATTAGATTTGTCATTAACACCAAAACCATAACTAATGAAGGTTGAACTTACAACATTGCATCCACGGAGAAGACGGCATGCGGATTGAATGTAAGACTTAGATTTCTCGTTTGAATTTGAGTCTAAGGATTGCCGTACTATTAAGAGGGATGCTGTCGTTGAATGAACTTAGACAAGTCTCGAGTGCTCAAGTTGTCTAAGGTTGTGAGAGTTTCCCAAGTCACCCATGAGTGCCTAAGTGTAGGTTGGTTGGGGTGAGGAAAAGAGTTGGTGTAAGTTGGAGAGCCAGTTTGCGGTCTCTATGGATTCTTTGTGAGTCCAGCTCTTATCTGTTGTGATTTGAGTAGTGAGACCGTGTTGGTTGAGTAGCCTTAGTGGCTAGCTTTCCAAAGAGTCCAGCTTTGTTAAGTTCCGAGTCCGGAGCAAAAGTTGTGCCCTTTAGGGTTTGCCTTGGTGGCATGTTGAATGTCCGAACTGGAGTTCTGAGTATCCGAGCCGACCCTCTCGGTTAGGCGTGTCTTGATATGTTCGAGTGTCCTGACTGTGTGTTAGTGTCCGGACTGTGTGTTCTGAGTGTCCAAGGAGTGTTCGAATGTCCGAACCATGTGGCTCAAGGCTCAGTCTCATCTCTGTTCGGACTATCCGAACTTGAGTTCGACCGTCCAAGTGACTCGGGATTGAGTTCAAACGGCTAGTTTTTGAGTTGGCTATAAAGCCCACCCTTTATGGGTAGCCGTTAGAGAAGAGTGGGGATGTTTTGGTGAGTTGTTGGGGAGTGTTCTTGGTGATCTTGAGCCCCACAAAGCCCTCTACCCTTAGATCTTAGTGATCCCTTTGAGAGAAGGGTTTGGGTGAGAGATTGGGTGAGATTAGTGTGTTGAGCACTTGAGGCATCTCTTTGTGAGTTCTTCGAGAGTATTTGTTACTCTTGGAGGTTGAGGACTCCTAGACGGCTAGGAGGTCACCTCTGAGCCACCGGTTCTTCGTGTGGTTGGCCGTAGGAAGTTTGTGAAGGTTCGATTTCGCCTCATGGAAGGAATCAAGAAGTGAAGCCGGCGAGTGCAAGGTGCAACACCGGCTAGCGGGTTGAAAGAGACCCCGTGTCTTGTGTGATCAAGACATGCCGCGAGTGCAAGTGCAACACCGGAGGAAAAGGGTTGAAAGAGACCCCGGCTCAAGTGTGACCGAGCCGCCTCACGGAGACGAGGATCCTCAAGGATCCGAACTTCGTGAAAAATCTTCGTCTCCAAGTTTGATTCTTACTCTTGCTTTAATATTTGATTTTGAATCTTGAAATTGCCCGATCTACTTTTCTAGTGAGTTTTCGCTAGATATTTATTTGCCTCAAGTATTCTAGGCTAACTAATTTAATTTGGTGTGTTTAATATTCCCCAAATAGCCTAGATCTAGATTTGCGAAGTGTGTGCTCTGGAACATTCGAATATCCGAATAGATTTTCGGATTATCCGAATCAGTTGAATATCCGAATACAATCTCGGACTATCCGAACTATTCGGACAATCCGAGTATTATTCGGACATTCAAGGTTCTCAGATTCACCGCAATTTAGTTTAAATTTATAATTCGCCTATTCACCCCCCCTCTAGGCGACATCCCCTGTCCTTTCATAAGTTCAACCTTCATTAGTTATGGTTTTGGTGTTAATGACAAATCTAATCTTGTGTTAATGACAAATCCAATATTAAGTTTATCCCCTAATGCGATATTGTTCTTAATGACATATCTTATATCGAGACTAACATGTTTGTTTAGAATACCTTTGTTTAGTCTCATCGCATTGAAAAATGGAAAACCCAAGGTATGTTTGCATATTCATCTTAATATTAGTTGCATACTTTGGAGTCAAGTTAAAGTATGAATATCCCCGTTATATTAACCACAAAATGTGTATCATGTTTCCCAATCCATATATTACATGGATGCACATATTTAGGGGGAGTTCACACTCTAACTTGAAGAATCAATTTAAATGATAATTTAAATTGAGTTCATTTGTCGTGTTAATCATTAGAGAACACTTCATCATGTGTTGATGGTGTTTCTTGATTAATCAAGGACAATGAATAGTTCTTAAGTATAATAAAGCATGAGTTGCATTATTGTACTTAAGACATACTTAAATCATTTCAATTGATTTAGGTTGTGCTCAATTGATCTAAAGGCATCCATTATGTGTTAATGGAGTGCAAGAGATAATTGAGACAACCATGCATCTTGGACTAACAAGTTTCATGAGTTATGTTTGAGTTAGGTCCAAAGATGGATGAGAATCGGACTTGGACGACATCATGAGTTGATGGACGTCAAGGATGGATCCCGAAGAAAAGAAGAGTGATGATCCCGGGGGAGTATCAAGTGATGATCATAAAGACCCCAAAGGGGATTGCTTGTGCGGCGGCGAAAGGTATAACTAGATAGGCTAAGGACTTTTGTAGTCTTTGTGTCTAAGGTTTTACCGCCGTACTATTAAGAGGGGTTGTCTCTTTTGCTTGAGTTTCATCATGTGTTGGTGATCTCAATCCGCGCTCACTCAAAGCTCAAATCTTATTTGATTTGGTTTTTGCATGAGGGTTAACCATTTGGCATGTGTTGCGAATGGGTTAAACTTATGCTTGGTTGTATTTGGTTTTCGCATTATGCTTTGATTTGCATGTGTTGCAAATAGGATAAGTTAGTCGTTGGCTTTTTAACGTGAAGTTCACTTTTGCATGTGTTGCATTAGTTGACGCTTCATGCTTTGGTTCGAAAACAATCTTTCTAAAAACCGCGTGGTTGCTTGGAGCTAAGTTTTGCATGTGTTGCAAAAGGAGAGAGCTCAAGCATGATTTGTGTTTGCGTGTTTGTATGGAGCTAGAGGCTTGCATGTGTTGCGAGTAAAGAGCTCATACGGTTGATTTGGTTTAAGTTGAAGTTTGGTTTTGGTGTTGCATGAGACTAGAGAATTGCATGTGTTGCAATTAGAGAGTTCATACTTCTTGATTTGATGTTGCTTGGAGCTAGACTTTTGCATGTGTTGCAAAGAGTAGTGCTCAAGCATGAAATGGTTTTATTGCGTTATTTGCAAGTTCGTTGAGCGAATAAACTGAGGTTTATGAGTCTGAAATTCCGAGAGCATGTGAGTGGGGCTTGCAACGGGAGTTGGCAAGTTGACCGGGTCTTGTGTTGACCTTCACATGGCTAGGGGGATTAATCTCATAAACTCGAGTTTG
The DNA here is from genome assembly GCA_036346375.1 of Guadua angustifolia. Classification (NCBI taxonomy): domain Eukaryota; kingdom Viridiplantae; phylum Streptophyta; class Magnoliopsida; order Poales; family Poaceae; genus Guadua; species Guadua angustifolia. The sequence continues at coordinate 15,830,494 of CM070500.1, read as the reverse complement.
ATTTGCTTAATACGATTTGCGAATAGTTCTTGAGTCAATTGAGAAATGCGTTTTTGAAATTTGGGTTGAATTCTTTGAGCATGGGCTAAATTGGTGCAAATGTGTTTTTGCACGTGTATGATCATGTGTTGATCATCTTGAGGCTCAAAGAATTGCATTTGGATCTTCGGAGAAAAAGTTTGTGAAAAATCCAGAATCAGTGTGGTGTGACCAATCTTTGATTGGTGTGACCAACCTAGGGCTTTGTAAATGGGTGGTCCAACCAATTGTCATGCTGTCCAACCAATTGTTGTGTGGTGTGACCAATTGCCATGCGGTCCAACCAATTGTCATGCGGTCCAACCAATTGTTGTGTGGTGTGACCAATTGTCATGCGGTCCAACCAATTGTCATGCGGTCCAACCAATCGTCCTGAGGTGCAACCGGTTGAAGGGCGGTGTGACCTGGCGTGCATTGCGGCTCAGTGGGGCGGTCGGACCGGGCGGCCTGGCGGTGTGACCGGCCTGGCCGGTGTGACCGGGCAGTCCGTCGGACCAGCATGGGCGGTGTGACCGAGCGGCTTGATTTTCTCTCTGGCTGTGGCTTCTTGTTGGATGGGCGGTCGGATCCGCCGGGGGTTGACCGGCCGGCGGTCGGACCGCCCGAGCGGCGTATTTTTTCCAGAGAGTGTGCTTTGTGGGTTTTCGGCTGCCGTGTCGGGCGGTGCGACCGTCGGGCAGGCGGTGCGACCGGCCAGCAAAAGGTGCAACCGGCCTTAGGGCTTCGGGCGGTGTGACCGGGTCAGGATCGGTTGGACCGAACGGCCGTTTCCACCGCCTAACGGTCGGCCTGTTTTTTCCAGAGAGGTAGTTTCTTCGCTGAGTTCGTGTGTTTCTTTGTTTTTGCGCGTGGTGCGATCGCAGATAATCTGATCGGTTTTCCGACCGCTGCCTTGTGAGGAGGCGGTCGGACCGCCGAGGTCCTGGTCGGACCGAAAAATGCTGTTTCTACCCGTTTCGACCCCCAACGGCTAGTTTTCCTTTGTGGGCTATAAAAGGGGACCTTGGGGGGCAAGGGCAGGGTGCTGGTGTTCTTGTGAGTTTTGTGGGAGGTATTTGCATGTGTTGCTCTTCTCTATTTGCATCTTGAGCTTAAGTGTGAGCACTAATTGCATGTGTTGCAATTAGGGAGTGGATTGAGTGCCTCTTGTGCATGTGTTGCACTTGAGGAGGCCTTGTGCATGTGTTGCACTTGGTGATCACCGAGGAGCGCATTTGTTGTGCCCTGTGGTTCAAGCAAAGGAGCGGCTTATTACTCTTGGAGGTTGCCGACTCCTAGACAGCGTGGGCGTCGTCGCGGGCGGAGCTCTCAAGGTTGTGAGAAGCCCCAAGTTTGTGAAGGTTCGGGTTGAGCCTACGCATAGCGTGAAAAACCACGACTAGTGGAAAGAGGCGGTGCTCGGCGGGAGCCGGTCCAAGTGTGGGCTAGCCTCAACGTGGACTAGGGAGACCGCAAGTCTCCGAACACCACGGAAAAATATCGGTTGTCTCTTGTCTCATTTATATTCAAGCACTTTACATTATTGCATATTATTGATTGCTTGAATGAGAATTGCTTAGTATTAATTGTTTGATCAATTTAGCAATTTATACATAGAGACATAATTTAGTTAGTGCACATAGTGAGCCTAGTTGATTTAGGCTTTAATTGTCAAAACCTATTTATCGCTTCCGCATATATCTTTGATTAGGTTTTGACTTAGGGGTGTATTAGAGCGATCGATTTTAGTGAGCGATTAATTTTGTAAAACGCCTATTCACCCCCCCTCTAGGCGCATCCTCGACCCTACAGCCGCCTGCCTAGCGCCTAGCGCCTTCTTGAACATTGGCTGGAACTAAACCGCAACCAAAAAACCCAAGCCAAAGCAGAAAAGTAACTTGTCCTCCATCTCTTCCGACACAATCAACATTTACCAAACTAACAGGCAAACAACTTTCTTCCAGATTCAGGGATGACAATATGGGTTAGGATTACCACTTACTACTGGCTTAAGTAACCTAAGCACAGAGCTAAGACTATAAACTACAATTAAGAACTAAAGCTAAGACTAGGTAACTATGAGAAATAACAACAATGCCTCATCATTCATTATCTTCAGAAGATATACAGCTAACCTTAATTCAACAAAATATACAGCTAACCTTAATTCAACAAAATACACAGAAGATATACAGCTAACCTTAATTCAACAAAATTAACAATAAAAACAGACTTAATGGTAAATAGTAACTACTTAACCTATGTACAGCTGTTGATCTATGCTGAAACATTTGCAAACATACAGCCCCTTCCCACTTCATAAAGACAACAATAACGACAGCTATCTCTGAAACTTCTTCACTGTCCAATTTCTTCAGAGTGTGACATGAATATACTAGGCTAGGTAAGTAATAAGGATTTTTCGGCAGCGCCACTGGTTTCGATAAGTACTTTGGTGAACCAGCATTCAAGTAGCACGCCTAACTTATGAAACTCTCAGGTTATTGAATGAGTATATTAACAAAAGCATGTTAAAACCTGATTTCAGAGAGGTGCTAAAATTTTATACTTGATAAAAACCACAGGTCCAATTTACAGTAGAAGTGTGAATATTTACATGCGTATATCACAATAATGAAGCACAATAATGCGTATATCCAATTGGACCTACTACAGAATGTCATTTTACCACTTTGCATAACCAACCAGCGAATCATCAATAATGAAGCACCAATCTTCAACAATTCTTGCCATACACATATTTCCATTCAACATGAAGATTAAAAAAACTACGCTACGATCTTCCGCACAACCGAAGAATGCAAATGAAGCTAACAGAACCAGATCCACCGCTCGCAAATCACTACCATCTACCCAACCAAGAAAACCCAAAGATTTCAAAGAATGAATAGAGTTCATGTAGCATCCAGCACACAGGCTACCAGTACGGGAAGACGATGGAGAGGCGAAGATGAGGGGAGGGACCGCGGGTGCGTACCTTGACGGCGACGGTGGGGTGCGCGGTGGAGTTGGACTCGGCGGCAGGGCGGCGAGGCGGCGGGGAGTTCGAGGGCGGCGACGGCAAGGCGACGGCAGAAGGAGGCGGCGGGAGTTCCGGGGCCGGTGGCGTCGGAGCGGGGCACGAGGCGCCCGGGGTAGCTCCGGTGGCCGGGTGGGTTTCATGGGAGTTCTCGTGGTGTTTGCGGGAGGTTTATCAGGCGAGTTGAAATCGATTCCACTAAACCGAGGAACGGGTTGTAGCCGGATTCGAGAACGGGGGATAAAACTGAGAAACGATTCACTTTGAAATGGATTGAGCTGGATTCCGTTTGGTTCGATTTATTTCAGATTCTAGTAGAAACAGTCTGGTTCCAAGTTGCCAAACGGGCTCTCAACAGTCCAATGCTTTTCTAGCCCCATGATATATTTTTCTTGCAAATATAGCCCTAGAGCGGATGCAATTACAAAAAAATAGTTTCATCTCCCGACCACAGAAACGTCATCAAGCGATACATGTCGCATGCTGTGCTCCCATGCCCAGGCAGCACTCGCCACGTAGCAGGAGCTTGACAGCAGAGTTACCGAGTGGCTTGAGCTCAGCAACAGGACCTGCCGAGCTCCCATAAATCGGTAGGTGTTAGGTAAGTGAGTTAATTAATTAATTAAATAAATGATTATTTGAGTGATTAATTAAATAAAATGTTTTACTTAGTGGGTTCTGATGGCAAGAATTTTACCTTGGTGCGTGAATTATTTTTGTAATTTTATTCAAAAGATGTTAGATTTCAAAAAAGTGTGCGAGGGGTTTGAAAAACGTTGGACTCTCAGAATCAGAGCAATTATAGCTGAGGTTGAGGATGCACCATTGAAAACGTCTGATGTGCAATGAGCCGTGAATTTATAATGTTATAAAACGTACAAGAAAAAATAGTAGGTTAAAAGAATAGGAGATAAAGATTTAATGTTGAAAATTCTTGCGAAAAAAATCACAGAAATGTGAAGGCGAAATTTACTATATGAGGAGAATTATAGTCATTGGGAACCTTGCCATATCTAAATTGTGCGACTATATAGGTACATGTATAGGTTAGAAAATCATAGTCCTGAATGGAGAATAAAATCGAATCAAAGTTGAATACTTTGGGCATTGCCACATCTGACATGGCTTGGCGCATGCACCACTTGGCGCAGTGTCTAGCAAGGAAACGATGGCGAATTTGGATCATATTTTAGCAATCTCTGCCTTAAGACGAATTTGCTCCTTAAACGAACTATAAAAACCTCCTTAAAATAAGTCTCCATGAACAGATTTTGTAGTTTGTACCTCCATAGTCCCCATGGTTAACCTCAATGATTAAGACTAGAATAGTCTTATTCAAACGTTTCTTGTGAGGCAGCACTGCGCAAACCACCAACAGGTTTAAACACACCTATGGATAAGACTATCCAAGTTATCTGCAAACGATCCAAGTCACAACATATCCAAACAGTAAATAAAACATCACATTCAGTTGTCATCACAACTAACATTAATTTTTTGAAGTATTATGTTGAAAGCAGGCGACTTCACCTTAGACTTGTCTGCAGATCTTGCCACATTAAACTGTAGAAGATGATGGATCATCAAAGAAATTGCCAGTGATTAATCCCATGTGGTTGCTACCAATAATAGGCACGACGTTCTGAATTGCAATGAACTCCACATCCAATAAAAAAAAGAGCCGACGATATATTCTGCTGATAGAAGATGACAACCAACTTAGGCGGTAGAACGTTAACGAAGATAACACAAGACGTCATCTAGGCATAGTGATAGACAGTTCGGGTGACAATGCTGACGGAACAGATGATAAAATAGTCGTTAGAGTAGAGTGCAAGTTTACTATCAGTACGGCGTGGGGGACATGGAATGAAGGCTAGGCTTGGTGCACTGCTGTATATGTGAAATTGTGAACCAGTGAACAGCCAATCCTCAACGCACGTAGTTGTTCACAAAGGCTTACGAACTTCATGGTAGGCTCCATCGTGTGCACGTAGCACTTTGGCAACGCAAACGGCTTTTTCCTATTTGTTTATGGCTCGGTTCTGAAGGAAGTACCGAAGCCCACTATGACGTTTGATGTTCCGACGGGTTACTCGATTTTTTTTTTGGCTTTTTAGTCTTGTTGCTAACGTTTTTTTTAAAATAGTCTTTCTTCGAAATTTTTTACAAATCTCTAGGTCATCTCTTATGCTGAAACAGTTTGGTAAGTCGTCTGCCACTAAATTTTCAATCGAGCTCTTCTTTCTTAGTAGAAATCAAATTCACTATAATCACAAATTTAATAATACTACTTAATTAAATTCACTAGTTAATCTCTGTCCTTTCAAGCCAACAGGGCTCGACTCCTGTCGAGCTAATAGGGCTCGGAACATGCTTGCCAAGATTCTTATCAAGTTTCGGGGGCTTTTTCAATAGCTTTCTACCGAGCTCCTCCAGACGGTAGGTGACTCGTGTCATCTATCATATCTTTTGAACTTATTAAAGGAGCTAGTTTTAAAAATTCAAATGAAAGAGTTAAATTTATTACAATGAATTTTAGGACCTAAAAGAGTGATGGCCTCGTCCTCCTCTTTGTGAAGTGCATGTCTTAGATTTGGCGACGATGATGCTGGGAGCCTGGGATGACCATCATTCTTATGTTTTTTGTATCATCCTAGACTGCTAAAGATGGTACCATAATTTTTTTCAAAGTATGATCAAGCTTATATATTTTTATATAAATTTGTAGATGGAGCCGAATGACTTTATTTTTATAAAATGTGTAAGCTTAATATTTATGATACCATCTTTAACAGTATAGGATTATACATAAAATTTTTCAAAAGAATTGAATTTCATTTGTTATTTTTAAAAAATAAAAATAGAAGAAACAATTCTGACTAACAGTCAACTCACATCAATTGGTTGTCAACAAGAAAACGACAAAAGAGAAAGAAGAGCATAGACTAGTGGTATAAATAAAATGAGAAAAAAATAATGAAAGAAGCCAAATTAGACCGTTTTTATGTAGCAACCAGCCAAATTTATCCCACGATAAAAGATTACAGTCACAGAGCACTTCGGTATATATAAACTGTACAACTATGAAACTACATGATAATACAGGGATCAGAGTTACGAACAGGTAAAGAAACCGAATCAAAAGATCGTGTCACCGCGTCATCATGTCGATACATGCTGGCTGTCAGAACCCCATTTAAACTCGAAATTAAAATCACCAGGTACGGCTCTATACTGTGCTAACTACCACTGTGCTACTGGCCGGGGGCCGGACTCCTTATATCAATCACGTCAAGTTAACTGGCTCGACATAGTAGTTACTAATCCAGTAATCAACACATGGGACACACGGCTTGAAACCGCATACCATCGTGATTGTGCCTGGAAATGCCGTTTTTCTTTTCTTTTCTTGATGGTGACTGAAGAAGGGCTGCGGCGTTCGTAAAACAATCTGAACTCAGCTTTTCTCCACGAACGTTTGAACCGTTTGATGCGGTGCATGTCGTAGCCGGAAACCATGCAAGTGAGAAAAAGATTACAAGGTCCCGTGGTCCGGGTGGATGCAGGGCAGCCAGGGTGAACAGCGGAATTGAATGCTCACCGGGTATTTCGCTTCCTGACTACCACTCGCAGGTACCTGTGACGACTGACACGGCCACGGGCCGGATAGGGCATGGATCAGGACCCTTCTACGTCGGCACAGCCCACCTCGCCTCTAACCAGCCTTAGGCACACCATCCATATCATCTACTTGCCATGTCAAACTAGGCACCACATGATCAGACGAGTCATGCCATCTACGTACCATGTCAGCTTAGTCAGCTTAGCGACGGCCCTTTCATACCGTTGCAGGGTGGTGGCGACAAACGGGCGGTGGTCACCTAGGCTGTGACTGACATCATCGCCGTGCCAATCCGTCTTGTCGTCACGCCAATTCGCTGCCGTCGTCGAGGTTTGGTCATTTGGAGACTCCATAGAGGATGCCATTGCTGTGAAGGACTCCATAGAGACTCTGTCATCGTGGAGGACACCGCTGTTAACCTCAACCTCCAAAGAAAGCAACAATTAACTCGGAATGGAAGTTCAGTGTAGAAAAGGGGGATTTTTTTTTTCAGTTGGGAGGAGAGGGAAAAAGATGAGAGGTGAGGTGAGGACTGAAGGTGATGTTGGGCTTAGGGGATTGAAGTCAGTTAGGTTAAAAATAATTTAAGAAGATTGCTGTCTTGCTGGTCTAGATATGACCAAGCTAAATATATCATGTTGTACCGCCGAATAGGCCGACTCATCAGGCTCGATACAGCTCTCGGCTGATCATGTGGTGCCTTGCTGGCCGGGCGCGGGCTAGCCTAGAAAAGCCTGGTTCCGGCACCAGCTCAGCCACACGGGATCGATCCCGAGGCCTCCTGGCCGTTTATCTGCGCACATCGACGGCTGTAACTCGCCCAAACATTGCCTGGCCCACCCTTCGGCCCCGCTTGTATTTTACGAGGAGAATTTGACAATTTGTGGATGCAGCCCTGGATAGTTGCACGTTTGGGACATGACTCCGAGTGTTTCTAGTTGCAGCTACGGGTCAGATGGAAGTGGTATACTCGAGTTTGCAACTGTGCAAGGACCAGCTTTTGCTAAAGAGTGCAGGCTGCATACACTGTTGATTGCGTTTGGAGTGTGAGAGTGCCACTACCGCAGTCGTTATGATTGATCCATGGTTGGGCTGTTCCTGTTCCCCCCCCCCCGATCGATCGACAACGGAAAGCGGACAATAAACAACAAAACGCCCTGTTTTGCTCTCGATGTTGTCAACCAGTGAAAGGTTCAAATTTTGAACAACCACAGTGTGTCAGTGTAGCAGCTTCAACGCGACGTCGCAACCTTCAGAGGGGCGGTGCCGCGGTGCACGCAATGCAATGCAATGCAATGCAAGCTACTTGAATCTGCACATGCCTCATGGCGCGCGCGGCGGTTCGATGCATAAACCGGCGGTAACGTCGGGGGCCCTGAGACCCGCGGGCTGCGACGGCCGGTTGCCGCAGTGGCGGGCCTAGAAAAGACAGGCACGGGGCGAGCCGTGGAGGATGGATGATTTCGGGCAAGCGCGGCAGCGCAGCCCATGCGCTTGGGGCTTCTCGACGGTCTGCCAGGTAGCCCGACCCAGCAGCGATCCCCCACGTGGCAACGACCTACGTTAGTACGCGCTCTCTCTAATTATAAATAACTAGGTATAGATGCGCGCCATGCCGCGCCGTTGTGAATAGGATCGATGACAGCAAGCAGTGTATTGTCGCATATTCATCATTGAAACGGTGAAAAGAACATGAAATCGGTCAAAGGCAGGCTTTCCAAAATGCAACACTTAAGGCAAATACTGTCCAGAATACAAACACGACAAGCACATTAATTTATTTAAAAATTGCTCTGGTTGTACACGAAATCGTAGAATGGTGCTAGTACCTGAGAAAATGCAATCAATAGAATGATTTACGGAAGACCGATCTGCACACACTTTTCTACTGCTTTGTCATCTCAAAACCTTTTAGTACTCTTCGATGAAGGTGAAACATGAGAAAAATAGAAGATAGAGCAAAACTAACCCCTGGAAAACCAAGCTCATAAAGTCCAAATCCAACCAATTACAGCAGAGGAATAGCGACAATGGGCTTAGCAATCTGCACAAAAAAACATGTAGGATAGTTAACCGCACAAACTAAAACTCTACGAGGTGCAGAGATAATTTAAATTCAAGGAAGGCTTTGACATTGAGCCAGAGACCATCGAAACCTAGTATGATCTGAATCGTCGATGCACTTATGAGAGCACCTTGTGTTCCCCGTATGGTCTGTAAGAATTTCTCTACAACATTGATACAAATTGATTCAAAAATTGCTTTGGTTGTACAGAAACTATAAAATGGTGCTAGGACATGAGAAAACGCAACCAATAGAATGATTTCTAGAGGACCAATTTCCACACACTTTGCTATCTGCATTAATCTCAAAATCTTTTTAGCACTTTTCGATGAAGATAGAAACATGACAAAAATAGAAGATGGAGCAAAATTAACCCCGGGATAACTAAGCCCATAAAGCTCAAATCCAAGCAGCGAAAGCAGCATCTATCATCTAGATGTTTGGCTTGGACAAAACTTGCAAACCGAGTGCAAACTGTTATACTTGGTCAGCATCATCAAACTCATATGCCATGTAAGGGAATATAACCAATATTCAGTGCATAAGTTTTGGTACTCGCATTTCCTCTTCCCATCTGAGGAACAAGTGTGTTTGGTATGATGACAGTGGTGCCTAGCATAACAATGAAATACTGAAATCTTAGTATAATGGCCTCACCTGCATATAAGATCACAAGGACAAGAGAGAAGCTAACATCCTAAACACATTATGACCATACATACCATCTCACTACTAAAAGATATGCAATTAAAAAAGACCTTTCTATTATGAATCCATCGTGACCAAGGAATCTTCGTAGACTGGTCGATCAAATATATCTTTTTTAATTAAAAGAAATTAAACCAACAATGGCAGAATTATATGAACAAACTAATATGCACTGACAACTTAGAAACAGCCAAAAAAATTAGTATCAAACAAAAAGAAAACTAAGACAAAAAGATCACTAATAAGTTATCTATTAAGCGTGAAAGGCTAGCCGAGCAACCGCCGCATCCACGTCATCGGGTTTGCAAAATGCCCCTCCAGAAAATCAGGATTTGCGGAAAGGTCCGCTCCGTTCGTTTCGATGCCGCCGTTGGTTCTTCCTTCGTGAGCTGTTCGCGAATCGGAGGTAATCCTTTCGCGATTCGTCGCCTCTCCCCGTTTCGCCCATCCTTTCCTCTAATCTCCCTTCGCGATACCACCGCAGTACACCTCCTCCCGATGGCGACTCATGGCGGCACCTAGGGTTAGGGTCCGGCGATCTAGGGCGTCAATCGCGGGGAGATCCATATCCACCGACCGCCCGCTCTGCCGCCGCCGCCCTGCTCACGACGGCCCGCGAGCTCCGCGCCGCCCGCCACATGCGCGCGCTTTGCTCGGCGGCCGACCTCGCCTCCTCGCTCCTGCGCCCTCACCCCGACCAGCTTGCCCTATGTTGCGCGCCATCGGAGGTAATCCTTTCGCTCTTCGTCGCCTCTCCCGTTTCGCCGTCCTTTCCTCTAATCCCCTTGGCGGTACCACCGCAGCACACCTCCTCCCGACGAGCGGCTCCGCGGTGACACCTAGGGTTAGGGTCCGCGATCTAGGGCGTCAATCGCGGAGAGATCCATGTCCACCGACCCGCCTCTGCCTGCCCGCCCGCGCCTACTCTGACGGCCTCGACGAGCTCCGCCGCCCGCCTCGCCACAGTGCCGCGCTGCTCAAGCGACCCGACCTCGCCCGTCCCTCGCCTCCTCCGCTCCTGCGCCCTCACCTCCGTCTGCCTCTTCGCCGTCTTGAGTATCTCCTATTTGAGGTAATCACTCTCTCTCTTCGATCCTCTCTTCATCTCTACGCATTTTCCCCCAAATTTGCTCTGGATTTCGCAATCTCATCTCATCTCATGGCGACTGATTCTTGGTTTCCGTCATTCGATCGAGTGCTGGGATTCACGGGGAACGCGTCGCGGGACAATAAGAAGAAAGGGATTGTGCTGCGGCATATCCAGCTGGTGGTGCACAACACCGAGGAGTTGAGCCAGCTGCTGGGTGTCATCACCATCGCCGCTACCGGGATGCCGCCAGCATCCACCAAACGCTACTCCCCATGAAAATCTGATTGTAATGGAATATAGGTGAATCTTGTTCTTATTATTACTGTTTTGTGATTTGTTGATACCTTGGTTAGCATGCGTGGTATGATTGTTCTCTGGATCCTTTGTCTTTGGTTCATTGCATCGGTGCATGCGAGCGAAGTTTTTGTCTTGGTGAATTCATGATTCTGAAGTGAAGGAATATATTACGAGATTTGCTTCACGTAGTTGGTGGTTTTCCATGAGGGTGAGTAATGTTGCTCTTGCTAAATTTATTTATTTCACCGATTATCATGTTTCATGTATCGCACTTCTTATTTACATAAGCACGCACTTTGCCTAGATTATACTCACCATTTCCTAATTCTTTAATCCTATGATAGAGAGGATGTATGTGTTCCTATCGAGCGAAATTGGAATTGGAATCGGTTTTAGTTTTATTTATCGAACGTAGAATCTTAAAATTTTACTTTACTTCTGGATATGGTTCCGTTGTTGTGTTGTTTCTTTCCTATTCACGTGATCTACTTCTGCCCTCATTAACATATTCAAATTGCAATTCACCTCAGTCTGTCACCTTAAAAGTTATTCTGTGTCACTTTCTGCCATGCCATTATTATTACTGTTTTGTGATTTGTTGATGCCTTGGTTAGCATGCGTAGTCTCTGTTATTTCGCTTATCATCTGTATCTTCGCCGTTCTGCGTAGGCTTCTTTGTGTTCGGTAATTGGTTTGATTAGTACTTCCTCACCATCTTATTTATGTCTTGATCAAAGGTTCTTACAAGGTAGGTCTTTATGTTACTCGGGTTAGTGGAGTGCGATGTTCTTGTTTTAATCATTAGCTTATATACCTGTTATTAGAATGGTTTTATTAGGTTATATGTGTCTTGATTCTTTGTTATTAGAGTACTTTTACTCGCTAGGTTACTAATACTGTTAGATGCGTTATTTATCTAGCTTATTCCTTGTTCCTCTCTATCACAGATGATGTCTGATGTTGCTACTTTAAGCGTTAGATTGTATACGCTGTTGTCTTGATTTTTTGTTATTAGAGCAATTTTATTACATTGCCTGTCTGCTTCTTTGTCCGCTATTGGTTTCGGTTATTCCTTCCTTACCAGTCTTGTTTATGTACTGATCGAAGGTTGTCTTGATCCTTTGTTATTAGAGTACTTTTACTCTACTAGGTTACTAATCTGTTCATGCGTTATTTATCTGGCTTATTCCTTGTTCCTGTCTATCACAGATGATGTCTAATGTTGCTACTTTGATCGTTAGATTCTATACAGTGTTGTTGTTATTAGAGTACTTTTACTCTACTAGGTTACTAATCTGTTCATGCATTATTTATCTGGCTTATTCATTGTTCCTGTCTATCACAGATGATGTCTAATGTTGCTACTTTAATCGTTAGATTCTATACAGTGTTGTCTTGATTTTTTGTTATTAGAGCAATTTTATTCTTTTGCACAGGTCTGCTTTGGTCCGGCAATTGGTTTCGGTTATTCCTTTCTTACCAGTCTTATTTATGTACTGATCGAAGTTTCTTACAAGGTAGGTCCTTATATTATTCAGATTACTAATTTGTTTCATTATCTCTGTTATTTCACTTATCATCTGTATCTTTCGCCGTTCTGTGCAGGCCTGCTGTGGTCCGTTAATTGGTTTCGATTAGTACTTCCTCACCGGTCTTATTTATGTGCTGATCAAAGGTTCTTACAAGGTAGGTCTTTATATTACTCAGGTTATAGCCCATGTACGTTCTTGTCTAGATATATGTTTCTTCCTATTATTCATGTGGTTGCGTATGTTTTTTTTTACGCTGTATATTCCCTGAATCTATGTTATCTATTCCTTATGCGTATCTGTTATGTGTAATGTTGCTGATGCTTTTGTCATTGAATCCTGTACTGTCCTATATTGCTTCTCTGTTATCAGCACGGTCTATTTATCCTGTTAGATATGTATCTGTGTATTAACCGTGTATATTGTTTGCTGTTGATTATTGGTCTATGGATTCTCTGAATTGGTTTGATTCCTGGTCTTGACTGAGGTTCCTTGCGTCCTTCAGCGTTTCCTTTTGCCTTATTTGTTTTGTCGTATTTGTAGTCTGTTTCTCTTATCGGTTTTTAATATTTTACCTGTTCATGGTGTCTGATTATCCATGGCTCATGGTGTCTGATTATCCATGGCGTCAGATTATGAGGTCATTAATACTTACTGCTCTGAACCCCTGAAAAAAAAAGTTGAGAGTAACCTACATATGTTCTATCTTTTGGATTTGTAATGCCTGCTACACTTTTATTCTTGGCTAAATATATGTACCTTCCTGTTATCCATGTATTTATATATATAATATCGTTTCATACACTGTGTGTTCCTCGAATCTATTTTATTTATCCCTAATGGTTTGGTTCATGTTCTTGACTCATGTTATGCTCCATACATGCTTTATGTTTGGGATTAGTGTTCCTGATTATTCTTTTTGTCTTGGCTGCATATATCTATTTCCCTGTTATGTGTATTGTTTGTAGATATCTGGCTCGGGTTATGCTACATACATAATTTATGTTTGGGATTAATGGTCTGATTATCCTTTTTGGTCTTGGCTGCATATATCTATTTCCTCATTAACCATATTATTTGTATATATGCGTTACTTACTTTATCTATTACCTGAATTAGTTTGCTTTACACTATTGCTTCGGTTCCTTCCTCATGCACATGTTATGTCTAGGAATTCTACTCCTTATTATGTTTTTGTTCTTGAAGTTTTCATAGATGTCCAGTCCAGTCGATTAGTAGTTTGTCCTAGCTATTTTCTTCTGTCATGCTGTTTTTGTCTTGGTGCATATATCTATTTCCTGTTATCGTATTTTTGTAGATATCTTGGTTCAAAGTTATGCTACATACATAATTTATGTTTGGGATTAATGGTCTGATTACCCTTTTGTCTTGGTGCATATATCTATTTCCTGTTAACCATATTATTTGTATATATGCTAGTTACTTACTTTATCTATTACCCTAATTAGTTTGCTTTACACTATTGCTTGGTTCCTCCCTCATGCACATGTTATGTCTACTGGTTTCTCTTGCTTATTATGTTTTGGGTCTTGAAGTTTTCATATATGTCCATCGATCGGTTTCTCTTGCTTATTATGTTTTGGGTCTTGAAGTTTTCATATATGTCGATCCGATCGATTAGTAGTTTTTCCTAGCTATTTTCTTCCTCCGCTTTACTTTACGATCTACACATTGTTCTATGTACATATATATATATATATATATCCTTTTTTGTTAATATTTACATTAGCTAACATCTTTCTAACTTCCTAATATTATCTCTGATTCGTATATATTTCATTACATTTGAGATCACTTATATGCACTAAAAACACATTACATTGTTGACTCACAAGCAAACAATCATTACGTCTTACATTTTATTTGATCTTCTTGTTTGTGATACAATCTATTCATGATACAAAACAAACTTCGCTTATTTATATCTGTACCTTCTCGTTATATACATATATATATATACATACATACCTCAAATCTTAGGAAAAATTTGGGGCTACCACTGATTCATCTCAGGCAACACCGCAAATGCCCAAGGTAAGGCACTAAAATCGTTACAGAATTACAGCTCTTATTCCTCACCCTACACTGTTGGTGTTATTTCGGATCTCACTCCTGTTGCTTACAGCTGTTATCTACAACACAATCTACACTCAAGAGATGATTAAGTGCTAACGATCCAGATCTTACCGGTACCAAAGACCATCTGAATAATGTTTCCATTGATATACACCTGTGCATACTTTCCATAGTCATCTCTAATAAAGTATTGACATAATTCTTTCTTTTGTGCATATTATCTCAGCGTCATCAAACAGAAAACCTTTGTTAAGAGAAAACTGTTTCAGGACAAACCACCTTGTTCGTCATAAACCAGGTAGATTCATAGATGCTCTTTTTCCTTATTACATACATACTGATTTATTATACTTCATTGCAGCACCTCCAAACGTTCTCTACTCATCGCAGACCTAGATTTCTAAGGCTCGCCGAACACATTTTGTCTTCATCGGCAACACAATCTGTAATATGTATACCTTAGATACTATATATACCTATGACTGTCGTCTATCAACATGTTTCAGTCTTTGTAATATCAATCTATGTTAGCCGTCGGTTTCGTTTTGCTATATGACGTTACAGTAATATACTTCCTACTGAATACTTAATGACCCACTTAATTATCCATGTATTTGATTATACTTTGTCCATATGTTTGATTATACTTATTGATTATCTCATAACCTACCTACACTGAAGTAAAATACATACTTCCAAAATAGCATGTACAATATGTTCCACACAAAAAACCTTATATTCGTCATCCTTTTCAGACTCTACTTTGGTTGATTTCACTTAGCCTGCGCCAATAATTACACAGGGTTCTTTATTTTTTCCCTGCTCTATTAATCCTGATCATACATACAACTTAAATACATACGTGCGCAGCGTAGCGCGCAAAAATCTACCTAGTAAGCCTGGCTACTCCATATGAACAAATGATCACCATTCGCCACATGCCTTCGCTGGGAAAGGCTCAACAACAGAGAAGAAAGAAAGACAAAATAACACAACAAGACAAGCAGAGTAAACACTTTAACAGAGAAATCAAAAGGTGACTGAGGTGAAGCGGAGAAGCGAGGCACGTGCGTTATGGCGGTGGGCTCATGATGCAGACACGCCGGGCACCGCTCCTTAGGCGGTCTTGGTGCATCCGTCGGCCTTGAGGCGGCGGCGCCACCGCCATCCTCCTCCTCCTCGTCTCCCGGCTCGAAAGAAACCAAACTCTTCACTTTAGTTCACTCCACTCACACAAACCTCAAGAAACCCCCAAAAGACAAGCAAAGAATGACACAATAGCAACAAAACCAAAGATCGAAACCAAATCTACTGGGTTCGGTGGAGCGATCCAAGCGACCATTGGTCGTGCCCCGACTTCTACGCCATGATAGCGGCCACCTTTTCTGAACTAAACGATCCAAAAGCTCAACCATCTCACGGAGCCACACGCCCACCCAAAGCTTGCACTGTCGCCGAATCAAGCGGCGAAGCAGAGCCATGTGAGAATGCTACTGAGACAAAGGCATGTGTCATACAAGAACAAATTGACAATGAAAGACCACTTGTATCATTTGAAGCGAGAAACTACACTCTGCTATCGGTGCAAGTTCTCCCATCTCATTGTTAAATAAAAAAATTCTACTAACTACTTGACTTCCAAGGAATGACAAAAGCAATGACATGATTCATGTATGCTCATATAGAAGAAGAAGAATATTTCGAGAGGAACATTGATTTGAACACTGTAATTAAACACTCTAAAGCGTAAAATAATGAAAATGAAAAACATCTAACGTGTAGAAGCCCATGTTCGACCTAGGAGCTGAAAATGCATAGATCGATTAGATATCCCGAAGACCGAAAGAAAGCTCATCGAAAAAATTCCCAAGAGAGATCAATAAGAGAAAGCACATCACACTCATATCTTGAGCTAGTTTACGCACATACCTTGCTCTGAGACCACATTGGATTCCAAGATTCGGATGAACCGCAAAAACACAAAGTGATGATGAGAACTATTTCAAACCGAATTGTATACGAAATAATTAAGATCGATTCAAGATGGCACCGCAATCACTCATTGATAGGCATATTCTTTTGTGAAGGGCAAATCTGCATTGGGGGTTGTCATCTTTGAACAAGAAAAGTACAAAGCAAATCTGAACTTAGAAGTAGAAACCAAAACTTTAAAGCGATCATCCATTCTAGATCTCAGAAAATCTTCTAATTCGTGTTTTCCCTACATCCCAATAAGAAAGAATATCACCAAAACACAACCCTTGCTAAAACTATTAACATTCTTGACACGTATGTTCCTATCGATACTTGGAGGTTTAAAAGGGTTCGGTGGAAATTTGAGTTTACCATAGTAATATCCACTCTCGGGGAAAAATGAAACGTGAAAACATTGCTAAAGATTAAGTAACAGAGTAAAATACTAACTGATGTGGAATAGAATGCAGAAGACAACGGTTTAGAATCTGTATCATCTTGACTTTCAAAGGGTGTGACTGCACTTCCTTCAAGTACGAAATCTGGCATATAAAGGAAAAAACACATAAATAAGTACCAGATATGATTGAAAGAAAGCGTCAAAAATAGGCTAGCATTAAAATAAGAATGCCAATAATGCATTGGACAAACAATCCAATGACCAAAACAGATTAGACCTACAGAAATCTCGAAAGTAAAGAAACGCACACATACTTTGGTATCATGGCATTCATGCGGCCACAATAGAAAACCAGGGATAATTTATTGCCAATGTACCTATTGCATAAAAGGTCTGAATTTGTAACTAAAGAAACATTCAATCGTGGCATGAAGCAGGTTGCTGTTCTGGAGAATTAATCAATAGTGCTATATTGAAACACAAATTTTCCATTTCAATAGAACTTACCAAGAACACGCAATATGTATTAAGCTATCGAGCGATCGATCCATACGATTAGCGAGAACAATTAGTACGGAACCAGCTATTATAAGCTGCGGTTAAAATGCAAACGCCGGTGGCAACCAAAACAAAAATTACTAAACAAATGGGAAGTACCTTAACTTTTCTACCAAATTGTAAACATTGTTTTATTTATACATCCAATGATGTTGGCCTCGAGGATCTCGTGTTGATTAGGCGGAGACGGTGGCGGCTGTGGTGGACGCTACCGAGGAGAGTAAGGCGAAGAGGTAGGCAGAGAGCCAAATCTTGGCCTCGGGATCTCGTCTCACCCGCCTCGGCTCATTGTTCGCCGCCAATGGTGGTGGAGATGATGCGCCAATCATCGCATCTCCTTCCTCCTTCTACAAAGTGCCAATCACCTAACAGGAAAGGGGAACCAACATTAGCCAAACAAGCACAAAAACCAGCAGAGCCAGGAAGAACATCCAAAGCACGAAGAAATCAAAGATACAAGGGAAGAGCACCGAAACAACGGACAAATCAAGGACACAAGGGCCGGGGAAACGGCCGGGGCGCTGGCAGAAGGGCGCGAACAGATCAAATCCAGGAGGGGGGCCTAACCGAGAAGAGCGACGGACGAACCGCAAACCAACGCAGGTTTAACGCTTGCGTCGGCGGCGAGCCCACGGCAATGAAACCAAAAAGAGGAACGAAGAAATCCAAACCCGACCGAGGCGAGTGGCGAAGCAGCGAGGCGCGAATCCAGAGCGATCACCATTCATCGCACCACCGACGCACCGGGGCGGGGCGTGGCACGCTGAGCACGAATCCAGGCGGCTATCATTGAAACAAGATTGGGCGAGTGGGAAACGCGACGAAAAAGCGAGCTAGCGCCGACGCCCAATGGAACGGAAAGCGAGAACGGGACCGGTGACGTGGAGCGGCTGGCTGCTCGCGAAATCTCTCCGCTATTATATATACAATATTACCATTTTAAAAATAAATGCAGTTGAACTTTTAAAGCTTTAGCAATTAATATCTTTAAAATATTTAAATTAGATATATGAAAATTATATACGTAGGTTTATCTCGGAAAGTATTTTCATAATATTATAATTTTATTAGTTTTTATAAATATATTATAATAAAAATTAGGGGTCAAAGTTATGTTTTTAAAACCACGTTGATATCTAAAACGATAATTATTTGTGACCCATATTGTTTTTTTTATCTTAATCCACAGTTTCAGAGTCTGATACTGTTAAGTTAGATAGGGCTACAAGTTTTGGTCATTTGGGATATGGGCATGGGCAAAAATATGAGATAGATTTGGATTGAAAATAGATAAAGTTAGATGAGTAATGTGTGTATAGAAAGAAATATATGTTGAGTCGTATCACCATGCTTCAACTATTCAACATGAATATAGATACACTATCACATGACATAATATTGGTCCCGAATATGGACAAAAGATGAAAACAAAGAGAGACTCGGGTAGGCCTTGTAAATATTGGTCACGAATACGGACTAAAGAAAGAAAGAAAGGGACCAAAAAGAAAAAGATTCGGCGTGGCCTTGTAATGGACCAGGCCCAACCCTAACCCCACTATAGACCACCAAGCAACATATGGCCCAGCCGATCAGCACCAAACCTTATCTTGAACACAACCAGAGCATCGTCCTCCACTCAATCACTTGTGTAATTGTGTAGTTGCAGGGGTGGAAATAGAGTCAAGCACTTTTTTACGAGCTTTTTTTCTTTTTGCAACGGATACAGTCTAATTTAATATTATTTTATTATAGTTTAAAAGTATTTTTAGAATCGAGCTAACGAGTCGAGATAAAGTAAAATCTAATTTTATTTGAAATTAATCTATTTTAATGTTTAACCATAAATAAGTGTAATTAAAGCAATTTTGAATTTAGCCAGCCCTTGTTGTTCGCCACCGTCTTCGTGCAGTCAGTAGCCCAATCTCCAAAACCATCTCAAGAGAGATGGACACCACGCTGTCGCTTAGGGTTCGTCAAGTACGATGGCATAGACGCGCTACAGTGGTGTGCTGCTGCTCGTATCTTACTTATCTTGGCTTGAAGCGAGAGGAGCAAGGGAGGTGGAACCGAGCAAAGGGGAGATACGGCTCCTAGCAATAGTTGCTGAAGAGCGGAGAGCGGCGGTGGTTGTGGTTCCCGCGGCGAATGAAGAGGGACTACTTCTTAAGAGCGCAGCGGCCGCAGTTCTAGCTCCCAACGACTGGAGATAGGACGGTGAACGAAGAGGGGTCGATGACAGTGACTAGATAGTAGGGTTGAAAATAAAAACATAATTTCTGATCTTTTCGGAGAAAAATAAAAACGGAAGTCTTTTTTCTTTTGGAAACGAAAATGGTAATATCGGTACGGAAACGAATTTTTTTTGTCGAAAACGAAAATAGAAACAAGAGAGCCAGTTATGACAGAAACTCAAAGAAAAATTCCGTATAAATGAAAACGGAAATTCTGTTTTCTAATTTAAATAATACCAGAAATATATATTGTTTTATAGAAATGGTACAATGCACTTATAAAATTTTATAAATTCACTGGAATGTGATCAGGATTCAAAATTTTTATGAGATCTTAATAATTTCCTTAGCACACTTTGTAAAATTTTAAAAAATTCTAAACCTTTTCTAGTTGCTAAAGCAAATCTATGTATTGATCATTAGGCTTTTATCAGGATGTAGCACTGTCAGAATTTTTTAAAATACTTGAAGTTTGGCCATCTTGTTAAATTTTTATAAAAAAAATTAGTGATACATCAGAATCATCTACAAAAAAATTTAAAATTGTCTAACATGGTTTGACCATTTTTCATTTAGTTAAAGTTTGCTGGTAAGTCTTTTATTAGGACAATAGCACTCTCTGAATTTTAAAATATTCATGAAGCTTGATCATCAATTGAAAATTTTATAGAAATATTATTGATGCATCATAACCAATCACAAAATATTTCAAAAATTATAATATGGTTTTTTTCATTCAGTTTAAAGTTACCGGTCAGTATTGTATCAGGACAGCAGCAATGATTGAATTTTTAAAAAATTCCTCAAAATTTATAAGTATCTAAAATTTTTATGGGAATAATATCATTGATATGTCAGAAACCTTCACAAAAAATTTCAAAAATTTTTGGTGTTATTTGAGCCATTTTTCACTTGGTGCAAATTCACTAAAATTTAGGCAAATCTCGTTGTGATTTCGGGAATTTTGGCCAAAATTTCATTTTTCCCATAGAAATAAAATTGGATTTGAAATTTTGGTTTTGAATTTTGTCCAATATTTACCCAAAATTTTGAGATCTCGGCAAGATTTTGAAATTCGGCCACTAGCGAGATTTCATCCAAAAATGAAATTTGAATGCTTGGGCGGGTACTTGGGTGCAGTTGGGCTGGGCTGTTTGATTCTAGGCCAAGATCAGAGGAGTGCGAGTTGACAGATATTTGGCAAAAAATCATCCCTATATCTGAGGGACATTGCCTGCTATGTATCATATGCCGAGTCCGAATATAACATTTTGATGATGTTCTGAATCCAATTGAACAGTGAATTTTCTTTCCAGATGCTATCCCAACCGGATCCGGCTCTGCAAAACAGCAAAAGGCGGAAAATATGGATGCCATTTTCTCCGCCGTTCGTGCCAAGTTTAGGATTCGAGAACGTAGGCTGCCGAGAGTTCGCGCTGGTTTCAGCCCAGTTTGGCTCAAATACGACAGCAGGTGATGTGGGTATGGGCTTTCGTGCTTCTCCATCGTTTATTGCTGGACCAGGCCGTTGGAAGGACCGTGCGGGCCTGTTTACTTGCACACTTGGCTGTCCATTTCCTGATCAAGCGTCGATAGGAACCGTTGAATTAAAGAGTAAACTGCAGGCTTGAGTTTCATTCGCGGGCTGGATGAAAGCAAATCCAGGCGGGCATGTGCGCCGGCACGGCAGCGAGCGGCGTGGTGACATCCGTCGTGGTCGACCCACCTGTGCCGGCGACCACTTCTGACGCAAAATGCACCAGGCCATTTCCCTAACACGTAACAAAACCCACCCGGGGCGCAAGTCGTGCTCGAAACCACCCAAAACCAAATCTCCAAATTCGCTAAGCTACCACCAAAGCCGAGGAAGGAGTCGTGGAATGAAATCTCGGTGAAATTTCGTGAAATATCGACGTGATCTCGGATTTCAATTGGAGATGGAATACAAAATCTCAAACGGATAATTTTTTTTAAAACAATCAAATTGCTACAGCATTTTTCTCACCGAAATCTCGGATTGTTTGATCAGATTCGGCCTAATAACCCTTAAGAAAATCATCTTTCATAAAAATTTGGTGAAAAACTAAAATTTTGAGATGTTTTATAATTTTGGCAAAAATACCATTAGCTTTTTATAAAATTTTACAAATTTTATCATACTTTGATAAATTCATGGTACTATATTTAGTAATGTAGAATTATACAAAAAAATTTAAAAAAATTAACTTCATTTTTATAATTAAAAAATCGAAAAAAGAATAAACATAAGCGAGATAGTAACCTTGTTAGAATTTTATAAATTTGATCGAGTGTGACCATGATTCAAAATTTTCATGAGAGCTTAATAATTACTTCAGAACCCTTCTCTAAATTTTTTTGCTTAATTAAATCTATGGGTGCATTGAACTTCATTTGTTATATTTCAAAAATAAAAAACACAAGGACCAAAATGGTACAATCCCATTGTAAAAATTTCATAAATTCACTGGAGTGTGTTCATGATTCAAAATTTTTATTATAGCTTAAGAATTACCTAAGCACACTTCTCTATAAGTTTCGAAAATTCTAACCATTTTTTGGTTTCTCAATCAAATCTATCTATTGATCATCAGGCTTTTATCGAGACAGTAGCACTATCATAATTTTTTAAAATCCATTAGGCTTGATCATCATATGAAAAATTTACAGAAACATTAGTGATACTTATAACCTTCCAAAAAAATTTCAAAAATTTATAATATGCTTTGAACTATTTTTAATTCGGTTGAAAGTTGATGGCTAGCTCGAAAAGCACTTTCCTAATTTTTAAAAATTCCTTAGGCTGTATTATCATCTAAAAATTTCATGAGAAGATTATTGATGCATCAGAACCATCCAATTAAATTTCAAAATGTTATAAGATGGTTTGCACTATTTTCATTCGATTGAATTTTTGTTGGTCAACCTTTTATCATGATGGTAGCACTTTCAGATTTTTTAAAGATTCCTCAGGCTTAATCGTCATCTGAAATTTTTACAAGAACATTAATGATGAGTGAGAACTACCCACAAAAAGTTTTCAAATTTTTTAACATCGTTTCGACTATTTTTTGCTTGGTTGAATTTCGCAAGATTTCAGTATTTCTCGGCGAAATTTCGGTAATTTCGACCGAATTTCGGTTCAAAAATTTCAGATTAAAAATTTATTTTTTTTGAATATTGATCCAATTTTGTTTGAAATTTTAAGATTTCGCTGTAATATCAAACTTCGCTCATCTCGGATATGTGAACGAATACGAAATTTGAAACTCAAGAATTAGGGAGCCCTGTCAAATCCGGCAGGATCAGATCGCAATTTGCAAAGCACCAACTACCACGACAGGCAAGCACGCTCTTCAATTAGCAAGCAATAAAACGTACACGTACAGTGCACCATGTCTGTCATCTCGGCACCATATGCCAACGCCAAATTGCCCGATGCAACGGCAGCGGCGACCGAACCGAATCATGGCCGCGTACTCACCTCCATCCATCCGTCGGAGGCGCAGCGTCCATGCTGGCGTGTCGGCCCGACAAATGATAGATTTCGCTCGCCCCAATATTGAACCACATGATGGTGGCGCCCTGCACTGCACTGCACTGCACTGCACCCCATCCATGCATGCATCTGAAAGAGAGAGAAGAGAAGAAAAGAAAAGAAATTACTCGTGCTCCGCGATCTTTACAGCCTAGCTAAGCTAGCCATGCACGATGCACGCAACAAGAGCAGCAGCTGCTCGTCCTCGTCACAGCTACTGTAGTATCAGTACCGGCAGACTTAACTGTGGGTTAAGTAACTTAAGTGGGACTGACACTTACTCTATTGCTAGCTGTGGATACCCCTATTACCTTCAACCCTCAACGAGACGTCATGGATATGAACCATAGAGATTAGGGGGGGGTAAAGAAATTTTAGTGTTGGTGGGCCGTTAAAAACAAGAATATCATTAGTACTGATTCTGAGACTGTGTTACCCACCGGCCAAAGACAAGCCGGAAGGAAAAGCAAGAGCCGTAGTATTAAAGAGGGAGCTGGCTGAATTAGGCAGTGGCATTAGCCATCATGCACTGTCCAAAAAGAATCAAAGCGTCAGCAGATGGCTGCAGCCTTTCTGGGGTTTTTGTCTCGGCCGAGCGCCCTACAAATGCAGCACCATCATGCATGGAGCCGCTTGGACCTGTGGATGTGATTAGCGGTGATCATCGGTGGTTAAAGGCTCAGTGAGGCAATTATTGCTAATCCCCACCATTAGGGTTGCCTAGCTTGGCCCCGTGGGCTTTCGGGCAGGCATAATTGCGGCCATAATTACTGCCATGAATGACCATGATGGAACTCACTCGAGAGGTTCGGCAGCAGTCTTAGTCGACCCTTGATCCATGTGGGTGGGTGCAGTGCAAATCTCATGCTTCCAATCCCATCAGCTTCCTATCTTTGTAGTTTGTACAAACACACACAAAAAAGATCATGAAATTGTACACTAGCATGTATACGTGCTATGTGTTTGTATGAAAAGAAATGGTCGTTTTGTAGCGAATAGTGCTAAGTCACACATGACATTTTGGCTATTAAGCATGCATGCGTACGTACTGCCTCATTACACACAGGATAGAATATTAGATAGTGCTCCCTTCCTCCAAATTTATAAGATATGTTTTCTCTTGATACTTATACTAAGGAGAGAATAAAAATGACCAGGCCACCCCTAATTATCATCTCTAGTGCTATATGCTATATTTAATGTATGATGTAGAGAATTTAAAGCAAAGTTGGGTATTTAATAGGGGTATAGAGAAAACATCACACTAATTTTACATTATAATATAAAATACGTTCTGTATTTACGTACAAGACAATTAAAAAATATGCCCTATATTTTTTTTAGGGAGGGAATACCTAGATTGGGGAAGATACAAGCCGAACTCTCACGTTTGGATCACATTAGCTGAGGCAAATCGATCTTTCCTGATTTTAAATTGCTAGCTTCTAGACACCTATCACATGTTTGCATTACAATAATGCGTGATTAGATTACGCGAGATCACGGTTTAGGAGGCTGTTTGCTTTTCTAGCATCTCCAGCGCCCGGTAAGGGTTTGTTTATAGGTGCAACATGTGTTGTTTAAGTTCTTATCATTCGCCAAGCAAGGAAGAAAGCATCACATTCTCCAAGATCCCACGGTAGCCCTAACCGCACACCCCCAAAATCTCCCCCTTTTGCGAAGATTTATGCATGTGGTTAGCGATTGCCTCTGTTGATTTGTTGATATGATAACAACACTGTTCATTGAGTATCACAAATGGAAACGAAAAGCGTCGTTAAATAAAGAGCGGACGAATATATCAAGGGGAAAGAGCGATTTTGCTGTTGCTGCCAATCTTAGTCAAAAGTGTCGATCGGCCGGGGGACCTTAATCATGATAGTGTGTTGACCATTATAACTCGATTACTAATTGGCTAATGCTAAGAATTGCTATAGCTATTTGAAAATGCTGCATTGAAAAAGTTACTGATAGAGATAACTCAAATATCTAAAATAGGGTTGTTAGATATATACTCAATATCAGTCCAAATTATTTACAACTCAGACTCTTTTAACTATATAAACAACCCCACTGTACATGTAAACTTGAGAGGTTACAGTGGATTTATCTCCCATGATTTTTCCCTCCTTCGTGAGGTTTTTCTACGTTAAATTATGTCTCCTGTTTTACTATCTAACAAATGGTATCAGAGTTAAGATTTTAAATCAAGCCGCTACCCTCCGGGAGGAGGAGACTTCCGGGGGCGACACTTACATGACAACAGAGCACACCTGGGATTTTTTTGATCTACCGCTGCGCCAGCCTCCGCCTCGGCGTCCACCAGCCGGTGCCATACCCGCGTCCGCCACCTCAGCTCCAGGCCATCACCAGTGCACGCGTGCTCTGCGACCATCATGTCCACGTGAGGTTTCTAGTCTCCGTCACGCTCCACTCTGGCTTGCTAGCCTGCGTTATCTTTTGTCCTCGTGTCCACAGCCCGATGCCCGGCCCTCCATGCCTTGGTCGGCCTCCGTCTTGTGGTCTTCGAGCTGTCCTCCATGTTAGATATGTAATCGTGCATATGCACGTCACCAGATATGGCCGGTTAGCTATCTTAGGCATGACCAGGATTAGATGCAATCTTCTGATTTCTTTCCTTCAGTTGTAATCCTAAACATATATATACCTAACTGGCCAATGGAATTATTATTGCATGAAATCATTTCGCTTTCATGGTATCAAATAGCATCGCTCCTGTGACCTACCGCTTCCGCAACTACTCTACCCGCCGCCGTATCTCCGCACGGCTCCATGGCCGGTGATCCAACCGAGCTCGAACGCCTACGCCAGGAGATTGAGATACTCCGCGAGGAGGCTGTCTGGCGTGCCCAGGAAGATCAGCGCCGCACTGAACAAGAACAACTGCGCGCCGCTGAGCTTGCTGACGCTGAACGCCGCCGATTGGAGGCTGAGCGCGAAGACGAAGAACGTCGTCGCCGGGAAGCCGAGACTGACACTCTCCTCGTCACCAACCTCCATGCACAGGCGGTTGTCGTCACGAACATCCGGGCCTTGGTCCCCGTCATTCTTGAGGTCGGCTCCACTTCCTACCCGAAGTGGCGCGGTCTCCATCTCATCACCCTTGGCAAGTACGCACTCACCGATCACGTCCTTTCCAACGCCATCCACCTCGACGTCGCGCATTGGCATCGCATGGATTGCTTCGTGGTCTCTTGGATTTTTGGCACCATCTCTGCCAATTTTCCCAAGAGTGTCATGACCCCTAGCGACACCAATCGGCAAGCCACCAGTCGGGAAATTTGGCTTGCCCTTGAAGACATGTTCGTTGGCAACAAGGAGACCCGCGCCATGATCCTCGACACGGAGTTTCGCACTCTCGTTCAAGGTGATCTTAACATTTTGTGAAAGTGCATCTAGGCCCCTCAAAGTGTTTTGGTGATTTATGGCAACACAATTTTGTATGCTAACGGTGCAAGTGAGATTCTATGCAGTTATCAAGGAGATATCATTGTTGGAAAGGCGATTGGAGGTCCCCACCATATTTAAATTTGAAAAAGGCGGCATCAAGACTTTAGTTGAATTTCTTCTATGTTATTGAGTCTAAGGATAGCCGTACTATTAAGGGGGATACGACGGAAAATCGCTTCTAGGATATGCTTGTGCTCATAGGATGAAAATTGCATCTCAAAAGAATTTTAAAACAGTGCATTTCCTATTAAAGGGTACTCCTGGCCGAGGAGGTTAGTCCGGAGTATCCGGACATTTAGTCCGGACTCTCCGGGGAAAATGTCCGGAGTATCCGGGGATTAAATCCGGATACTCCGAGCTAGGGTCCTCGGTTAGTTTTTCTCTGGTAAGTCCGGAGTATCCGGACATTTAGTCCGGACACTCCGGAAAATTGTCCGAGTATCCAAGATAATGTCCGGACGATCGGGATCAGTTGCTAGAACACTTGTAATCAGTTGGATTTTGGGAGAGCTATTTAAGCCCTCACTCCAAATCTAACCGTTGCCCTCATTCATTCATTGCATTCAATTCCCAAGCTCACTCTCTCACTCTCTTAAGCCCTAGCCTCTTTTCCCACTTGAATCTTGGATTTGGTTTGAATCTTTAGGGAGAAAAGAGGGATTTAAGTGCTTTGAGCTTGCTTTGTTGATTCTTGAGCACAAGTTCATCCTCCAAGTTGATTTAGCGACGTATTTGTTACTCTTGGAGTTTGAAGGGCTTCTAGGCGGCAAGGAGTCACCGGAGCCTCAAGACTTCGTGTGGAGAGCCCGTGGTTTGTTAGAAGGAAAGCCTCGCCTCCGAAAGGAAAGAGGCAAGAAGTGAAGAACCCGAGTGCTTTGTGCAACACCGGAGGAAAGAGGTCAAGAGGGACCGGGCTTTGTGCCTCCTCAGCGGAGCGTGGGATTCCCTCAAGAATCCGAACTTCGTAAAAAATCATTGTCTTTGTGCCTCATTTGCTTGAGCTAGGGTTTGTTGTGGTTGTTGGATCTTTAGAAGCCCCGATCTACTTACTCTTTGTGTTTGGCTCTAGATCTATATTTTTATTAAGTGCCTTACATCATTTAGAGTATTTATATTCAGCTAGATTATTGAAATCTTGCAAAGATTTAAAATCTCTCCCCGAGCTGTCCAGTCCGGAGTTTCCGAATATTTAACCCGGACTATCCGAACAATTTGTCCGGACTATCCGAACAAAATATTCGGACAGTCCGGACTCCGTGTCTCGGGAGATTTTATTTAATTGCGAAATTTTAATACGCCTATTCACCCCCCCTCTAGGCGGCATATCGGTCCTTTCAATTGGTATCAGAGCCAAATCTCCTTAGTTTGGCTTAACCGCTTGGAGAATTAATATGTCGCAAACTGGAGATAAGAATACCGAAGCCCATGACCAAGATAAGGGCACGGGCTCCGGTATTGGGGTTGCAATTCCATTTGATTATCGTTCCCTCGGTGTCTCAAGCTCTTCCTCATATGTCTCCGTGCCCTCCGGTCGAGCGCCTCATTTCGACGGCACTCACTATGCGGCATGGAAATATAAGATGAAAATGCACTTGAGATCGCTTCACCCTTCTATCTGGAAGATTGTGCAAATAGGTTTCAAGCCTAATGATCCGGACAATCTTACTCCCGAAGAAGATAAAGATCAACACTTCAATGACTTGGCCGTCAATGTCTTGTTTAATGCTTTGAGTGATTCCGAGTTCAACCGTGTGGATGGACTTAAGGAAGCAAAGGCCATTTGGGATAGACTCCTAGTGAGTCATGAAGGGATTTCAAGTGTTCGTGAATCAAAGATAGAGCTCATTATTGGTGAGCTAAGCCGGTTCACATTAGAAGAAGGAGAGTCCTACAACAAGATGTTTGACCGGCTAATGGTGCTTGTAAATCAAGCAAAAGGTCTTGGGTGCACTGATTTGTCTGACAAGGCAGTGGTAAAGATTATACTTCGCGTGATCACTCCTACCAACCGCAATCTTGTTCAGTTGATCCGAGATCGGCCCAACTTTGACACCTCATGACGTCATTGGCCGGCTCATGATGGACGAGATGATGGTAAAGGAAGCTGAGGTAGTGGAAGAACTCAAGTCCGGGAAGAAAAAGGGCATCGCTCTAAAGGCCGTCAAAATTGTGCGCCAAGCCGAAGAAAGCACAAGTGAAGACGAAGAGTCTAGTGGTCCATTGACAAATGAAGATATGGCTCTATTTGTGCGAAGATTCAACAAATTCTTCAAGAAGAAAAATTTCAAGCAAGGAGGTCAATCAAGAAACTATGGAAGAAAATCAAAAGGGAGACACTCCACAAGAAAATGCTACGAATGCGGCAAAACCGGCCATTTCATTGCCGAGTGCCCGCATAAGGAAGGCAAAGATGAGAAGTCTCACAAGAAGGACAAGTTCCGGGGCAAAGACAAGGAGAAGAGCAAGAAGTACAAGGGCAAGGGTCGTGCCTACATTGGAAAGGAGTGGAACTCCGACACCGACTCCAACTCCGATTCCGACTCCGAGTCAGACGAGGAAGGAGGAATTGCCTCTGTCGCCATCGCCGTGCCTACCACCTCAACAACGTCGAAGAGCCTCTTCGACAACTTGAGCGACGATGACGACAACGCTCCTATGTGCCTTATGGCAAAGGGGCACAAGGTATCTTCAAAAGTCTCCACTCCCTCCATTGCTAATGAATGTCTAGATGAGCACGATAGCGATAGTGATAATGATGACGTTAACACCGTGCTTAAGTCTATGAAAAACTTTGACATTCATAAATTAAATTTGCTCTTAAAAGACTTTGAAAAATTGGAGGAGATTGTAGAACAAAAGGAAGCTACTCTCGAGGCTCAAGAGGATTTGCTCATCCTCGAAAAGGAAAAGAATCGCGAGCTAGAGAAGAGCTTATCTTTTGAAAAAGAGAAAAATGAAAAATTAGTTGAGAATTCAAAATTAATCAAATCCGAGGTGACTAGTCTCGAGATCACCAATGCTTCACTCGAAGAGAAACTTGCTAAGGCAAAGGATGCTTGCAAGGCTCTTGAGTTGAAGCTTGTTGATCTCAAGAATAGCCCTCCGGTCACCTCAACTATTAACTCCAATTCTTCATTGCCTTCAACGAGCAATGGATGCGCTAGGTGCTATAATGTCAATATTGATATTTGTACCACTAACCTTGAGACTTTGCAAGTACTTGCTCATGAAAATGAGAAGCTCAAGGAATGCTCAAGATGGACTACAAAAGTCCTATAAGGCTAGCAAGGGACTAGAGGAGTTCCTCGGTAAGCGCAAAGGTAACCCCATGAAGCATGGGCTTGGTTATGTCCCTCCCAAGGGCAAAGGAAATCACATTGTGGTTGCGCCTTTGAACAAGCCCATTCACTTCGTAAAGGGGGAAGCAAACTCTAAATATAAGGCTCAATCCACTTTCTTTGCTTCTTATGTGCTTAAGAGGACTAGCCTCGGTAGAGTAGTTGCTCATCATATTGGGGGTAAGCCCAAGAATGCTTCTAATGTGCGATCTATTTGGGTCCCCAAATCACTTGTCACTGATGTGCGCGGACCTAAACAAGTTTGGGTACCAAAGAGCAAAAACTAAATTTCATTTTGTAGGCCTACATCTCCGGTGGAACAAGTTGGATCTTGGATAGCAGATGTACGCATCATATGACCGGAGAAAGGGCAATGTTCGCGCATTTGGAAGCCAATGGATCAAATAGCGAAAGCATCATCTTTGGCGATAACGGAAAAGGTGAAGTGGTAGGTTTAGGTAAGATCTTGATTACCAATGAGTTTCACATAAACAATGTCTTACTTGTCGAGTCGCTAAGCTACAATTTGTTGTCCGTTGCTCAATTGTGTGAAGCGGGCTACAATTGTGTGTTTAGCGATAAGGGTGTGGATGTCGTTAAGAGGGATGATGGTTCAATAGCCGTCAAGGGACGGTTGAAAGGGAATCTCTATCTTGTAGACTTCACTACGGATAGAGTTAACCTTGAAACGTGCCTAATGGCTAAATCTAGCATGGGTTGGTTATGGCATCGTCGACTTGCCCATGTTGGTATGAGGAACCTTCACAAACTCATTAAGGGCAATCACATCCTTGTACTAACCAATGTCGTTTTTGAGAAAGATAGGGTGTGTAGCGCGTGTCAAGCCGGTAAGCAAGTTGGAGCTTCGCACCCCGCCAAGAATGTGATGACCACTTCAAGACCATTGGAGATGCTTCACATGGACTTGTTCGGCCCGATCGCGTACATAAGCATCGGAGGAAACAAGTATGGGTTAGTCATTGTAGATGATTTTTCTCGATTTACTTGGGTGTTCTTTTTGCATGATAAAAGTGAAGCTCAAGGATCTCTTAAGAAGTTCATGAGAAGGGCTCAAAATGAGTTCGAAGTGAAGATAAAGAAAATTCGGAGTGATAACGGCACCGAATTCAAGAATACCGGCGTTAAGGAGTTTCTCGATGAAGAAGGCATCAAGCATGAGTTCTCGGCTCCCTATTCACCTCAACAGAATGGGGTAGCCGAGAGGAAGAATCTAACCCTCATCGAGATGGCGCGCACGATGCTTGACAGTACAAGGTCTCCGACATATTGCAGGCGGAGGCCAACAACACCGCGTGCCACAGCTCCAACCGATTATATCTTCACAAGTTGCTAAAGAAGACGGCGTCTGAGCTCCTCACCGAAGAAGCCCAATGTATCCTACTTGAGTATTTGGGAGTAAATGCTACATCCTCAACAAAAGGCTAAGTCTTCTAAATTTGCTCCTAAAGTAGATGAGGATTTTACTTGGTTATGGATCGAATGCTTACGCATATCGGGTTTTCAATAACACCACCGGTGTAGTTGAAATCTCGCGTGACGTAACATTTGATGAAACTAACGGTTCTCAAGTAGAACAAGTTAATTGTGATGAAATTGATAGGGAAGAACCTCCATGCGAAGCAATCAAGAAATTGGCAATTGGGGAGGTAAAACCGGTGGAGCAGGATGCAATCCCGAGCACCCCAACCCGGAGTGTCCGAGATAATGTCCGGAGTATCCGGACAAAATCTCCGGAGTGTCCGGACTTAACCCCGGACATTCCGGACATCAGTGCTCCAAATGTTGATCCTCCCTCTTCCATTCAAGCTCAAGATGGTTCCAACACTTCTCAAGATGACGGAGGTCCGATTCAACGTATAAATGCAACAACTCCTCATCCGAGAGTTCATCAAAGCATACAACGCGATCATCCGGTCGATAACATACTCGGAGACATTAACAAGGGAGTATCCACTAGATCTCGACTTGCAAATTTTTGTGAATTTTACTCTTTTGTATCTTCTCTTGAACCACTTAAGGTAGAAGAAGCACTCCAAGATCCGGATTGGGTGGTGGCGATGCAAGAGGAGTTAAACAACTTCGAACGGAACCAAGTATGGAAGCTTGTCGAAAGACCCAAGCAAAACGTGATCGGAACCAAGTGGGTGTTTTGGAACAAGCAAGATGAGAACGGAATAGTAACTAGAAACAAAGCACGGTTGGTTGCTCAAGGCTTCACGCAAATAGAAGGTTTGGATTTCGATGAAACATACGCTCCCGTAGCTAGGCTTGAATCTATTAGAATACTACTTGCCTTTGCTACTCACCATGATTTCAAGTTGTATCAAATGGACGTGAAAAGCGCCTTCTTGAATGGACCACTTTTCGAAATGGTCTACGTCGAGAAACCACCTGGCTTCGAAGACCCGAACCATCCGGACCACGTCTACTTCTTTCACAAAGCTCTCTATGGGCTTAAGCAAGCGCCGAGGGCGTGGTTCGAGTGTCTTCGCGATTTTCTCCTCGATCAAGGGTTTGTAGTCGGAAAGGCCGACCCCACTCTCTTTACTAAACACATTGATGATGATTTATTTGTGTGCCAAATATATGTCGATGACATTATATTTGGATCTACTAATGAACATTTGTGCAAGGATTTTAGCAGGATAATGACTAAAAGATTCGAAATGTCCATGATGAGCGAGTTGAAGTTCTTCCTCGGATTTCAAGTCAAACAACTAAAGGAAGGAACTTTTATATGCCAAACGAAGTACATCAAGGACATGCTCAAGAAGTTCGGCATGGAGAACGCCAAGCCAATCAAAACGCCGATGCAAGCCAACGGGCATCTAGACCTAGACAAAGAAGGTAAACCGGTCATCCAAAAGGTATATCGCTCGATGATCGGCTCTTTACTTTATCTTTGTGCATCTAGGCCCGATATCATGCTTAGTGTGTGCATGTGTGCACGTTTTCAAGCCGCTCCAAAAGAGTGCCACATGGTGGCCGTAAAGAGAATCTTGAGGTATTTAGTGCACACTCCTCATTTCGGGCTTTGGTATCCCAAAGGTTCATCATTTGAGTTAGTTGGCTATTCTGATGCGGATTATGCGGATGTAAGGTGGATAGGAAGAGTACCTCGGTACTTGTCGGTTCTTAGGTAGATCTCTTGTTTCTTGGTCTTCCAAGAAGCAAAATTCAGAGCCCTATCTACACACCGGGTTAATATATAGCCACCGGGAATTGTTATGCGCAATTGCTTTGGATGAGGCAAACTCTAAATGATTATGGCCTAACCTATAACCGTGTGCCACTTTTGTGTGACAATGAGAGCGCCATAAAAATTGCCAACAACCCCGTCCAACACTCCCGTACAAAGCATATCGATATTCGGCACCATTTCCTAAGGGATCATTCCACTAAAGGCGATATCGATATCCAACATGTGAGTATAAATGATCAATTAGCCGATATATTCACCAAGCCCCTTGATGAAAAGAGATTTTGCGAATTGAGGAGTGGGCTAAATATTCTTGATTCTCGCAACTTGGCATGAATCGTGAACGCTCTTGATTGATGCTTGCAAAATGTGTTGAAAAAGCTTATTTGGTCTTTTTCTCTAATCTTTTGGTGTTGGTTGAAATATCTGATCTTCGGATCGTACCCAATCACATGTGACTATAGATTGTTTGATTTTGTGTTCGCTAGTCACATTGTGCAAAGGGCCCTTAAGGACTTCTTTTCCCAATTCTTCAAATCATTCATTCCCTTCAAATCCTTGAAATTCCTAATCCGATCCCGAGCTGTCAGTTCGGACAGTCTGGACAAATTGTCCGGAGTATCCGGACAAATTATCCGGAGTATCCGGACTAAATGTCCGAGTGTCCTGACCGAGATGGTCAGGGTATTTAAGCCCGTGCGGGGGCATTATTTCTCTCTCTTTTCTCATTTGTTTCAACCGCATCCACCTCAAACCTTCGCCCTAGCCGCCGCCCTCCGGTTCTCCTCCATCTCCGGCGTGTTTCTCACCCTCCGGAGCCTCCGAATCATCCTTGGAGGGCTTGGGGAAGGATCTCCCTCGTCGTTTCTTCATTTTTGTTGGTTCATCGTTGTGGTATGACTTCTTTTGCCCTAATCTCCTCTTGATCATTGAAATACCTAGGGTTAGGGCTCCTCTATTAGAGTACATTCGCCTCCTTGTCTAATCCCTAGAATGTGCTCTTAGAAATCCCGCATTGTTTGCAATTTAGGGTTTTGGGTTCGAATCTGTTAAACCCGGAGTCTCCGGGCATTTTATTCGGAGTATACGGACAAAACCCCGGACACTCCGGACTAAATCCCCGGAGTATCCGGAGAAATTGTCCGGACAGTCCGGACAAAATGTCCGGAGTATCCGAGCTGTACTTCTCGGCCCAAAATTTTAAATTGTGAAATCTGTTTTCGTGCAACTCTTTTTCACTCCTATCTTTGTTCCCTCTTAGATGTCTTCTTCCCAAGGTGGTTCTGGTGCCGGCAAGCGCCCAGTTGAGTCGTCTCCTCCCTCTCCCACCGGCGCTCCCAAGAAGAGAAGGCAAGGTGTGAAGAAGATCCCTCAAGGCCGTGCAAACCTCCTCACCGCGCCTCCGGCTGCTCCATCTCGTGCTCCTGCTCAGAATAATCCCGAGGAAATTCCTGCTGAAGAACATCCCGCGGATGAGCATGCTAGGCGTCGGGAGCAGAAAAAGAAGCAATATCAAGAGTCAAGGTTGGCGATTGGTCCCCTTGAGAAGCTTCAGCCTCAGTGGAGATATCCAGGCCAGATGATGCCGCTTCGTGTGGTTGACTATCGTGTGGGGTCTGGAAAGGGCAAGGCCATTGTTGCGCAGAGAAACAAAGATTCGCTTGAGTTCCATCAAGATCAGTATGTCGACAAGCGGTTCTGGAATAGGTTCCACTCTGATTTTTATGAGACAGTTCTTCTGCCTATGGAGCGTCCTGTGATGAAGATGAAGAGGATTGATTGGCTATATATGTCTGAGGCTCAAAATCCCATCTTCGACGAGGTCATCGAGATTTGTGAGCGGCATAAAGTGAAGGACATTATGAGTTTCATGCATTCTTGGAATGATGAGGTAATCATGCAATTTTATGCCACTCTTTACTTTGATAAAAAGCAAGATGCCATTTGGTGGATGACCGACAAGCTGTGGTATGTGGTGACCAAGAGGACATTTGCTAGAATATTGCATCTGAGATCAGCGGATGGGGATGCCAAGCTGCATGATAAGAAGGTCATGGCTCCTGAGCAGCTTGGAGATTTATATGACTCGTCTCAGCATGTTGTGATGGGCACCATCAAGGGTTTGAAGCCAGTGCCCGCTGTTCTTCTTCGGTAGGATCCCTTGCGAAGTCATTTAAAATTATGTTAGTTTTATAAGATCTTCATCGGACTTACTTAATTTTTTTGTATACCGTATAAGGCATTAGGTTGGCGGTTGCTCCTCCGTCGACCAACATTCTTGTGATTGGATTGCCATTAATGTAACCCTTTAAGTACAATGGCTTCAGATGCCAATGATCATTGTAAGGCTTCTCAAAGACTACATCTTTTGCTCCTAAGCATAATTAGGCAAAAGAATCTTGAACCGATGCAGTACTTATTTTGAACTAGGCCGGTAGAGTGAACATCATGTTGATGTCCGTCGGTGGTAGAGAATCATCTCGAGTCACAGCAAATCTAAATCATCAGCTGAGTCGAATTTATCCTCAACCGGTTTCTTTTTCCTCCACCCCTTTTTGGTGATTTTGATCCGAGGAAATTCATTTAAGGCTTTGTCTCTTTGTTTTTCTTGTTCAGCCTCTCTCATCTCTTGGATTCTTAGCCTCTGAATTCTTCTGCGTTAAGATGGGCTAAGCCCAAGAGGACAACATCCCAGCTTAGGCTCGATTGGGTGTCATATTTTACCGGCCAAATTCATGTTAGTCGAAGAACTGGGCCCCTTATCATCTTGCTTCTGACTTATAATTGGCTTAGAGGTCCTTTTTTGGCCTGGTCTCTCGTTAATGACTTCATTTTGACAGCCTTGAATCGGCTTAGATATCCTGTCTTTAACCGATTATCGCTACCTGTCACCTTAACGCAGATAATGTTCCATCGAGCATGTGTATGGTGACGGTAAAGCTGATCTTCTCTCCTAGCAGAATTGCCAGAATGGTCACCGCCTATGAGCTCTTTCAAGGTTATCTGGCCAATACAGAGAAATTTCACCGCTAAATAGATGATTTAGTTAAGGCTGATTTTCCTAAAAAGGTGATGCGCAACAAAATCAGAGAAAAGGAAATTGGATAAATTAGCGTAATCGAGGATGATCAACAATTGGCGATGCGCAATTTTATTGATCAAGAATGAATTACAAAGGAGATTCTTAGTTACAAAAGCTACTCCTAATTGAACAAAAAAAAAGATTAAAAGTATATTCAAGCTGATTGATTAATTGTGTTTATTCAGTTTGCCTCATCCCCTTTTATACCGTGTAAGCCGATCATATCTTTCTCCTATCTGTCGTAAACCATAAACCGTATCGGCCTCTATTTCTTATAGATAAAATTCCATCAATATCGACTAGAATTCCAATTTTGGCTTAACTTTCCCCTTTTTAATCAATATCGACCATAAATATCCAATTCTCCCTTGGCCTAACAAATCGGTTATGCCTTACCAAATTTTGATACTAACAACTATAAAAGATGGTATGGTTTCTTTTTTGAAAGTACATAAAAAATTCTTGCAGTTAGACTCCCCCCCCCCCCCCAGAATACACGAAAGTCCTACGCAAGGTTCAAAAAACTGTTTTTGAAAAACTGCCCAAAAAGTAAAAATCGAGAAAACTACTCGAAAACTGTTAGAAACCGAAGTGTTAAGAAATAAAAAAATTTAGAAAAAAAACAAAAAAAAAATCGAAAACCGTTCGGATTTTAGACAAAAAAAATGCTCGGTTTTCAATGAAAACCAGCTGACCAATTGAATGTTCCTTAAAGCCGGTTTTAGAGCGAATTTCATTGGGTTTCAAGTGGTTTACATTGCATATTTTTTTCCAAACTTTTTATTTTTTTAATTAGATCGGTTTATCGTACGATTTTAAATCTCAAACCACAATGGTAAAATCGAAAACCTTTTCGCCGGTTTTTGAAACGCTGATCCTGCAAGTATTTCTTGCAGACAGGCGTGCTTGCAAATGTGAATGATTCAATCGTTGGATGTCGATCTCACCGACGAAATTTCTCTTGTCTATGCCTAGTTGCGTGCTGCACATTTGTAGCCTAGGCACCAATTTGAACTCCAAATGAAAAAGATACCACTATACAGTATATACAAAAGCTTCAGTCAGTTGCTGTCGAAGAAGAAATAGGACTCGAGTTCAGAGACGGTACGCGCCTGGACAAAAACCTTCCGATTTTGTCCATTTGCTCGGGAGCCGCCATGACCGGCCTCCTGCCATCGCGGTATCATGATGTCCTGCTCTGCTCTGCTCTACCGAGTGTTTACATGTCTGTAGAGGCTTTGCGCACACAAAGTTAAGTTCGATCTTTCAGTGTGTGCCGAGATGGGAACATAAAGCGCATGCATCACAACAGCTTCGTTGCTCGGACCAGAACCATGCTAATCTCATGCATGTCAGGTAATTTTCTTCGGAGTTGGAGTGATCTGCGTACGAAACTACGAACGATTGCTTCTGAAACTGCCACTAACAGCCATTGACAGGTAGACCCGGCTGAGTTGCGCTCGCCAATAAAAAGGTTCAATTGCCGGTCCCTGTTTGTAAAAGAAAATATTAACAATTCTGGATCCACGCCAGCGCTTTTGTGATCTTGTCTAAGGATATGTAGAATTGTAGAGCATTTGTGCAAAAAAAGCATGGGAAGATCTTTAGCTCCTTACCAATGGGAGTAGGAACGAACTGCAGAAGAATTTGAGTGAGTAATGGTAGTGGCGTTGGCAGGATAAGATTTGCATCTCTGAGTTGGAAAGGGAATAAAGGAGGAGGAAAGGAAGGTACAAGATATAATCGAATAATGCATGCTTGGGACGTCAAGTAAACTGATGCGATTGATGGTACTAAACATCGCATAGCTTAATTTAACCCTAGCTTGTGCTTTTGGACGTGTCTTGGTCCACAACCGATATAGGCAACTGATTTTCTGATGATATTAGGACGAGCAAAACGTCAAGGATAATTATCATTCATGATTAGAAGAATTTAAGATCAGAAACGGGAATGAAAATTTCTGATGAAAGAACAAAAAAAAACTTACGAATCAAGCAAGAAGAAACCATTACTTTTATTTTACATCATATAACTAACTCGCCAGGCAAATTCCGTGAGTTAGTGTGCGAGTTATTCGGTAGCATCACTAAAATTTGCTCCTCAATTTTCATGATGCACAACAGCACAAGCATAAAAGTAGGGGAGTGTCTAGACATCTCTCAATTGTTTGTTCTTAAAAATCATCTAAATCACGGGCTATTAGATCAAATAAAGGAGCCATTCGATTAAAACCCTCTCTTGCCTCTTGTCTGGACATCGATCTTGAAAACCAATCTAACGTTTAAAATTTTGGATGATATTTTCTAACAAAAATATCCGGATGACAACTACCAAAACCCTAAAAGTGGATCTCGATTATCGTTTACGACCGTTAAGAAAATATATAAATATGCTATAAGTTTTGAAAGAAAGAGAGAAAACATCACATATCAATACGGTGTGGATCTTAATTCTAAGTACAAACCGTAGCACTTAGATTGATGAGAAATGAGATCGCTAGAAATTCTCGAAAATAAGAAAAACATCTGACCCTCGATTTAATTTGGTGGTTAATCTATGATCGGATATTATTTTAGGAGCATATTTAAACCTAAAGGATTTGAAATCAGGGGCGAAGCCCAGTTTGGTCCATGGGTGCAGATGCACCCCTCTCAAAAAAAATTTTTAGCTATTACCCCCATATCTTGGCCCTATATGCACCCCTCAAGACAACACGCCGCACCCCTCGCCTCAACCCAACAGAAGATGTTAAAGACTCGAAGTCAAATTATGTATTTTGTCTATGTTTATGTTCTTTTTCCCATCCAAACGTTCTTCATTAGGTAAATGTTTTTCATCACTTCTTTATGCTCGCACCTCCCTCTATTTCTCTCTAGCTTCGCCACTGTTTGAAATAGAAGAACAAATCTTGACAAGTTAATTAATGATGTTGCCTCGTGCTTCTGTCCTTCTGTCTTTTTTAACTGTGCCTCGTGCTTTTTGAGCCAGGCTAACAAGTTAATTTCATGGTACAATTATTTTCAAGCGATACATAAGTAATGAAGTTGAATAACACGTACAAGTTACAACTCTATTTTTATAGATGTTTATTATATGTCCGTGCAAGTGTAGGGCAAATTCGGCTAGCTCGACAAACGCTGCAATCAGGAAGCCTCCGGTGGGACCCGCTTCCCCTGACTGAAAATCACCCCACCCTACTACTATCCTTCCAGTAGGTGCAGTCAAACTGAAGCTCTGGAAAGTAGAAAACGCAGCAAATTAAGGGCATGTTTGGATCCTTGGGCTAATTGTTAGCTGTCTGAAAATTAGTTCTAGTCCATCCAAACAGGTGGGCTAATTTTTAGCCAACTTCTGAGCTAACAATTAGTCCATTAGCTAGTGAGAGTGAGCTAACAATTAGCCCATCCAAACAGGAAGACTAAAGATGAGCTAATTTTTAGTTGGCTAATAGTAGAGCTAATTTTTAGCCAACTAACAGTTAGTCCTAGACGATCCAAACATGGCCTAAGCACCCTGCAGCACATCACACCACTGAACTGTTCTTGTTTTTTTTTTCAAATCTAATCTGTACCATAAAAATTATAAAAATAATCTCTTTATTAAACGCGACCACGCTGTACAATTGCCGTGGTAGGAGTTGGCAACAGAAAGCAGCGCCTTACCATTGTATAGCACAATAAAGGACAGATGTCCCGTGTCCCTTGTCATTTTTTCTATGCCTAATAAGAGACTACTTTTACAATTTTTGTTACATGTAAGCTAAATTTGCAAAAATTTAGGTTCTGTTTGGAAGCAATGTATTTTTATAGTTTCTAAGCGATACCATGGTTTCTAAGAAGCAGCGTCTTACCATGGTATAAAAGGTGTTTGGTTACCATGCCAAAAACTCTGTATTAAAAACTATAGTTTGGTATATATTATGGTATTTTTGGAGTATTTGAAACTCCACTCCAACCCAAAGTTTTCATGGTTTTGGCTAGCTTCTTACCTATTTTCATTCAAATACCATGGTTTGTGATGTTGCATCCAAACAGTTGGTAGTTACAAGAAATACCATAGTTTCAAAGGAGTTTGATAAAACTATAGTATTCATGATAAAATAATTGTAAACTATAGTATATCAAAATCATAGTTTTAAAAAACTATGCTTTCAAACATAATCTTAAGTCTTGGGACCACTTTGATCCAGAAACACCGCCCTCCGTTCCACGCGGGGAAACACATCGGCAGCGATTAAACACACCCACTCGTACACACAAAACCTGCTCACCCTCACGCAGACACAAGCCGAGCGCGCGGAGCAGGAAAGAGGAGTCGAGGAGAGCACAGGAGCAACCGCCCATGGCTCTGCTGCCTCCCCCCAACCTCATCATCGCACGTCTCCCCCTGCTCTAGACACCCATCATTGCATTCCACGCTCCGCTCCGATCGTGTCGTGCCCCTCTGCTCGTTCTCTTCTTCTTGCTCCTGCACCGCACGCCAGGTATATATATAGCCAGCCGCCCTCCGCCTCCCGCCTCCAACCTTACCGCAGAGCCATGAACGCCTTCTTCACGTCCCTGGCGCGCGGGCTCGACGACCTCAGCAGCGGCGGCGGGCTGTCGTCGCTGCCGGGGCTACTCCGGGCCGCAGCGCTGCTCAGGGGCTGCACTCGCAGCTCACGCTGCTCGTGGGACAACTCCACCTGCCGCCCGGTGGCCGGTGGCTCGATGAATACATGGACGAGACCGCGCGCCTCTGGGACGCCTGCCTCGCCGTCAAGCTCGGCCTCGCTGCCGTCGAGCGCTACTGCACCGCCGCGTCCTGCGCCGCCGCCGCCCTGGACGACTGGCTCCAGGACCCATCCCCACTCTCCACTCGCCAGGTTGGTTGGTACCACACACACAGTCTCTCTGTCCAAGCGTTAACTCTTTTTCTTTTCCTGTTCTTGGTTTATTGAAACATCCTCTGCCAGTAGTAATTATGAATCTACACACACACACACACAGTTTCTCGGTCGCTTCTTGTCCTGATCTTTGAAACTTCTTTGTCACCGTGCAATTGTCTTGTGCCATTGATGGCTTCTTGCTCTGTTTCCTGGAACTTCCTTTTGGGCTCTGTTTGTGCATCATCGCTATCTATGTGTTTCTTGCGGGCTCTGTTTAATCTAACCCGGCGCGTTGCTACAGGTGATCAGGGCGATCTCTGCGTCGAGGAGGGAGGCGATGGCCGCGGAGGAGGAGAACCGGGCGTTGTCCGAGGCAAGGATCGCGCCGCTCTCGCTGCAGCTCGACGAGCGGCTGCTGCTGCGCGCCACGGACGCCAGGCTCAGCGGTTTCAACGGCTTCCGCGGGATCCTTTACGCGCTGCACAACGCCAGCTCCTTGCTTCTGCTCATCCTCGCCTGCGGCGCCGTCTCCTGCGCCGCCGGGCCGTGCTCGGCGGACGGCGCAGCCGGCTGCAGCCCGGACGCCGGGGGTTCGTGGCGTCCATCGCAATGCTGCAGCAGAGGATGGCCGAGGAGGCCGACGGCGCGGGCGCCGGCGCTCCGGGAATCAGGATGTACGAGTTCCGGTGCGCGCGCGCGGCCGCGGAGTCCGCGCGGGAGGAGGTGGAGCGGGCAGTCGCGGCGGGCCGCAAGTGCGAGGACGGCGTCGTCAAGGACAAGGTGGACGAGCTCAAGGCGTGGCTCGACGTGCTGCGGACCGGCACCGAGAACCTGGTGTGCCAGCTCGACGACTTCTTGGACGACATTGTCGAGGGCAGGAAGGAGCTGTCCGACCTGTGCAGCCACTGATCAGTGATCGACCACAGCTCATCGTCAGACCACAAAGGCCATCATCACCATGGATGATGCTTGTTACTTGCTTCCTTGCTTGCATGGTAGTACAAGGAATTGCTACTCCATTTAGCAGTAGTACCTAGTAGTAGCATCTTTAATTAGCATGTCGTACTGGGGATGGAGAGAAAGTCACAGCATTTTGGTCATATGATCTTGTTATTCCTTTCTTGCTGCCGTGTCTCTGGCTCTCTGCTATGAAAGGAGAGACATGATGAGGATGAGAGAGAGAGAGAGGAGATCGCAAGAAAAGGCGAGTTTGTTTGCATGGGAAGAGGCAACTGAGCTGAAAGAAAGAAATCTTGTATGCATTAGCAGCACAAGAAGTTGCACAACGAAAGGTTGCTTTTTGTTTGTTCGCCTGGAGGACAGAGGTAGCTTAGGCTGGGCTCTGCCTGCCTGGTATTGCAGAGGAACAGAAGATTGGTTCAACACTGGTTCTCCTCTGCTTTTAGGTTCTAGAGTTGTTCATCAATTCTTTGCCTTTGGAAGCATGAGGCATACCAACATACTACTCAGTAGTCACTAGTCAGTACTTAATCCGGCACAAGCAGTTGTTATTTTGGATATTGAGGTCTATAAAATATATTTGACCATTATTTTTATTACAATATATTTATAAAACCTAATAATATTCTGAAAGTACTTTGCAAGACACATATAATATATATATATATATATATATATATATATATATATATATATATATATATATATATATATCATATATCTAATCTAAATATTTAAAAGATATTAACAGTTAAAGTTTGACTGCACAACTATTTGTGACCGGGATAGAGTAATTTCTTATGTTTCTCCTTCAAATGGTCAAGGAACTAACTTTCTGGTGTGTCCCATGTTCATACTGGAACTAGCATGACTTGCAGAAGGGTCGATTGAGCCTAGAACCCTAAAGGCCTTCTGCTGATTGATCAACTCTAAAATTCAAGAAGAAACAATAAGGTGATAAGACTGAACGTGCTAGTTTAACAACCTAACCTGTACGTCAAATCATATCTCATGTACCTCTAGAACCTAATAAACTCCTCATCTGTGACACCAAATGCAGGCAAAGCCAAGCTATCATGAACATCTTTTCCTGAGTCAGTTGCTTACTGTGGAACTCGGAAACAAAAACCGAGCGGCGTGTGCATTATTAGAGCCATTTTATCACGGTGCCACTCTGGGCCAAGCACTATTTCTTAGAAAGACTTAAAAGCCAAGTGTGAAATGCCAAGATCGCTCTCTCTCTCGCAATTTTTTTTTTCATCTCACCTACTAATCAGAGTTGTTTACTGTAGTGGCGAGCTCACTTCCTCATAGGCCATCATTAAGGATTCCACTAGAGCAAGGATAGGGGGCGAAAAAGGGTAGGCTTTTGATTCCTTACTTATGTCCTCTGAAGGACAAAAGATTCGAGAAAGAAACGCAGTAATCTATCTAAGAAATTGCACACACACAAACAGAGAGAGAGATGAACATCACATAGCACATAGACTGCAGATGCATACTGTGACGGCTCCGGCTTTTGGTGTTTGTCTGATTCGATTGATGTCTCAAGTAGCAACAGATGCAACAGATGGTCACAATGATTAAAGGGCTTCTGGAACGGCTGCGCAGCTTTCCTCTGCGCATTGAAGAAAAGGACCTTTGGCTCTCTTTCTTCGCCTTGCTCACCCGATCGACCATCATTTCCCCGGACGAAAAACGGAGCAACCGATGTGATGTCCATGGATCGGCAACCAACTGAACGAAGCAAATCATGGCAGAAAGGAAACGCATCATAGTCAAGTCTTGGAAAAAAACAAACCAAGGGGGCACGAGTCAAAAGACGACATGATAACACCCCCTGAGCTCCAACTGGAATTGGGCTGCTGCCTACAATACCAGCTACTCTTACCTAATTTTCATGATGATTTCCCCCCTACAACAAACAAAAGAGCCTCATGATGTCACCTGCACTGCACTCAGCTGCATTCAGCAGCTAAAAATCTTGACATCGATGTCAATCTGTCAGCGCTACATTACCACTAGTTCACTGCTAAACTACTCCATCCTATCACAAATAATTATCACAATGGTCATTGATATGGTTCTTAAAACTCAATTTTGATTACTAGTTTCTATTGCAATGTATTTAAAAAAATTATAATATTATGAAAGTATATTTTGAGATGTGTTACACATGATTTTTATGCATTTAATCTAAATATTTAAAAGATATCGACAACTAAAGATTTAAAAATTTAACTGCACGTATTTTAAAACAACAACTATTTGTGATCGAAGAGAGTGCTAGTAACGCTGACGCACATTGCAATGAACACATACAGACACAGCATACAAAGGGTCACCGCCATTCCGGAAAAAAATTGGCAAAATGATTGGTACTAGCCGGTAGGACAAGCATTGTTGGAGTTTTAC
Organism: Guadua angustifolia; assembly: GCA_036346375.1. Taxonomy (NCBI): domain Eukaryota; kingdom Viridiplantae; phylum Streptophyta; class Magnoliopsida; order Poales; family Poaceae; genus Guadua; species Guadua angustifolia. The sequence continues at coordinate 15,785,950 of CM070500.1, read as the reverse complement.
TCATTTGGGCCTAGTCCAAAAAGGAAATCAAGAAAACACCAAAGGCTCGTCTACTTGGTCAATGAACGGTGAAAAAGTATAATACCACGACGCTACCCTAGGTGGAAGAACACTATCATAATAGAGAATGAGTTTTGTCAAGTGGAAGCAAGCCTCCCGAATAGGGGTGAAAACGGTCGGAAACGGTCGGAAAACACTAAAATTATTTTTGTTTTCATATTTTTTTCTCGGAAACGATATCGGAATCGATAACTATGGAAACGAAAACGGCATCGGTAATTCGAAAATATCGGAAACGAAAATTCGATACAAAATATATATCGGTAACGATCGGAATCCGAAAAAGAGACCGGTAACGTCGTAAGGACATGTACCACCAATTAACTTCAAAAAATTCACACAAATAGTACATCCACATAGAAATTAGTAATTAATAAATATTCACAAATTTACGATGAACACACATCAAATTTTAGACTTGAATGACTATATTAGAGTTTTATTTTTATGATATTTAAAAATATCTATGATTGGTTAAATCATGAAAATGGGTGAAGATTGTAGCCCTCGTGATAAGCTTCGCATAGAGTCCAAAATCACCTAAATCGGAGTTCGGAGTAAAAAGTTATGGGCGTTTTAGTGACCGAAGGAGTGTGATTTGTGGACTGGAATAATTCCGGTAATTACCGACGGAATTTACCGATTTTTCCGGATACCGAAGAAGCGGTCGGAACCGATCAAAACCGTTACCGTTATCGTTTCCGACAAAAATTACCGATTCCGATTCCGAAAATTACCGATACCGACACGTCCGGTTGAAAAATTTCGAAAACGGTTTTCGGAATTTCGGGAATTACCGATACCATTTTCACCCCTACTCCCGAAGGAGGACTGACGTGAGAGCTCACTCCCCACACCATGCGGCTGTTATAGAAAGTATTAGCTTTGTTTCCAAACCATGGGCTGATTGATTCCATATAAAAAGAGGGAAAGGTCGCTCGGAAACACACCAAAACAGGAGTGGAACTAGGGATGGCAATGGGGACCCATTCTCCGATCCCCGGCGGGGAATTCCTCTATTAGGGGGCGGGTATGGGAAGAAATCATCCTCATGAGGATAAAGCGGAAAATTATTCCCGTTGGGGATGGCGAGGAGACGAGGGCGAAATTTTTTCCCATGAGGATCCGGTTAGGGATCCAAATTTAGTTTAGTCAAATTTAGTTATTAGATTGCAAACATATTCTCTAGCGTATCATATTCATATTTTCATAAACGGGACAACATAATCTTCAATGAATACATGTATTCCTTTTTTCCTTATCTGTTGATATGATTTCAGAGTTGAAATGGCTATAAGAGCTCTTCTCTTGTGTGAAATTTTTGCGGGGATGGGTCCCCGATGGAGCCCCGATACCCGAACGGGGATGGGGACGGGGGGATTTTCTCCCCCGAGACGGGGAACGGGGATGGGGACGGGGAAAATTTTGGATCGTGGGGATGGGGACCGGGAGGCACTCCCCGATGGGGAATGGCCCCGTTGCCACCCCTAAGTGGAACAACTGGCGTAGAGGTTGCTCAGGTAGAACGAGCAAGTGTACGGAGAATGGTCTACATGTGTGCTTAATTAGATCAGGAAGCTTTGTAATGAGATGACAATCATTTATACTTGCCCCGAGCATTGAACGGCATTTCATGTCTTCCTCGGTGAAAACCTGGAAGAATACAAATTATGTTAGGGATAGATGCACGGTAAAATAACTGGAGAAAAGATTTAACGTGAAAAACCTTTGAAATTGTTTCCGTTGTTCAGTAATCCTTTGGATTTTTAACAAACTTGTATTCATAGTGCTTAATTACCCTTTGGGGTTTTCAAGAAACAATTTCGTTATGGATTTTAATTTAAGGGGTGGTTCGTTAGAGATAACTCAAAATCTCAACTCACTGTATCTTTTGGTTTTATCTAAATAGATTGTTAGTACAAGTCTATTACAACTCGAACTCTTTTGGCTATTTAAACCACACCTTTATACATATAATTTTTGTATTATTATAATGGATTGTTTTCTATGATTTTTTCTATAAAATTTTTTTTACGTTACATCTTACCTCCAACTATTTTATCGTGCTTCTATCCATGACAAAGTAAAGGCACGCCAGTTGCGTCGCACCCGTTGTACAGCTTGCGAGGTGTGGTGACGTTTAAGACAGCAAAGAATGGACTGCTAGGCCAAAGCGGGATGGGCCAGAAGAAAACAAATTGGGACGGAATATGTCTCTATATAAAAGGTCTTCGGTGGCATACATAAAGAACAGCTTGATAGCACCAGAACAACGGTGTAAAATACCACACGGTCCACACGCTCAAAAGATTGAACATTGTTGTAACATATACAACAAATACAACACGGGAAGCAAGTGATCATAGAAAACCATAGATTCTTTGCGACCATAGCTTATATACAGAACCTGCATATAGATGCAAAAAATTAGGTATGGTTGGGTTGCTTCATGAAGCGCTCATCTGAACCATATTCACCCGCTGCTTTATTCTAGTTCCTTGCACATAAAGCGTGCAGATGATAGCCTGAATAGCAAAAGAAATTCATTTTTCTTTCACAACACATGGGACTTGTACAAAGAAATAGTAACAATAGGCAAAAACATGCCTTCTACAAAAGCATCTGCCCATCTCATTGGTGGTATTTCTTTAGCTCATTTCGGCTGACAGGTGGTATACCATCAATTCTAGATAGCATACAGCTTCATCAAGTACAACCACCCCACAAGATATACATCAAGACAGATTTGACAAAGCATTCACTGAATCATGAAACGACGAAGTAGAAAAATCTACATGCTAATGCTGGATACGTGAATAATTTTTAAGCCACGAACAGCTGATGAACAAGGAAGCTGTAGTACTTACGTACCAAGCATTGACATGTGGAAACGAGCAAATCAACGGAACGACTTAATATGCAAATGATCAAACAGATCGCACACCCAACAAATTTACCACATTCAAAAATGTAATTAACCACAAGTGTGCTCAAATGTTTTAAGCTCATTCAGTCTGGACAACTATAGATTCCAAAGGCTCATTCAGTCTGGACAACTATAGATTCCAAAGGCTCATTCAGTCTGGACAACTATAGATTCCAAAGGCTGATAAGTACTGTTTTACGGTGATAAATAACATTTCCCAGAATATAAATCCTATGCGAAGGTTCACTGCATATACATAAATCGCAAGTTAGGCAGTAAGCCTGTACACGATTGCTTGAGAGTCAAGACCAATTTCCAACTAAAAAAAAATCCTTTCCTACTCTGCTGCTGTTGAAAGCAACTTACAGTATTATGAGAACCGCAGGATGACAAAACAGTTGCTATTTGCTGACGAATTTGGGCAATCCTCACCAAGATATAAATATATGCACATTCATCATACATCAAAACTTGGCATCGCAAACTGCGATGCAAAAGTCTCGACCTGATTACGGACTTCTATAATGTCCTTATTGTTCTGTAGGCCTCTTAAAAATTCCTTCTGCAATTTGCCATGTTCTTTCAAAAGATTGCTAGCTATCTGTGTCGCCCTGATGAGAAAGTCCGCGATCACCTCAAAGTCATCCTCCAAGCAACCTCTAGTAGTCATTGCTGGTGTTCCTGCAGCAACATGTCAATAAGCAGCAGTATATAATTTTTGTTTTTATACACCAACAAATGGTAGACAGTAAACGAAATGTCATGTTGTAAGAACTGACTGACCAATCCTCACACCCCCTGGAGATATTGAGCCATTATCCCCATATATTGGTGTCTTATTAATAGAGATGTGGCATGCCTCACAGACCTTCTCAAAGTTCTTCCCTGTCAAAATATGAAGTGCAATAACATCATAAGCAACATGCATCGACACCTCACAAAAAACATTTATAATTACAGGCACTACTTTGAGAAATTTAAAATGCTATCTACCAGACATTATTGTCTGAACATTTGCAAACCAGAGACCATGTACCAAAACATTTCAGTTTTCCATTTGTTGTTAAGTGAGGTGGAATAAAACTTTGCATCTTTTTTTTTTAAAAAAAAGGAGATTAGTTAATACAGAGTGATCACAAAGTTAAAAACAGATTAACTACAAATTAGTAGGCAGGATTATACCAGTCAAGCCAAAAGTTCGGAGGTCCCAAAGTACCAAGTGATTATCTGTGCCACCAGTAACTAATCTGCATTTTCTTCTGAGCAAGGCAGATGCCAAAGCTTGTGCATTTTTCTTGACTTGTTGAATGTATGCTTTATATTCAGGTGTTGCAACTTGCTTCAGAGTTATCGCCAAGGCAGCAATATGATTATTATGGGGCCCTCCTTGCATTGAAGGGAAAACAGCAAAATTTATCTTATCCTCAAAGTCATAATCATCCCCTTGAGAAAAAGATCCAGTTCGTTTCCTTAAATTTTTTCCTTTCCTGAAAAATATTATGCCACCTCTAGGACCCCTTAGGCTCTTGTGAGTAGTTGACGTAACAACATCACAGTAGTCAAAGGGACTGCGACATTCCTGCAAAAGCAACAAGAAACAACTGTCAGTAGACAGTAATGCTCAGCGAGCAAAGTACGGCTCAGAAACAGGAAGGAATATCAGTAAAGCCCTCCATTACAGTTCCCCATCAAAAAAGAAACAGCAAGGAATATTGATATGGCCCTCCCCTACTGTTCCCCATCAAAAAAAGGAACAGCAAGGAACAAACTACAACAATCTTTATATGATATGAACATCAAGAGCATGAACTAGCCAGACTAAGCTGTAGAAGCAATTCATAAGATCTTTCTGGAGGGTAGTAAGTGTAGATAGCATATAAGCAAACATGAAACTACAACAAGCAGATTCAGGATGGTTCTAATAAAAGATAAAATCAACAGGATCTTCAAGTCAACAAGAAGACATGTTTTGACTATATAGTTCATCAGCATGATTTTCATCACCCAGAACAACCATGTGCAGCATGTTAATATCAATATGGAAACATCTATCACTTAAGAATCTGCTATTTCATACTGAAAGAAGTTCTAATGCTGTTATATATCTTGCCCAAAAAAAAGAACGATTGGCTTCATTGGGTGATGATTGTTGTGATTCAAGGATATTATCAAGCTCCAAATGCTCCATAAGAAGAATTACCACCTATAGTTCTTTATAAATTCATTTCAAATTATAACTATCTGATATCAGCAAATAAAGAAGTAAGGTAATCATGAGATGATAACAACAGAAAATATGCTTTGTCTTAGCAAATAAAGAAATAAGGTAATCATGAGATGATACAACAGAAAATATGCTTTGTCTTTTGCAACGTTCCTTTTTTGCATGGGACAGGTGATGTGATTTTGTACTACTCACAGGCTTAGACAAAATTATTACAATTTATCAGCATATAAAAGGAATGGTGTTGAACCAGATAATGTTTCTACAGACAAAGTTGCAATGATAACTAATAAAACATGTCAAGCATGAATCACAATGACAGACAGCTCCAAAACCACATAATTGCCTGTCTTGTCATTTGAATTAAATTACATCATCAGTTCTAAATTGAACAAACCAAATAAGTATCTAGGCCCTACAAAAAGCATCGTTCAATTTTTTGTAATGGATTGGCCAAGCTCATCCGCATGTCAGCTAATCTACTTTGGACTAACACAAACATAACCAGAAATACTAGTTTAGATATTTATATAATAAACTATGTTCAAACCCAGTATGATCCAATCATAGCTGATTGCTAAATAGTGTAAGGACTACACTACCAACCTAAACAATACACAAACTATTGACATCACACATGTTCACTGGACTCCAAAAAATTGCTAATGGAATAGATGCGATAACTTTTGAAATGGGAAATTATCGAAGTCCAAAGATCAACAGTAGCTTCAACGTTAAAAGGGCACATGCATGCATGGTGAAGTTGAATGATTGAAATCTACAGACCTCAAGATGGTCCGATAATCTAAGTGCCAACAAAGGCTGAACCATTTGCACCATCATAGTTTCATCACAGTTAGCATCAAGCTTGCAATTGATGCATCGGCAACTACTTTTTCCATATCTATGGTTGTAGTTGTCATGATACACTGCTGAGAGGCATATTCCTACTACATTTTAACCACGAAATACAATCAAACTAACCTCGAGATAAATAATTGTGCCTCGACAATAAATAAATGTGCATCGACAGAAGTTATGTACCTTTGCCACAACAAGCCCGCTAATATGTGCCATGTCACACATGAGCACTGCACCACACTTATCAGCGATCAGCCTCATCCTTGCAAAGTCCCACTCCCTGGGGTACGAGCTCCCACCACAGATAAGAATCTTGGGGTGGAAATCCATTGCCCGCTCCTCAAGCTTGTCATAATCAATATACCCAGTCTGTGGATTCACCTTGTATGACAAGCTCTCGAAGAATATAGATGCGCCAGACACCTTCTTACCACTCGGCGTATAGTACCCGTGGCTGACATGGCCGCCGGAGGGAGGCTCGAGCCCCATGATGCGGTCTTTGGGAAGGAGGAGCCCTGTGTAGACAGCTAAGTTTGCGGATGTGCAGGAGTAGGGTTGGACGTTGACCCCCCAGCAGGCGGGGTCAAGACCGAAGGCGGCGAGGGCACGCTCGTGGCAGAGTCGCTCGATAGCATCGATGTGCTGGTTCCCGCCGTAGTAGCGTGCCCCGGGAAGTCCCTCGGAGTACTTGTTGGTAAGGTGGCTGCCGAGCGCGTCGAGCACCGCGCGGCAGACGAAGTTCTCCGACGCGATCAGCTCGATACCCCGCACCTGGCGCTCCAGCTCGCGCTCCATCAGCGCGTGCACGTCCGGGTCGGCCTCCGCCAGCGTCTGGTTGCCCCACGCGCGGACCGCGCCGCGGCGGGCCTCCAGATCCGCACCGCCGCACTCCCCGTGGCCTGCCGCTTCGCGGGGCGCAGCGCCGCGGACGAGGACGCCTCCCCTCCTCCTCCTCCACCTCCACCGCCATAGAGCGCGCGGCGCGGGCGCTTGACGCAGAGCGCGTGGCCGAGGAGGGAGAAGTGCTGGTCGCCCCCTCGTCCTCGCCTCCTCCTCCACCCCCGATGCTGCCCTCCGGCTTCGCGTCCTCCGTGTCGTCAAACAGCCGCAGCGGCGCGGCAAGCGTGTGCCCGCGGGCGTGGTCATGCGGGTGGAGGCCGAGCGAGAGGTCCGACGACTGAGGCCGCGAGAGATCCATGCCTTCAAAGTTCCCGATCGATCGACGCGAAACAGCGAAATCGCAACCCTAGCTAACACAAGTCAACAGCAGCAACAAGGGCAGCCGGGGCCGGGGCTACAACAGCACCGGAGGCGGGCGGCGGCGGCTACGAGAGGAGGCGAGTAGGCGGCGGCGGAGGGAAACATGAGTCGGGGGGAATTGGGGTTTGGAGGTCTGCGAGCACGCGACGCGGCGTTGGAATCTGAGACGGTGGGGTGGGGAGGAGAAGGGAAGTGGGGATTTGGTGGACTATTGTATCGACGCAGGCCAGGGAAGGCGAGGGTTGGTGGTGCGCGTGATGCGGTGTGGTTGAGGTCTTTGGGGAAGGGAATGGAATTCGGACGGGAGGAAGAACCTGGATGGGAAATCAGCCGGGGGCGGTGGGCGCTGCGGCCCGGGTCAAGGATTGAAACGTCTTTTCGTTCTCACTATGTTTTACAAAATCTCGGCAAGATCTATTTTAAATAAATTTTAGATAAATTATAAAAATAAAATTTGAATTATATATTTTAAAACTGAAATTTCAACTGATTTTGTTGAGATCTCGGCGAGATTTACTGAGATCTCGACAAAATTGCATCGAGCGAAAATTAGCCCAAACGAGGTTGAAAAATTTTAAACTTTTTTCGGGAGGTTCCTGACACATCAATTATGTTCCTATAAAAATTTTAGATGATTATCAAATCTGTGGAATTTTTAAAAATTCAAACATTGCTACTGCCCTGATAAAACGCCGACCGATAAATTTGAACCGAATGAAAAATAAAACAAACCACACTATAAAATTTTAAAATTTTTTGTGCATGGTTATGAAGCATCACTAATATTCTCATAAATTTTTAGATGATGATTAAGGTTCATGAATTTTTGAAAATTCGGAAAGTGCTACTATCCTAATAAAAGCTTTACCGTAAATTTCAACCAAATGAAAAATGGTACAAACTAAGTTAGAAAATTTTAAAAAATTTTGTGCATAGTCCTGATGTATCATCAATGTTTCTACAAAACTTTTATATGATGATCAAGCTTTAAGAAATTCCAAAAATTTTGACAATGCTACATCCTTATAAAAGCCTGATTTGCTTTAGTATCCAAAAAATGTTTAAAAGTTTTGAAAATTTTGCGTAAAAGGGTTCTAAGTAAATGCTTAAGATCTCATAAAATTTTTGAATTATGATCACACTCCAGTGAATTTATAAAATTCTTACAAATACAATGTACCATTTATGTTCTTTCTGTTTTTTATTTTTGAAATATAACAAATGAAGTTCAATATATACATAGATTTGATTGGGCGAATAAAAAAGTTGAATTTTTTTAAAAATTTTATATAATGGTACTAAGTCAATTATTAAGCTTTCATAAAAAATTTTAGATCATTATCAAACTCAAGAAAATTTATAAAATTACGACAAGGTTCTTATCCCAATTATGTTCATTCAATTTTTATTTTTAAAAATAACAAATGAAGTTAAATTATTTTGAAAAAATTTTAGTATAATCCTACACTTCCTAGAATGGTACATAAATTTTTTACATCATGATAAAGCATCTATAATTTTATAAAAATCCAACAGTGTTTCTATAGTTTTTAAAAAAAGTCTCAAAAATTCAATTTTTCATAGGAGATGACTTTCTTAAGGGTTATTGGACCAAATACGGTCAAATATGATAAAAAAAGTCAAATTCTAGTAAAAAAAATGGCAAGATCTTGACGAGATCTGTGAGATTACTGTTGCAATTTAATTTTTTTGAATTTTTTTACTCCGGCCGGCATTTCAAAATTCGTCCACATCCGAAAACTGAGATCTTGATGAGATTTGGATCCTTGGCCCAGGCACGTTCCGCTCAGGCTGGATGCACGCTATTGGGTTTAAGGACTTAGAGTGGATTGCGTGGTGTTATTGGCGATACTGGGAGGTGAGGTTTGAAATTCAAGTGAAATTTTATTGAAATTTCATATTTTGCCTAGAAATAAGGTTCTAAATCCAGATTGAATAAAATAATAACAAAACTAAATTGCCATAGTAATTTCAATAATTTAAGCAAAATTTCAGCAAATTTCCCTAAAATCTTGGCATTTTTGACCGGATTTCAACTTTGGAGGACTGGCTTTGACCCGATTTGGGTCAATACTCCTTAAGAATATTATCTTTCGTGAAAATATTTGAAAAAACTGATTTTTTTAGATATTTTATAAAAATAACATAAGCATTGTCATATTTTTTAAAAAAACATATACAAGCTTGATCATGACATTAAAATTTTATGATAGCATCTATAATAGTCTAGGATCATACATAAAAATTTCTAAAATAAGTGAACTTCATTTGTTATGTTTAAAGAAATGGAAAATAGAAGGAACATAAATGAGACGGTAATACTGTCATAATTTTATAAATTTGTTCGAGCATGATCATGATCCAAAATTTTTAAGAGAGATTACACATTGACTCAAAGCCCTTCTCTAAAATCTTTAAAAAATTTAAATCTTTTTTTGTTACTCAATCAAATCTATAGAAGCAATACATATAGCACTATAAAGCTTTTTTAATGAGGACAATGGCACTGCCACAATTTTTTGATAATTTTTTAGATTGATCATCATACAAAAATTTTATGAGAATATTAGTCACTCCTGAGGGCAATCCAAAAAAAATTCTAACATGATTTAAATCATTTTTCATTTGATTGAAATTTACCAGTCAGTTTTTATCAGGACATTAGCGCTGTATGAATTTTAGAAAATTACTTAGGCCCTGTTTGGGAGAGCTCCAGATCCCAACTCCAGCTCAGAGCTGAAACTTATAGGCTAAAATAAAGTGAATTAAGTTTATATTTTTAGTCTAAAATGTAAACAAGATGATCTACCTAAACACTCTTAATGTACCCACAGCTCCAACTCCACAAATTTCTGGAGCTAGAAATACCCTGCTCCACCAACTCCACAGATTTTGGTGGAGCTGGAGCTGTCCCAAACACCCTCTTAGTCTTGATAATTGTTTGAAAATTTTATGAGAACATTACTAATGCATCAAAAGCATGCACAAAATTATTAAAATTTTCTAACATAGTTTGAACTATTTTTCATTTGGTTGAAATTTATTGGTTAGTCTTTTATCAGCACAGTAGCACTGTTAGAATTTTTAAAATTTTCTCAGGCTTGATCATTGTCGACGATTCGGGAACTGGTCCCCCGCCGAGCTTACTTGTTGAATGAGGGATCAACCTAAGGCCCCTTTTCCGCGGAGGGGGTGACGTCCGAGGTCCTGCCGAGCTATGTATCGTGGAGACAATGCAGTAAACAGAGAGTCTTTTTGTCTGGTTCGGGCCTCTCGTAGAGGAGATAACAACCCTACGTCCAGTGATTGCACTAGTTTCCAAAGGTGGATTACAGGGTGCTCGCTCGGGGGCCTGGGAGGCTCTAAGGACAATGCCCCAAACTACTGGCAAGCTATTGCTACATATGAGGGGCAAAGAGAAGCAGAAATTCCCCCCCAACACTACGTGCGAGGGGGTATTTATAGGCGATTACAGTGTTTCAGCATTTATTACAGAGCAACGCGCTACTATTTTCGGACATAGGTGACACTGTTCTTCGCTTTATACCATACCGCTACGTGGGCGTAGGGTGGCGCAGGTCGTGGCAGCATTGTCCTTCTAGCCGCCAAGCGATTAATGCCACGTCGAGCCGTCGGGTGATTAATGCCACGTCGCCTTTGTGGAGTGTACCCGGCTTCTTGGTGAGGCTCGAGGCCTTTTCCTCCGGGCCGGTCGCGGTCACAAGACTCCAGAAACAAGCATGCTCGGGGACGAGCTTGACTGAGGTCGGGGCAGGTGTGAGGGTCGACCTCCCCGAGGGTCTCCGTAGGGGACACCGTCCAAGGGGCGTGTATGGTCGGTGATCGGCTGGCCACCGAGGTACCATGGTCGTTGTAGGAAATACCCAATCCCCGACAGCTAGCCCCCGAGGCTTTAAAGGGAGAAATTGCTTGGCCAAGGTCTCCGCCTTAAGCCTCTAGACTTTGAAAAAGGGATTGGGGTTCATGGCAATACTGCTCGGGGACAGTCTCGCGGCCGCGAAGAAATTCTTCTGACATCCGAAGCGGCCTTTGCTCGGGGACAGTCTCGCGGCGAAGGGTCATTGCTGCTGACATCCGGCGGCGCTTGCTCGGGATAGGTCTCGCAGACGAAGAGCTCTGCGACATCCGGCGGCGCTTGCTTTCGGGATGAGTCTCGCGGCAGCGAAGAACTCTCGACATCCGGCGGCGCTTGCTCGGGGACGGGACTTCGCAGCCAAGCGCTCTCGCGACATCCGGCGGCGCTTGCTCGGGGATAGGTCTCGCAGCGAAAAGCTACTGCGGCATCCGAGCAGCGCTTGCTCGGGGACAGGTCTCGCAACAACGAAGGGCTACTACGGTATCCGAGCAGCGCTTGCTCGGGGCCAGGACTCGCAGCGAAGAGCTACTGCGGCATCCGGGCAGCGCTTGCTCGGGGACGGAGACTCGCGGCGAAGAGCTATCATGACATCCGCGGCTGCTTTCGAGGATAGGACTCGCGGCGAAGAGCTATCGCGGCATCCGAGCGGCGCTTGCTTTCGGGAAAGGTCTCGCAGCAGCGAAGACTCTGCGGCATCAAGCGGCGCTTGCTCGGTCTGAGACTCGCGGCGAAGAGCTCTGCGGCATCCGAAAGCGTTGCTCGGGGAGGACTCGCGGCGAAGAGCTATCTGCGGCATCCGGCGGCGCTTGCGAGGATAGGTCTTCGCGGCGGCGAAGGGCTCTGCGGCATCCGGCGGCGCTTGCTTTCGGGGACAGACTTGCGGCGAAGAGTTATCTGCGGCATCCGGCGGCGTATGCTCGGGGCGGGACTCGCGGCGAAGAGCTCTTGTGGCATCCGGCGGCGCTTGTTCGAATAGGTCTCGCGGCGAAGAGCTATCTGCGGCATCCGGCGGCGCTTGCTCGGGGACAAGACTCGCGGCGAAGAGCTCTGCGGCATCCGGCGGCGCTTGCTCGGGATAGGTCTCGCGGCGAAGAGTTATGCGGCATCCGGCGGCGCTTGCTCGGGGCAGTCTCGCGGCAGCGAAGGGCTCTCGCGACATCCGGCGGCGCTTGCTCGGGGGCGTAACTCGCGGCGAAGAGCTCTGCGGCATTCGAAAGCGCTTGCTCGGGATAGGTCTCGCGGCGAAGAGCTCTGCGGCATCCGGCGGCGCTTGCTCGGGATAGGTCTCGCGGCGAAGGGCTCTGCGGCATCCGGCGGCGCTTGCTCGAGATAGGTCTCGCGGCGAAAGACTCTCGCGACATCCGGCGGCGCTTGCTCGGGGATAGGTCTCGCAGCAGCGAAGGGCTACTGTGGCATCGGAACAGCGTTTGCTCGGGGACAGGACTCGCAGCGAAGAGCCACTGCGGCATCCGGTGCATGGATCAGACGCACAGGAAAACTAGACATAGATTAGATGTCTAGAAAAAAGACAACTAGCAGATTGCGAGCGGACTCGCACTGCCGCATCCCAAGCATGGGTCAGATGCTCGAGGAACTGACTGACGAGACTTGCTCGAAATGCCACATCCCGAACATGGACTAAGCGTCCAGGAAAACTAACCAACAGGTCACGAGAGGACTCACGCTGTCGCGTTCGGGCGAGCCCTGAGAGTTCGAAAATGTTTAAAGAAAGAAAAGATGCAATGAGCATACTCATCTACCTGAGAAAACCCGCACTTAAGCGCGAAACTTACCCGGCGCGGAAGAGACACGCGCCCGAGTGAGGGCGTGTCTGGCGTGAACATGGATGACCGAGCGAAACGCGTGCGTGCGGGAAGGACTCGCGCCGGCGAAGGGCGTGCTCGGCGCGAAAATGACATCCCCGGCGAAAGCAGCGTGCTCGGGGAAGGACTTCAGCGGCGAAGGACGTGCTTGGCGCGAAAAATGACATCCCCCGAGCGAAACGCGTGCTCGAGGGAAGGGACTCGCGCCCGAACGGAGGACGTGCTCGGCGCGGGACACGAATAGCCCCCGAGCGAAACGCGTGCTCGGGGGAAGGGACTCGCGCCCGAGCGGAGGACGTGCTCCGCGCGGGACACGGATAGCCCCCGAGCGAAACGCATGCTCGGGGGAAGGGACTCGCGCCCGAGCGGAAGACGTGCTCGGCGCGGGACATGGGTATGGTGTGGTCTTCCGGATCAGTCGCACCGGCCACGCCCTCGCCGGCGTAGCACGCGTCGTCGTCCTCCACGTCGCCGAAGACGTAGAGGTCTTGATTGTCTTGAGAATTCGGCATCATCAGGGATTCCTCGCGAAAGGACTCAGTCGATCCCCACGGACGGCGCCAGCTGTCGACGATTCGGGAACCGGTCCCCGCCGAGCTTACTTGTTGAATGAGGGATCAACCTAAGACCCCTTTTCCGCGGAGGGGGTGACGTCCGAGGTCCTGCCGAGCTACGTATCGTGGAGACAATGCAGTAAACAGAGAATCTTTTTGTCTGGTTCGGGCCTCTCGCAGGGGAGATAACAACCCTACGTCTAGTGATTGCACTAGTTTCCAAAGGTGGATTACAGGGTGCTCGCTCGGGGGCCTGGGAGGCTCTAAGGACAATGCCCCAAGCTACCGGCAAGCTATTGCTACGTATGAGGGGCAAAGTGAAGCAGAAATTCCCCCAACACTACGTGCAAGGGGGTATTTATAGGCGATTACAGTGTTTCAGCATTTATTACAGAGCGGCGCGCCACTATTTTCGGACGTGGGTGACACTGTTCTTCGCTTTATACCATACCGCTACGTAGGCGTAGGGTGGCGCAGGTCGTGGCAGCATTGTCCTTCTATCCGCCAAGCGATTAATGCCATGTCGAGCCGTCGGGTGATTAATGCCACGTCGCCTTTGTGGAGTGTGCCCGGCTTCTTGGTGAGGCTCGAGGCCTTTTCCTCCGGGCAGGTCACGGTCACAAGACTCCGAAAGCAAGCATGCTCGGGACGAGCTTGATGAGGTCAGGCGGTGTGGTCGACCTCCCCGAGGGTCTCCGTAGGGGACACCGTCTAAGGGCGTGCATGGTCGGTGGTCGGCTGGCCACCGAGGTACCATGGTCGTTGTAGGAAATACCCAATCCCCGACAATCATCATCTAAAATTTTCTAGGAACATTAATGATGTGTCAAAACCATTCAAAAATTTTAAAAAAATTTATAACATCATTTTTACTATTTTTAACTTAGTTGAATTTTACCAAGATGTCAGCAATTTTGACCGAAATTTCATAAATTTCTTTTAAAAAATTATGAATTTCAAATTTACTTTTTGATTTTTGACCGGATTTCATTTGAAATTCTGTGATTTTCTAAAATCTCGAATTTTGCCCACCTCATACATATGAACCAAAAACGACATTTCAAAGCCTGCTGAGAGGTGGGCGCACTCTAGTAATAAGTTGGCGTAGCTGGCTCGAGCAGAGGGGGTGTATTACTCCTGCCATCCCTGATCTTAGACACGCTAATTGGTCGGTAAATCGGTCAAATTCAAAAACAAATTCAAAAAAAATTGAAAAATTTTATACGGCGTAAACAGGTCGAAAATCGGTGAAAACTGCACGATTTTCGATAAAATCGAGTGGAAATCGCTCAAAAATCGGTTTTTGATCGGCTTTCGTGAAAACCGACTGGTTTTTTTTTTAGAAATTATTTCTTAACTCTTCGGTTTTTGACGATTTTTGACTCGATATTTCTGATTTTTAAATTTCAGTTTTCGAACGGTTTTTCCAAAAAGGTTTTGTGAACCATGGTCCGAAGACAGTTTTTCAATGAGGATGAGTACTAGACAGACGTACACATTTGATATATATCACACATATAGTATTGTAAGGTTTTTATCAGGATAGTAGCACTGTCACAATTTATAAAAATTCCTTAAGATTAATCATCATCTTAAAATTTTATTGGAATATTAGTGCAGCGTCAGGATAATCCACAAAAATGTTCAAAAATTTCTAACATGATTTGCACCATTTTTCATTTAGTTGAAATTTGTTGGTCATCCTTTATCAGGACAATAGCACTGTTAAAATTTTTAAAAATTTCTCTGGTTTGGTCATCATCTGAAATTTTTATGGGAACATTAATGATGTGTCAGGACCATCTACAAAAAATTTCAAAATTTATAACATTGTTTCGACTATTTCAAATTTTGCCGAGATTTCGTTTAAAAAATTTCAGATTTCAAATTTGCTTTTTAAATTTTAATCAGATTTCTCTAAAATTTCGAATTTCATCCACCTTCGACGTGTGAACCAAAAACGAATTTTGAAACTCCGGTCTACCTTTCGTCTGCGTACAGCTGTGTACCACTTCCAGCGTCAATGGAAGTTGGTCTTTCCGAGCATGAGGCCCAGCACAAGCTGTGCCTGTCCCGTTCAACACAATAGTACCCTTCCAATCGTGCCTGCGTCGGACGAAGTTTAATACTGCTAGCCTGGCATCAAGTCAAGTCGTCCTTGCCCAAGAAACGGCGAAAGAGACTTGTCCACCACACAAATCGTAGATACATTGGACCTTCCCTTGTCTTAGCCAGACAAGCTAGGCCAGGTTCAATGCATCTATACCACAAACTAGGTGAGGATATTTCAGCGGCATGACCGGCTGGTTGATTTCAAGCCAGAAAATTTGAGAACAGTTCTTTTCTAGACTGCTGCAAATAGCAGTAATCTTACAGCCTTGGGATCCAGCACATGCTATACTTCATACCAGTTGGCCAGATCAATGCTGAAAAAGAACTCTAGTGTGGCGCATGAAACACTCCTTCAGATTTGCTGAACGCCAGACCGCAAGGTTATGCACAAATCGACAACGAACAGGCCAATCCATGTATTCATGCACGGATGAGCAGCCTAGAACAATTTTTGCATGGTCAAACTTGTAACCGCATATTATAGGCATGTTTACTTGCAGCAACTCACAACTGTTGCCTCTGAGTACTACAGGACATTGCAAAAACCTGAGGTGGACGAATTGGTGATTGCATATCGTTGTTTGCAGAGACAAGGCACCTGAGAAGGGCAGCGAACGTTGTGCTCACGTCATAAGTGATCTTCTAGATGCCAGATGCCTGTGGCAGATTGCAGATACCCAGTCCACCATGGCAGCTTGCAACTCCTGAACTCCATGGCTAGTAGGAAGTAGGAACACCATAAGCTGAAACTCAGCGGACGCTCTGTTGAAAACACCAAGCTGACTGAAGGCCTGAAGCAGTGCCTTCCAAAGCAAGGTTTAGCTCCATCGTCCTGAAAAAAAACTCCACCACATCCTCGCTGAAGGCCAGTCAGGACTAGGGGTGAAAACGGTCGGAAACGGTCGGAAAACACTAAAATCATTTTTGTTTTCATATTTTTTTCTCGGAAACGATATCGGAATCGATAACTACGGAAACGAAAACGGCATCGGTAATTCGAAAATATCGGAAACGAAAATTCGATACAAAATATATATCGGTAACGATCGGAATCCGAAAAAGAGATCGGTAACGTCGTAAGGACATGTACCACCAATTGACTTCAAAAAATTCACACAAATAGTACATCCACATAGAAATTAGTAATTAATAAATATTCACAAATTTGCGATGAACACACATCAAATTTTAGACTTGAATGACTACATTAGAGTTTTGTTTTTATGATATTTAAAAATATCTATGATTGGTTAAATCATGAAAATGGGTGAAGATTGTAGCCCTCATGATAAGCTTCGCATAGAGTCCAAAATCACCTAAATCGGAGTTCGGAGTAAAAAGTTATGGGCGTTTTAGTGACCGAAGGAGTGTGATTTGTGGGCTAGAATAATTCCGGTAATTACCGACGGAATTTACCGATTTTTCCGGATATCGAAGAAACGGTCGAACCGATCAAAACCGTTACGTTATCGTTTCGACAAAATTACCGATTCGATTCGATTCGAAAATTACCGATCTGAACACGTCCGGTTGAAAAATTTCGAAAACGGTTTTCGGAATTTCGGGAATTACCGATACCGTTTTCACCCCTAGTCAGGACTCAGGAATTCCTTTTTTGACAGTATTTATAGTCTACTAGATCAATGTACGTGCGTTGCTACGAAAAATAAAATTAGTAACGAAATATAAAGGTCAAGCAATAAATGAAAATTATGCTACAAGATCAAACATCTATTTCTCCCGATTACAAAAGTTTTTATGATTTCTTCTCCGGTATAAATTAAAACCAAATATTTTATACGTAGAAATATATATTACCAATCTAAAAAATCAATCAATCATTTTTATCCCTTTTTGTAATTTATATTACCAGCTCGAGTTCATCTTCCTCTCGCCATGCCCGCAGCGCACGCTGTCGAGTCCACCTTCCTCACCGCCCACTTCATCGCGTATGCCATGGCCGCGTGGTCAGTCGCCTCGGAGAAAGGAGCCACCGTCACCACCCAGCCTTTGCACCTCCGCGTCTTCTGGATCGCTACCGCTCTCGGTGCCGCACTCTTCTCCGCTTTAGCGATGGTCCATTGTGCCGACGGTTCGCTGCTCTTCCCAGATAACCCTCTCGTATTTGCCGGCCTACTCGTCTCCATGTCTCTGGCGTACCTAGCCATCACTGGCTTCACCAGCCATAATGCCAGAGTCCATGAAGGTGAACCAGAAAACACCAGTGCTAAAGCGCCCGCCACGCCGTGTGCCGCTGCGTCGTTTCTCTCTCTTGCGACGTTCAGCTAGATCAACCCATTTATCTCCAAGAGGTATGCCAATGACTCTCTCATCACTGACGATGTCCCACCGGTGTCGTCGGGCAACCACGCCGAAACGTCGTACGCTTTGTTCACGTCTAACTGGCCGGCGATGGGGTCACGGCACCCGGTGGGCGTCGCGCTCTGGCTTCGTCAGCGCGATTACTCGATCATGCAGGTGCTCGGCCTCCTGCACCTCGTGACTATGTACGTCGGTCCATCACTTATTGATCAGTTCGTCAAGTTCATTCGCCGCGGCGGCACGACATGGGAGATCTTGAATAAATTCCCTTAATCGATTATGTGAAAACTGTACAACATATATAGAGTACAAAAGGAATGGTTGGCTGGCTATTAATTACAGGAAATAATCAGAGATTTTGCTATAATAATCATCCATATTTAAAGAGATATGGCTGGTTGTAAATCAGGAAAGAATAATTAACTATAATGACCGGTCATTATTGGAGATATGACGTGGGGGGTTAGGAAGAAAAGACCGCTGCCACTAATTTATATTAGTAGAGATTTTGGAAAGAATCATGAATACTTGTAAGAGAGAGAACACAGACAACACTAAATGGTTCTTCGTTACTTCACAGAGTAGACATTAGGGTTCAAAGATTCCTGATCCTAGAAAGTGAAATAGCAAGATCACAATCGTCCGTATGTAATTAAATCATTGTAAGGTAGAAGAAGCTTACACATTGTAGTAATGATGAGCACAGCCTAGAAATATACCAAGATGCATTATTTCAAGGTGCACAAGAGAGTGGATGAAAGCAGTGCAAATGACTGAAAAGACTACATGCTATGCTTTTACACACAAATTGTTGCAAATAAGGATATACATTTCTGCTAATAAACCCTTTCTGCCAGACATGTCGACTGCTTCGTATTGCAGGTCCGAAAAAACCGCTCAACAATATCACCCTTCAATAATCTCTTAAGAGAAGACAAGGTCAATCTTACCATACTCACGTTGTAACATCAGCCTATTCCAAATGGCACAAACGAGAATTCACCAAATGCACCTTTTTCCACTCTTTCATGTTCATATTCATATTGCTCAATCAACAAAATATAGTTGTCTAGCTACATGCAGGCTAATCACCAGCCATTTTTTTTAAAATTTCACAAAACCATGGAAAGAATTTCTAGGATTTTTTTCACATGTCTTATTTTGCAAGGGAACATCAAAGTAAGTAAAGACCAGTTTATAAGAGAAAATTATTGACTGGAAAAAGTTGCGATAGGGAAAAAAATAACATGTTGTACCATCATAAGTGCTCAACCAATGAATGGTAATTCTTTGACACACATTACCACTCACTGATTAAAGTAATACAATTGAAGCCTCAAAATTTGACATTATGGGTTTTGCTTCCAGCGATCTACTCCAAATAACATTTGTTTGGTTATGTGTATCACCATTGATTTGCTTAAAATTTGCAGTTCCCTGGGGAACCTGATCTCCTAAATGCTATGTACAACAGCTGAGAAGCAACGGACAATGATAGACACACACCAAAAATTGAATAAAAGTAAACTTAATACTGTACACATAAGTTGCTGTACTGCATGTCAAACAGGGATTCAACCATATTTTCCAGTAGGACATAGACCAGCATGAACCATACTCAAGACAAGTTCAGCCATCAATATCACAAAATGCTCATGCCTCAGCATCTGGAACTGATAGGAAGTATTGAGACATAAATGCCCTGAATCTTCTTTTGTACTCCTTTGGTGAAATTACAGTTGGAGATAGATACTTGGGAACAACAAGCGATGTCTTCACCCAAGACTCCAGCTGTTTGTCCAAGGTATATTGCCTCAAATAATCTATAATTCCAAATACAAGTTCCTTCCTCTGCTTGTCCACTCCAACAAACAAGGAGTAATCCATGACATTCATGCGCTGAAAACATAAGAAATGCAAATGGTAAGTTTCACAGCTAACGGAATGCACATAAACTCCTATAAAAAAAAGGAATGCATATCTACTCAAGGAAAACCATTTGCTGGCAATAAGTATACATACACTTAGAAAAGAAGTGTCATTCCAAATAGCACGTTCCATGAGCTTTTTGGTTTTGCCTTCAATGTAGATAGGCATGATACGCATATCTTCAATAAAATTTTGATCCAACAACACCTTTTCAGGGTTTTCTGAATCAGGAACATATCGTGAGAAAAGAGCACCCTTCAGATCATATCTACGTAATATGTTGTGTCCAAACAAAAGATTCTCTATAACCATGAAATTAGTCTTTGTCTCCTTACCGTTCCTGATTTCCTTAACCTGAAATAGTTGTTAGAGAGCATTAGAACATTAGATGGTAGGAGCAATTAGCACTACAGAGCTTTCTTGAAGATTCATTGTGGACCTGATATATTCCCAGAATTTTGGCAAGGCATGTAGGGTTACTTGAGACCCGAGATACACCAAAATGCTTGAAGTATTCGAGACCAAACTTTAAGAATGAGTCAAATTCTGTTTTCTTGATTTGTTTTATGATGAATCGGTCATTTATTGATTTCGCGAAAGAAACCTTGCTCTTTCCACCTTGTGCATTCCATTTTTTACAACGGCTTACGGATGAAATATAAGCAAGTTCTGATGGGCAACAAATCTTCCGAAGATCATAGAATTGCTTTGCATATATAGAAACAACTGTATATTTGCTCTTCAAAGCTAGCTTTTCACTGTTCAGGGAAATTTCAGGATGCAGATCTTTTAAGGCAGACAGGAATGAATCATAAAATCCAGATGTTGATTCCTCATATGATAATGAGGATGCATTGTCTGATAGGTTATTTTCCTTTTCTAAAGACTCACTTGGAGACAGAATTGATGACAGTGTAGATGCATCTCTGACCAAGTTGCTAGGTGCTGCTTTATCAAGCTTTCTTCTAGCTACAAGTTCATCCTTTACAAATGCAGCTTCAGAATAAATTCCTTGTTGTTCAGATATAGCTAGTGCATAAGCAATCAGGCTAGATAATTCTTCCTCAGCAATTGACAAGATATTACCACCAGGGCCAACTATAAAATGCATCAAGTCCATTTGATATTTAAGTTGTGTCAATGGTGAAGAAGATGGGGTGTGTGTATTGATGAGATGAAATTTGCCCAAAGAGCCACCTTGAAGTTCTTTCTTGTATCCCATTTCCACGTAACTGAACCTATTCCACACCCATTTTCCTGTGTCATCACTCTCGAAATCCAACAAGTTTTGCAAGGCAGGCAAACATTTACTTGGCATGGCAACAGGATAAATTTCATTGCCTCTGGCGGGTGCAGGATGTTCATCATTCTTAACTGGTAAATCATTTGATTGCTCTAAACAAATGCCGTTAGCAATCTTCACAGAGGTGTCGACCTGATGCAATCCATTTTCATCAACTTCACCTGGAGAAGACAGAGATAACCTTACATCAAGATCTGGACAAACACATGACTCTTTGATTACTGAATTCTCAGAAAGCTGACCCTTCGCTGAAATTATACCACCACAGGAATAGTCAAAATCGTTAGTAGAATTTATAGTTGCTTCCTGTCTTTCCGTTCCAAGGTTCTGGAGAGATAGTGTGTCCCCATGTACAGCAATTTTTTTAGCATTCTTCAGCTCATTCTCTGGTATGCTTTCATGAATAGAACTGTCCGAAGATGCCACATTAAGTTTACTGTACTGAAGAAGATGATGCAACCGGACATCCCAAATATAGAATCCAAGAAGAAGTTGCTGATACAGCCAGTTCAAGCTAAGGATCTCATTAGCACAGGTCTCACTTTTTACAACGTGGTCAAATGCCTTCGAGAAAGCTTGTGTAGACAGGATATGTTAACATGTCAAAATTAGGTCTGAACCCTTTGGGAAGTAAAATCGGGAAAAAGAATCCACTGGAGAATAAAACAGAAGCATGAGGCTTACCTCAAGTTCATTTTTTTCTTGTACAAGCATCCTAGTAACTCCCAAAAGTAATCCCTTGTATACGGAAATGATGCAGTTTTCCCCCATGTCCTGACCAGAGTATCTTGGTTTCAAGCCTTGCATTATCTTTTCAATTTCAGAGAAGAGTAGCTTCCATTTAAGAAGGACCTTCAAGAATACAATTATGTTAAGATGCATGTGTAGCTAAAGGAAAAGGTACAGCAGCATCAAAATATTTGTAGACCGTACGTTCTTAACTTCTGCATCAAACCACTCTTTTTTGTTTGGGTTATGGAACTCCAAACTCATTGGTGGCTTACAAGCAGAATATATTTCAATAGACGAGTATCTGAACATAGCAACTTTGGATCCCAATCTGCATGTCATGAAACAAGGAAGAATTATTAGTGAAATCATGTTAAAATGAACTTTTCTTTTTAGTAGCATCTTGCAGACAAATTTACCCAAAGAAACGTAGGCAGTCCCTATGCAGCAAATGCCCACATGGTGATAGCTTCTTAGCAGCAGAATGTGTTGAGAAACTGAGTTCCAAGAACTTTCCAAATGACAGATTACATGCAGAGGAAGATATTATAACCCGTTGGGTGGGTTTACCATTGCATCTCAAGCACCTGGTCCACATCCAAATTCTTCCTTGACCCTCACCAGGAAGTGTTGCCTCCAAGGGAAGGCTTTTCACAAGAACAGTGAGAGAACCATTATGGTGGGTGTAAGAGTACATGTGAGCTTCTGGAGGCTCACCACATGATAAGCACCTGTGTTTCTGCAAGTAGTGTGCTTGTTATTAAATTGAAACATAATTATAGCAAATGAAGGATCTGTTAGATTAACTAAATAATTAAGATGTATTACCTCATTAAGTAAAGTATCTTGCAAATATTGTCCAAGAGATTTATCACAATACCCGTAATAAGTTATCCGGGAAAGATGGCTCTGCTCACAAATTGCTTGATTCCTGATATGTTGGCTGGACATAGAAATTAATATGTTCTGAGTATTTACAGAAATCCTAGTCTCTGAACACATTCCTTCGTCAACAGTTTCTTGACAATCTTCGCCAGATGGTTCTTTCTTCTGCATATTTACATTTTTGAAGTAGCCGTAAAGTCTGAGCCATCAAAGTCATCAGATGAAGTTGGCTCTGCACAATCTGATGAAATTATGTCCCCAATGAGATTTGCCGAGGGATCTAGAACAGGCAATGATGAATATGACTGAATGTCGTTGACAGCATTAAGTCTTCCATCAGCAGGATCTCTAAAAGTCTTAATTTTCGAATCATGAAGATGTGGCCCCATGGAATTTTCAGTATTAACAAACCCTTCCAGATTAGCATACTGCTCATCAGAAGTAGGAATGTTTAGATCATGTTTCATGGGGTCACTGGTTTTTGAACTATCAGAACAGAATTTGGAGCGTGAAGCAGTGCTAGAGGGAACAAGCAGCTGTGGATCAGTTTTTAAACAGTTCTCCTTCCCTGTGGCATTTTTTTCTGTTATAAATAATCTTTGATCAGCAAAGAATGAAGTTTCCAGGATCAAATGATAAGCAGCAAATACAGTGAAATGAAGAACCCGCTTAATCTTCTTCAGTTCTTCACTTTTTGATCCTTTTAGCAATATCTACAAAACAATATCAAGCTAATCAGAAGTAGCAAAAAGGGCATGCTAGATAGGATACTTCATGAGCAAAATCGAGAAAATTTTAGCACATCCAAGGTGGAATAATTCATATATTTCCACTTATGCTATATGTAAAGCTCCTATAAGCACTTAAGAGAAAGTATGACTAAAATCATTTGTTACTTATGCATTCCAACTCAATACTGAGTTAAAAAGAAAAGACAGCATAAAGGTGTTAACCAATAGAATCATGAGCAACTCAATCCTAACGGTGAGAAAAAAAATTCTAACTTCTGCACCAATACACCTTTA
This sequence comes from Guadua angustifolia, assembly GCA_036346375.1. NCBI lineage: Eukaryota > Viridiplantae > Streptophyta > Magnoliopsida > Poales > Poaceae > Guadua > Guadua angustifolia. The sequence continues at coordinate 15,762,039 of CM070500.1, read as the reverse complement.
TGATATAACGCATTGATAAACAGCAAATTGGCTTTCCCTATCAACATAATTTGACTCAACCACACTGACAGATGCAAACAAAAAATTTATTTCTGAACCCCAACAGTGAAGATAATCTGATCTGATTCAATGTATTTGAATCAAAAACAGGTTGGCTTCAATAATCCTTAATCTCTTTTCATTATTTCCAAATGCATGGAATGATGTAATATATAAATGATTTCTCAAAAAGAACACAACAGAACTTTTTTTAAGAAAAAAAAAGTCTAAACAATGCAATTACCAAAATTCAAACAACACACTAAATGCAGCAGTAGCGAACAAAATAGGCCTAAGCAATTCTTGAAAGCAAGCTAAAATAACAGCACTACAGAAAGAGGACAAATGACCAACATAAAAGAAAAAAAAAAGAAAACATACTGTGCATCCCAGAGGTTTTGGAAAACCCTCTAGAAATAAAAATGTTTTGGATGACCTCCTTCCATCTTCTCCAGTTATGTTATGTTCCTCGACAAACTTTTCAAAATGGAGAGACTCACAGTGCTTAATAACGTTGGGTCTAGTAAGAACATCCTGCAATGAGACAATTGGAGAACCAGTGCAACGTGCAATTCTTTCCAGTCGATGAATATTCATGTCACTAACTATGGTAACTCCTTGTTTCTGAACATATTCATTTACATTTCGTGAAACTGCTTTCTCCACCAATATAACATCAGGCTGGCATTTTCCTATCACATCACTGAGATTTTTCTCCAACTGCTCATTTTCCTGATCAATGGAGATCAATAGGAATTATGTAAAACTCCTTTAATCATATGGTTTTTTCGCTATGCAATGTAGATACAAATTATATGATTGACTAAGGGCATGCATGCACACCTGTTTCATTGAATCCATTGATGATAGCCCTGTGGAAGAATGACCAAGGGCACCCACAAGAAGTAACAATTTAGGATGCTTTATGTTGGCACGCATCTGCTTATGTGCAGCACTCTTCTTAAAAACAAGACCCTTGATCACTTCACTATCAAATAAGGAGAGAAAAGACACCTATTTAAGCGGTAATAAGGCAAAATGAGCAGGACAAGGAGGAATGTTAGCATGTTACCTCTGCTGGCAAGATCCTGAAGCTATGCATTTCACCTTTACATACAAACCAGGATCCATTGCATTTCCCACATTGGCATCAGGCTTGACGAGTAATGCAGCATCCCATGATAATGAAGCAACAATATCAAGCCAGCTCTTATCAGTTCCTCCATCAGACAAAGAGATCCCTTCAGCAACCAAGAATCGACTTACAAGGATCTTGAATTGCCCATTCATAACATCCGACATTGCTTTCTGCAATTCATCTTCACGGGTATGCTTGCTTCTCTCCTCGTCAATGCAAATACTGAAACTTGAGTGACCCCATCTAGTATCATTATTGTCATTATCATCATCGTTATTAGCAACAATATCAATATCATCTTCTTTATTTGCTGGTATTGGAGGCAACCAAATGAGAGGGTCTGTATCAAAACTGGGAAGTACAAGTGGGTAAAGGTAGTCACTTCCATTCTCAAAGTCAGCACCCGATTTCATGTCTGGCTCAGTGTTCAATATATTGCTATAAATTATAGTGTTCTCCTTGGTACTGTCAAGTTGATCCATAACTTGTTCATTCAATGGAATTATTTCATCACCTGGCATGGGAAGGCTAGTAACCACTTCAGCATCTATCAAATCGGATTGTTTAATTTCAATATCTTCCACTGATTCGCGATATTGTATTTCTGTAAATTGATCGTGGGATAAGATATCTCGATGAGGGTCATTAGATACATTTGCATCCAGAATAATACTATAGGCATCAGAATTTTCCTTGGTGGCATCATGATCCATCTCCAACTGCAGTTGACCAGATAAAATATTTTGGTCTGCTGGAATAGGTAAACTAGTACCATCATCAACTAGAGCAGCATGGCTGAGTTGGCATTCTTCCACTTGTACTAAATTCCTTTTCCTTGCTCCATAATTTCATCACTGAATAGGATATCGGGATGAAGTTGGCTGGTATCTAGGAGCTCAATTTCCTCTTCAGAGTCAGTATCCATGAGGGAGTCATCTGAGAGAAATATAAGACATAAAAAATAGGTTATGTTAGCAAATAATAGATCATAAAAAGATAGCATTTCAGCTATAATAGGGCAGTGCAGCAACACTTACCAAGGCTTGAAAAGCAACTAGCAAAGCTCGCGAAAGAATTTTCTCGGCTAAAAAGAGGGGTGCCATAAGGAGTGCTGCAAGGGCTTGTGTCCATGCTCAGCCAGTCCATCTCACCATTAATAACTGACGATTTTTCTCTATGGCCACACTTCTCGCAGCAAGAATCACTAAACACAAGGCCGTTATGGACCTCATGGTCCTCATCCATGATTGCCTCTTCTGATTCACATGCATGACACATTTTACTCATTATACAAATTTACCAGATTATTGTGCCACACATATGACCACCTGCAAATAAAACAACCCTGGAATCATCCTCTCTGCTAAAATCAAAGCTTCACAGACTAGTCTCCAAATATTAAATATCCATCATAGCAGTAAGATTTTACAAAGGTCCAGGCAGGACAACAAAAAATCATCAATTATTCTCGTTCAGTGTGTCTGGTCATTCACTGATTTACAAATTCCAGCTATTAAGTTCTGAACTTATTGATTTACTCCCTTAGGCCAGTGTGAATGCGAACTCAGGAACTAATGAACACATATCAAAGAGAAAGCATGCATGAACAACAAACATTGAGGAAAATACCTTATTCTCACATAGCAAGGCTCAAAGTTTAACCAAATTAGACCCACTGATTTGGAAAACGTTATATTAATGGCTAGCGAGTTGCACCGGCCTGTAACACTAAAGTGGATCAAACTAAAACCTCTAAAGATGGCAGGTCTGTAAAACAGTTATTAAAACAAATTAGGGATTGCAATCGCAATTTCACAGAGGACACATCAGGATTACAGAGATAGTGCACAAAAATAAACAGAAACAACCTAAACTGCTACCGAAATCACATCACCAAGCTCAAAATATCCAAAAAGTTCCACAAAAAATAAACTAGAATGGCAATGCAACCAAATATGTGTATGATGAAAACAACAGGGTATATTCCTTAAACAACATAGATTGTCCAAACAACACCAAACGGCTCTCAATTTAAACAGAGCCAAGCACCCAATTCCACTTGTAGTTCACCTATCATATCGTCTCCAAACAACCATAATATTCTCAGACAATAAATTTACTAATCCATCCTACCTCTCCAGACACAGTACACACAACTCGCGTTCCAAACTAAGGTTGCATCGAAGCTACATTGTATAAGCCCAAAACATGTGTAACCATATAATATGCATTACAACCACAAGTTTCAGAAGGCAGAGACATTTGGTTCGTCACCTCAGTGAGATGCCTCAGAGTATGCCCCAGGCCGATAATTACCACCGACATTCTCCCAAACTAGCCCCACGTGTCATGAATCAGAAACACCCCCATAATCCCATTCACCTCAAAGTTGCGTCTTCCAAATAGCGTCAAGTACACGAGCACGCTTTCATATGTACAGAGTGTAATACCAAGCTGTGACCAACTCTTCGATCACATTTAGAAGCCCAACGGGACAAGGGCTGGCGACGCGAGGCCGCACGACGTCGGCGCAGGCAGCAGCGCTTGACGACTGCGAAGGCTGCGGTGGCGCTGGCGACGCGATGGCACACGATGACGGAGGTGGCAGCTGCAGCGGCGGGGCCCAACGACCGGGGAGTAGGCTGCGGCGTACGCAAGGAGGACTGGAACTACAGCGGCAGAGCAGGCGGCGAGCGCGACTACGGCGGAGGCTGCGGCGACAGCCAAAAATCCAAAAAAAAAAAGAATCAAATGCCAGGCGATCGCCGACGTAGCTTCTCACAAAAATTCGACAGGCTTGCGATCGCTTCGCATCGTCAAACAGGGCGCCGAAAAAAAAAACCAAGCGATTTGGGAGAGGGCAAAGCATCAGCACTTACGTGCGGGCTTGGAGAAAGACATTATACCAAATCCACCAGGCGAATCCGTCAACCAAAATCCTAGGAATGCGCGCTCGGCTGCTAGCCAGCGGC